>CM070019.1:18332421-19072421 GCA_036247105.1 Cirrhinus mrigala | reverse complement strand
CACAGGTTGTCTTTGAGGTCCGCCAGGATAGCAGCGCTCTCCTCTTTGGTCTTTGCCAGGTCTTGATAATATCCTGCTCCGCTGTATGTGGTCAGTAACCCCCAGTGATTCGAACCTTTGATCTCTTTTTCTGAGTGGTACTGCCAGCTGAGGAATAATGAGATTATATTTAATAAATAAATACATTTCAACCCCTGAAGAGAGAATTATGACTGCTGCTAATCATAAATGTCACTCACGCTGTTCCGTTGATCAGTCCAAACACGCTGTCATCCTCCTTCTTGTCGCTGTACACATCGAAACACTCCATGATCTCCTGCTGGAAGTCTTTGTGCACCTTGCAGGAGTTGTTCTTTACCTTGAGCTGTCGAACGCGAGGAACTCCTAACAACATGTTCTCATAGTAAATGAAGGATTGATTTCCATTTGGAAGAGGCTCATCATTGTACCACTTTGTCCAGTACAGGCTGTCAAGTAACGGGCCCTCCATGTACTGCAAAGATTAAAGATAAAAATGATAGTCAGAGGGACTGTGATGTTTTGGATCTGTCCCGTGCATAGAAAAACATTTATATATTACATGAATTACATAAAATACTAATATTATAAATACTATATTATTATGTAAACACATATGTTAAAATTAGACTACTAAATTACAATCAGAAATGCAACTAGCTGAATCATTTTTTGTTATATTTTATTTCACATAACACATTAGGGATTTTTTATGGTTTTAATTTCTGTTTTAGTTAACCAATATGTCCAGGAAAAGAGAAACATTTATTGTTACATTTATTTGATACTTAAAGTAAGTATATGATTATGTTTTATGTTTTTTAATACTAAATAAGCATACTTAAAACTACATAAATATTATGTAAACAATATAAAACAACAAATTTAAAACATTAAAACGCTAATATAAATATTACATTAATTTCTTACAATTACTAATATTATACATATTACTGTATATTATTATATATTATATATGCACATATTAAAATTTGACTACTAAATTACAGTCAGAAATGCAACTAGCTGATTTAAAAAGTTTTATATTTTTATATTTTATTTCACATAATAAATAAGGGATTTTTTAATGGTTTTAATTTCTGTTTCATTTTTAGTTAACCATAATAACCATAATATTAGCTAATATGTCCAGGCAAAGACTTTTTAATATTTGATAAGATATGATTTGATAGACTATATTTGATATTTGAAAATATGTGATTTCATATGATTATGTTTTATGTTTTTAATACTAAATAAACACTGAAAACCACATAAATATTATGTAAACAATATAAAACAATAAATTAAATACATTAAAACACTAATATAAATATTACACGAATTACATAAATTACAAATTATATGTACTACTAATTATTGTATATGATTATTTTGTAAAGTTTTCATTTTTATATTTTCCATATTTTTTGTGCATATTTCTCATTTTAATTAGTTTTTAGGGTATATACATATATATATTATATACATATAAATTAGAATAAAAAATGCTACTAGCAGTGGTTTTATATTTAATTTCACATAAAAAATAAGGGATTTGTTTATGGTTTTAATTTCTGTTTTAGTTTTAGTTACTATAATTAAAATAACCATAAAAACTAGCCAATACATTCAGGCAAAGTCAAAGATGTATTATTAAATTTATTTCATACTTGAAGTATGTATATGATTATGTTTATTTTAACTAAAAATAAAAAAAAATTAAATAATAAAAATATTAAATAATAAAATAAACTAAAAATTGTTTATTTTACTAAATAAACACACTTAAAACTACATATAAAATAACAAATTTAAAACATTAAAACACTAATATAAATATTACCTAAATTACATAAAATGTGTTTGATACTTAAAATAAGTATATTTAAAACATTAAAACATGAAATATGAATTATTAATGAATTACATAAAAATTGCATCAACAATATTATCAACGTCCGAAATGTGGAATTTGTGTTGGAAGAAATTGTACTTCACATCTGAAAAGCAGTTAAACTTACTGTCCAGACATCATTCATGGTGCCAATGGAGGAAAAGCTGATTCCACTTTCACCCGGTAAATTCACAAAGAGATCTGTCATAGCTTTCGTGTAATAGTAGGTGGCGCTGCTGGTCATGCCATAGGTCACTGCATGAGAACAGGATTATAATCAGTCAACAATCGCATCACTTATTGAACTTTGCACAGACGTGCTAGACCATTCACTGCCGCACAGATAAAGGACATCAATTCATTCAAGTTTCATCCATTAGCAGTGCTCACGTCATGAAAGCTGCAGAGGGTTATTTGTTTGAGCACACAAATAGCCCCCTTGAACAATGTGACTCCAGCACAGACAAAGCCGCAATTGCCTGACCTGAGCTCTTATCAGCAGGGTCCCGCTTGTGTTCCTTTCAGGCCTAATTTTCCCCTGAACAATGCAGTGTTTTAACACAGGGGAGCAGAGGACATTTTATAACAACCACTTAGTCTGATATACATCTCGGATCATAATAGAGCGCAATATAATGAAAAGCCATGGGATTACATGCAGTACAATCAAAAAGACAAAAGAGCAATGTAATAACACTTTAACAATTTTACATTTATAAATGCTAATGTTTTTAATGGAAATAAGAGATCTATCTGACCTTAATATTCACAGTTTTATATTTATCCATTATCAATTAATCCATAAAGTGGTTTCAAACTCCAAACAGGTGTTCGTGCAACAGGTAACATTTATTTACATCATTCAGACAGGGAGATTAGACCTATAAATACATAATACAATCAACATAATACTTACACAAGCACAAATCCACTAGGAAAACAATATAGATGAGCAGTTCTTTGAGATTTGCTTTGACATTGAGCTCGGGATTCTCCTTTGTGTCCTTTCTTAGTGCAGTTCCCCACAGTCCTACCAAACCAAAACAAAACAAACGCTTTTATAATATATTTATTTACTTATGTATATTTCTTTGTCATTAGCCTTAAAAAATAATATAGAAGTGTATTTACATTTTAAAATATTACAACTTAACATACAAAATATTTCACTTGTAAAATTATTCATACAATATTAGGAACACTCAGACACTTGTAATTTGTGTTAGAAAAATAATATTGAAATAATGTAATATAGTAACATAATATTGTAATATGAAATAACAACAACAACAATAATAAAATATTACAACTTAAAAATTTAAAGCTAAAGTAAATCCAGAAACATATCATGGAAAACAGCAAAATGCATGGTTTCCCCTTACCTTTGACGGCTCTCAAAAGAAAGGAGCAGCATCCAGACGACTTCTCTTCTGTAGGGTTGGTTCGCAGTTTATCCTCAGCCAGATAGGGGTTAGGCAGAGTCAATTGGTTTATGTTCTCCAAAGAGCTGTGGAACATGGGCTGAGGGTTGTAGACGGTGCTGATGGGGCGTCTGATGGGTGCAGGAGAGCCACTGTAGGCCTGATTCACCCAGCCTCCTTTCCCAAAGTTTTCCATCTCGCACGCCACTGTGCTGCCGAGCTGATTCTCTGCGCGGTTATTTAGGTGATGCATTATGGTCAGTGGAGAGGTGCATTTAACAGGCTTTTGGTTTGAGGAGAATCTCCACCTGTATTTATATCTTTCCCGTTGAATCCTCTAAAACAGAGCTGAGCGGTGCTTCTGTGGAAGGAGGGGCTCGTCTTTTGTTCACGGATCCATTAAAAACACAATCCTGCCATTAAGGAAACTGAGACACAAGCTAGAGATTCTAGAATATCGTTACGGACAATACAGAGCTAATCTGAATTTGCGTCACGTTGTTATAGACGTGCTGAAAAAGAGATTAATACTTTCATAATAAGGATGCACAGAAATGGTAATTATTACTAGAATTAAATTATTAGCTTTTATGCATTGTGCTAGATCAAAAAAAATTATTTAAATATTATCTGAAAATATTTACTTTCCATTTAGATAACAGTGGCTGTTAATTATAGAAGCCAGATTCCACCACTGAAAATTAAAAAAAGGTTATTGCATCTTTTGTATCTCACAATTCAGAATTTTTTTCTCGCAAATGTGAGTTTGTATCTCGCAATTCTGACTTTTTCCACGCAATTCTAATTATTTTTCTCTGAAATGTGAGATATAAACTCGCAATTTTGAGTTATAAAGTCAGATACTGAGTGGAAAAAAGACTGTTCTCAGAATTGCAAGTTTATAACTCACAGTTCTGACTTGGCCTAAAAACAATAGCAGTTGCCTGTTTCTCAAAATTGCGTGACAAATTCACAATTGCTAGAAATAAAGTAAAAATTGTGAGATAAAAATGCACAATACTTTTTTCTCACAAATGCCAGTTTGTATCTCACAATTCTGACTTTGGCCTAATAACAATAGCTGTTGTGTGTTAAAAATGCAGAATTGCGAGATATGAACTCACAATTCTGACTTTTTTTTCTCAAATTGCGTGACATAAACACAATTGCAAGAAATAAAGTCAGAATTGCGAGATAAAAACGTGCAATACTTATTTTTTTCTCACAAATGCGAGTTTGTATCCAACAATTCTGATTATTTTTCTCTGAAATGTGAGATTTAAACTAGCAATTGTGAGTTATAAAGTCAAATATTGAGCGGAAAAAAGACTTCTCAGAAGTGCGAGTTTATATCTCACAATTCTGACTTTGGACTAACTCACAGTTGTGAGAAATAAAGTCAGAATTGCAAAAACGTGCAATACTTTTTTTCTCACAGATGCCAGTTTGTATGTCACAATTCTGACTTTTTTCTGCCAAATTTGTATTTGTATCTCGCAATTCTGATTTTTTCACGCAATTCTGAGATACAAACTCACAATTGTAAGTTATAAAGTCAAATACTGAGTGGAAAAAAAGATGTTTGTACCTAGCAATTCTGACTTAGGCCTAATAACTATGGCAGTTGCGTGTTAAAAAGTCAGAATTGCGAGATATTAAAGAGTCACAATTGTAAGTTTATATCTTGCAGTTCTGACTTTATTTCTCAGAATAGGCTGTTTTCATGTCATCACTGGGACATATTGGCGGCACTTAACGTAAACGACATTCAAACGAAACTTGCCAAACTGAACCGGGTTTTCCAGGGCAATAATCTTGACAACATTTGTGCTTGTTCTTATCATTTCCGGTCAGGTAGGTGAAATATTAGGCTAATATCTTAATTAATACTGCTTATACGTGTCTTTACCACCTATTAGCTTTAGTTTGTCAAAATATTGTGCCCTTTCCTGCTTACTAAGTCCTGCTCTATATGATGTAGCAGCTTCCACACGTTTTTTTCCATGGTTTAGACAGCATAAATTATCAGAACAACCTATTAAGTAGTACATCAACCATGCAATCCATGTTTTATATCATGCAATATCACGAGATACCAGTTTATATCGCAACTCTGAGAAAAAAAGTCAGAATTGTGAAATAAAAAGTCGCAATTGCCTTTTTAAAAATTTTTATTCAGTGGTGGAAAGGGGCTTCCATAGGTTTATTCTGTAGGGGTCTATGTGTAGCTTAAAAATATTTTACTTAGCATTGGAACATAAGAAATATATAAGATTAATTTTACATTTTTAATTAAAATGTCATTTATTTGTAAAGCACTTTTTATTAAAAATATCTACATAAAGACAAGGACAAGAACTATTACTTAAACGTGTTCATTGCAAGTAAGGGAGATCATATTTCTTCCCAATAAAGCTGCATAGTTTATATATAAAAAATGCTTATTTGTAAAAAACATCCCCTAGCACCCCCCTGTGGCACTTCGGGAGTTTATAAATGGTAAGCAAACAGGATACCTGTAGCCTATTCAGGCACCATGGACTTGTTTCATCATTCAGCTGTTAATTGTGACATTTAATATGATTGCACGATGAAGGATTTTTGTAGAAAATAAAAAGAACAATGTCTTGACCTCAAGCGGCCTATATGAGAAACAAAGTGCAAGGAAGTGTCTTTGACTGAGATTAGTTGATAGTGATCATGACATGATGATTGGTCATAATGACAGCTGAAGCTAAACGGATTAAGATGGGTGTATCTAGCTTCATGTACACGCTTTCGGCCGAGCTCTGGCCGTTCATGCCTCATTAGCACTGAAAAGACACGTTATACACAGTCACTGGACAGCAAAGAGTTTAATCTCCTCTGTAAATTAGGAGTGGCTATGAGGACGGCCCTAGTCAAGTTTGAGCCACTCTGTCGGAAAATATACGTTTTCATTGTCTTATTTACTCCCTTGGTAATCTTAAACTCTGACTATGAGACCTTTTGTTGGTTTATAATATGAGCCCAAATAAAATGATTTAAATATTTGGCTATTTAAATAGGAATCCTCTTTAAAATTGGCTTTGTAAACATTGCATGGGACACACAATTCAACTTTGACGTCATTCAGTCCTTTAAACATTATTTATAGGCTACCTTCACTGAACTGACAGTAGAGTCATTTGTTTGGTGCTGTCTTATCTTGGGACACAGAGGTCTTCACCGAAATGTGTTTATCTGTCCAGTGTACGAACCTGAGAGATTTGGGCCTTTAAACATTTTTTAATAGCAAATCTGCTTCAAAATGAACGAAAATGTGTGCATGTTATTAAAAGTAGCATATATAGCAAATAAAATGTCTACAGATGTAATTTTTTTAATAGGGTGTAGGATATATAGACTGGTTTATATTATATACAAATACTTCAGTAACACACTTCTCTCTCCATATTTACCCTTTAAAGGTTTTATTTTTATATTTTACAGTAGAATTTCATATTAAAATTAAATTTTATGTTTGTTTTTTTTAAGAATTAATGAAATGATTATTGTATTTTTTTTTTTAAATAAATGAAATGTTTTTAAAATGAAGTAAAAAAAAAAAAAAAAATTAACCGATACAAAAATCTTTGATTTGAGTGTTTATTTTTGTACTGATTAACAGAACTATAAACAAATACTTTTTTTTTACATTTTAAATCCTGTTTAATCAAAGGATGAACTACAGCTCAAAACACTTAAACTACTGTACAAAACATTGCATATTTATAAGACAGAAATTCTTCTTATTATAAGCCTTCCATATTGTTTCTTATTCATTGAGTTCAGTACAAAAAATAATAATTAAAAAATAAATAAATAAATAAATAAATAAATAAATAAAAAAATCAACAATTCAGGATTTCATTTTGGCAAAATAAGATTTGTGTATTTCTTTTTTTTTTTTTTTTTGTATGTTTTTCAGCTTTCGCTTAGCTGAGCACACACTTTACACAAAGATTTGATACAAAGCAATGAAAAATTCAAACGATCTCACTTAAAGACTCACTGACAAATGTGATTTTATCGAGTCATCATTTACAATTGCTCAGAAAAACAACAATTATACTTTTTTTGCAACAATTAAAGCTACTCCCTAGAATGAGTCAGACTCTATTAAAGCTAATCATTTGATTTCCAGAACCAAAAACATAAAATATTACACAGTAATACAAACATATTTACTGACTCCTGTATCTAAGTTAAGAAAGATACAAGTGAACGCACCATTGCTTATCAGTCAGTGAGAGCTTAGAGGCTTTCGTAGTGGTAGGAGAAGGAAGAGTGCATACAGTCATTTTCCACAGGCGAGTTATAGCGCATAAAGCAAGAATAGGTCTCTGTCTGTAGGCCATCAAACTGTAGATTCAGCCAGTCTTTCTGAGGAGCTGCGTGTCTGCTGGCATCAGTTAGGATTCTGTTGAGGGCCATAATGTAGCTCAGGGCCATCTGCAGCGTCTCATATTTGGAGAGCTTCTTGTCCTGACCCCACTGTGGAACCACTTTGCGGAGGCGGTCGAATGCGGTGTTCAGGCCCTGCATCCTCTTTCTCTCTCGAGCGTTGGCCGCCATCCTCCGCCGCATGGCGCTCTCAAACTTCTCTGGATCTCTGGAGTCCGACTCCGACCCTGAATCCGCACAGCTCGGTCTGCGGGGCTTCATGACTCCTGGGTCAAAGGTCTTCACAAGTCTTGAAAACGGATCCGAATTTCCTCAGAAGCAACGTTTTTCTTGTTGTCCGTCTAGTGAGGTAAATCCAGATAGCGGTGCGGTCCTTGAGGCTTCTGCTCTGCCATAAGAATGGCTGATGCTTATATAGAGTATTAACAGGTGGCAGCAGGTGGAGCCCCACCCTTATTGCTCCATCCAGACATCCATTATTATTAATGAAACACACATATCCAACAGCAGGACTAGTGCACTCGAACTAGCTCCCCAGCCCAACCCCCATTAACTCAAACTTTAATGACATTCCAATTAACTTTGGCTGGTCTATCACTGAAACCATGCGTTACAAACATAGATAACTTACCATCTGGCCAGGGCCACTGCATCCACCAGGGGTGGATGACAAGGACCATTACCTAATTAAAAGTGCATGCATCTTTAAGCAAACATGACATCTTTGAATCTCTTCAACAAGAATATTGTTTGTAAGTAATTGCCTGTATGGAATCAAATTGATTTTGCCTTTAGATTCTAGCTCTCAAAATGTACATTTATTTTTATATGTTGTGAAGCCTTTAACCTTCATAAAATCATAATATTGAATTAATACTGTAATATTTTCCCTATGTATACAATGTTCTGTATGTTAGTTGGATTTAATATTAATATTATGATAGATAAATAGACAGATAGATAGATAGATGATAGATCGTAATTTAATTTTTATTACATTTCATTATTAATTTAATAAAAGTACATTTTTATACTATAAATATATAATTTGTGTTAGATGTATTAAATACTAACAATAATGGTCATATTAAATTAATATTTATTTTTATGCATTTAGCAAAAGCTAATGTTATATTTTGTAAATGGAATATATAATTTAATATTAAATTATAATAAAATAAATTAAAACAAATTAAACTTTTAAATTAATATAATAAAAAAAGTATTATAATATATATAATAGTGCTGTCAGATCAAGATTAATCACATCCAAAATAAAAGTTTGTTTACATAATAAATTTATATGTACACATACATGTATATATTTAAGAAATATGTATATATATATATATATATATATATATATATATATATATATATATACGTGTGTGTGTGTATTTATATGTACATTGTACATTTATATGTACATACATATAAATATACACAGTACACAAATATATTTTGTAAACACAAACTTTATTGTTATTTTGGACCTGATTAATTGTGATTAATCGATTTGACATCACTAATATATAAACGTTTGGTAACACTTTACAGCAAGGTGTCATTTGTTAACACTAGTTAATGTATTAACTAACATGAATGAATAATAAGCAAAACATTTATTACAGTATTTATTAATCTTTGTTAATGTTAGCTAATGAAAATACAGTCATGCATTGTTCTTGTTAGTTCACAGTGCATTAACTAATGTTAACAAACACAGCTTGTGATTTCTGTAATGCATTAGTAAATGCTGAAATTAACATTAACTAAGATTATTAAATGCTGTAGAAATATTGTTCATTCTTAGTTCATGTTAACTAAGGTAGTTAACTAATAAACCTTATTGTGAAATGTTACCAAAATATATATATAATAGTGCTGTCAAATCGACTAATCATGATTAATCGCAAGCAATAAATATACATAGTACACACATATGTAAACAAACTTTTATTCTGAACGTGATTAATCGCGATTAATCGACTTGACGCACTAATATATAAACATTTATATATAAACCTAGGTTTCTAGTAGACCTGATTATAAACTACTGAAGTAAACTGATGACAACACCATTTGAAAAACATTTCTAGGACAATAAATAATTGATTTAAGTGTCTCAGTGGGACTGAGACAGACAGAAGTCTTCGACAAGCTGTCCATCTCAATCTGTTCAATGCAAATCAAATAAAACGGGTAGATTTAGTCACAGAAGCCTGTTGAACAATAAACTCATCCTCGTTGCTACTTTCAATGGTTCAGTGGGAAGATTTTCTCTCTAATTAATATTATATATATATGTTTTTTAGATTAATTTAACATCTAGCATTTTTATTTAGTATAAAAACAAAATGCACAATATAATATTAATATCACATAATATTAATTTAATATATTAAGTAAAATAATTGTATTAAAAAAACAGTATTTCTCTCTTTAAATATTTCCCTACAAGCAAAAAGTAGTGTTATATGCCAAATACGTGCTCTAAATACATATATCAGTACATCAGTTTTGTGTACAAAAGATCTTGTACATAATTCATGTCCCAGCTGACTGTTGTTCAAGCCATATAAGCTCATGCTGTCAGGTCATTTTGCATTGGACAAGTAATTTTGCTGTTCAATTGGGCATATAAGCCCAATCCACTGGTTTGATTTCATTGATTGCAGATTGGCATGGCTGGCCAGCTGCTGCTTGTCTTGTTTAAAGGGCTTGGTCCAGACATGTAGAACAGCCTTGTTTTTCACTCATTCACATGATGGGCTTGTCTGGAGTCGGAGGCCGCCCTATGCAAAAAGGCCATATGTTACAAGCTAGTCCTGTAACTTTGAGCAGATTAAAGATTTACTCAGTCTTGAAGAGGGGAAAGTGAGAAGTCTATTATCAGTTTAACAGCTTAAGCCAGGATTTAGTAAATCTGATTTTCATTTAAAGCGTGAAGCAGTTACCATTGATTTCAGAGGAGAAAACGTTCTTAAAAATCGAATGTGTAATCCTCCAAACACAAGGAAAAGTGACAATCTATTAAACTCCTACTTAACATGTCACCCTGACAGCCAAACCATAGACCTTGCAAAACAGAGAATAAGTGTGAATCAATACTGCTGATGAAAACTCCTATTATTAATTTCATCAGTATGTATCTGTTTGACATTATGACCTCTGAGCTATGAGCATAAGCTGTGTTCATTTAAATATACATAACCTATCAAACCATTGAGAAGAAGGCTTCTATCTGGAGAACAGTTTGAGGTTTGCAGACTTCAATCGCAAACATTTAAAGATATTTTGATCAAATTTCTAGAAAAATCATATTGACCAATGAGGTCATTCAGAAAAGTGAGGCATATTGTGTAAACACTGACCCCCAAAGAAGATGAGAATTTAACCCCCCACCCCACCAACACCATCAGAACAGGGCATCTGGTGAGATGAGGCTAGTCACTGTAATTAGGTCAAGCAAGGTGCTTGGAATTTCATGCCTATTTGAACCCTTTTTCCCTTCTGGTTATGTTTAATCTTAACTGGTCAATGAAGCAACGTCTTATTGTAGCTAGTCAATTAGACAAAAGAATCAATTTATATGAAATTATTATTATTTATGGAAACATGTTTTCTTTTTTTCTATTTGTGTTATACATTTGTATTATTTTGATCCATTGCACATATTAACATATTTATATAAGCTTAATGCAAATAAAGTACACATTTCTGGCAAATTAGTATGCTAACATGCTGTTGGAGCTCACAATGGGAACCAAAACATTTTCAGATTTCATAAAATTCAAAAAAGGCCAAAAACTGTTGCTTTAGCAGCACTGTTTAATCATAACAGTTTTACAGACTTCTAGTTGTTGCTTTTTCTTTGTTTAACATTCAGATATCAAATCGCTATTGTTTTTTAGTCTGGGACAGTTAAAGATATGCACTGCATAATAATAACATCAAAGAACCTGGAGAGAAACGAACAAAAAAATAAGTTTTACGTCACTTTTGTCATTAAACAAAATGGACACATTCAATTAATAATTTATAATTATTATCAGAAAAGCAAGCTGTAGTTGTGCTTGGTTGCAAAAATGTGTATGGGCCATTCAACAGAATTTGTTCAAACTTTTTTAAAATGTCTTGGGAAAAAAATACTCTTTTTTCACAAATTTTATATGTATGCAAAATGAATAATATCCAAGGTACACATTTCTAGTAATTGTGCAGTTAATTCTCATATTGTATTTTCAGAAAGTTTTGGAATATTTGTCCTTTCCCCAAATTTGTCACTATCGAAACAGTAATATATAATTAAATAAGAAGGGGTATATTGACCTATTAAGTTTTTGATTACATCTTCTTTGTAAATATATTTTTTTCTATTTTATTAAAAAGTTTACAGAGGTAAATCAATAACAGTTACAATTTTTACAATATTTCAAGTGTGATTTATGAAATTTGTTGTATTTTGTATTTTGTAAAAGGCAAAAAGTTGATCGTGCTGATTTTTAAAGTTAAGGATTCATCAGTTTGAATATACATTGAACCAAAAATGTAATCATACATTCATACATTGAATCATAACATCTTAGCTGATAATTCAGTACACTTTATTTTTGACAAAACATCCATGTTTTGGTCGTGACTGGACATTTTCAGAGGTGACAGTAATGCTTTGGTAGAGACCACATGACATTACAGAATTTCAACCCACATACTAAAACACTATTAAAACATACTAAAATATTGCAAAATTTGCATAACTATACAAATGTTGTTTATTTCCCCCAAATAAAGGATTATGGGACAATTTTATGGGATAACACCCCAAAAATACAAAGTTGTTTCTACCGAAACTTTACCAAATGTTTTGGTCGTGATTGTTTTGGTAGTGACAATTTTAGATACTTTTTACCCTAGCTCAAAGATGCTAATCAGCACATGGTTAGCTAGCACAGTTCTGAACAGTGGTACACATATAAACACTAAATGATATGGAATAACTCTCAAAAAAGTGTTTTGATTATAGAAAAATGGTGTTCGGTAGTGACATTCTTTAAAGTTACACACAGATTTTTCATACTTTTGAACAAATTCACCCCAAAATGAGAGTGACACAAATATTTCCTGCTCATAAATGTAGGGGTATAGTTAAAATCAGTCTCGGACTAAAACATACACTGTTTCGGTAGTGACATGAAAATGTGGGACACAAGATTTTTTTTAAAACAACAAAGGAATAAAATGCAAAAATGATTTCAATGTCATTTTCATTAGTTGAAATTTCATACCCACTAGATGACGATTTTATATATATTAAGCTTACTGACATTTTAAATATTACTGATAGGTTTCAATAGATAATAAAAAGATCTTAGTAAACATCTAAGATTTGAATACTTAAATGCTTAAATGTGTTTTTTTGGTTGTGTTACAGCAGTTTGCACCAATTCTGTAGAATGGCCCATTTATCATTTATAATTTTATGTGTGTGTGTATGGCTACTTACAAATTATTTTCATCCTCATTTTGCAGCTACTGCCTTCTTTTTCTTTGGTTTCAGTTTGAAGTACAGAAAAATGACAGCAATGCCAGCATAGGTGGCCAGAACACATTAGAAACAAAATATATTTTAAGTATGCTATGTATGCTAGCAATGATATACAAAAGTAGTGCAGTAGTTCACAGATCTGTATAAGAAAACTTGTTAGTTAAAAAAAAAGAAGTGATTTCCAGAAAAGAGTTTTACTATATGGGGGATAATGTTATAGAACATACAGCTGTATTGATAAACTGCAATGCAGTAATTAATAAATACTCACATTCCTTCTTCCTGTAATGGTGTATGAATTAAAATATTTGGCAATCCCTGTAAACTGGTGTTGGCTGCCAGCATCATGGCCCCCCATGGTCCTGGTCTCAGATTAAAACACAATGCATATTCTTACATAATTAGTTTCTTTTCTTTACATTTTCATCTGATTTTATCCTTCTTATTATTTATGCATCCCAGCCTTTTTTATAATAAAGATTGGGATGCAGCAGTACAGCTGAGAGAGGTTTGAGATTACTGCATCTCATTGGCTCAAGACACTCATCTTAATTCAATCCATGTTAACACACATCTAACATATCTACACTTTATTTAGATTTAATACATATTCAGTAGAAATACTCGATTAGCGATTAGGTCTTACCTAAACTATGAACAAACGATAGTCCTTCTTATTCGTGTTAAGCTGCGGTCTTTGTTTATATTGCTTTATGATAAATATCGCCATCTATTGTTCATATAAAAAACAGGCAAACTATCAGTCACTATATTAAACATTAGGATCTTCCTAAAAACAATGGCTGATCTGTTTTATGTTTGTTTTGGATGATACTGATAAATAATACAATTTTACCAGAAACAATAACTTTTCTTTTTGTAGTACAGTAACTGTTTTCATGTTAAACGTTTGTGACAAGAGTAAAAAGTAGATCGTTTGTAGTTCTGTAGATCGCATAATCGTTTGTGGTAATTTTAAAAGTTAGAACTTTTTTTAATTTCTCATCCATTTTTGTTCATAAGATTGGTTTCTTATGAAAATGAACACAAACAAAGATTTAAACTTCCGTCTGCTTTTTCTGCCCCAAATCTTTCCATTTTTCATTCATTCATTCATTCATTCATTCATTTATTTATTTATTTATTTATTTATGCTTTAGAAACTTGTTAAGGTTCGTTGACTTAATATTAGGCTACATACATGATTCTTTCCTCCAGGTGGTGCTCAGTTTACTCTTTTCAGCGTTTGTGAATGCATTTTCGCTGCTTTTAATTGTAAAACGTCCTAAGCAAATTAAAACGAGTAATGTAAGAGTAAAGAGTAATGTACGCCTGAGAATACACCCAAGTACACCGTCTGCTACTAAGGGTAATTTGTTTTCATTTGCTTTAATTCATTTTACTACACAAACAAGATCTAACTTAATTATTCAGTGAAGTACATTCCTTCATTTCCTCCTTGATGAGATAAAAAATTCCCTCATAAGTATTTATGCAGAGATTAGAAGTTTCTATTTTAAATATCCACATGCAGTCAGGGGGATTGAGAAGTTTTCAGTTTGAGCACTGGAAAGTGAAGCCTCTGTGTTTCATAGCCGTGTGAGTCACTGCGGTTAGCTAGTGTAAATCATAGCACTGTAAGTACATGCTAACGTGTGTTGACAGTTCATAAAGCAACGCCAGTAATTATGCATATGAAATGCTAATACCTTGACAAGCCAGTCTTGTGTATATCACTTATCCGGCCACTTTCAGAGGCAATATTTTAGCCTGGCAGAGTGTCAGACATCCTTAAAGGGTTACTCCACCCCAAAATGAAAATTTAGTCATTAATCACTTACCCCCATATCGTTCCAAACTCGTAAAAGCATCCTTCATCTTCGAAAAACAATTTAAGATATTCTGAACCGGGAGGCTTGTGACTGTTCCATTGACTTCCAGGTAGATACCACTGTAAAGACTGTATGAAAGACATCGTCAAAATAGTCCATCTGCCATCGGTGGTTCAGTCTGAATTTTATGAAGCGACGAGAATACTTATTGTACGCAAAGAAAAAAAATAACGATTTTATTCAACAATTCGTCTCCTCCGCGTCAGCGTAGCGCCATTTTAGAGAGTGCATCCCAATGTGCATATTATCCACCCTAAATTTTAGTATGGTATTTAGTTAGATTGAATTTAGTTTAGTATTTAGTGGATAGTATGCACATTGGGACGCGGGGGCTGTTTTCGTTCAAATCAAAGCGTAAATATACGTAGAAAACGTATCCCTGGTGCGGCTGACACAGAACGGGGTACGCAGTTTGCGTCCAGCCGATACTCTCCAAAAAGAGACGAATCATTGAATAAAATCATTGAATAAAATTTTTTAGTGTACAAAAAGTATTCTCGTCGCTTCATAAAATTCAGATTGAACCACTGATGACAGATGGACTATTTTGACGATGTCTTTCATACTTTTCTGTGTCTTGACAGTGGTATTTACCGGGCAGTCAAAGGGACAGTAACAAGCCTCCTGGTTTTCATCCAAAATATCTTAAATTGTGTTCCGAAGACGAACGAAGCTTTTACGGGTTTGGAACGAAATGGGGGTAAGTGATGACAAAATTTTAATTTTGGGGTGGAGTAACACTTTAACATCATCAAGCAGCAGATATTCACCATATGTTAGAAAGTATGTACAGCTCAGAAATATTTTTCTCCTCTTTTAAAAAGAACAATAACATAGTTGTCCAGCACTCAGAGAAAGTGTCTCTGTGTTCCTCAGCTGCTTCTAGCAAGTTCATACTGGGTCACAGAGATTATGGATCGCTTTTAGCATAATAAGACTTTCATCACTGTTTTGTTGACTCTTACACTAGGATTAATAACATCAAATATGAATTTCAGAGCAAGTCAAACAAGATAATTAAGTTATCACACCGGTCACGAGTTCCCATTTGTTGCTTTGCATTGAATCATGGAGAACGATCTAGGAAGGATGGGATTTAAAGGGAAACGTACACCGTAAAATGCAGAATTAATGTTGACTACATTAGGCCATTTTTAGAGTTAGAAAGGTGTGAATACGGCTGATTGTCATAAACAGACTTTTTAATGTTTTTGAAACAAGTCTCTTAGGCTCACCAAAGTTGTTTGATTAAAAATGCAGTAAGTGGTGCTGGTTATTATTTTTGTGGAAACATTTTTTTGCTTCAGGATTATTTGATGAATACAAAGTTCAAAAGAACAGTATTCATTTGCAAATCTTTAAATACAAGAAATCTTCCGTTTAATTTATATATATATATATATATATATATAACAGAGACCTGCTGATCACATCTTCAAATGAGTCATTTGCAATTTATTGCTAACAATAAATTGCTAATATTGCTAATCCTTGGTGTTTTAAATTAAATACGTTTTGTTAACACTTTACAATAAGGTGTCATTTGTTAACATCAGTTAATGTATTAACTAACATGAACAAACAATGAACAATACATTTATTACACTATTTATTAATCTTTGTTAATGTTAGTCAATAAAAATAGTTGTTCATTGCTTGTTCATGTTAGTTCATAGTGCATTAACCAATGTTAACAAACACAACTTGTGATTTTAATAATGCATTCGTAAATGCTGTAATTAAAATTAACTGAGATTCATAAATGCTGTCAAAGTATTGTTCATTCTTAGTTCATGTTGACTAATGTAGTTAAGCAATGTTAACTAATGAACCTTATTGTAAAGTGTTACCGAAGTTTTCTATCTATGGAAATTTAACATTATTTCACTTAGTGAATAAACACAAAAACTGGTTCCATCACAGAAACTTTACATTTTATTGAAAGCAATGTATAGTACAAAACATCCACCTTTAATAACTTAAATTAGGCCAAATTTAATCCAGTCTGACTCTGAGGGATCTGAATTACATTGTCAGAGATCATGAGCTCCCTTTAGCACTCAAAACACCTCCGTAACTCTAAACAAACACATTTATGAGCGTCAAACGTCAAAATATTGGCAAGAGTAAAATCAGATGAGCTCACAGATCCTTAAGGTCAGGACTCTGAGCTGCTCCTCACTTTTGATTCTGTATCTGAGCCTTCCTAAGCATGACTCTTTATGGTACTCATAGTGACCACAGTCTCTCTTAGACGGGGACTTCTGTAAATTCACACATATTGCACAGTGTCAACTCAGACCTCATGTTTTGTGCAACCATCCTGGTCTGAATATTTGTCTGTTTGGAATCCACAAGGCATCAATTTGTCTTGCTGCAAGCTACATTATGACCAAGAATACGGCACATCAGTTCAGTTCCACTGGGAAAATCCCGCTTCCCCTCCCTCCCCCCAACTGTGCAGGAAAAATCTTGTGATTGGTGGACGGGGCGGTTGTTGTGTATTTGGGACTAGTCCACCAGCCCGCCCCAGTAATGTGGTGTCTTTAACATTGTTCTTAGGTGTGTGAGAGCCTGTCTATCTCTGAGCAGTGACGTCCCTCTTCTGTCACACCTCCAGGGGGTTCTGGGGCCCCTCAGCCCCCTGCGGAGATTCTGGCTGGAGCCTGCAGATGGGCTTGTTGCACATAGGACAGACACTGCGAATTTCCAGCCACTTCACCAGACACCTGAACAGGAGACAAGGTGAAAAGAGGAGAGACGGGTTTGTTGTGCATCAGCTATCTATAGACTCAAGAGCCTTTATGCATTATGTCCACGTCACAAGATGACAGGCTGAAACTGTAGGATGTTTTCGAGTAACAAAAAGTCTGACAGGTGTTACTAAAGGCTAATACTCATATTTAAGTTGCGATGCCTTGACAGCTTAATTTGTGGTTCTTGTTTTAGAGCTTCTAACAACATTCTGCATGTCAGGAATCTACATGCTTGAAGGGATTTTAAAGGGTTGTTTTTGAAGGGTTCACGTTGTAAAGCATTGATCAGTGTTTACAGCATCCTAATGTATAAAAACATAATGAAAAAGGTTGGGAAAAGATCTTACTTCTTGTGAAACGCATGAGAACAGGGACAAACTCCTAGTTCATCCCGGCTCCGAAACTCTTCCAGGCAAACTGCACAGGTCTGCTGTGGAGTGAAAGAGGATGGATGAAAAAACGGAGACAGCCAGAGGCTTTTGATTTATTTATATTTTCTAATTAATTTACATTTTATTTAATTCATTAATCAATAACAAAGATAGTTGGATAAAAATTTAAATTCTTACTTTCTCTGTAATCCCAAACAAAATAAATAAACAAACAAACAAATAAATAAATAAATAAATTGCGTAGCAAAACGTTCAAGCTGCTTTTTTATACAAGGAATATGAGAGTTGATGGATAGTCCTGCTTTACTTTTATTAAATAAGAGTAAAAAAAAATCAGCTTGGATATTCAGCCTGAAATATTGTTTTGTGTTCTGCGGAAAAAAGTAAGTCATACGGGCTTGAAATTACATGAGGGTGAGTAAATTACAGAAATGTCAGAATGTTATGTTTGGGTAAACTAAAGGTATTGTTTTGGCAGTTCCTTACTCCAAGAAGACTCAATTTTTTCCCTGGACCTTTCAGAATGACCTGCAAAAAGAAAAGTGTTTAATTATTAATAATAATGATAATAATTGGTATATGCATCTGTGTTTGTGTGTATGTGTGTGTGTGTGTGTGTATATATATATATATCTCAGTCAAAATTTTTTAATGTCAATATCAATATTTAAAACAGTTGAGTACATTTTTTTCAGGATTCTTTGATGAATAGAAAGATCAGCATTTATCTATTAATTATGGAAATTAATACTTTTATTTAGCAAGGATGCTTTAAATTAATGATAAAGGCATTTATAATGTTACAAAAGATTTCTATTTCAGATAAATGCTGTTTTTCTGAACTTTCATCAAAGAAACCTGAAAAAAAAATCTGCTCAGCTGTTTTTGACATATTAATAATAATAATAATAATAATATATATATATATATATATATATATATATATATATATATATTATTATTATTATTATTATTATTATTATTATTATTATATATATACAGCAAATCAGAATATTAGAATGATTTATTAAGGATCATGTGACTGGAGTAATGATGCTAAAAATTCAAATTTGAAAATATATTCAAACAGAAAACAGTTATTTTATATCGTAAAAAATATTACAAATTTTTACTGTTGTTGCTGTACTTTGGATCAAATAAATGCAGGCTAGGTGAGCAGAAGAGATTTTACTAAAAATATTATTTTATATTTTAAAATATTACAAATATTACTGTTCAGAAACTTTTGACTGATTGTGTGTGTGTGTGTGTGTGTGTGTGTGTGTGTGTGTGTGTATATATATACATACACACACACACACACACACACACACACACACACACAGTTTATCTTTATACAATTACCTCATTATATCCATATTGTTCTTGTGTGCCCTGTCGCCTCAATCTGTGAAATATAAAGATACAGCATTATATACATTAACAAATTATCTCTTTGCCTACACATTCTTTCATTACAGCAGTTGGATTTACTGTTGATCTGATCGCACTAAATTAATGCATTCAGCTGGGATGTTTTTTCCCGTTCATTTTAAATTTCATTTTAAATTCAACTTATATATATTAGTTTTTCCCTTTTTACTTTCTTTATTATGCCTATGAAAAGGACTGTTTTTGAAATAATATGCGCGATGCAACGATTAATCGATTTATTGATCGATCAGCGATTTATGCAAATACATCGCGATTCTCTCTTGAATGCATTCTGTGCTTAGTTTTTAACAGCAGATTTTTAAAAACAGCCGTACTCTGCTTACCTCCAGTTCCTTGCACACGCGTACCACTTGAACCTAAAATAATGATTTAAAAAGTTCGAAAAGATTGAAGCGAGTTTCGAGAGTGTTCACGGTAGGCTGTATTTACATTAATCTCAAGTCATAAAAGCCGAGGCACAAGTACATTTAACCACTTACACTTTGCTCTGCCGAACCGCACAAGCGCTCTTCTTCGTGAGCATTTAAGTGTGCGTTTGAAAACTAGCCTAGAGCGCCATCTGCTGTTAAAAAAACTAACCTCATATTCGATTCCAGATGCATTCGGAAAATCGAATCGATTTATCGTCATTTTGTGAAAATATTCACAGCACTTTCACTATAGTAACAACTAACTGCTATCTAGTTTAAGATACCTGAACAGGTAGCAACAGAAGATCATGCTCAACATGAAGATGAAGAGGCCTATCCCAAGAATGATGACATAGACATTGAGTGGAAGACGACCGGTAATGTCTGTGGTCATTTTGCAGAACTTGTCTGTAAACTGTTAGTCTGCGTCACACAGGCATGCTGCAAGAGAACAAACACAACCACGATCATGGGAGCTCAAGACTGCTTAGCATTTCGTTTTTCATCATAAAAAAAAAAGTGATAAAAGCGTAGACATTGATTATCACTCATACATCAAGAATCTGTTATGTGAGTGGGTTGCATACTTCAGACCCTTGAAAGACAACACACATCACTGTGATTCTCATGTGTACGCTTCTCAGTGGCCCCTGCATGCATATTGCATACTGTGAGCCCGTGGACTGTCCTCGTGTTTCTCAACTCCACGTAACACTGCTCTCATTGTTGGACCTCGCTGAGCAGCATGAACTTTTCACTGTAACACATCTTTTAAAACTGAAAAACAAGAGATGTCACAGTGGTGTCGGGTGATGTGTTCAACACATAAATGCAATAGCTTTTGCTTTTAAAGTTCTTTACCGTATAGTTCATTATAGATTGTACCTGGGTTCTATGCCTCATAAAACCTTTGAGGGTAAAATTCAGCTTAAAATGTCTTTAAAAACAGTTTGATGTCAATACATTTTATTATTATGTAAAAATCGTTTTTAAATCACAGCAAATTACTTTGGCTATTAAAGTGCACATACAAAATTTAACAGAATTTTCATGCAGTGTATTACAGACAGTTTGATGCAGCCATACTATATCTTTGTCTTTGATGGAAAAAACTTGATCATCTTCTGTTTTTATTTATTTAGCTAGCTAGCTGTTGATTTACTTAATCAAGTCTTGTAGAAGTCCTCCGAAGTCCTTGTTAAGTGTATCATGTTGACTTTCGAGTTCAAGCTATTTCATCACAGATATAGGAAAATTTCCAAAACATGAACATTATTTAGACAACAATGGTTTAACCTATATCTTAAGGCAATACATGTAAATAGCAACACAAACCCAGTCAGCAGGGTGTTACAAGGCTTTATTTGTATCTGTATATTGTGCTTTCAGTAAGATACATCATTTGTGAGCCTGGATCACAAAATATTAAGTAGCACGTGTATATTTGTAGCAATAGCATAAAATACATTGTATGGGTTAGAATTATTGATTTTTCTTTTATGCCAAAAATCATTAGGATATGAAGTAAAGATCATGTTCCATGAAGATGTTTTGTAAATTTCCTACCGTAAATATATCAAAACTTGTAATATGCATTGCTAAGAACTTCATTTGGACAACTTTGAAGATTCCAGATTTTCAAATAGTTGTATTTCAGCCAAATATACATAAAATCCTATTTAAAATTATATCCTGACAAACCATACATCAATGGAAAGCTTATTTGTTCAGCTTTTAGATGATGAATAAATCTCAGTTTCAAAAAATTGACCCTTATACCTGGTTTTGTGGTCCAGGGTCACATTTGGTTGAATGAATATAGCTCATTTTCTGTTGCATAACGGTCAGTATTTTCAAACTGCCATAAACCCAAACGCTGCATAAAGAATAGACATCCACACTTCATTGCACTGTGTTTGCGGATGAAACAATGCAGACAAGAAACGCTCCATTGTACTGAAGCACGACTACAGTGGAAAAAAAAAAGTGTGCTGTTGTTGTGCTTGGCTACAAAAAGATATAAATGTATAAAAATGTATTTAGTTAGTGCAGTCTGCTGTTTCTAATAAAGTCATCGGTGCTTTGTTTGAAACTACAACTTTCAAATCCTTCAGAAAAAAGAAATAACTGCTGCTTGAGGGCCAGTAGATCCTATAGGGGTGACAGTGTACTATATAAACAGGTTAGCTTTGATTTAAACATTATTTAGTGTCAGAATTTCAGGTCTTTTAGATGCAAGCAATGGGTTTAATATCTTCTTATTCTATCATTAAACCATTCATTTCATTTTTTCATCTTACTGTATAAAGATTAGCCTTTTTCAAAAGAGAGCATTTGGCAACGAGAGTGAAGCTTGGCCAATTGTCTGTGCAGAAAGACAAACACCAGTGGTGCACCCTTTCTGCCATAAAGCCACCATCTGGTCTATCTGTAAGGGGTTGAGGGGGAGGCAAGAGATGTGAAGGCCTCACCAACCCAGGCAGGAAGCACCATTTGGGGGGAAAGCAATAATAACTGACCTCAGGGTCGAACGCTGCCAAACAAGCACACAATAGACACAGACACAAAGTGTGTCTCTCCAGGCTGCGCACAAGTTCAGGTCTCGGAAGAGAGCGTGCCAATTGGGAGAAAGGTAAAAAGGCTTGGGTTTTCAGGTGAAGGAGGGGGTGGTAGTAATATAAGGAGGATTTTAGTTAAACATTGATAGAAAGCCAGTGGGAGGGAGGGCTTTGTGAATAACACATGGTTAGGGAGCTGTCCAGATTAGAAATGAAGAGAAGAGGTGGAGGAGATGGAGGAGGGGGTTATGATTCATACTCACCGTTACACCACTGGATAGGTGCTAGATTGCTCCGCTATACCGAACGATCCGGTAACTTGTGTCCAAGGAGACGGTGATGAAACCGGGCCAAAGGAGTGGGCCGATCCCCTCACTCAAAACCAGATGAATAATACAAGTTTTACACTCTCAAAACTCCCAACGCAAACACGGCTTTGAATCTTCAGCGCCTCTGGTTAACACATTACGATCATCGCTGGCGTATGGAGGAAGGCAGAGCGAATTTGTTTTCTTTGTGTTGAAACATTTACAAAGAAAAGTCACTCATTGTTGAAATCTGTGCCAACACTGAAACAAATATCAACAGCTACTTCTTATCTGAAATGTTTTGTTCAAGTTAAAAGAACACCAAGCGCTCTTTTTTTCCAGCAACTGAGCGGCAGCACAGATTGTGAAAGATTTGCAGTGTGTCTTTGATATCAACAATGGATCTCCCTCCGCTTGACCTGAAGTTGTTGTCACGGGCTGTTTTCATTTTTTTACCTCTCTCTAGAGTCACGATAACAAAACAGATGTACAGCGAGTCACATATTTCTTTCAAAACATTGTCACAAGGCTCACCCCTTCTTGCCGTCAGCCACTTTCGTCTAGTCTTCTCTCTCAACCCTCGCGTTACAGTCAAGCGTTTTCCCCAGTAACAAAGGAAGAGGAAGAGCGGTGGCATACAGCCGTCAGAGCGAAAGCTGGTGAATGCAGCCCATTCAAAGCTGGGTCTTCCTCACACCATCTGGTCTGCCTTCTCCGCTGCAGAGACACAAAGGATAAAACGCATTTTCAACACAAAGTGATGAGATTCCTGTGCGTTTCCTGTCGCCTTTTCCAGCAGCCCCTGCCTCCACGTAATGGTGCCGATGACTTCTCTCCTGCTCAGTTTGTAAACAGATCTCTGCTCATGTGATTCGCTGTCTGGATCACAGCTCTCCTTTCACCCGCCCCCTCCTCGCTCTCCCCCTCTCCCTTTCTATCTTATGTTCTCTCTCTCTTCCTCCTACTTCTCTCCAGCTGAAGGCTATTAGGAGGTGACAGTGGCCAGGCGAGCAGACAGGCAGGCCGAGTCAGACTCTCCCTGATGAGTCTGTGTAAGACAAAGCTGGGAGGGGAATGAGGGTTGATTCACTTTGCTTGACTGGCAGTCACGAAAACAGCAAGAGACTCTGAGGGGAAATGGTGAGAGTGTCAAGCAAGAGGAAAAACAGAACAGAATAGAATCTGAGGGTATTCTGAGAGCAACACTAGCGTAAAGCAAAAAGAGCATGTGACAACCAGTGACGCCAGTAATTTCGTCACTGCAAAAATAAATAAATAAAAAAACAAACAAACAAAACACAGCTAATTACACCGTTTTAGTTAATAGATTTAGCGAGTGTTTTTAACTCATGCACAGACAGGAAATTTGCAACTGGTGGTTCATGTTGCACAATATTTAGTGTGTTATGTAAAAGGTGCTTTTGCTAAATCTCCCTGCATAATGTTGACTGTTGTATTTAATAAAAATGTAAACTGCAAAAAAAAAAATGTTGAGGCTTTTTAAAACATTTTTCACAATTGAAGTGAAATGAGGCAATTTTTTTGGATGATTTAAAAGAAATAATTTGATGAAACTACTTAAATTATTTTTCATTTAAAGAATTAAGTCGATTCTTTGTAGAAATTGGTTTTGAGTATTATTTGTTCTTAAATGCGCTTAAATTATTATTATTGTTTAGGGCCTCAGTGTTTTAAAAAAAAAAGACGCTGAGGCACTTTTAACCATTTTTTCACAATTTAAAGTGAAATGAGGCAAATTTTTGGATGTTTTAAAAGAAAAGTGAAGCTTATAATTGTATGCAACTACTTTAATTATTTTTAATTTAAAGAATTAACTAAATACGTCTTAGAAATTCTTTCGTTTTGAGTATTATTTGTGCTTAAAGGTACTTAAATTATTATAATTGTTTAGGGCCTCAGTGTTTATGGCATTGCATTGTCATGCCAACAAAGCTGCAAAAATTGATAGAACTTTACACAAGAAAGCATTTTCAAAAAAATCTTGTTAACATAACTAAACTAAGCCTGGAATATTGTATGGCTTAATATAATGTAAATGTGACCCTGGGCCACAAAACCAGTCTTAAGGGTCAATTTTTTTGGAATTGAGATTTATACATCATCTGAAAGCTGAATAAATAAGCTTGTTAGGATAGGACAATATTTGGCCGAGATACAATTATTTGAAAATCCGGAATCTGAGGGTGCAAAAAAATTAAAATATTGAGAAAATCTCCTTTAAAGTTGTCCAGATGAATTTCTTAGCAATGCATATTACTGATAAAAAAATCAGGTTTTGATATATTTACGGTAGGAAATTTACAAAATATCTTCACGGAACATGATCTTTACCTCATATCCTAATGATTTTTGGCATAGAAGAAAAATCAATTTTGACCCATACAATGTATTTTATGCTATTGCTACAAATATACACGTGCTAAGACTGGTTTTGTGATCCAGGGTCACAAATGATGTCTCTCTCACAAATATGTAGTAGAAAACCCATGAAAGATTTACATTATTTAAAAATTTTTTTTAAATAACGTAAATCTTTCATGGGTTTTCTACTACATATTTCAGTAAGAGACATCATTTATGTTATGTTAAGCCATACAAGCCTTAATACCCAGGGTTCCCTTTAAATATATGAAAATAAAATCATTTAACAATTTAATTGGTAAATTTGCTTCCATTGTACTGGATGTAAACCTATCAACTGTTAACCACGCAATCTTTCTCTCAGCTTCAGTTAACTGAGCCTATGATCAGATATCATGAAAGAATTCACTTCACCTCATCAACAACCCCACTGAGCAAGGATCGTTTTTTCCCTGTACACAAAATCAATTACCATGTGATTACCTCTCATGGTTTCTGTTAAGCTGACAATTTTATTTAAACAATACTCTATTGATCCTCTCTTTTCACCCTTTGACAACGCGGTACCCTCACAAATCACTGCATGCTTGGCAATCATCTCTGCCTGGATGAGCGCCCATCATCTGAAGCTGAAATGATCAAAAACCAAGCTGTTGTTCCTTCAAGCCAAGAAACACCCTTGCCAAGACCTTGTCATTTTAATAAACATCTCCACCATCTCACCCACACAAAAAGCCAGGAACCTTGGTGTTACACTGGACAATGAGCTGTCAACTGCAACCTACATACTAACATCAGTCATATCATGCAGATTCCTCCTGCAAAACATTTGCCAGACTGTGGTATAGGCCCCAATCTGCTATCGGCTCAGCTACTGCAACTGACTCCTGGCCAACCTCCCAGTGTGTGCAAACCTCTGCAGCTCATGCAGAATGCTGCAAGGCGACTGATATTCAACCTTCCCAAGTACTCCCATGTCACATCTCTGCTGTGCCCCTTCCATGGCTTCCTATCTCTGCTCAAAACACTGTCCTAGCATGCAAGGTAGTCAGTGTTCACTTGTATGGCTTAATATAACATAAATTGTCTCTTACCGAAATATGTACTAGAAACCCATAAAAGATATTTTGGACTATGGAGGGCGCCATTTTTTTATATTTTTTTTTTTACCGCAACACAACTCAGAAAATAAAAATACTACGATAACCACAGCTACTGAAAAAGCTTACAGCTGGCGATGGATATAAGTGTAGACTTAAAACAAATGCCATACCATCTATTTTCCCCACGAGGAGTCTAAACGCCCACGGATATTGAGTGAAATCCACGCTGAGAAACTCCTTCAATGGCAGCAACGTCATGACAAGCGTCGGCATGTTTACATCCTGCCAGGATGGCAGATAGCATTTCTTGTTTCTGCCATTTGTAAGCTCTTTCAGTAGCTGTGGTCTTTAGATAGTTTTATTCGTCCACAGGCATCTTCTCATTTTTTTTCTCCTGTTCTTATCGCTAGGAAAAGCAGTTAAGACTTACATCGCTTCTGTCGTTGCCCTTCCATTGAAAATTACATCCAAAGCTGCACAATATGTGGCATCGTAACCGTATTTTACTGAGTTTACCGAGTTGTGTTGTGGTAAAAAAAAATAAATAAATAAAAAAAAATAATAAAAAAATAGATGGCGCCAGTTTACCGAGTGTAGCCATTTCACGTCATCTAAATAATGGCGCCATTCATAGTCCAAACAATGTGGATTTTTGAAATAAGGTGTTTTATTGGTTTTCTGCTAAATTATTTCGGTGAGATACATAATTTACGTTATCTTAAGCCATACAATTAAGTCTTAATACCCGGAATTCCCTTTAAAATATGTTTTTTTTTATTGGTGTGATTCATCTAAAGAACATTTTTCCACTACAGAATCAGAATCAGAATGGGCTTTATTTGCCAAGTGTGCACAACACACAAGGAATTTGCTGAGGTTTCCATGAGCTTTGGGTACATATATACATACATATGCATATAACATGAGAGAAAGAAGAACATTAAGAAAAATAAAGTAAAAAAATAAAAAATAAATAAAAAAATTAAAACAGTACATTACAGAGAACCTAATGTGCAATGGAAAGTTAACAGTTCTTCATGGAACCATAGATGGCAATAGAGAACCCTTATTTTATTTCACCCAAAAATTAAAATTCTGTCATTAATTACTCACCTTCATGTCGTTCCAATATTTCTGATGAAATCCAAGAACAGCATGGGAATTGCCACGTTCAAGGGCCAAAAAGGTAGTAAGGACATTGTTAAAATATTCCATGTGACATCATTGGTTTAACCTTAATGTTATAAAGTTGAGAGAATACTTTTTGTGCGCAAAGAAAACCAAAATAATGTCTTTATTCAACAATTTCTTCTCTTCCACATCAGTCTCGGGTCAGAAGTTCTTGGACTTCAAAAACAATATAATAATTTTTGCTCCAAAGATAAACAAAGGTCTTACAGGTTTGGTACCACATGAGGGTGAGTGATTAATGGCAGAATTTTCATTTTTGGGTGAATTATCCCTTTAAGAGTGTAGGCAGTATCTGCTTTGAGTTGAACAGTCTACTATTAGTACTTTTTTGCATTTGTACAGCATTTCTTTTATTGTAGATAGCATTACAAATTGCGTGCTTGCCATCTGTTGATCACAATGGTTTCCTATGTATTGCTAATGCACTTTTGTAGTTCATTTTGCATAATAAGAGCATCTGCTAACTCTCTAAAATTACATAAATTACATGTTAGTGGTAGTCAGTGGTAGTGTTTTCCAGAACAACAATTTACAAATAATTTACTCACCCCCTTGTCATCCAAGATGTTCATTTCTTTCTGTCTTCAGTCGTAAAGAAATTATGGTTTTTGAGGAAAGCATTTCATAATTTTTCTCCATATAATGGACTTCATTGGTGCCCCGATTTTAAACTTCCAAAAATGTAGTTTAAATGCAGCTTCAAAGGGCTCTAAATGATCCCAGCCGAGGAAGAAGGGTCTTATCTAGTGAAGCGATCTGTCATTTTTATTTTTTTTTTGAAAAATAAAAATTTGTATACTTTTTAAGCACAAAAGCTCATGTAGCACAGGGTCTGGGATACGCGTCCATGATGCTACAAATTAGTGATGGGTCGTTCTTGGGCGATTCGTTCATTTTGAATGAATCTTTAATGTGACTCGGGAAGAACGAGTCGTCTCGGGGAGTGATTCATTCAGGCGCGCATGCGCAACATCCTATTAGGTTCTGTACAGGAATTACACTTGTTTCGAGTCGTTGGTTCATCTTGTGGGGCTGTCACGTGATAAACGAACGACTCGAGCCCGAAGACTTGTCAGATAAGAGGTGAGGTGAGCTAATCATAGACTAAAGACCCAGGTAAACAATGAATTAATCTTTTCTGTTTCTTATAGCATTATAGTTTTGTCTTGTTTGTAGTGTGATCAACGTTTATGTAAGCAGTAGATGTGTTAGGGAAGTAACACGTAACATTTTAATTATGTTTTGCTAAAATGAACGAAATGACTTGAAAAACGATTCGTTCATTTTGCTGAACGAGACTCAAAGGTCCGAGTCGATAAAATGATCCAAACTTCCCATTAGTACTACGAATCACGTCTAAGTTCACATCTGTGTACTCCGGCTCAAAAAGGTAGAGAATGGCGAAAAACTCCATCTTATTTTCTCCTACAACTTCAGAATCGTCTGACATCGTTGTACCTTTTTGTTTGTAAACAGCGTTTGACTTACTTGCACTTCCTTAGTCTTACATTTTGTAAACACTGGTTTGTAGTTCCGCCTACCTTTCACGTGACGTGATTCAATAGTAGGTAGTGTCCTGAACGCCCTTCCCAGAGCCTGTGCTACGCGAGCTTTTGTGCTTAAAAATTATGCAAATTTTTATTTTCCGTTTCGCTACATAAGACCCTTCTTCCTCAGCTGGGATCATTTAGAGCCCTTTGAAGCTGCATTTAAACTACATTTTGAAAGTTCAAAATCGGGGCACCAATGAAGTCCATTATATGGAGAAAAATCCTGAAACGCTTTCCTCAAAAGCCATAATTTCTTCACGACTGAAGAGAGAAAGACATTATTTATTTAAATTATTTGTAAATTATTTGTGAATTGTAAGTTGGAAGTGGAGTTCTCCTTTAATAACGTCATTCGAGCAATTCTTGAAATAAATGTCCATCTTTATGGAAAAGCATAATTTTCATTGTTTTGTTTTGCCATTATTATTAATTCATTAGACACTAATTTGTCAGATGCATTTTATTGCTTAGCAAAGGATAACAAAAGGTTATCTCAACCTGAGAGTATGTCTTATAAAACAGATGCTAAATATTTTTTTGTGCGTTTTTTTTTTTTTTTGAGCTGCCAATCACCTCTATACAAAGCTAAATCAGATCATATTATCCTTAAAAAAACAAACAAAAAAAAAGAAACTGAACAATCTGTATTACAGCCTTCAGTGACATAATACTCAAGCATGTTTACCATGAAGGTACAAAATAAACAATTAAAAAAACACAAAACAATAAATGGGTACTAAAAAGAGAACCCACAAAATGCTTTCATCCGCCTAACAGTTGTTCTCCTTTGTGTACATGTCCCATTTGTTTAAGCGGCTATACACCGGAGTGTCATCGATCTCTCTGTACATGTAAACCCCAGTAATGTGGTTCCATTCCAGTCTGGGAATGATGCTCTTGATTTCCTTGCAGTCTTCTAGCTCCTGCTTCTCCTGATTTTCCAATGCCACAAATCCAAAGAAGTTCTTGACGCATTCAGCAGCATGGTATTTAGCATGCACTTCAGCTGTACGCTGGAAAAGAGTTTGCTCGTTGGAACGATACTGGGACCAGTACGCCTCCTGGTGATAGCCAAGGGTAGAGCAGCAGTGTTTCAGACAGAGGAGCAGAAAGACAGCGAGGGAAATGGTTCCCACCACCAACCAGCCCAACAGCTAGATGAAGAAAAGAAAAAAAAAGAGGTTATATATTTCATAAACTTGAGTGAATGCCCAAGTAGAAATGTAAAATTAAATAAAGACTGTAACAAGACTGTATTAAAGTGATAAATACCTGTGATTCATACTTTAACTGGCGTTCGATCACTTTTGAGTAGTTTTTAAATGGTGCAGGTACATCCAAACACGGAAACCGGGCCATGATCTCCGGAATATTTGGAGTAGGAGGGAAATGATCCAAAGAAGAAGGGTCTACAAACTCACTTAAGGCACAGACATACGCCTCCCCTCTCAGGAGGGAAATAACTGACCAAGTAATGGGGGCAACAATTGCTCTCCCCATAATGGAGCCCATCAGAGCAAAAGCAGCAGACAGTGATAATTTCCGGCATTTTCTCGTCCGACACTCTGACACAACGTCCCAGGTATTTCGATTGAGCATCAACCCAATGACAAAGAAAGCCAGGGCTGGTACACCAATGGCTGCCAGGCCGTACAGGTAATTCTTCTTTGGTGAACACGGACAGTTAAATGCAAAAATATTATATGCTGTCTGACTGGCTACTGTCCCTAAACCTATGAGGCCATTGAAGATCATGACATCTTTACTCTTGAAGAAGAGTGAAACAAATTTAAAGTTTTCTGAGATGAGTGCAGCCATCTTGTTCTTATTTTATCAAGTGAATTAATGTAGATGAAACAAAGTCTTTCAGAGAGTCTCTGTAATCTTAAATCGCTGACAAAAACTGAGGAGTGAAAAGTCAGTTTTTGTTATCAAACACCATCATACAGAAAAGCAGAAACAGACTCTAAAAACTAGAGAAACATACACACGAAAAATTATGCATGTATACGAATTAGAATATTATATGATACACATTCAATTCAAAGACTGTTTTCATGCAGAAAAGCTCTTTGAACAAAGAGCCTTTGGGCAAGTTTCAGCACGACACTGACTCGAATTGAAAACTAAAAACCATTAGAAACGGAAAGACTTACATTCCTTTGCAATGAGGTACAAATGGTCTCGCTGAACAGCCATAAAGTGTAAAAATATGTACAGCCAAGTGCAGACAGCAAAAGAAGTTCTTAGAACAAATGAGTTTTTTGTCGGTAGCTCATGTTGTGTTGAAGTTCTGAGGTCTTTCCTTAGCTCTGTGCATTGCGTGCATGCTATTCTGAATCTTCAACAGGAAAAACATCTCTGGTTACAGCCCCAGTGGAAAGTATGAGCATTTAACTAAAACAGGCTGGACAACATTAAACACCTCCCCACATTCCCTTACCAAAAAGTAGTATACTTTAAGTTTTATTAAGTATACTTAAGTAAAGGTCAAGTATATTTTTAAGTATACTTTATGTTGTAAGTATACAAATATCAGTGTACTAGTAGTATACTTGTAAGTGTACTATTTCAATACTGCTTGGGACTAAATTGGCCCACTTTCTAGTATATAAAAGTATACTTTTAAGTATACTTCACGTTTAACAGTAGTAAACTTTGAGGTTTACATTCAAAGTTTGAGGTTTAGAAGTTTACATCTAAGTTTTTCATTTGTACTGCAACTATACTAAAATTAAACTTAGAGGTATACTGATAGTTTACTAAGTAAATACTTGTAGTATTTTTAATGCACTTTGAAGTATAGCTTAAATATATTTAGTATATAGTATATTTAAGTGTCATTTTAAGTATATCTCTGAGAAGTACATAAAGCACATTCCTGAGAAGTACTTGAAAAGTAGACTGAAAGTATACTTTCCTATTTTTTAGTTTAAAAGAAGTATACTAATAGTACACTTGAATAAAAAATAAATCTAGTAAATCAGATTCATTTATTATAACGGAACATTATGAGATTGCTATAAACCTAGTGACAGCTTTTTAGCAATTATATGGAAGCTCTATCACGCTCTTATTTCCCTGATATAGACGCGCGAAAAGACTGATACAAGTACTGACAGAAAAACCCCCCTCAAAAGAATTAGAATTGGTTAATCTGAATCTGAACCGCGATTAATTCCAATAGTAATGTCACAAAATCAGTGTGATAGCCTATATTTGTACAATTATTCTGTGATAATAGCATTCCACAACATTTAATTTGAAGCTAGCGGAGAGTAAATAAAACTGCATGCGCCTTGCAGAAGAACATGGTTGTGCTTCGTCACGATGTCGTTACAAACCCTTACCTGTCCACACTCCCATTTTCCCAGGAGTGTCCTGTATTTCACAACCGTCCCTCTCCTGTTTTGTTATTTCTCCCGGGAAACGATTTGTATTGCCCAAACCTCGTTTTATGAGTAATCACATCAATATATTATTCCAAGGTTGTCCAGTTGCCAGATCTTTTATGAAACGCATCCTACTCACATAATCGAGACATCATACAAACAGACGCAGGAAGTTGAATCAAGCACCAATGGTAGAAATGGGAGGAGAAGACTCAGGTAGTGCTCTGGTAAAATAAATAGTGGCTGTAAATAAATAAATAAATAAATATGTAGCCCTATGTAAATTTAACAACAGCTGGACAGAAGAATTTAATTTTATATCTCAGAAGCCATATCCACAAAGGCCATATCCACCTTTTGCAAAGTGTGTCACACTCATTTAATATCTGACATGGTGAGGAAAAACATTACATTACTCAGCACATTAAATCACAACAGCACAATCACTCAGCGAAGGCACAAAGTGCCACACCGGCCATTGTCTAGATGATGTAGTGGTTTTGGAACATGAAATACTGGTGAACAATGAACTTCTGAGCACTGAGAAGGTCTTGGGTTTGGAAAACGCAGATGAACAAGCCTTGAAGGTGAAGATTCTAAAGTCCGAACAATCGGAACATGCATATGAAGGATCCATTAAGAGACAAATCTGAAGACGGTGGAAAAGTTCCTGGGAATCTGGAATACATAAATGGAGGATCACTGAAGAGAAGGTTCTGAAGTTGTTGCAGAAGAGGTGGGAAAGAAGATGTGTTCATCATTGCTATTGCAGTTTCCAAATTCCTGAAATTCAGAACTTGTTTCTCCTTAGAGCAACAACTTAGCTTAACACATAGCAACAACGTAACCTTTCAGTCTTTCCTGGGATGGAGGGTTTTACAAATTGGGTGCCTTTCAGATCCAGCATTTTGATTGATACTGTCAGAGGTGGCTGACAGTTGGCCGTGAGGGAATGTCGCTCTAGTAGGGAATGTTAGCTCTAGTCAGATGCCGTCAACTGTTTTTCTTTCAAATCGGCAAAGGAGCTCACTGGCCAGAAAAAGAACATAGATTGGCTATTCAGCTTATAGAATGCAATGCAAGCAAACAAATAATCAAGTAATGAGGGAATGCACAGACACTTGTCATTCTATCCATTTCTTTCTTGCTTTACCAACAAGAAGAAGATCAACAGCTGACAATGCCAGTGCCATATGCAACTTAGCAGACATTATTGCAAAAAGCTGCACAAATCTCTCAGTAATGAGCGTGGCTGGTGTAAACAATGGTAAAAGCGCTGCTTGCTTTGTATCCACCTTTTTCTTCAATGCGGACGTAAGTCCATTGGTGAGATTTCCGGTTCATTTGCTGCCATATAGAGAAATAACAAGAAGAATAACAAAATGCATTAAACGGTAAAACTGTTTGCACTACAAACCAGTGTGTTCATAATTAAGATAATACATTAAAATAATAAGATGCAACAATTTGCAATCAAACAGCAAAATGGATGAGACCGGAAGTCAGACCTGAAACGCATCCTACTCACATAATCGACACGTCATACAAATAGATGCAGGAAGTTGAATCAAGCACCAGTGGTAGAAATGGGAGGAGAAGACTCAGGTAGTGCTCTGGTAAAATAAATAGTGGCTGTAAATAAATAAATAATTATGTAGGCCTATGTAAATTTAACAACAGCTGGACGGAAGAATTTAATTTCATATCTCGGAAGCCATATCCACAATGGCCATGCCTTTTGCATAGTGTGTCACCCTCATTTAATATCTGACATGATGGGAAAAAAAATTAGGTTACCCAGCACATTAAATCACAACAGCACAATCGCTCAGCGGAGGCACAAAGGGGCACACCGACCATTGACTAGATGATGTAGTGGTTTTGGAACATGAAATACTGGTGAACAATGAACTCCTGAGCACTGCAGAATTTGCAATCAAACAGCAAAATGGATGAGACCGGAAGCCAGACCCAACAAATTTACAAATGTCCGCACCCACTCTTATGGGAAGAAAACAGTGGATATCCACAGTTCTTGATCTTCCGGTATGAATGCCAAATATAATTGCAAAATGCCAAATTCTGATTTTCCATTTTGCATGGTTCAACAAATGGCACTCTCATGCCACATGCAGTGAAAAATACATCGCAAAGCAAAGCGGAAACTGACATTTTGCCAAAAGACAAGACAGAGCAGGTCACTTTGGGTATAAAACAGAGTCTCAGCTTTGAAATTCTGTCTTTTTTAAAAAAAAAAGAAATTTAAACAATAAGTACCATTTTTTGGTTCTTTAATGTCTTGCGCAACAAATCGCTTTAGCACCTCGGATTAAGCGGGACGTCAACCGATCATTTCTTATACTATAGCATGAAAAAACATGAATCAACATCAGAAGGTATCTTGTTTCAACCGTGGAAAGATGTCAATACACACCATTTTTCAACTCCTCCGACATTAATCCACTCTCCCGTCTGGTTGGTTTGTCAGACAAAAATGGCAGATGAGGCATTATGATTGGACAGATTGCCTGTCAATCAAACTCCCTGCACAGGGTCAGTTGCAAAAGTTTTGAAATCAACTGTGTGTGAGTAAAAGCTAAAAAATATGACATAATTAATTTAATATCTAAATATAAATATTTAAATGTTAAATGTTTGATCTAAATAGATCAAATTATAATGGACAGTGGGTCTCAATGCACAGTAAGCAAAAAAAATTGTACACTATACTGTACAACTTTATGCACAGAATTTCAGTAATAATCCTACTGCAAATCTTTGGCAAAATGTAAATTATGCCTGACAAAAAATCCATTTGACAATTTAAAGCAGCTTGTCTTTAACAGCAACAGTGGCCATCTCAACAATGCATAGACTTGACATTCAACTAAAAAAGACTGATCTTATTTTTGAAAGGTTGCAGATCTGAATGATCCAACAGTCATGATCATTACAGCCTTCAACAAGAGACTTTAACACAGACATTCAAAACATTTAGTATATGAATATTAAACATATTTTTTTTTCTCAAAAGAAAGCAGATTTCATAGAAAAAAATTGCATTAGAAATAAAAATAATTACAAGCTTTTTGTATTTAATTTACACAACAATTATTTGTTATGCAACTTTTTATTATTATTTTCTTTTTGGTCTGTATGGCACACATTTCTTGGGTGTTTCTTGATAGCAAAGGTATTAGTTTTTGGGTGTGTAGTATTATTCATTAATTAGACACTAATTTGTCACACTCAAAGAATAAAAAGTCCATTTCTTTGTCAATTACTTAACAGTCATGTTCATTTGTGTACATGGCCCATTTGTGTAAGCGGCTGTAGATGGGAGTTTCATCAGTCTCTCTGTACATGTAAACCCCAGTGACGCGGTTCCACTCCAGCCTGGGAATGTTACTCTTGATTCCCTTGCAGTTTGCTAGAAGCTGCTTCTCCTGACTTTCCAAAGCCACAAAGCCAAAGAAACTCTTGACATTTTCAGCTGCATGGTATTTAGCATGCACTTCAGCTGTGCGCTGGAAAAGAGCTTGCTCACTGGAGCAGTACTGGGACCAGTACTCCTCCTGCTGATAGCCAAGAGGAGAGAAGCAATTTTTCAGACAGAGGAGCACAAAGACAGCGAGGGAGATGATTCCCACCAGCAACCAGCCCAACAGCTAGATGATGAAAAAAAAGAGGTTGTACATCAGAAGTGTTAATGCAATTAGGGAGTTTAAAAAGATAGTTCACCCAAAAATGAAAATTACCTCATGATTTACTCACCCTCAAGCCATCCTGGGTGTATATGACTTTCTTGTTTCCGACAAATACGATCAGAGTTATATTAAAAAAATGTCCTGGCAATTGAATGGGGTTTAAGATTTAGAAGATTCAGAACTCCAATAAAGTGCATCCATCGATCATAAAAGTCCTTCACACAGCTCCGGGGCGTTAATAAAGGCCTTCTGAAGTGAATCAATGTGTTTTTGTAAGAAAATTAAACCCTAATTAAAATGTGATCCATACTCTCTAGCTTTTGCTAACAGTCACGCGCACGTTCACAAGAGTGGCGTCATATACACCTGGAAGGCTTGAGGGTGAGTAAATCATGGGGTAATTTTCATTTTTGGGTGAACTATTCCATATAACAACACTATAAAAAGTGAAAAGTACCTGGGATTCGTACTTTAACTGGCGTTCAACCTCTACTGTGTGGTTCATAAATGGAACAGGTAGATCTTTACATGGAAACCGGGCCATGATTTCCGGACTAGGTGTAGTTGAAAAGAAGCCGTCCAAAGATGAGGGGTTCACGAACTCACTGAAAGCACAGACATACGCCTCCCCTCTCAGGAGGGAAATTACAGTCCAGGTGACAGGGGCAACGACCGCTCTGCCCACAATGGAGCCCAGCAGAGCAAAAGCAGCAGTCAGCGATAATTTCCTGCATCGTCTGCTCCGACATTCTGACACAATGTCCCAGGTATTTTGATTCAGCATCACTCCGATGACAAATAAAGCAAGGGCTGGAACACCAATGGCAGTCAGGCCATACAGGTAATTCTTCTTTGGTAAACATGGACAGTTAAAAGCTAAGATGTTGTATGCTGTCTGACCAACCATTGTTCCTAAACCAACGAGGCCATTGAAGACCACGACATCCTTACTCTTGAAGTAAAGTGCAATAAATTTGATGTATTCTGAGAGGAAAGCAGACATCTTATTTTGATACAGGTGTGTTTCTCTCTCTCAGTTTCTTTTCACTGATGATGGTTATTGTCTCTGTGAATTAAACCTTAAACCTGACAAAGACAGATGTGCAAGAAAGTCCTTTAAATGAAAAGAGGGGCAAAACAGAAACAGCTTCATTATACCATTTCTAAATCAATAAACGTAGTCATACATTCAATACATAAAAAAAGCAATTAACTGGGCAAAAGCCTCAATGTGCCGAAAACCAAAAATCAACTGAAAAATCAAATTATTTCTTAAATGAAGACTTACATTTCTTTGCCAGGGAGTACAAGTGGTCTTGCTGAACATCCACAAAGTTTTAAAATTTTGTACAACCAGAAGTAAAAACAAAACAAAAACTGTCTGTATGTAGCTGTATTTGTTGTGGTCAAGAAGTGAGATCATTCCCTCGCTGTGTCTGATATGTACATACAGCAGTGAATCACCAACAGCAATTACAATCTGGTTTCAGCCCCAGTGGAACTAATAAGCATTTAACTAAAACAGGTTGGGCTAAAGTAATTAAGAAAGATCAGGCACATGACCAAAAAAAAAACTTTCTCTATATATCTCTTTTTTTCTCTCTCTCTCATATATATATATATGACACATATCTGTCATCCAACATAATGTTCAAAATGAATTGCCTCCTGAGACCCAGTAAAAAGAATATTACAGCAGTTCCTAAGTTCCACTTATTTGTTTGTTTATTATTATTATTATTATTTATAATGACATGACACTCCTTTTGCAGGTCTTGGAATTCAACTAGGTGTGTTTAATTAGGGACACATACAAAATGGGAACACTAAAGTGCACAGGACATCTCGTAATCATCTCGAGATCATCTCTGAAACTGTGATGTCATGAAACAGATCCCCCATGGCAGGCCGAGAGCAGCAATATTCCGCTCTTTCTCCGCTTTTTTCCAATTTACAGAGATTAGGATAGTGTACATACATTACAATAAGTAAGTAACTGTAGTTAAAAGTTAAAATAATTACATTTTAGAAAAAAACTTTTTTCTAAAGTTATTTTTGTCTTATTTTAACTTATCTTGAGTCCCTCTACGGGGCCCTACTTTAAGATATCCTAAAATCATATCTACCTTATTCTTCCAGTTCATTAGCCACTATCCACCTTATTTTTCCCGTAAGAGCGGCCGCGGCTATTTGTTAATTTAATGTGTCTGGCTCCAGGTCTCATCCACGTCCAGTTGTTTTTAGCTGTACAAAACAGTTTGTTTTGCTTCTTGATATTGTAAACTGGTGTGTCTTCCCATATTATTTTAATGTTTTATCTTAATTATGAACTCAGTGGATTGTAGTGCCCAACAGTTTTACCGCTTACTGCACTTTGTTATTCTTTTTGCTATTTCCCTTCAGCAGCTTATGAACTGGTAGTCTAAACATTACCAGAAAACAGCTTACTTCTGCATTGAAAAATGAGGTGGATAGGAAATAACGAGAAGAATAACAACGTGCAGCAAATGGTAAATCTGTGTGCACTACAAACCACCCTTATGAAAATTAACCAAGGTTTTATTATAAATAAAACAAAAAACATGGTTACTAGTTAAACCATGTTAATCATACATTTACCATGGTCTTGCTACACTAACCATACTTTAACCATGGTATTTGTAGTAAAACTATGATTATACAAATGGGTAATCAATGCGCCAAAAAAAAAAAAAAAGAACGTGGTTACTACATTTTTACTATAATAAAACCATGGTTAATTTTCGCAAGGGCAGTGTATTCATTATTAAGATAATACATTAAAGAATATGTAAGACACCAATATGAAATATCAAGCAAAACTAGCTAAAAATAGCCGGACGCAGATCACCGCGCTCACTCTTGCGGGAAAAATAAGGTGGGCACATTAACATTTATGTAACTTAGTAATAAATACTGCCGCTTTAAACTGAAGAGCATAACTAAGCATGTTTGCGAGTGAAACGTGAGCTCAAGACCACCAGGGGGTGTAAACTCAACAGTTACTAAGCAAATTCTACCATTGCAAACTCCCGCGTCAGGTTCTGTTGGACAATAACATTGTCTGTGACTTAGGATTTGGTAAACTAGCAACTTGCCATTATTAGGCGAGGCTAAATTATCTCCTAAGTGACGCTAGCATCTGCTGATATGTCATTGATATGAATTCAACTTTAGCTATAATTTAATTTTAGTGAAACTTAATTTGTTGCATAAAAAGTAATGAAAAAGAGTGACATTCATTCCTAACATCGTCATCATCATTATATTATCATTGTCATGTCACACCTGCTTTTTCGTTATCACAGAGAAGCCCGTGATATCCTATTATTTATGTTCTCATTTATTAATGGTAACAAACAGCATGTTTACAATAGTGGATCACGAATGACTGAGTCTCAGGAGGAAAAGAAATGGGACGCAATAAATAGAAATGAGATCTCGATAATGCTATACCACTTCTTCAATTCACAATATTAAAATGTAAAATCAGACTTTGGAGTAATATGCCACAGCTGTTGTTTTCACAGGTGTGTGATTGTAGCGCTCATCTGAGAGACTGAGTGTATCCAAGTTCGCATGTCCATTCATTTCTTCAGCGCGTTTGTGTAGCATTAGCGCGGGTTTACATGTGTGCCAGTTCCACAGGACTTTATTCATGTCCTCTTCTTTACGGACCCCAAGAAGCTTCTCCTCGTCACTCTTCTGTTTTTCCCCATCCTCATCTTTATTACCTTTCCCTTTCTTCGTGGGTAGCTGGAACTGTGGAACAATTTCACCACTGATGCTCTCGAAGTATTGCTGTATGCAGACCTTAGCGAAGCTCTTGGCGTGCTCTTTGCACGTTTCGTCGAATAGTTTGCGCTCTGTATCAATGTAGTGCGACCAATATTTGGTTTTAAGAAATGCTGCTTGGGTAAAACAAGGCCTTATCGCCCTTATCAAAAAGGCAGCTACAGTTATTACCATTAAGAAGGTCCATCCACATGCCTAAAGAAACAAAAATAATACATTACAACAGATTAATTTAAAAAAAAATCAATAGGCTACAGGCCTAGTTTGCTATATTTGTATATAATGTATAGTTTTTTGTAGACAATAGGCCTATATAGTTCCCATATAGCCTTCATCATTTGTGACCCTGGACCACAATCAGTCAAAAGGGTCAATTTATGCATCATCTGAAAGCTGAATAAAGCTTTCCATTAATGTATTGATACAACTATTTTAAAATCTGGAATCTGAGGGTGCAAAAAATCGCCTTTAAACTTGTCCAAATGAAGTTCTTAGCAAAGCATATTATTAATCAAAAATTAAGTTTTGATATATTTACGGTAGGAAATGTACAAAATATCTCCAAGGGACATTATACTTACTTAATATACTAATGAATTTTGGCATTAAAAGAAAAAATCAATCATTTTGACCCATTCAATGTATTTTTGGCTATTGCTACAAATATACCCATGATACTTACGACTTGTTTTGTGGTCTAGGGTCACATTTCTCTTAAAATCCTTGGCTTATATAATTAAGTTCGTAATTATTCCTGGGCCTGTCCTGTTTTAGTAACCTCTTGTGTATCTGTGAAATTTTGTTTTTACATCGTATGAAACCTTCTCAGATAAGCCACTTGTCTGAGGTTTTAATTTTCTCTCAGCGCGTTAAAGTTTATATAAGCGTATGACTATTTAATGAAGTAAGCACTTAAGTATTTTATGATTGGTTGTTTGTTGATAAACAACTCTAGCACTATACGATGCTACTATAATTGTTATAATTAACCAGGTGCGTGTTGCCGTCTTTCAAAATTACGTTCGCAAAATTGTACACTATTACAAATATTGCTTTACCCAGCGTTAATAGTTATAGGTAAGATCATTTAGAAAACCACATTTCACCATTAGGTTTTGAAATAATGCCATTACCTGTGACAAACAGCGAATGTACACAGTGGCCGCCTCTCTGGAAATAATCTCATGCCCATCAAATACGTCTTTGCATGGAATCCTTGCTTGTAATTTCAGAAGCTCTTTTTTGGACATGCTTTGATAGCTTTCGTTGAGGAATTCGGATAAATCCGTTGTGGCGCTGAAAGCACACAAAAAGCTCTTGCCATCCATTAAAGTCACGGCTACCCATACAGCCGGAGCGATGAGAGCGCGCTGCGTCATGGAGCTGAACATATAGCGCAAAACCGCCGGATCTTTCCTGCGTTTTCCAACCGGTCTCTTCCATTCTTCAGTTAACACTGATATGTTGTTGTTAAGTACATATCCAAGTAAAAAGAACCATATTGGCGGAACGATTAGAATGCCGATCCCATACGCGTAATTGTAGTCTGGAAGACAAGGACAGGTGAACTCAAAAGAGGAATACATCTGGGCACTTGCCAGAGCCATGATCCCACAGATGCCATTCATGAAGGACTCTTGGTTGGCTTGCAAAAACTGGACCATAATCCGAAACTTATCCATTTTTAAAAGTCAGTTCACCTTTTAGAGCAAAACAGTAGATCAAATTAGTACAGTTAAGCAAAAATTAATGATTAATCTTATTATAATAATCAAAGACTTACTCTATCCTGTCAGAGAGAAAAGAGAGCAAGACTGCCGGAGTTCAAAGTGAGGAAAGGCTCACCAGGTCGCCTTAATGCATTGATGCACATGATTGACAAGCCCCTCCTTTGGAGGCTCTAACAGGTCCTCAACTAAATAGTTGGGTGTGATTTTTATCCTCGCATTGTCTAGTGCTTAAATTGTTCACTGTCAAACATAATACATAACTACAAGACAAAATGTCTCTTGCTCAAAAGGTGTACGTATGGCAAAACATTGACAATATACAAACACAGAACGCAGTGGAACCACTATGCAGCTAAAATACTAAACTTTTTTATTATTAGTTAATATTCTTAATAAATACAGAATATACAGACAAATACATATACAATACATACACATTTTTCAGGTGTTGCCAAGGTTCTTGTAGTGATTTGCATCAAAGCTATATCCATGAGTTCGTTGTGTAATGCGTGTGGATAGAGACATGCAAAAATACACAAACTACATCCCAGCCTATTCAAATGCACCATGCAAGCGCTTGAGGAAGGTTAAAGCAAGGCTTTCTGAATTGACATTAATCTGACAGTTTTGATTCATACTAAATATGCAGAAGAAACATTCTTTGAATCTTTGCATTAGAATCCTATTGGGGCCTGAAGGGCCCATTGCATCTTGAAAACAGAAATTATATATAATTATTATATATCCAATGCACCTGTATGAAAGCTTTTTAAGCTTTGATTTTAAATTAACATTAATTAGTCAGTTAGTTTTTAAATTATTACAATTCTAGCATCAACATTTTTCATTCTCTTTATTAATATTTCATTAACATGTCAGTTACTGACATTAATTCTTAGTTAAGAGGTAAAATCTATTTTTCTTCTTCTCAGTTTTACACTTCAGAGAATAATGCCTTTCCATTGTGATCTTCCCAAGTGATGCATACTTTGGGCTTATAGGCCATCTTTGTCACATCCAGCTCTGGTTTGCACTCATACCAGGTTTGCAGCAAATGATCCACCTGATCTTGTCTGGTTATGCCATGCAAACGCTCCTCTTCTTCCTCTCCATATTCATTATGGATTGTGCTTGGTCTGAGTGCATTTGAGAGGGGCATTCTCACAGTCACGTCTTCTCGCATACTCTCAAAGAACTGCACCACGCATTTTCTGGCAAAATCTCTGGCATGAAGGACACAGGTCTCATCGAAGAGCTTCTGCTCAATGTCCAGGTAATTGCTCCAGTAGCGTGTCTGGAGAAAAGTTGCGTGATTGAAGCAAGGCTTCAGGACACGACCCACAGCGCCCAGAAAAATGAAGAAGAGGAGGATTGACCAGCCTATTGCCTTAGAGAAGATAAAGAAGAAAAGATGAATCATCTGGTTATGCAAAGCATGAAAGGATTTTAACCACCTACAGATTTGCTAAAGGTCTGTTCCTGTCAACTTTGTACAGCTCAATCTTACTTAGCAGCCATCAAGTCAAAAAATGACTTTGACATCACGGTTCTTTGACTAAAGACAATGTAAGCATTGAAAAAATGTGACAGAAATTGTGAGAAAACCATTCACCTGAGAGTAACAACGCACATAGCGTGAGACGGCTTTCCGAAAACTGGTGTTTTTGAAGATGACATCTTCTTTGCAAGGCACCTTAGCCATTATCTTAATCAGTTCTAAGCCAGTGCTGTTTGGTATTCCTGTAAAATACTTAGGGTCTACATTCATGCTAAATGCACAGATGAAACATTTTCCATCCAAGAGTGTCATCAGAATCCAGACCATGGGGGCTAGAAGTGCCCGTTGCAACATTGATGACAGTAAAAATCTGGAAGAAGGATAATATAATAATTTTTATATGATTAATAAAAATAATGAATAATTTTATTAATACTCTTTAGCTTCAAACTTACTTTACCACTGCTGGATTTTTTGTCCTCTTGCCCAGGGGTCTGACCCACTCTTCCATCAGCACCCCTGTATGACGATTGACTAACACTCCCAAACAGAACAATATAATCGGAGGTACGAACATGACCCCCAGTGCGTACATCTTGTTGTATTGCGGTAAACAGGGGCAGTTGAAATCAAAACTTGTATACAACTTGACGCTTATCAGTGACAATATTATACAGATACCGTTGGAGATGGACTCAGAATTTGACTGGAAATATTGCAGAACCAACTTTAAACGATCCATTAATTAGCTATAAGAGGCTGCAGATGAGTCAAACGTAGGCTACTTATCTGATAATGACCGCCAAATACGTTGTTGTGCAATCTGCGCCGTTCAACTCTGCGAAAAAGACAAACAGAGAATAAAAACCCTCACCGTGAGAAAAGGTTACTTTAAAAGTAATTATATGGATCACGTGGAAACGAATGTTTCACAGATATTAACGCATCTTGAGCTCTGCGTGCTGAAGTGCGATGGGTTCACTTGTAGGACGCGCGCACCTGCTTCCTTTTGGCCACACCCTAATGTGCGCACGAATACCTGACTTTAAAACTACTTAAAACGAGTTTGCTTAGGGTCCAGCTATAATAATTCAGTTTGAATACAGTTCGTATAAAGTGTTATTTGCAAGATATATACCAATAAACATTTTGAGGTGATCCTCAAAAGACAAATTTCTTTTCAGGTAAGGTGGGCCAGCTCGTCTGGTAAAAAGGAACATCCCTTATTTATCAAAAATTATACTGCATCTTGATAAAAAACACACACACATGATTTATTAACACACGTTCAAACATATTTAAGGACATAATTAACAAACTTAAAAATATATAACCTGCAGGTTATGAGCAAAATAAATAATGTGCAAAAATCACCATTTCAATTCATGTGTGAAATTTCAAACAACTAAAAGAACATGATGTGTTGACATTAAATGTGATGAAATCTAAATATCTGAATATTCAGAAATTAGAATGTTAAAAACTGTATTCTACAATATATTGAGGATGTGACTTTAACGCAAGCAACAACAAATATAGGCTAAAAAATAATACGAGGAACATTAAAAATGGTAACTATATGTAAAATGCTTTTCTGTTTGCTCTCTAAACACTTTTTAACAAATTTTAATTGTGTCCATATTTTAAAGCTTTATATTCTACATCTGTATTTTTTTCTCTCATCCTTTCTTCACTCCACAGATTGAACTTCATTCCTCGAATTCCTTTCTATTCTTTCTTTCCTTTCTTTCATCAGTGAATTCCTGACCGCAGTCTCATTTCTGTTTTCTAAAAAGTAAATCATAAATGTCAACTATAAAATAACCGTGAATTTCAATTTATTTAATGAATTTGGGTATAAATACTGAAGTTTAAAGGTCGGCCCACTTTACTTGAATCTGGCCCACTTTATCTAACACATTCACGCAAAGAGGACCAGCTATATATTTAAACACCTTACAAGAAAACTTTAAAAAATGTATTCTTTGCATTTTATTTATATGTCTGTTTACATTTAGTAAGCAACCTTTTAAGTTACAATAAAAACTTATGTCAGTGGGTATTCTACCTTTCACCATGACACAGTTCTCCTTTGAAGTGTGGCCACACCCACCAGTGTCATATTGGCATCGACCAAAACTATTTTATCATTTAGAGAAATAGTGTCCTTTTAGCCATTGTTTTACTCTTAAAGTGTAAAACCTTTAGGAACAGTACAATCAATCTTAAACGGCCCACTTTACCTGGAATCATTTAATATTTTCATTCAGGTGCTAAGCACCCTTAAACGAATTCAATACCACCCTCAGTTAAAGTTGTAATAATGGCATTGTACTGCAGATTTGGCAATCTATCCAGTGCATTATGGTTTGTGAAAATTGGTTTCAATTTCAACGTGTTTTTGCAGCGTTGAGCAATGTAGCCAATCACAGACATTTCTGTTGATTTCTTGAACCCAACAGCCAATCAGAGGAGTTTAACTTAGAATCCACTCACCACTCAAACTGTTCTGTTCAGCACAAATCATCTCATTATAACAAAGTGTAGACGCGATGTAAATAACATATTCATTGTAAATAGGATATTTAACTTCATTAATTATAACGTAACTTGTGAGCTCGCGATGAACTAAGATGAGTGAAAGCTTTTTATTGATTAAGCGAAAGATAAGAGCACCCTGACTAATTTAAGAAGCACCCTCAGTCATTTGATTCTGGAGCCCTCCCGCGACCCTAAAGATGATGATTGGTTAGGGGAATGTTTTATACATAAATATTTTTCTTAATAATTAGCCTCAGGAAAATAACGTTAAAAAGAAAGTTCAAAATGATCATACAAACGAATGATTGCAATGGGGGTTACTTGACAAACTCTGTGATATCAAAATATTGTTGTAGGTGGATAGGCTACTAAACTTTGGTGAGGTAGCGACCTCGTGTGGGTAACCTAGTAGTCCGCCTTCCATAGTCACTGCGCAGCTGCACAAAGAGCCGAAAAATTCAAACAAAAAAGCCTTGTCGGAAAATCCCATTTCAATACTGCCGTTTGTAGATATTCTTCTCGCTATAGATCATGTAACAAAATTTTGATTCTTTAACAGGTAAGCCTTTTATTGTTGTAACTGCATGTACATCCACAATTAACATTATAATATTCACTGTAAGTATTACCCGTGAAAATTTTAATACCTTTTTCTTCACGTCGAGGTAAAGTGTTAATGTTTCCACCACCTCAGAGTGTAGGTGTGCGCGCGCGCGCGCGACTTATAATGTTGACTCAAGAGCGAGACTGACCCACGTGCTTTTTTTAGAGGAGTGAAAACGGCCCCATTGGTCACTTCCTGGATGTGAGAGCAGCTTCATGTCGAGTATCAAGCAGATGAGGAAACAGAGGAGTAACGGTGCTGCAGCGCTTTCTCTTTTGTCGCTTCAAACTCGCTCTGAAACAATGAACAACGCTGGACTTTAACTCTTGGATTACAGTGTAAGTTACTATTCTGTTCTTGGTCTAAAACAAAGACTCCTGGCGAGTGGTGGCCGTCTGCTTTTTCATATATTATTCAAGACACCGTAACAGCTGTGATTAAAATGGAAAAAATAAGAGTTTTGTAAACCACAAGAGTTTTGTACAGCTTAAGGCGTCAAAAAGAAAATACGCAACAGCGTTGATTATAAAGAGAAGTTGTTAGATGCTCTGCCTTTACGTCGTTAGTTTATTGCGTCACCGCCCTCTCCACTACACGTTTCAGCCGCCCTTTTGCTAAACTTACCATTGACTTCAATCATTTCAGTCAAGCGTTAACAAACATTTCCTCTGTAACAGTATCCAACTATTTGTACATTTCTCTCTGTTTAATGAGTAAATTGTTGTTTTTGTCTAAACTCCGCCCTTAAATGTTTGTAGACTGTGGGAATCTTTGCAGCGCCACACAAATCCCCCAATTACCGTCTTTACTGGAACTCACCCATTATTAGTCAACTACCTATCATTATATAATGTATTTAAAAACATTTTTTTCTTATTTTGTGCTGTTTAACTTGGGATATGATGCAGTTCCGCATACACTACCAGTCAAAAGTTTTTGAACAGTAAGTTTTTTTAATTTTTTTAAAGTCTCTTCTGCTCACCAAGCCTGCATTTATTTGATCCAAAGTACAGCAAAAAACGGTAACATTTTAAATATTTTTACTATTTAAAATAACTGTTTTCTGTTTGAACATATTTTAAAATGTAATTTATTTCAAAGCTGAATTTTAGCATCATTGCACCAGTCACATCACATGATCCTTCACAAATCGTTGTAATATTCTGATTTGCTACTTAATAAACATTCATTATTATTATTATTATTATTTTATTTTACTTATTTTATTTTTATTTTTTAAACAGCTGAGTAGAATTTTTGCAGGTTTCTTTGATGAATAGAAAGTTCAGAAGAACAGCATTTATCTAAAATAGGAACCTTTTGTAACAGTATAAATGTCTTTACCATCACTTTTGATTAATTTAGAGCATCCTTGGTATATAAAAGTATTAATTTCTGTAATTTCTTTCCCAAAAAAGAAAAAAAATATATATACTGACTGTAAGGTTTTGAATGGTATGGTGTATAATGTTACAAAAGCTTTTTATTTCAGATAAATGCTGATCTTTGGATATTTCTATTCATCAAAGAATCTTGAAAAAACTGTTTTAAATATTGATACTACTACTGCTAATAATAAATGTTTCTTGAACAGCAAATCAGCATATTAGAATGATTTCCTGATGATTGACACTGAAGACTGGAGTAATGGTGCTGAAAATTCAGCTTTGAAATCATAGGAATAAATTACGTTTTTAAAATGTATTCAAATAGAAAGCAGTTCTTTTAAATAGTAAACATATTTCACAATATTACTGCTTTTGCTGTACTTTGGATAAAAACGATGGAGGCTTGGTGAGCAGAAGAGAATTTTAAAAAAAAACATTAAAAATCTTACTGTTCAAAAACTTCTGGTTGGGTAGATTTGTTTTATGTACACTAACAAAAATAGGGCTTAAACTGGGGGGGAAAGTAGCAGGAACATTTAAACTCCTCCTTTCAGCTGGGAATGGGAGAGGTGCTTAACCTTCAGAAAACTTAATTTTCTGTTGATTCTTTATGTTGTTTGCATTTACAGAAATTGTGTAACTGAAATGTGTAAAATGGGGAAAAAAATGGCCAAACACCTCAAATTTTTTAAAGATCAATTTTTGTTCTGAACATTTTTTTTACAATAACTTGAGTAATATGGTTAAGCTTGACGAATTCTGTCAATTTGATGAATATCGCTTCAACAAATTGACAAAATCTGTGTCAAAAAATCACGGGACACCAAAGTGTACCATGTTAATGGAATGTGCCAGTAGCTTACAGATTGTTAAATATGGAAAATTATCTGCCTCATTCCAAGAATCACTCAGACTCCGAGTGCCACACTATAAATAAACCAATTACATAACATCCTCCTCAGTATATATGGGGTTCCTTCCTAAGCTTCAGTCAAGGCATAATGACAAAACACTTTGAATGGAGATAACATGGTACCGCAGGTTTTTTTTTTTTACCCAAACCTTAAATTAAGAGATAAAAATCCATTAAACATTTTTTCCCCTAATATTGATTAAAAAAAACACATCTGTTTTCAGTGGATACTTTTATCTGTATACAGTTATCTTACTGGTTTAATTCATGACATCTAACGGGGGTTATCTGACTTCCTTCCCCAGCTCAGGGCAGTCCTTTGTATTACAGTTCACAAATAACAGCTCTAAAGAATGACATGTTTTCACAAAAGTTAGAAGATGTGTTTCCTTTCAAGAAGCTCATATTAATTTAGAAATGTGTGTTTTCCCAGACGCACAGTGAAGAATGCAAGGTGCAATAGCACGGGTTTGCATGGTGGTAGTAGCCGCTATCCTAAACCACCCGCTGCTCTTCCCTAATGAGAACACCACCATCCCTGAACAAGATGATGAGCTCCTGACCCGTATGAAGGAGCACCAGGAAAAACTGGAGGCTGAACAGAAGCGCCTGGAAGAGGAGATCTCACAAACCGAAACCGCTCTGATCGTTGATCAAGACAGCTACAGCTGGTACTTTTGGAGCACTCTCTGCCTAGTCATATTCTTCACAATTGAGGTGTGCAGGCAGGATATAATCCCTACTGAAATTCCAGACTCCGTGGAAGATGAAGATGGAGATTCCAGTGCTGAATACATCAGTGCTAAGAATGTAGCCCTAGATAAAGGTGTCTTGAGTAACTTCTGCAAGACCCGCTTCCATCCTTTCATCCACGAGAGCGTGAGAGTGCGAGAGTTTATCGAAGGCTTTGCGGATGATCTGCTCGAAGCTTTGAGAAGTGTTTGCGATCGAGAATCTGACCTGGAAGTTGAGGACTTTGTTGCCATAGGCAGTATGTTTGAGTCGTGGAGGGTGTCTAAACCTCCTACGTGTGATCTCATTGTGCCGTTTGCTCCTCCGCAGCCGTTCAGGTTCCAGTTTCAGCTCTGGTGCGACCCCTCCATTGAAATCCCACTAGACTTGCAAGGATGTGGAAGGATTAAACTAATAAAACCAGGTGGGAACGGCAAAGACTGTCTTTGTGGCTCAGCCAATCTTGGAGATGACATGCTGTGTCTGCTTCACAATAGAAATGAGTGTGAAAAGCCTGAGGAACACACTTTGGTGGAGCACCTCTGTGAGAAGAACTCCTCGTATTTGTCGAAAGATCAGATCATGAGATGGTTCCAGATCTCGGTGAGCAAAGCCTGGGGCCAGATCTCTCACAAGTACGATTTTGAGCTGGCGTTTCGGAACCTGGACTTCCCTGGAGCTCTGAAAATCAGATTTAGGTCTGGAAAGAGTGTCGTTCTCAACATTACCCCTGCCGTTCAGTTTGAGGACACGGATGCTTACCTCGTCTCTCATTTCCCATCTGACACTAGCAACCCCTCAGATACTCACTGGCAGCTCTCTCTAACCGTTTATGAGAAGAATCTGCTTAAACATCTAGGAAAAAAACTTCCTACAAATTCGTGTCATGTTCACTGTCTTCAGATAGTGTGTTTCTTGCACAAAAAGCAGACGGCTTTGACTGGGAGAAGCGCCTTTTGTAATTATCATATAAAGACGGCGCTTTTGCATCTGCTGTTGAGTAAACGTTCCGCGATGTGGCAGGCGCAGAATCTCGATGACAGGTTACGAGATCTGCTCAGCTTCCTTCAGCAAAGCCTGGAGGAAAAGAGACTCTGTCACGTTGTTGTCGGGAACCCTCGCATACCGGTTGAAGTTCCGGTTCCCAAAATAATCCGTACTGCAGAACCGATAAACCTGTTTAGGCCTCTTGTGTTGCAGAGGGACGTATATGCCAAAATGGAGGAACATTTTCAAGAGATGGTCAGAAATACTTCTGTGCTTGTTCAAGAGTATACCCCACACATGTCTAACGGTTACACGAGACATGAATTCAGCTCAGCAGACCAGATGTAGACTTACTCACCAATCTGGCTTTGAGTGCAGGGGATTTCTACAGCCTAATTACGTGATGACGTTATGCACCTCAAATGTAAACATGTTAAGCACTGACTGTTACTGATGCTATTTTGATATTTGGGTGTTTTTTTCAACCCAAATTTTTCAACAATGGGCACTTTTTTCAAATTTTAACTTTTAAATTTTTGGCAGATGAAGGTCACTTTAAAGCAGTTTTGGAAACTTGGACATTTTTTATAATTGCTTATTTATTTATAAAAATTTTTTGCTACATGTTAAGTGCTTTTTTTGTTTTACTCTTGTCCTTACGACGGCGTTTTAGTGGCACGTTAAAAAAAAATCTAAGATGACGAGATTAAACTTGTAATATTTTGAGAATAAACTCAAAATTACAAGAAAAAAGGCGAAAAATTAAGAGAATAAAGTCGAAATATTTTGAGAGTAAAGTCGAAATATTTAGACAATAAAGTCAAAATTATGAGAATAAAGTCAAAATGTTTTACAAAATAAAGTCGAAATTATGAGAATAAAGTCAAAATTTTACAAGAGTAAAGTCTAAATATTTTGAGAATAAAGTCGAAATATTTCGACAATAAAGTAAAAATTACGAGAATAAAGTCAAAATATGAGAATGAAGTCAAAATACTACGAGAATAAAGTCTAAATATTTTGAGAATAAAGTCGAAATATTTCGACAATTAAGTCAAAATTACGAGAATAAAGTCAAAATATTATGAGAATGAAGTAAAAATATTACGAGAATAAAGTAAAAAAAAATTTGAGATAAAGTCAAACTGACAAGAATAAAGTCTAAATATTTTAAGAATAAAGTCAAAATATTTCAACAATAAAACCAAATTACGAAAAATAAAGTAAAAATATTTTGAAAATTAAGTCGAAATATATTACGAGAATAAAGTCAAAATATTTTGAGAATCGAAATTATGAGAATAATTTTGAGCTTGTTCACGAAACGTCAAAATATTTTGAGAATAATGTCGCAATATTTCGACAATAAAGTCAAAATTATTCTCATAGGCTCTATTATATGTTATTCTCAAAACATTTTGACCTTATTTTTATAATATTGTCTGTATTCTCTAAATATTTTGACTTTATTCTCCAAATGTTTAGACTTTAATCTCGTAATTTTAATTTTTTTTTTAACGTGCCACTAAAACGGCGTTGTGTGTCCGAGACTGAGACTTTTAATCTTAAAATATGAAACCGTCATAAAACATTTTAAACTTAAAATTTTTTAATTATGATAACAAAGAGTGAACGATATAAAAACCATTGCAATATTTCATGTCCAAAAATGATTTATATACATTTTTACACATATTACAACTGCTCCTTTTTTTTGGCATACTTTTCGCAACAAACTTTGTTTTTAATAATAATAATAATAAGTTTAATAATAATATAAAGTGACAACAGTGTCAGTGAAGAGCAAGTTTAGGTTAAAATAAGATGTAATGTGTAAAGAAAAAAAAACAAGTAAAATCAAACAAAATATCACCTGTGAATAGTTACTTTATTAATGCATCATTTCAAGCTGTAATTTTGTTATATTATCGAAAAAGTAAAAACGTGCGTTTAGAAACCTAAAATGTTTACTGTGAAATTCTTAGCAAGACAAAGACAAAAAAACTTTCAAATGTAATTTCCAACACAGAATGTTACCAAACACAATACATAATTTGAGATGTGACTGAAATGACATTTGCTGCTATAAAATAATAGTATTTTAAGAAAGTTTATTTTCATAAAATCCACAGTGCCAAAAAAGTGCCAAAGGTTAAAGAAACGCCGACTTGCTATTCATCATCGTTTTTGGCAGTCGATTCAGGATATTAGAACAATGAGGTATTGCAAATGATGTAATATCACGTTAATGATGTAAATTCTGTCACTTTATCAGAGTACTTTGGAGCATTATCAGTTTCGATCTTGTCTGCCGCCACATTAGGGAGTGCTTAATTTCCTTATCAAAGTATGAACAAGCACATCTGATGAACAGTTGAAAAAGGTGCACAGTCACATGTACAGTAGCAGTTCCACAGGTTTAAGAAAGCCTATCTTTGATTTGCAATGCACTGTTTAGATTTTAAGATAGCATTCTGTTCCTTTTTTATCAGCCAGTACTGTAGCAGGGACATGGTTTTACGTAAGACTCTGTCTATTCTTCGTTATGAATAAAAAAAAAAAAAAAGCAGAAATGCACTAAACAAACTTTTATGCAGTTGTGCAGTTTCTCCTCCCAGGAAGCGATGTTGTGCAACCTCACAGCTCAGTAGCATGTCACATGCAACCAAAAAGGAAACTGGTGATAGATATTGATTTAAAATTATATTTATGCATCTGGCGGGTGCTTTTATCGAAAGCAACTTGCACTGCATTCAGAATACACATTTATGTTTTATCAGTTCTTGATTTCCTTGGAAATCAAACCCATGACCTACATAAGAGATACGGAAATGAAGGAATAAACACAAGGATGTACGATTTACCCATAATGTTTATGGTTTGTACATTTGCTTTATTTATATTCATGTATAAATGACAAACTTGTTAATATACCCATTATATCCTTTTTTACATGGTCATCTGTGATCTAATCTAACGTCTAAGACTTAAAAGCTAAATTTGCTGTAAAATTCAGTATAAAAATACTTAGATTAAGAAAATAGTAATGATAATAAAATCCACACACACAGATGGACGGATATCCTCTTTTTTTTACTCTATAATCCGTGATCATAATTAGGCTTTCCAGCCATGAAGCTGTCGAAGAACACTTTGTGATCTTCTGAGCTGAACATGGTTGCTTTGACCGCTGGATCCTCGTACATGCGTTCAATCCACTTCCTCAACTCAGGAGTGTTGGCTAAACAACTGAAATTTGAATAGAGGTACACAACTATTAGATTTACAAGCAAGTTATACGTTGGTAAAACATAAAAAAGGCATTGCTGCGTTCACAGAAGTGTACTTGTAAAGACAAGTATGTTTTTCTTCTGTGCACAAAGTTCACTAAACCAAAGTGCTTTTCAATTCAGCTGAAACCAGAGCCCTGCCTTTACTAATCTCAGTCATTCATCACTGTTTGCATATCTTTTTGACGTAAGCTCTGTAATTCGCCACACTGTTGTCTACTAAATGGCTCCATATTCGTGTGTTTTCTTTGTTTTTAAATCATGCATTCATTATATATTTAATACTACTACTACTACTACTAATAATAATAATAATAATAATAAAAAAGACATACTGCTTTACGCCCATTATCTCTGCCCTCTCAAACCATGGCCAGATCAAGTAGTCAATCATTGTGATGGAATCGCCTCCAAAATATTTGGTCTTCTTTTTCGCCAAAGTCTGAAAAAATGAGAAAAGCAGTTAGAAGTTAATACGTCGTTACAGCATACTGTACTGTACATGCATTTGGAAAGTAATTTCAGCCCACCTCATTTAATTTGGAGATTTTTTCTGTAAATTCAGCCTCAGCTGCTGAGACGTCATCTCCTTTATTCTTTCCCATACAGATAGCATAGAAGCATGGAATCACCTGAAACGATGATGAATTAGTATTATTGTATACATACATTTAGTTAAATCAGCAAACAAAGAAATACAAATCATTAATATGATTTTACATAAGCAGTGCTGCTTATGTTTCTATAATACCAAGACTATCAGATTTTTTAGGAATTGCTTTATTCCTGTTTCAATATGACAAACTACCTACCTTTGAATAATGCTCCAGCAGCATTCTCTGTTGGGCCCTCTCAAAAGGGTCAGATGGGCACAGTTTTTTCTCAGGGTAGGCCTCTTCCAGGTACTCGCAGGTGATCGGTGACTCGTATATCACCTGACCACTTGAGGTTTCCAATACTGGCACTGTCCCTGCAGGATTCTTCGCCAGAAACCAATCAGGTTTATCCTTCAAATGGATGTTGATAATTTCATGTCTGTGTAAAAGGAATGTAAAATCAATATTCGTTAGTGGACCATAAAACCAGTCATATGTAGCATGGTTATATTTGTAGCAATAGCCAACAACACAACGTATGGGTCAAAATGATCGATTTTTATGCCAAAAACCATTAGGATATTAAGTAAAGATCATATTCCATGAAGATATTTTGTACTTTTTCTACCGTAAATATATCAAAACTTTTTTTTTATTAGGAATATGCATTGCTAAGAAGTTTAATGGTGATTTTTTTTCTTTTTTTTTTTCCCACCCTCAGATTCTAGATTTTCAAATAGTTCTATCTCAGCCAGCCAAATATTGTCCTGTCCTAGCAAACCATATATCAACGGAAAGCTTTTTTTATAAAGCTTGTTTATTTATTCAGCTTTAAGATGTTCCAAGGTCACATTTGTATACATGATCAAGCACACCTCAACTCTCCGCCAAGCCCATTATTGCACAGCAGGTCAACAATATTACTCACGCAATTCCTTTGGCCGTGAGCACCAGCCTTGCTCTCTGAGCAAATGGACAGAACCTCATGCTGTATAGCCGAATAAGACCTTTCGGCACTGGTCCGGGAGCAGGACATGCTGTTACACCAATGAAACACATGGGACGCAATAATGTAAATATTTACATGCCTGTGAAAAAGTTATTTACATTTAAATAACACGCATGGAATTTCATCAGTAAAATAATGTGGACCACCAAGTCCAGGTTCTTAACTGTTTATGAATTACATTTTAATAGCTTATAAATCTTTTTTATCAGAAAGAAATTCTTAATGATTATGCAAACGTCATGGTCTGACAACATCTGGGTTGGTAATGAAACTCTTGTTGATAATGTAATTATCTGAACGTCTTTGTAGATGAACATGAATTCATATCTGGATGTTTTTAAGAATGCATTTTTTTTCAGTTTACAAGTTACAGATCAAACAACGCATTGAGTCAAATTTCCATGCTTTCTCTTACCTTTTCCTTGGCATTTTGGAGATGGAGCCATTATTGTGTTCAGAGTGTTCACTTAAACAAGACCTTAAAGGTAAAAATAAAACAATGGATGGGGACTATACAAACAAAAAGAAAGCAGCGTTTTATGGATAAGAATCTAAAGCTGTGTTACATAACGTGCATAAAGAGAGGAAAGTAAAAAATATTTTCGATGCTATCACAGATGCATGTTTGAAAAAGCAAACAAAAATTCACTCAACGTTTGCTTACCTGTTGAACCGGCTGACCTAACTGAAGTAAACGTTGGCTAGAAAGTTGAGTTTTTATGGAAAAATAGGTGTGGCTGAAGACTATACGACTCCTCCTCTCACATACTACTACATCCATGAAAAAATAAAAAACGACTTAACGTTTAACAAAAGATTCTTAAAGTGACTTTTTATCGTTTGATAACTATTCCATGTTAAGTTTACAGCTATTAAACTGCTCAGAAACCTGATATTATCCCAGGATGTGCTGATTTATGGTACATTTACCAGATTTTGCCGTGTCATGTTTCCTGTGCAATCAACTAAGAACATACAGGACCACCCTAGTAACAGCTATGTTGCAGAACTCATTTCCCATGCCATTTGTATCACTGCGCGGCTACCATAACCGATCGTTTTTTTTAAAGGTTAGCAATTAGCTGCGTCTCATTTCAGAGGCTGCTTCCTCTGGAGGTCGCATTTGAAGGCTGCACACGTCATTAACAATGTCTTATTTGCAAAAAGTAACCATACTAAAATTGACCGTTATTCCTTGTGAGGTGTAAAATACTATAATTTCTCTTTTACTTTGCAATATAACGGTTATTCTTCTTAAATGAGACCTCCTTGATGACGTGTACAGCCTTCAAATGCGTACTCCGAAGGATGCAGCTTTCCAAATAAGACGCAGCTAATGTTCTGCTAGGGACTTTATCTTCTATCTAGCGGAAGGATACAGCTAAACGAATCTGCTTAATAAAATAACGATTTAAAAACAGCGTGTGTTCTTAATACTTTCAATACTTATTATAGGGTGACCAGACGTACCCGTTTTCTGGAAACAGATCTATTTTTGTTGGTGTCCTGTAGCAGGAAATGTCCGTTTTACAGCACTTTAAAAACACCCCTCAAATATGCTGCAAAAAAGACCGACCAAACAGCCTCCGAAAGCACAGACAAGAAATAACATGTGGAAAGTGAATTAAAGTTGTAATTACTTGTTTGTGGTATGAAAGCATTACATTTTGAAAATAAATGTTAAATATGTCAGGTGGTTTCATACTATTTTGTTTTCGTCTTGTGATTATTTTGTACGTTGTTTTGATCTGTTTGGCATTTGCAGTGTTACTATTTACTATTTTTTTAATAGTGTGATATGCGGTAATTGAAAGAAAACTAGTTGGGAACATTTTGAAATGCAAGCATCATAATAATTATTAATTATAATTGTGTATGGAACCCACAACAATTAAAAACATATTTTTCTATTTTTTAATTAATAGATAATAAATAGTAGGCTAATATTTCAGTATATAGACTACTGAACTAGGAAATGGCCCAGTTTACATTTCTGAAATCTGGTCACTTTATTTTATTAACCATTTACTAATTCTTGCCTAACATGATGTATTCACATTATAGCTACTTGTATCTTACAATGAGTGATGAGTAATGATATGGCAGCTGATTTCTGGATTGTTTAATGACTTTTTATCTTATCCGTATCTCAAGTATGCAACATTGTATTAAATAAAAAGACAATCTATTTGTTTGTATCCATATAATGCTCACTGTTTATGATTCTGTTGTTAGCGTGGGCGTCATGCAATGTCATGCAAAGGTTCTTTTGCAGTTCTACGGCTGTAGAATGAGTCAGCATGCCAATTTGTAAGCATATGGACCTTGCTAGGAAATCTAGACCTTTCTCTTTGAATTTGTCTTAACCCAAGGATCTCTTGGTCATAGGTTGTGACACTGACATCTCAAAGACTCTGTTGTGCAAAGTCATGCTTAGCAATGCAATAATTACTTTAGTGGCAACTGGCAGATGTCTATTGATAGTTTTTAAGCGATATTGTTTTGGACAGGGTGGAGCTGCACTTGAGCAAACACGAGAAGAATTGAAAAATTACCTAACCCCTTTACATTTTAGAAGGTTTGACTAAGGTTACTGCAGAAAAAAAAAAAACTCTGATGTTTAGTTTGTCTTTTGAACACAGAAGAAAAAAATCTAAAGAATGTTAGTTACCAAACAGTTGATGGTAGCCACTGATACACATATTCTGTTTTCAACAGAAGAAAGAAACTCATTTACAGTTGAAGTAAAAAATGTACATACACCTTGCAGAATCTGCAAAATACTAATTATTTTACCAAAAAAGATGGATCATACAAAATGCATGTTATTTTTTATTTAGTACTGACCTGAATAAGATATTTCACATAAAATATGTTTACATATAGTCCACAAGAGAAAATGTTACATTTTTAAAAATGACCCTGTTCAAAAGTTTACATACACTTGATTCTTAATACTTTGTTGTTACCTAAATGATCCACACATGCTTTTTTTGTGATAGTTGTTCATGAGTCCCTTGTTTGTCCTGAACAGTTAAACTGCCTGCTGTTCCTTAGAAAAATCCTTCAGGTCCCACTGATTTTTCAGCATTTTTGTGTATTTGAGCCCTTTCCAACAATGACTATGATTTTAAAATCCATCTTTTCACACTGAGGACAACTGAAGCACTCATATGCAACTATTACAGAAGGTTCAGACACTCCCTGATGCTTCAGAAGGTAAAATTATCCATTAGGAGCTGGGGGGTGAAAACTTATTTCGCCTAAATTTCATATTTATTTCATTTAGTACTGTCCTTCAGAATCTACAGAAGATACCTACATGTTCCCCAGATGACAAACTAAGGTAAATTTACCCTTATCTTCAAATTCTAAAAGTTTACACAAACAAGGGATCATGAACAACTATCACTAAACAAAAAAAAACAAAAAACAAACAAACAAAAAAAACACAGATGTGGATCATTTAGGTAACAACACAGTATTAAGAATCAAATGTATGTAAACTTTTGAACAGTGTCATTTTTATAAATTAAACTATTATTTTCTCTTGTGGACTAGATGTAAATATCTTTTATGTGAAATATCTTACTCAGATCAGTACTAAAAAAAACATGCATTTGGTAAGATCCCTTTTATTTTGGTAAAATAACATTTTGCAGATTCTGCAAGGTGTATGTAAACTTTTGACTTTGAGGGTGAGTTCTATGTACTTCTCATGGTATTTGCTTCTACTCTTGTATGGCCAGTTGAAGTTGACAGATTTAGGTGGTTATCTTTCCTGCCTGTCTGTTAAACCTCAGTGGCACCTGCTTCTGATAAGTTTATGGATCATATATAATTCTGGGAACTTTGTATACGATGGTGACTCAGAGGAGTAGTAGACACCTAATGTGTAGGGCTATTAGGGCCAACAAAGCAGGTTAAACTCCAGAGAGGTGTGACCCATGAACTGAGATAATGAAAATTAACCCTTGAGCAGGGGGACAGTACCTGCAGTTAACATATTTTACTTTTATCCCAACATAAAAACTACAGCAATTATGCTGGAAAATCTCATTACAGGCCATCAAAGAATAAACCTGGGCTGAAGTAAAAAAATAATACAATGAATATTTCATCTACTGAATAAACTCCAGAAACGTTTTTTGTTTCATCATTATTTTATTTCATTGTATTGACAGGAGTTATACAATTCACTGCATATAATTCATTCTGATCTCTCAGGCACTATAACCTTACCAGTTATAGAAGATTTTAAGATCTTGTCATTCACAAGTCAAAGACATAAAGAATGATAAACCAGGCATTAAATTCTCTTTTCATATTATTCAGGATCACAGTAAAAAAGATGGATGGATATTAACGTACCTTCTACAACAACATCTGTTAAAACAACAGATGTGTGTTTTACCAGAGAACAATTATTTATCCTATAAACCATAATCATAATCGGGGTTTCCTTCCATGAAGGACTTGTAAAAAACCTTGTAGGTGTCTGTGCTGAACATCGTGGCTTGCACAGCAGGATCCTCCAGCATGTGTTCAGTCCACCTCTTCAGCTGAGGAGTTTCGTCCAAGCAGCTGGAAATTATAAAGAGAAAGTGTTAATATGTAAAGAAATCTAATTAAATGTAATTTTTATAATCCACTGACTGAGTCTGAGTTTCTTACCTCACTAGTTTAAACAGTGTAACTTTAAAGGAGAAGTCCACTTCCAAAACAAAGATTCACATATAATATATTCACCCCCTTGTCATGTTCATGTCTTTCTTCAGTCATAAAGAAATTATGTTTAGTAAGGGTATGTCGAAAAACTCCCATCTCATGTTCTCCCTCAACTTCAAAATTGTTCTATATCGCTGTTTTACCTTTTTTGTTAAGGGTGTTTGATCTTCTTTGCATGTTCACTTTCCAAAGACTGGGTCGGTACTTCTGCAGCGATGTAGGATGATTTTGAAATGATTTTTGAAGTTGAGGGACAAAATACGATTAGAGTTTTGAACTAGTCTTGAACTAGAATACACAGAGTTCAGGGAGAGCAAGACATGATGAGCGTTTGAGATTAAAAAGTATTTAAATTGTATTTTTTTTTTAATTGGTTATGAAAACAACCGATCGTTTTGCTAGATAAGACCCTTTTTTCTCGGCTGGGATTGTTTACAACCGCATTTGGGATCGTTTGAAGCCGCATTTAAACTGCATTTTGAAAGTTCAAAATCGGGGCACCATATCAGTCCATTATATGGAGAAAAATCCTGAAATATTTTCCTCAAAAAACAATTTCTTTACGACTGAAGAAAGAAAGACATGAACATCTTGGATGACAAGGGGGTGAGTACATTATATGTGAATCTTTGTTTTGGAAGTGGACTATTTTTTTTGGCTAAAACATTTTTATTGAGGGAAAAAAAGATTTTTTTTCCATTTTGTAAAATGTTTGGATTTTTTTACTTTGCTGTCATATCCATCTTCTATTATCTCTCTCTCTATTAATTATGCACTTAAAGGAGAAGTTCACTTCCAGAATAAACATTTCCTAATCATTTTCTTCAGTGGAAAAGAAATGATGGTTTTTGAGGAAAACATTCCAGGATTTTTCTCCATATAGTGAAATTAGGGTTCTTTTCTAACAAAACGATCATCATTTTCCTAAAACAATAGAAATGTATACACTTTTTAACCACAAATGCTCGTCTTCAACCGGCCCGACCTCATGCATTACGTAATCATGTCGGAAAGATCGCAAGTGATGTAGGCGTAAGACAAATGCCCTTTACAAAAACAAAAAAAAAGGTAAACTTCATATAGTGAAGTCCACTATATGGAGAAAAATCCTGGAATGTTTTCCTCAAAAACCTTAATGTCTTTTTGACTGAAGAAAGAAAGACATGAATATCTTGGATGATATGGGGGTGAGTAAATGATCAGGAAATTTTTATTCTGGAAGTGAACTTCTTTAATAAATGTGATAAAAAGATGAAAACGTACTGCTTCAGATCCATCATCTCCATTCTCTCAAACCACGGCCACATCAAGTAGTCAATCATTGTTATTGAATCTCCTCCAAAAAACTTGGTCTTCTTGTTGACAAGAATCTGACAAACAGAGAGAAAACAGGAGTTTATACTCAACTGACATCCGTTTCACATCAGAAATCCAATACTGGATGTTTATTCCTGTCATCAGTATATAATTATATTAATATTTCATTAAACCTCATTAAACTGCCCAAGCTTCTCTTTAAGTTCTTTTTCAAGTGCAGACATGTCTTCTCCTTTTGCCTTGCCGACAGGGATCTTATAGAAGTAGGGAGTCACCTGAAAAGAACATCCATATATAAACGTTAAATTCATTCAATCTAGCAAGACTATATATATAATATCCTGTGGAAGCTGGGAGTTGGGAAATACCTTTGAATAATGCTCCAGCAGCATTCTCTGTTGGGCCTTCTCAAATGGGTCAGATGGGAGCAGTTTCTTCTCAGGATAGACCTCATCCAGGTACTCGCAGGTGATTGGTGACTCGTATATCACCTGACCACTAGGGGTCTCCAGCGTTGGCACCAAACCAAGGGGATTCTTTGCCAAAAACCAGTCAGGCTTTTCCTTCAAATTGACGTTGATGATTTCATGTCTAGAACAAAATGCAATTATTCTTAGGGGGTTTTCTTTTCACTTAAAGCAGACACAATGTTTTCCAAAATGATTTTATTTATGTAATCTCATACACATCCTCAGCACAACAACTAACCCTGATACTTGACTTCTCTGTAAGGCCCATTAATGTTTGTACTTACTTAATTCCCTTGGCAATGAGCACCAGTCTTGTCCGTTGGGCAAAAGGGCAGAATCTCATGCTGTACAGCCGAATATGGTCCTTTGGCACAGGGCCGGGCGCAGGACTTCCTGTGGCACAATTCAAACAAAAAACGTTAGACCTGATCTACCTGTTTTTGCAATGACAATGACATTTAATAATGTGAGTCACTTGTTTATGTTTCTAACAATCGGAAATGTCTTGAGCAGGTTTTAAGTGTTGACAAGAGCATTGCACATAATACACTACCAGTCAAAAGTTTTTGAACAGTAAGATTTTTAGTGTTTTTTTTAAAGAAGTTTTTTCTGCTCACCAAGCCTGCATTTATTTGATCAAAAATACAGCAAAAGAGTAATATTGTGAAATATTTTTACTGTTTAAAATAACTGCTTTCTATTTAAATATATATTTTAAAAGGTAATTTATTCCTGTGACCAAAGCTACATTTTCAGCATCAATACTCCAGTCTTCAGTGTCACATGATCCTTCAGAAATCATTCTAATATGCTCATTTTTTGTTTAAGAAACATTTTTATTATTATTATTATCAATATTTGAAACAGTTGAGTACATTTTTTTCAGGATTCTTTGATGAATAGAAAGATCTAAAGGTCAGCATTTATCTTAAATAAAAATATTTTGTAATATTATACACTATACCAATCAAAAGCTTGGAGTCAGTATAATTTGTTTTTAATACTTTTGCTTTAAATTGATAATGCGATTATAAAGATTTATAATGTTGCAAAAGATTTCCATTTCAAATAAACGTTGTTCTTCTGGACTTTCTATTCATCAAAGAAACCTGAAAAAAAATCTACTCAGCTGTTTTCAACATAAAAATAAAAATGTTTTTGAGCAGCAAATCAGAATATTAGAATGATTTCTGAAGGATCACGTGACTGGAGTAATAACGCTAAAAATTCAGTCATGAAATCACAGTAAAACTGTTTAAAAATGTTACTGTTTTTGTTGTACTTTGGATCAAATAAAAATGCAGGTGTGGTGAGCAGAAGAGACCTCTTTAAAAAACATGGATATATGAACATTAACAAAGTAAACTGTCTCTTGTAAGCGATCTCTTATGGTTGTCTACTAAATCTTTTGATAAAAACACTTCCTCATATCACAACATAGGCATGTTTTGAAAGTTTCACTTGTTTAAAATGTACAGGATAACTGGAATGACTCCTTTAAGCAATTCAATCTGTGACGGTGCTGATTCCAGGAGCGCATGACGCAGCACATGTATGGAATCCGCACAGTCATTAAATATCATGGGTAATTTACATTAGTGATTACATAAAAGTGCAATGTCATGCTGTCGTCAGCACTAAGCACACCTGGGGTCATAACTGTTATGTCACTTGTCAAGTTTTCGTGTACAAATGAAATAACTTAAACTCCCCGTTTCCTAACATAATAAAAACACATCTGGACATGTTTAAAGAGGTCATACTACATTTAAGATAATCGAGTAGCTGTTACATAAATAGCAGATTGTTATCACAGCACAGCCCTGCTTAGTCATGAAATCTACAATAAACTACATATGGAAAATCCTGCGCTAAACTGCATTTTTTTGGTGTCTTGTAATGATTTCTTACCTTTTCCTAGAGTTTTCTGAGATGGTGCCATTATTTTAATTAGCAGTGGAGGAGCGGTGGTAGAAGAATATACCTGCAAAGGTTGAATTAAATTTAGAAGTCAAGTCAGCTTCAATTTAAGTACCACTGTTGTATTTGATTAACTAAGTTAGACGCAACAGTTTAACAGTTGTTAACAGTAGTTAACAGAAGTCAAATAACCACTGTCTTGCATAAATGCAATAATTTAATATTTCACTGCATCGACCTAAAGAAATAAAATACCTAAAAAAAATAATAAAGAAAAGATATAATAACTGAAAGGTGCACTTAATCTGATACTTACTTGTCTAACTGTATGACTTGCCACACAATTTCTCTGGTAAATGGGAAGTTGGACTATTTATTGGAGAGAAGGCGGAATGTCTAGTGATCCAATGATTAAACTGCAAACACTTCTTTATTTCAAAATAAAAGTCCTCGAAAAACGTACAACCTCTATACTTGGTGAAATGTAATTAAAAGCATAAATTAAAAAAAAAAAAAAACTTATACTTTATTTTACGCTTTATAAAGGTGCGCAAAGCATTTTAGCTTTTATTTTGTAATCTCCCTTTTACAGAGTTACTAAAAGCAATTTAAATCGTCAATTGGTATACATTTGTGTAGTAACCTGTCATTTTTTAACACCAATTTGCATGACGAATGGCTTTTTTACATGTATTTGTATACTGTGGTTGGTCTAATCATAATACTGCACTCAGTATTTTGAGTCTTGCACTGACATTTGCATCAGGATATTAATATGATGTCACATATTCTGTGCCGTGTGAGATCTTGTGATGAAATATCTTGATATAGACAAACTGTAACATTTTAAACGTTTTAAAAGTTTTATCTTTATAGTTAGTAAAGAGATCAGTTTTACACCTGGGTACATTCTAAATCATAAACATCTTAAAGATATCTAATAGACCTCTATTTGACATCTGATAGGAAACATCCTATAGATGTATTGCAGATGAGCAAACTATGTAAAAACTACGTCTTCCAGATGTAAATACAGACGTCAAATAGATGTCTCCGTGATGTATGTGTGCTATCAGTGTACTGTATGTAAAACTGATATCTTACAACCATCTGTCAGACGTTAAAGTGATCTTTAACAGACATCTTGCGCTATCTGGGTTGTTAATGTTAGTTAAAAATACAGTTGTTAATTGTTTGTTCATGTTAGTTCACAGTGCATTAACTAATGTTATCAAACACTACGTGATTTTACTAATACATTTGTAAATTAGCATAAACTAAGATTAATAAATAGAAGTATTAATAGCTGTAGAAGTATTGTTCATTCTTAGTTCATGCTAACTAATGTAGTTAACTAATGTTAACGAATTAACCATATTGTAGTGTTACTGTTCCATCTAATTATTGTGGTTAGAAGAAAGTCTTTTCACACCACACAGATAACATAATGGATATCACTTTAATTACTTTATTTGTCATGTATACAGTAAACATGTTAAAGTGTTTTTTCATAAGATGCATTTAAACCATGTCTGAAATATCCTCAGATAATAATCCAACAAAACAAACAAAATATAATAATATGCAAAATCTTATACAACAGTTTGTGATGAAGTCTCCTGTGTGATGCTGATCATCTTTGGACAAAAACATGGTTGAAAATGTGACTTGCAAATTGACTAACATGACTGTATTGAAGAAATTAATTGATTATAATTTGCCCACTGATCTCAGTCATTCTTAACTGCTAAATACCTGTCTACTGCCATCACTGCCAAATCCAAAATATAAACAAGATTGTGCTGGTATATGTCTGACCAAACACATTTTCATAGGACTTGTGACTGAAGAGTTAGCTTTCATCATTCTCAACACTGTTCTGCCTTTCAATCCGTCTGTTGTAAACCTTTACTAGTGGCCTCACGGAACTCTTACTATGTCAAAAAGTGAAGCTGAAGTGCATTAGTTGAACCGATTTCATTGCCGGACCTCACACCTTTCCAAACATTCACAGTGAGCCTTTAAAGTGCAGATGCTGAACTACCACATTTAATTATTAAAAAAAAAGAAACTTGACCACCTAAAATGAAAGTACAATCAGCCCATTCAGAGAACTATGAAGTATGTAAATAAATACATTTCTTGAGTTACATTGCCTGAATTTTGCTTGCATGTTCTTTGTGTCACTTAAAAATGCATCATCAAAATATATAGAGTTGCTACAAGACTGCAAAATGTGATTTTAAATGAATTCAGATACTGACAAGTTACTTTATGATTAAAAAAATCATATAAGTCAACACAACCCCAATCCAGTGATGATGAGTAAATGTATTTAAAAGAATGACTTGTTACTTCCTGTCACAGAGTTCAGCATGACTCTACAAACGCTGTGATTTAGCAACCAGGGATTCATACTTAGTCCAGCTCCAGTCTTGAGCCTGTGTGAAAGACAAAAGCAGTGAGCGTTATTGCAGCAAACTCTATGAATTTCATAATAAACCTACAAAAAGCGCTTACCATGATGCTCTCTGATTTCTCCTCAGTGGTTTCTTGGAGTAAACTGGTAAGCTGACTCAAATAGCGCTGGTTCTCCTCCAATAAATGATTGACCGAATCTCTGGAAACAAACAGCAGCGTGAAAAACAAACACTCGTGATTACATATGGTGATCAACTCAGACACAGAGTATTGAAACCTAAGAGGTAGTGTTAATATCACTACTAGTAGGCTGCTCATTAAGGGTTGGAAGAGGAATTTACCCCTCTTGTGGCACTTGCAGGGACATGGGCAGGCGAGAGGAGCACTGGGCTTGAGTCTGGTTCCATGTTGAGAGCGAGGAGGGCATCTCTCCACTCTGACTCACAGAGCTTCGTGTGGTGTTCTGTGCCTATACACAAACACATTCAATTACAATTGTTGATCCAAGTTTTTTAAAAAAAGCCTCGCATGCAGAGGCTTGATGAAAATTCTGTCATTAATTATTCACTCTCTTGTCGTTCCAAACCTGTAAAACCTTCGTTCATCATCAACCTTCGGAACACAAATTAAGATATTTTTGATGAAATCCGAGAGCTTTCTGACCCTGCATAGACAGCAAGGGTACTACCACGATCAAGGCACAGAAAGGTAGTGAGGACATCAAATTTTCATTTGTGAACTATCCCTATAACTTGTTACCTAATTTCCATCCGTTTTTGCAGTAAAGCCGTAATTTTTGCAGTAATGTATTATTTTTCTCTTATGTTTACCAAGGCTGCATTTATATGATCAAAAATACAATAAAACAGTAATATTGTGAAATACTCATTAATCCAGTTTTCAATGTCACAAAGAAATCATTCTAATATGATTTGCTGCTCAAGAAACATTTCTGCTTATTATTGTTGAAAATTAAAAAATTGTGCTGCATAATATTTTTGTGGAAACCATGATGTACACTACCAGTCAAAAGTTTTTTAGATTTTTAACATTTTTTTAAAGGAAGTCTCTTCTGGTCACCAAGCCTGCATTTATTTGATACAAAATACAGCAAAAACAGAAAAATGTTGAAATATTTTTACTATTTAAAATACGGTTTTCTATTTGAATATATTTTAAAATGTAATTTATTCCTGTGATGTCAAAGCTGAATTTGAATCAAAAGTTCTGATTTGCTGTTAAAAAAACATTTATTATTATGGCTGAGTATAATTTCTTCAGGATTCTTTGATGAATAGAAAGTTCAGAAGAACAGCATTTATCTGAAACATTAATCTTTTGTCACATTATAAATGTTTTTATTACTGTTGATCAATTTAAAGCATACTTGCAAAGTAAAAGTATCAATTTCTATAATTTTCCCCCAAAAATAAAATTATACTGACTCCAAGCTTTTGAATGGTAGAGTTTATAATACACAAAAGCTTTTTATTTCATATAAATGCTGATCTTTAAATCTTTCTATTCATCAAAGAATCCTGAAAAAAAAAATTACTCAACTATTTTAAATATTGAGAAAAATAATAATAAAATGTTTCTTGAATAGGAAACCAGCATATTAGAATGATTTCTAAAGGATCATGTGACACTGAAGACTGGAGTAAGGAAGCTAAAAAATTCAGTTTGATCACAGGAATAAATTACATTTTTAACAATATTCTTATAGAAAGCAGTTATTTTAAATAGTAAAAATATTTCAGAATATTACTGCTTTTGCTGTATTTTGGATCAAATAAATGCAGGCTTGTTGAGCAGAAGAGACTTTTCTAAAACATTAAAAGTCTTACTGTTCAAAAACTTTTGACTGGTAGTGTATTTTCAGGATTCTGTGATAAACAAGTTCACAGCATTTATCTTGAAACAAATCTTTTGTAACAATGTAAAAGTCTTTAATATCAACTTTTGACCAAACTAATGCATCCTTGCTGAATAAAAAAAAAAAAAAACTACTGACCTTTTTGAACAGCAGCATTAAGTATCATTTTTTTTAAATTTTATTTACAGCAAAAATACTGCTTTACTCATTCCTTGAAAGAAGACTTTGGTCATATCACCCACCCCAATACACACTAAACCGTAACGATGGAAAGTCCACGATTGTGTGCATATTATGAGCATATCTGGCCCTGTGACATTAGAAGCATGTGACTCACACAGGCAATCTTCAGTAAATGCCAGAACTCTCTCTGTCTTTTGATCTGCATCTGCATGACAGTGCTGTCTGCCTCCTTAATGCTCTCCAGAGTCCTCTCGATTTTAGGGAAGAGGTCGATGATCTTCTGCTTACTCAGAAGGATTTTACTGCAAATAAGACAACAGCAATGCTAGATTCCATCCATAAAATGCACCGGTTGCATTCATTTATTGACAGGTTGAACAGTAAAACTTAAACTATCACAATCCTCTTTTATTCCAAATTGGATGGTTTTAAAAGCTTTTTACCTCAGATGTGCATATAGATCCCTCAGCACCCGGTCCTGATTCTGGACAGTCTGTACAATGACTTTTACCATCTCAGAGCTGTCACTGTAGCCATGCTGGGGGTCTGGCACTAGGGGAAATGAAAAACACCATATATTGTCCTCCGTAATTTATTTAACAGTATAAATATGTAAGGGCATTTTGCCTACACACTACTTGGAATAGGACTATGGCCAATTTTATTCACTTATAAGTATGCAAGATGGGATTGTACTTACTTTTGCATTTTGCCTTCAATTGTCTGTAGAGTTCAATTGCTCTTTCTTGCCTGTGATAAGACATGATTTCAATAGGCTTAAAGGAAAAGTCCACTTCCAAAACAGATTCACATATAATGTACTCACCCCCTTGTCATCTAAGATGTTCATGTCTTTCTTTCTTCAGTCGTAAAGAAATTATGTTTTTTGAGGAGAATATTTCTGCATTTCTCCATATAATGGACTGATATGGTGCCCCGATTTTGAACTTCCAAAATGCAGTTTAAATGCGGCTTCAAATGATCCCAAATGCAGTTGTAAACGATCCCAGCCAAGGAAGAAGGGTCTTATTTAGTGAAACGGTTGGTTATTTTCATTAAAAAAAATACAATTTAAATACTTTTTAATCTCAAACGCTCGTCTTGCCTTTCTCTCCCTGAACTCTGTGTATTCTGACTCAAGACAGTTAGGGTATGTCAAGAAACTCTGATTGTATTTTCTCCCTCAACTTCAAAAATTATTTCAAAATCATCCTACATCGCTGCAGAAGTTCCAACCCAGTCTTTGCAAAGTGAACACGCAAAGAAGAGTTTTTCGACATACCCTAACTGTCATGAACCGGAACAAAAACAGTCCAGACAGAGTAAGACAAGACAAGCGTTTGGCATTAAAAAGAATATCAACTGTATTATTTTTATTAAAACAACCGATCGTTACGCAAGATAAGACCCTTCGTTCTCGGCTGGGATCGTTTACAACCACATTTGAGATTGTTTGAAGCCGCATTTAAAATGCATTTTGAAAGTTCAAAATCGGGGCACCGTATCAGTCCATTATATGGAGAAAAATGCTGAAATGTTTTCCTCAAAAAACAATTTCTTTACGACTGAAGAAAGAAAGACATGAACATTTTGGATGACAAGGGGGTGAGTAAATTATTTGTAAATTGTTGTTCTGGAAGTGGACTTCTCCTTTAAAATGGTAGAGGCATCTATGATCCAAAAATTCACACAGCATCGCTGAAAGAATGAACTTACAGTTGCTCCATGACGTCTCCTTGTCGACGAGCATAAGGACTTCTCTGAAGTTCAACAATTTCTGAGTGCAAAGCCATTATTTCTTCATCCAGATGGCCGATCTCTGCCACCTTAAAAGCAAACATAACCTGTAAGTTGTTCCTAAAACAATTCCATCCCACATGGGAATAAATTTACATACACTACTGATCAAAAGTTAAGGGTCTGCAAGGTTTGAAAGATATTAAAACTTTTAATCAGCAAGGATGCACTACATTGATCAAAAGTGACAATCAAAGCATTTATAATGTTACAAAAGAATTAGATTTCAAATTATTTATTAAAGAATCTTAAAAAGTTTTCACAAAAAAATTATATATTACTGTTACAGTTACTGTTTTTACTGCCTTGGTGAGTTCTTTTAAAATATACCAAAAAAAAGCACCTTTCTGACACCAAACATTTGAATGACAGTGTACTACATCTCTATGAAGAATATTTAGGTGGGCAATGAATGTATATAATTTTATCTACAGCACCTGTACAAATGCAGCAGCCTTCTCTTCATTGTCCTGCCAAGCCTTCAGCATCTTTTCAGAGGCTTTAAAAAGAAAAAAAGTCATTTTAGATAATCATTCCTAATGCAGTAATACATTTTTTGAATATTCAAAGAAAACCAACACATTAAAACGTACATATGCCGTACTGCATCTGATCACTGTACTTTTCCAAGTCGTACTGTATGCTGCTCTTAAAAAAGTCAAGCTTTGCTTTGAGCTGCTGCGAAAAGGAGAACATCATGTTCTTATATCTCGTAAGGTTGGTGTTGTAGCGGAGAAGGCTTAACCTACAGACACACAAATTGAAATAAACATTGAAATTTGAGCAGGAAAAGTCCCAAAACATAAGATATATACTCTAATAAGCATGGCAATGTAACGCACGTACATGGCTGCACGTTGGCCCTGGAAGAGACGGCTGTAGTCTTCTCTGAGGCCACAAATGTAGCTTACTGCCTCACCCCAAACCTTTTTGAGGGCACTCAGAGGGAGCTGAGTTTTGGTTTCCCGCACTGAAACAGAAATGTAAATAGTTTACAAAGTAAAACCTCTTCAAAGCATATTTAAATGAACAAACTATCCATAGAATTGGCACATAAATCAATCAGTTCTTACCGATAAAGTTCACAGTCTCAGGAAGTTTTCTAGCAGTTAGAGGTCCTGAGTACTTGGTCAAACTCTTGTCAAACAGATAAACAATGTAGCTGTCCCATCCTCTCTGATGATTAAAAAAAACAAAGAAGTCATTAAAAATTTTTTACTGAAATGTGGAGAATGAGAACACATTCAGGAGGCCCAAAATACTTACTACTCCATCTAACACACACTGTGCAGCAGGTTTCCTGGGATCTAACATGACTCCTGTTTCCTGCAGAAGCTCTTGATTCAAAAGCTCGATTCTGGTTTCGGTCTCAATCCTTTGTTGCAGAGAGTGAAGCCCTTCATCTGGGCTAAGTAGAAATGAGTGAACCTGGGTCGTAGTCATGTTCAAGATGTGCACAACCTACAAAACAATTCATGCTTCAGCTCATTCTTCTGCCGATTTTTTTCATTTCCTAAGATGTAACATTCTGATGAAATGATATAGTAATGCCAATGTCAAACCTTCATGTTCAGTATTTGATCTAGAAGAGCAAAGCATTGGGGCTGTTTTGTGTCTGGATTCAAACCTCCTCCCCTCTGTACTGGGTCCCACTTCAGCATCAGCTGCAGCAGGCCCTCTAAGGGTTCCCGTAGTGTACTGCAGTACCAAAAACAACTAATCAACTCAGAGACCCCCCCTAAAAAAGTAACGAAAATGATGTGGCAAGAACTGCAAGGTTTGTTGATCTGTACAAAGACTACCTGCTCAGATTGTTGGGGTACGGAAGGTGGGTGGAAAAGCGGACCTCGCCATTCATGTCTTCTACAGCCATTATGTCCTTAGGACCTTTGTTTCGGACTTTGCTTGTCCTACAAAAAGCAAATATGTTGTTATTTGACAATTTGAATGTATTCCATGATGCAAGCACTGTGGCATAATTAATACAGTTGAAGTCAAAAGTTTACATACAGCTTGCAGAATCTGCAAAAGGTTCATTATTTTACCAAAATAAGAGGGATCATACAAAACGCATGTTATTTTTTTATTTAGAACTGACCTGAATAAGATATTCCCAAAAAATTATTTGGTTTTTCATAGCCTTGGCTCTTAAAACGATGCATTAAGAGCCAGGGGTGAAAACTTTTGAACAGAATGAAGATGTGAATGTTTTTCTTGTTTCGCCTAAATATCATATTTTTTTCATTTAGTACTGCCCTTCAGAAGCTACATAAGGTACCTACATGTTCCCCAGAAGACGAAATAAGTTAAATATACCCTGATCGTCAAATTCATAAAGTTTTCATGCATTGTCTTAATGCATTGTTTTCCAGTGAGCATTTGAACCTGCTGTAATAGTTGCATATGAGTCCCTCAGTTGTCCTTAGTGTGAAAAGATGGATCTTAAAACCATACAGTTGGAAAGGGTTCAAATGTGTTCAAAAATGCTGTGGGACCTGAAGAATTTTTCTAAAGAACAGTGGGCAGTTTAACTGTTCAGGACAAACAAGGTACTCATAAACTATCACTAAAGAAAAAAACAGCTGCTGTGTATCATTCAGGTAGCAACACAGTATTAAGAATCAAGTGTATGTAAACTTTTGAACAGGGTCATTTTTATAAATTCAACTATTATTTTCTCTTGTGGACTATATGTAAACATCTTTTATGTGAAATACCTTATTCAGTTCAGAACTAAATTAAAATAACATGCATTTTGTATGAACCCTCTTATTTTGGTAAAATAATTAACATTTTTCAGATTTTAACATTTAACAGATTCTACAAAGTGTATGTAAACTTTTGACTTAAACTGTGTATGGGTTACCAGGACACGTACCACTGCACAGGCTGGAGATTGTGAAGAAAAGGTCGGAATCCACAGCAGCACTCAAAGATCATGGTGCCAAAGCTCCAATAGTCAACAGTAACTGTGTACGACTTGCCTTCAAACAGCTCGGGAGCCTGAAATAATCAAGATGTCACATGACCCTTCAAAAATCATTCTAATATGCTGGTATGGTGCTTTAGAAAGATTTCTTATTATTATCAATGTTGAAAACCATTGTGCTGATTTATATTTTTGTAGAAACCCTAATACATTTTTTCAGGATTCTATGATGAATAGAAAGTTCAATAGAACAGAATGTGTTTGAAATACACTTGTAATATTATAAATGTCTTTACCGTTACTTTTGTTAAATTCTCTCATTATTTAGCCACTGACTACCATAGTACTGAGAAAAAACATTATGGAAACCAATGGCTACCATCAACTAACATTACCAACATTTAACAGAACAAAGAAACTCATAATGGTTTAGAATAATGCAAAGACATACCAGATATTGTAAAGTCCCTACAAATGAAGTACATAGGCTCCCCTGGTCCAGGTCTTTGGCGTAGCCAAGGTCGATAATCTTGTGGACGAGCTGCTTAAACATTAAAAAAAAATTTGGTTGGAAAAAGTGTCTATATAACAAGAATCAAACTACTGAATAGAAAATACCTTTCCATTGATATCCTGCAGCACAATATTCTCTGGTTTGAGATCTCTGTGAATAATCTTATTCTCATGGAGGTACTGGATTCCAGAACCTGTTGAACATCAAACTGTTAAAAGCTGTTTCTTTTACCACCCTTAGTGATGAGAAACGATAATAAACGTGCTAATAACAGTTTAAAAAAAAAAAAAAAAAAAACACCTTACCAACATCATTGAGTAGAGCCAACACCTCACTCTCTTTTAACCCACAACAATTTTCTGGTTTGCTGAGCAGCTACGAGATGCAATACAAAGAACAGAAAGGAGTTAGTAAAAATATCATCAGAGGGCACATGAGACATGATGCAAAGAAAAGGCACCTTTCGAAGGTCTCCCCTGGAGCAGTATTCCATGGCTAAAAGCGGTAAATCGTTCAAGGCAATGTGCATCATCTCCTCAGGCACATCCTTTGCTGTCACCACATTAAGGTGCTTCAGCCTGAAAAGTTGGGAGAGAGATTTTGAAAAAAAAAAAAAAATTAATTATGTATGTGTGTAGATACATGAACACTATATATATATATATTTTTTTTTTTTGGCATTTTTATGCCTTTATTTAGATAGGACAGTGTAGTTGGACAGGAAGCAAAGTGGGAGAGAGAGAGAGAGAGAGAGAGAGAAGGGGGTGGGAAAGGTCCACGAGCAGGGATTCAAACCTGGGTCACCCGCAGCGCAACAGCACTATATGTCAGCGCGCTACCTACAAGGCTATTGACTCCAACATGAACCCTATATTTTAACAATATATTGTGAACTATATTTAAATAAGAAATAAGTGAAACATTTGATTGCCATTGATTTACACACTTTTTCATAATCTGGATCTCTCGACTCCATCTGTCTTTGTTTTTTGCATTAAGTTCAAGGCGACAGAGCTTCACAGCAATTTTTTCTGAGGTTTCCTGCAAGAAATAATAGTATTGAGGAAAATTAATATTTTCTTTGTCTTTCCAGGCATGATAACTAAACAAAGAATAGAACACATTTCCACATCAACTGTAGTTAACAGTAACATCAAAGGGAGAGCAATACCTGATTCTGATACAGGTAGACATGTCCAAATCCACCTGTTCCCAGCCTCTCCTTCATAATCCATGACCCACAGACCTGATTCTGTCTGAAAGGAGGTTTCTCCATCTGTACAAATCAGTAATACACCACATCAGTAATGGCTGCTTTCAACACTAAGACAGCTACTCGTGCTTGATCAAGATGCAGGCCTTATAAAGAGTCTTCTTTACTGTAGATAGCCTAGATGATGGTTTATAAGTGGGACCTTTAATTTATGACACAATATTTACTTAGATATGGTAAAACACAGCTAGCAGGCGAGCTAATCCAAAGTGTCAGCCGGTAGTGACTTACCTTGCGTCAGTTTGTGTTTCTAACTTGTTTGAACCGACCACATCTGATGTGGAAAATTGTGGGACCTGTCAAACGAACGTATTAATCTATAGGAAACATCAAAACTGTCCATTTCATCCTTAAACGAGCTATCAGGTCGGATGTCAGATTTGCTAACTGGCTAACTAGCTACACGTAAACAACTCGATGTGAACTGTTAGCCTGCAGTCTTACGAGCCCCCAACTGTCAGCTTTCCATAACACTAGACACGCTAAAACGAGGACCAGAGAGAACCTGAAAATCAAAACAACTAATTCTTGCTGCCCTAAATTTATGATGGGGTACAGTAGCGCTGACTGGCGCACTTGTGTGTTAACTGTTGTTGACGGCGGCCACGCCAGTCAGCTGCTACTCCAGTCAAAATCGAAACAATGTCAGCGCATGCGCGGTGCTTTAGGAGCCGCCTGGCTTTCATCAACGCTGATCTAGGATCAGTTAGTCATGGGCGATGCCATTTAAAGAAAGCCAAAACAAAATTCGTGGAGCTGATCTCAAGTCAGCGTGGTCAGCGAGGACTTTCAGAAAATGGTACCCGGTTGTTGTGAAAGTAACGCTAGTGACGTAAATTTGTTCAGATCTTCAAACCATAGTTCCTTGCGAACTCTCTGTACGTGCTCTATATGAATCATTGGATAAATAATTCATTAAAAATAAAACAAAATAAGATAGAATTAAATTACCTAAGATAGATAGATAATTTTGTTGCAAATATAATGTATTTAAGAATTCTCAGAACTGCAGCTATAGATGCATGCTGCTTCCTCTATTTTTATGACAGTTGTGAAAAAAGTGAAACAAGCTTTCTAGGAATTTCTTTCTTGTATCTCCTTTTTTTACAGTAAAGTGAAATATGTCCCAACCTCATAGACTGACATCATACTGACAATACTTTCTTAGGAATCCATGTTTGTCTTTTTTTAGGGCCCGGGCACAGATGGTGCGAGCTATGTTTCACATACGTATACAAAATTCAGTAGACACATGTAACACACCAATACCTACAAAAAATTCCCCCGGTATGAAGTCCGAAACCCAACAGGAAGTCTGTTATTTAGAAAAATTTAGTGGCGTTTTTTTTCCATTTCAGGCGTTGTATTTAAAGGAACTCCTCCTAGAGATTTAAACAGATCAATACCAAATTTGGTCAGTGTAATCTAAAGCCCTTTGTGACGTTAAATTGTGAAGATCTTGAGTTTTCGCTGAAGGGCATTTCCATGGTGGCCTGACAAACTTTGATGTTTCGCCATGAAAAAGAAAGTTGTTATATGTGGCATGTTTTATGCTCTAATGAACTCCTCATACAGATTTAATGACATCAGCATTATATTTGATCAGTCTACTCTAAAGGCCTTTGCAATGTTAAATTGCGAAGATCTTGAGTTTTTGTTAAAGGGCGTGTCCGTGGCGGTCTAAAAAATGTGATTTTTCACCATGGGAAGGCCATTATCCAGTTATAATCATCACCTGTTGGCAACATGATATGTCATGCTTACTAACTGAAACAAACAATGTTCAATCTGCACCAAACTTCATATGTTTGATAAAAGTGCTGGCCTGAATACATGTACATGCCAATATCCAGTTATAGTCATAGCGCCAAATGACTTTGACATATTCATTTTGTATTTATCACTTTAAATGCATATTATCCATCTTTCGCTGTTTTTCTAAAGCCACCGAGTGGTGGTGGTGAGCCCCGGTGCGAGGGCCCTTTCAATGCTTTCATTTTTTTTTTTTTTTAAGACTGATTGCTGACTCTACTTTATATCTTTGACAGTGAAGAGCCATTCTGCTACTCTTATTTCTTTTTAGGTTCATCAGTACCTTAGGGGTTTTGTTCATCAGCACTATTCTGAGTCTGATGTTTGTTAGATGTTAGACAGATGAGACTTGAGGTTTTAGGAGATTCATTCAAACTGTAGCCCTGCCTTACTTTACATTTTTATGAAGTATGAATAATTATTTTCTCTCATTACTGTTCTTTTATTCATTTTTACTTTTCATGTCTGTGTTTGTGTTGGCCATTTTACCCCAGATTACCTTTAAAAAATCAGTCAAACTGCTTGTTTTTATTTTTTGGATCATATTAAAGACATATATTCAGATGTTATTTTGTATTTATAGCGTATAGACATGGAAACAGATCTTAAACCAATCTGTAAATTCAACATGTCGTTTACCTGACCCACTGTGATGTGTTAAGGCCAAGAATAAGTAAACATTAACAACAATGTCCAGGAGATGGTGCTCAAGACTTTAAAATGCAAGTACAAATCTATCTAACCTGTAACACTGGACAGTTGACCCATCTAAACAAGATTTTTAAAAAGAAAATAAAGCTAATTTTGTTCAATTAAGAAACCTTAAAGTATATTTATAATTTTAAATGGAATATGTCTTTATCTAGTCTTTGGAATGGAAGTTGAGCAATAAAGACTGCATCAGCCAGTCAAGGGCTGCGGACAATGATAATCTCTTCTATCGAAGTGATTTCATAATATCAAACATGCGATATCTGCATATTTTCTTAATTGATGTCATCTTTACAGGGAAAAAAGCATGAAAAAATGCCCATCTGGTGATAAGTATGAGTATGCATGCATATTAATTTAATCACAGTGTTTGCAAAACAGAGCTGAATAGCTCAAACCCTGACCCTAAGTATTATACTTCTGTAACGAATTCAGCCCAAACTGCTTAACATATAGTATGGGTCCATTTAAACTTTATTCATTTTAAAATGAAACCACCTGAAAAGCCACCGCCACACTGCTTTCTACAAAATAAGTCACTTACATTTGATAGACAGCATCCTGAAAGTTGATGCAAACATTTAGCTAACACATCATATCTTATCATCACAGAAGCCAAACAACAGCAACACTGGAAGTTCAGTCGTGTGTTGAACAGGATATGCGTGTCTGTACATTTCTTAAATGTCTGCACATTTCTTAAGGTGATAGAGAGGTGACATCATCTGGCTCTCCCATTCATAAAAAAACCCCTCATTTATCATGTACAGGTCTCGCAGAATGAAATCCGGCTATAACAGAAGGGCATAATCCTATGATTAATCATAAAAATATTTTGGGGTGATTAAAAAAATGTAATTTCAAATAAAAGCCCAGGATTTCACTTTAAGACAAATCAGGTATGCAAACTGGCATGCGTGGGACAGAGTAAAAACATATGTGAATGGCTCCGGATGTTAAGAAACAATGAAGTAATGTGATTTCATCATGCATCGTTACTCTGGGATTTTAAAAATAGATTATCCGAGTTCAAATTGACCGACAATGGCGTTCAGACGAATGATGGCAATGAATCACCTAGATGTATGTAATGATAACAACACACATCTGTTTTGATATCTGAAATCTGAATTCAGGGTTTTTATTAACAACTTATTAACCCTTACAGATACCCATTTTACTAGTTTTCACAGGAAACATTACGTGTCTAACAATATGTTTTTTTTTATTCTCAAAACATGTTGTGAAATGGCCACTGCAATATAAATACCACAATGGTTGTCATTGCTTCAGGGGGCAAAGTCCCTATTAGGAATATTTCCTCTTCTAAGTATTTTATGTGTTAGAAAAGGGGAAGAGATCTTGAGTAATTTAGCATGAGTCACAGTATGAGCTTCCCCAGAAAGCATAGCCAGTTCTCTCATTGTTTAGCGCACAGCGCATGTGCCAGTTTGCCCGAGGCCAGTCCCTCCCTCAGCCAATCACAGACTCGTCACTATAAAGCGAGGAACACTAACAGGCACATGACAGCAAGTGCTCAGTAAGCCCGGTGCAGCACTACACCACAAGCAAGCAAGCAAGCAAGCAAATCAACTGCATATTATCAGAAAGGTAAGCATAAAACAGACTTTTTCTGAATCTGCTTTGCACTCATTCTTTTATATTTGCATATTGTGCTTTTATAGCTATTTTTTCATTGACTCGATTTATACATATTGCATGTGGGAATATGAATGAGTTAGATCTACATTTAAATATGTTTATCTTACATTTTTACAAATACTGCCATAGAAGAACCCTTTTGAGTTCTTAACAGTTCTTTAAAGAAACAATTTAGCCTTAGCGTAAGGATTAATTTAATAATTTAAAGGAAAACTTCCAGAGCTTCTGCTTTAAAGAACCTTTTCCCATTAGCACAATGAAAAAGTTCCATGGATGTTTAAGGTTCTTCATGGAACCATACATTCCAACAAAGAACTTTTATGTTTGAGACTGTAATTGCGCTATACACTCTTAAAAATAAAGGTGCTTTAAAAGGTTCTTCGCAGCAATGCCATAGAAGAACTATTTTTGGTTCCACAAAGAACCGTTCTAGTAAAAGGTTCTTTAAAGAGCCATCTCTTTCTTACCTTTTTATAATCTGAAGAACCTTCTGTCGCCACAAAGAACCTTTTGTGAAACAGAAATGTTCTTCAGATGTTAAAGGTTCTTTATGGAACCATTTAGACAAAAAGGTTCTTCTATGGCATCGTGGAGCACCTTTATTTTTAAGAGTGTATAGTAAAACACTTTTATAACCAAACTTAAGGATACAAATATAATACAAATCATAAAATGTCAAAATTAGAGTACTGGTTTAAATAGAACCTTCAAAGGCTGCTGTAGATGTCTGAAATGCACTAAGAATTTATTCAAAGGTACTGCAGGAGTAGTTTCAGTAGTGATCAATGAACTATGAAAATGAATGGATTGTATGAAAAACTGATCAGTGGTGAGCTTATAGTTTTATATGCATGCTTGCAAATTCATATGATTTTCTTGGCAATACAATAGTTATTTGGCAACTTTAAAAATGTTCCTGTTAAAAAAAAAAAAAGTTTCCCCTGCTTGTGGTGAGAGAGCATGTGCCTTCTCTTAAGATGCTTCTTATGATAATTAACTCGCTTCTTCAAAATGTTTTTAGAATCTCCAAAAAAGGAAAACGTTGGTTTGAGGTCAAGATGAAGTGTCTACTCAGAATATTACTGTTGACATGCGCCCTGTGCTTTACTGAAGCAGTAAGTTGAAAAACAAAATAGAAGTGAAAATTCTTACTTCCCACAAAGGGTCTTTAAATAGATTTAACCTTTTTACCCATACAGCTAATATTAATATTTCTGTTTTTAGGTTATAAGCCGGTTTAGAAAAAACACTTCTGCTCAAGTAGAGGGTAAATTTCTTTTGATTTTGTCACATTAACATTTTCCAATAAGGTTGTATTTTTAGTATTTGAATGTATAGGCTTAAACATGACTTTTCTCTTCTCAGATAAGTGCATGCTTGATGAAAGCGAGCAAAGCAGAGAAGAAGTGTCAGTGACAGTCAGTGGACGGATATGTCTACCATGGTTTTACTTTTCAAGCCAATACGCCTCCTTTAAGAACTGCCATCATAACTACTGCAGGTATTCTATATTTATATTTTTTGTCTCAGTGAAAGTTGAGATTATTTTGACACTATTATATTGTGGGATATTTTGAGACTTCTGAATTTGCTGTTTTAGGAATCCAGATAACAAGATTCAGCCATGGTGCTTTGTAAAGAGAAAATACCGTTATGTTAAAGAATACTGTGACATGACTCACAGGAAAATAAAACCAAGTAAGCAGATGTTCATCTCTTTTGATCATTTAAATTGTGGGAAATACTGATAGCAGATTGACTAATATGACTTGTATTTGATAATGCAGCCACCATGAGTCCACCAACATCTGACCCATCTATGCAGGACACAGGTACAGTTTTGATTGATTTACTTTATATTGCCCAATCTAAACAAAAATCTTCTCTAATTTGTGACCCTGGACCACAAAACCAATCTTAAGTAGCACGGATACATTTGTAGCAATAGCCAAAAATATACGGTATTGGTCAAAATGATCGATTTGGCTTTTATGCCAAAAATCATTAGGATATTGAGTAAAGATCATGTTCCATGAAGATATTTAGTAAATTTCCTACCGTAAATATACCAAAACTTGCATTGCTAAGAACTTTATTTGGACAACTTTAAATGTGATTTTCTCAGTATTTAGATTTTTTGCACCCCCCTTAGATTAAACATGACTTTTCTGTTCTCAGATAAGTGCATGCTTGATGAAAGCGAGGGGAGCAGAGAAGAAGTGTCAGTGACAGTCAGAGGACGGACATGTCTACCATGGTTTTACTTTTCAAGCCAAAACGCCTCCTTTAAGAACTGCCATCATAACTACTGCAGGTATTCTATATTTGTATTTTTTGTCTCATTGAAAGCTGAGCCTATTTTGACACTATTATATTGTGGGATTTTTTTTGAGACTTCTGAATTTTGCTATTTTAGGAATCCAGATAACAAGATTCAGCCATGGTGCTTTGTAAACAGAAGAAACAGTTATAGTAAACAATACTGTGACATGACTCACAGTAAAATGAATCCAAGTAAGCAGATGTTCATCTCGTTTGATCATTTAAGTCGTGGGAAATACTTATAGTAGATTGACTAATATGACTTGTATTTGATAATGCAGCCACCATGAGTCCACCAACATCTGACCCATCTACGCAGGACACAGGTACAGTTTTGATTGATTTACTTTATATTGCCCAATCTAAACAAAAATCCTCTCTAATTTGTGATCCTGGACCACAAAACCAATCTTAAGTAGGGCGGATATATTTGTAGCAATGGCCAAAAATACACGGTATGGGTCAAAATGATCGATTTGGCTTTTATGCCAAAAATCATTAGGATATTGAGTAAAGATCATGTTCCATGAAGATATATAGTAAATTTCCTACCGTAAATATGTCAAAACTTAATTTTTGATTAGTAATATGCATTGCTAAGAACTTCATTTGGACAACTTTAAATGTGATTTTCTCAGTATTTAGATTTTTTTGCACCCCCCTTAGATTCCAGATTTCAAATAGTTGTATCTCAGCCAAATATTGTCCTATCCTAACAAACCATACATCAGTGGAAAGCTTTCAGATCATGTATAAATCTCGATTTATAAAATTGACCCTTATGACTGATTTTGTGGTCACATGCAGTGTTAATGTTAGGAAAATCCCCAACTAGGATCTGTTTACAAAGCCTAGAAAATGATCCCTCCTCACAGACTTCACGTTTCTGATGTTTCTTCATTATTCAGAATCAACGTGTGGGGAGAGAAACTTGAACCGCAATACAAAGATAATTGGAGGATCAAGGTCAACCGTTGAGTCACAGCCTTGGATTGCAGCTATCTTCAAAGGAGATGGATTCATTTGTGGGGGAACCCTTATTGCTCCATGCTGGGTCCTCACTGCAGCCCACTGCTTCCCTAGCGGGTATGTCAACCTGTTGCTAACAGGAAAATTTAACCTTCTATGCAAGCAATTGGCTAACACAAAGTCCGCTCCTAGGTCTTGTATGATCCTGTCAGCTTTATTTGGTAATAATGACCTGTTGACAATACATTATGCTGCTTATTACTCATCAAATATTATCTCAAAGCTTCCAGTTAGAAAAAAATATTCCAATATTCCAACATTCCATTAGAGCAACCATTCAACAATATTACAGTAATAGTAATAATAAAGTTCTTCGAGGTCATTTTCACTAATATGGTTAACTGAGTTGGAAAATAGTGCAAGTTGGTGGTATGAGACATCAAAATGGCAGTAAAATTATGAGGAAAGAAAAGGGAAAAATTATTACACAACTTTTAAACACTCTAGATGGTAAATTTTGGTAAGTGGCAATAATGCCACAATTTGTGGGTAGCCAACTGACCCATCGCAAAGACCCACCCTCCTTCATTATTGTTGATACTTCTGATAAGAAACTATCAATGCACCGACAGACAAGAAAGAGCCGGTTGCTTTCGGTATAAAACAACTGAGAAAAGCCTCAGCTTTCAAATTTGTCATTTTTAAAGACATTTAGTCTTCTTTAGTCAAAATGGCTCTTTAATATGTCGTGACAGATCGCCGTAGCGAATCTAGCACATGCGAACCAATCATCTTTTCCTCTTTACTAGTTACAGCATGAAATAAACATAAATGAACATCAGAAGGTATTTTGTTTCAACCGTGGAAAGACGTCAGTACACACCATTTTTCAAGTTAAAGTCCACCAGTGTTAATCTACTCTTCTGTCTGATTTGTTTGTCAGACAAAAATGGCAGATTCAGCTTTATGATTGGTCAGCCTGCCTGTCAATCAAACTCCCTGCGAAGGGTCAATTGCAAACCAATAAGCTATTACCCAGATACAGTGTTACAAAATATCCGACCACCGCTGCAGAATCAAGCATTCTAGAGACTGTAATAAAACTGCTTAATGCAATTAATGTAGTGTTATCACATTGTGGTATAAATGTTATATAATTTTACTGTTTCTTTGCTTTGAACAGTAAAAGAACAAGCATAAAGAAATACTCTGTCTTTCTGGGAAAGAATGCCATCAATGAAACGGACTCTGTCAAAGAGCAGAACTTCAGCGTGAGCAAACTTATAGTCCACGAGGACTATGACTACACAACTGAGAACTATAATAACGACATTGGTATGTTTGCTTTATATTTTATTGTTCCAGCCTTTAAAATAAGAGTGCATAAATAATAAGTAGTGCAAATCCCTTCCTTTAGCTCTTTTGAAGATAGTGAACAGCAATGGACAATGTGCAGAGAAGACAAACTCTGTGAGAACCGCATGTCTTCCCCCTTTCCGGCAGATGCTTCCCATGGGATTCTACTGTGAGATTGCAGGCTATGGAAGACATCAGAAGGGTAAGATGACATACACTGTATGTTAAGCTAGATAGCGTATCCGAGAACAATAACAATGATTGCTTTCCTACGACAACAAGATATGAGGGCAACATGGTGTGTCCACAAAGTTGATCTATGACATGACATACTGTACTGTACTGTATCTCTAAAAAAATAGCAAAGAATGTAGCAGGACATTTTAGTAATGCCATTTTGTCACTCTGGATGTCAATGTAATGTAACTCATCCTTGCTTTTTATCTGTTTTTTAAGGTGGCTTTGAGTACTCCCGATATCTGAAACAGGCTCAAGTGAAGCTTATTTCCCAGAATGACTGCCAGAACAAGTATTACAGCAAGGATGAGGTCAATGAAAACATGTTGTGCGCAGCTGGTAGAGACTGGCAGGAAGATGCTTGCCAGGTAAACCAGAAGTTTTTACTAATGATTGATGAATATGACTTTTGGCCCTATGCAAGTGAAAATATATTCATCAAACTGTAAGAAATACACATCTGAATGTGTTTGTGTGTATTTTTTTTCTGCTTTCAGGGTGACTCAGGAGGGCCTCTGGTGTGCGAAGTGGATAACACCATGTTCCTATTCGGTATCATTAGCTGGGGAAAAGAGTGTTCAAAAGAGTTGAATCCAGGAGTTTACACAAAAGTTACTAACTACAACCAGTGGATCTCACAGCATACGGGTTTACCCAAATATACAGCAGGCTCCAGGTATCCACAAAAGGATTAATTATGACAGGGTCACTTTATAATACAGCGTCACAGATGCTTAGCCACTCAGGGTAATGTTATATTCTGTGCAGAATATGTGCCAATTATTTATGCCATTTAGATTGCACGGCAGCTACCGCAATCAATAGGAATCTTTGACAATGTTATAATGACATGTTCCTGCTTTTACTGAATAGTGATACCAGTGTTTAGATGTATGAAGGATACGCTGAATGAGGACTGAACAAGTTGATGTAAAATTACTGATATTTATGACTTGGACATTGGTCCAGTTTCTAGCAATAACTATATATATAACTATGGTGTTCCAGAAAGTTAGATTTTCTTAATAATTTTTTTGGACTGGGCATTATGTCTTTTATTCATTCTTTTTACTTTTTATAATACATTATTTAATATTTAATTTATTGGAAGAATGTATGTATGACAAATGTATTTATTTATAATCTTTTTTTTTTTTTTTTTTTTTTTTTTTTTTAACATATAAAGCGCTGAATGTAAAATGTCATTTATTTTATTACAAAAATTCTTGTATTAATACACACTTTTATTTGACATTAAACCTGCTTTAAATCTCTTCATGTTTTCATTTCATTCATTCATTTTGCATCATTACAAATAGTTTTTAAATCACAATCAACTGATGAATTCTCACTCATATTTTTTTTATTATTAACTAGTTCATTTATTATTCATCTATTCTTTCATCGATTAGTCTCAATGATGTGCAATAATTTTTCAAAACTTATTCAAATATAGGCATGGTCTAGTAGTTAGCACGCATCTGCCTACTTAAAGGGATATTTCACCCAAAAATAACAATTCTGTCATCAATTACATTCTTAAAAAATAAAGGTGCTTTAAAAAGTTCTTCACAGCGGAACAGAAAGGTTCTTTAGATGTTAAAGGTGCTTTATATGGGTCATTCCATAATTAGGGGTACATTTAGAATTTGATAATGTGAAGAAAAAAAAATGCAAACATGACCTTACATAACTGCTTTGAAACAATCTATATTGTATAAAGTGCTATATAAATAAAGATGATCTGTAGGAATATGTGCATAAAATACCATATATGTTTGCTACAGTTCACCATGTTACCTCCACTGGGTAACACAGTTCACAGGTAACTTAGTTGACATTTTTAGTGTTTTGGGGCCTACACTCAACATGGAAGCCTATAGAGCTACTAAGCATATGGTATGTTTAGAAATATATATTCATAAACAAAACATAAGCTTTAGTTAAAGTGTCTTAAATTGCAGAAATAATACTTCGAGAACACTATTGACAGTCAATTAATTTACTTTTGACAGGTTTGCTAGTTTAACCAATATTAGGGGAAAGAGAGAGAACATAACTTTTAGTGTTTCATCCATGTGCTTCTAGAGGAAATAGCATCATACTGTGCAAATTATGTGAGAATGGGACAAACCCTTCCTTTTTGACGGTGGGGGGTGGGGGGGGGGGGTTTCCAGTGGGTAACTTAGTTGATAATGGTTTTTCGGAAAGTGCACACCCAAATGCTTTGATAACCTAATCTAACTGAAAGCAAAACTATTAAAGTAATTTAAGAGAATTTTCATGCTTAAATGCAAAGTAGAATGAGCAACATTACAAAATTGGACAGCTGAATACCAGCGTTGTATGTGTAATGTTCATCATTTTTGAAAAAACGTTATGTCTTTTTCAACATAGTAGTGTGATTAGGAAAAATATAATTGTGTACTACAAAATTAAGCATGGAGGCTTTATACTGATGAAATCGTTAATCACCTTTATTTTTAAGAGTGTACTCAACCTCTTTTAAACCTATGAAACACATAAGAACATAATTTGAGAAATAACTAAAAAAAGTGTTTGGTTGGAAGTCGATGAGTAATGCTATGTCACTATAATGAGAACATTCTTTGAAATCTTATGTGTTCTGCAGTAGAAAGCCATTCAGGTTTGAAAGAACAAGGAAGAACAATAACATATATATATATATATATATATATATATATATATTTTTTTTTTTTTTTTTTGTTCCCTGGAAACCACCCTTTTAAACATTCTTGTGCCATTAAACTAATTGCAATTAAATATGTGACCCTGGGCCACAAAACCATTCATAAGGGTCAGTTTTTTGAAACTGAGATTTACACATCATCTGAAAGCTTTCCATTGATGTATGGTTTGTTAGAATAGGAAAATATTTTGCCAAGATACTATTTGAACAAGATAACTATTTGAATATCTGGAATCTGAGGGTGCAAAAAAAATCAAAATATTGAGAAAACTGCCTTTAAAGTTGTCCAAATGAAGTTCTTAGCGATGCATATTATTAATCAAAAATTAAGTTTTGATATATTTACGGTAGGAAATTTACAAAATATCTTCTTGGAACATGATCTTTACTTAATATCCTAATGGTTTTTGACAAAAAAGAAAAATCGATAATTTTGACCTATTCAGTGTAATGTTGGCTATTGCTACAAATATATCCTTTCTACTTAAGACTGGTTAAAACAAAAAATCACCATGTTCCTTTTTTCTATTTAATAATGGAAATGTCTTTTTTTATAGCCACAACTTTAAGTATGAGTATCTACAGAAGCTGACTGTTAAAAATAACTAGGCCTGGCCTCCTCTGTACATGTATGTATTATACTGTTATACTGTAGGTGTATCCACCTTATATTTCAATGCGGAAGTAAGCTGTTTTCTGGCAATGTGTTAGACGTCCGGTTCATAATCCGTCACAGGGAAATAACGAGAAGAATATCGAAGAGCAGTAAACGGTAAAACAGTTTGCACTACAAACCAGTGTGTTCATAATTAAGATAATACAAAATAATATAGTAAGACACACCAGTTTGCAATATCAAGCAGCAAAACAAGCTTTTTGTGCAGCTAAAAATAGCTGGAAGTGGATGAGACCGGAAGCCAGACACAAAACATTTACAAATGACTGCACCCACTCTTATGGGAAAAATAAGGTGGATACTGTTCATGGTCTTTGTTGTGAATTAGTGGTGAGAAGCTTGCTTTTCAGTTGCTGAGAACTTTCCTGAGAAGAACCACATGTTGTAGTGTACAAGAATACCAGAGTTTTGGGGAAGTGTCGGTGAGAAATTAAGCAGAAAGCTTTTCTTAATTGCAAGAGTTGGTTTCAAAATCAGAATAAAACTTCATACTGCATACCTCCTTACTGCATCACAAATAAAACAAGTTGTATCACAGTAAACACATATTATTTTTGAAGCGCACACCCAAATGTCTTGATAACCTAATCTAACTGAAGGCAAAACTATGAAATTAATTCATATCTGAGGTCATTTTCATCCTTAAATGCAGAGTAGAATGAGCAACTTTACAAAATCGGACAGCTGAATACCAGGGTTGTATGTGATATAAACAGCATTTTTAACAAAAGATATGGCTTTTTCAATATAGTGTGATTGGGAAAAATATAATTGTGTACTAGAAAATTAAGCATCAGGGTTTTATATTGATGAAAATCTTGACAAACTTTTTTTTTTTCTTCTGGAAACTACCCTTTTAAACATTCTTGTGCCATTAATCTAATTGTAATTAAACGTGCCCCTTAACCACAAAACCATTCATAAAGGTCAATTTTTTGAAATCGAGATTTACACATAATCTGAAAGCTTTCCATTGATGTATGGTTTGTTAGGATAGGACAATATTTGGCCAAAATACAACTTTCTGAATATCTGGAATCTGAGGGTGCAAAAAACTCTAAATATTGAAACTGCCTTTAAAGTTGTCCAAATGAAGTTCTTAGCGATGCATATTACTAATCAAAAAATACGTTTTGATATATTTATGGTAGGAAATTTACTAACGACCTTCGTGGAACATGATCTTTACTTAATATCCTAATGATTTTTGACAAATAAGAAAAATCAATCATTTTGACCCATACAATGTATTTTTGGCTACTGCTACAAATATACCCTTCCTACTTACTTCCTAAGGTTTTGTGGTCCAGGGTCACATACTGTATGGTAAAATTAGGACATGTTTAAAACAAAAAATCACTATGTTCCTTTTTTCTGGTCAGTAATAATGGAAATGTCTTTTTTTATAGCCACAACTTTAAGTATGAGTATCTACAGAAGCTGACTGTTAAAAATAACTAGGCCTGGCCTCCTCCGTACATGTATGTATTATACTGTTATACTGTAGGTGTATCCACCTTATATTTCAATGCGGAAGTAAGCTGTTTTCTGGCAATGTGTTAGACGTCCGGTTCATAATTCGTCACAGGGAAATAACGAGAAGAATATCGAAGAGCAGTAAACGGTAAAACAGTTTGCACTACAAACCAGTGTGTTCATAATTAAGATAATACATTAAAATAATATAGTAAGACACACCAGTTTGCAATATCAAGCAGCAAAACAAGCTTTTTGTGCAGCTAAAAATAGCTGGAAGTGGATGAGACCGGAAGCCAGACACAAAAAAAAATAACAAAAGGCTGCACCCACTCTTATGGGAAAAATAAGGTGGATACTGTTCATGGTCTTTGTTGTGAATTAGTGGTGAGAAGCTTGCTTTTCAGTTGCTGAGAACTTTCCTGAGAAGAACCACATGTTGTTGTGTACAAGAATACCAGAGTTTTGGGGAAGTGTCGGTGAGAAATTAAGCAGAAAGCTTTTCTTAATTGCAAGAGTTGGTTTCAAAATCAGAATAAAACTTCATACTGCATACCTCCTTACTGCATCACAAATAAAACAAGTTGTATCACAGTAAACACATATTATTTTTGAAGCGCACACCCAAATGTCTTGATAACCTAATCTAACTGAAGGCAAAACTATTGTGACAGATCAGAAGAAGCGTTTGGATCCATTTGCAGCTTTTATTTACGAAGTAGGGTACAGGCAGGGTCAAACCAACAGCAAACAGGGTCCACGGCGAATAGACAGACTCAGAAACCGAGGATACATTGAAAAGGGGTCATGCCCGTGGAGGGTTTAGTCAGGGAGTTCTGCGCATATTCGGCCCATATGAGGTAAAGGCTCCAGTCGGATTGGTGACTATAGCAGTAGCTTCTAAGGAATCTTATTACTTCTTGATTTAGACGTTCTGTCTGGCCGTTCGACTGTGGATGGTAGCCGGAGGTCAAGCTGACATTGACGTTGAGTAGTTTGAAGAAGGCTGACCAGAGTCTGGAGGTGAATTGGGGTCCGCGGTCTGACACGATGTCTTCGGGGAGACCGTAGAACCGGAAGACTTGGTTACAAAGAAATTCGGCGGCCTCCAAAGCGGACGGGAGCTTCGGGATGGGAATGAGGCGGCAAGCCTTGGAGAATCTGTCGACTATAGTGAAGATTACGGTGTTACCCTGTGAACTCGGTAGATCGGTGATGAAATCTATGGCGATGTGGGACCATGGTCGTTGTGGCAGAGGCAATGGTTGCAACAAACCAGCTGGTAGGTGCTTGGAGGGCTTGGAGGTCTGGCAGACAGAGCATCGGTTAACGAATTGAATAGTTTCTGTAGCGAGGGTTGGCCACCAGAAGCGATTCCTTAGGAGATGGATCGTGGCATCGATGCCCGGGTGGCCAGAGCTGGGGACACTGTGAACCTGAGTGAGTACTCGTTCTCTGAGGGCCTCCGGGACAAACAGCTTTCCGGCAGGACATTCTGGTGGGGCGGATGATTGCTGATTGGCATTCTCGATCTCGGTAATAATGTCCCACTGGACTGGTGCTAGCAGTAGAGCAGATGGGAGTATAGTCTCCTGGCGTTCGGGACGAGTGGGCATTTCGGACTGACGAGAGAGAGAGTCCGCCTTGATGTTTTTCGACCCTGGACGGTAGGTCACAGTGAACTGGAATCTGGTGAAAAATAGAGCCCACCTGGCTTGCCGGGGATTGAGTCTTTTGGCTGTTCTGAGGTACTCAAGATTTTTGTGATCAGTGAGTATGGTGAAAGGATGCTTAGCCCCCTCTAACCAGTGCCGCCATTCCTCCAGGGCTAATTTCATAGCCAACAGCTCGCGGTTGCCGACATCGTAGTTACGTTCCGCTGGTGTCAGTTTGCGAGAAAAGAAGGCACAAGGGTGCATCTTGGCTGGGTTACCTTGTCGCTGAGAAAGCACTGCTCCAACTTCAGTATTGGAGGCATCCACCTCCACAATGAAGGGTTGATTGGGGTCTGGGTGACATAGTATGGGTGCTGAGGTGAATCGTGCTCGTAACTCATCAAAGGCTCTTAATGCTTCGGGGGTCCAGTTTAGCCGGGTGGTCTGACGCTTAGTCATGGCTGTCAGGGGGGCTGCCACCGTGCTGAATCCCCTAATGAACCGTCTGTAGAAGTTTGCAAACCCCAAGAACCTCTGTAACTCCTTGAGGGTCTGGGGCTGCGGCCAGCGTAGAACCGCTTCCACCTTTCCATCGTCCATAGCGACTCCCTCCTGGCTGATGATATATCCGAGGAAGGTGGTGGATGTTTGGTGGAACTCGCATTTTTCCAGTTTGGCATAGAGCTGATATTGGATAAGACGCTTGAGAACAGACCTGACGTGCTGGATGTGTTCAGACATGGAGTTGGAAAAAATCAGAATGTCATCAATGTACACGATGACCCATTTGTCCAGCATGTCCCGGAAGACGTCATTCATGAAGGCCTGAAAGACCGACGGACTGTCGGACAACCCGAAGGGCATCACCCGGTATTCATAGTCCCCACTAGTGGTTGAAAAGGCCGTTTTCCACTCGTCCCCTTCTCTGATGCGGATTAAGTTGTAGGCATTACGTAAGTCCAGTTTAGTATAATATTTAGCTTGACGAAGTTGTTCTAGAGCTGAGGGGACTAGTGGTAGTGGGTATCGGAATTTGACTGTTACCTCATTAAGGCCGCGGTAGTCAATGCAGGGTCGTAGGCCTCCGTCTTTCTTTTTTACGAAGAAAAATCCTGCAGAAGCCGGTGACGTGGATGGACGAATGAATCCCTTGGCTAGTTCCTCCCTGATGTACTCATTCATGGCTAGCGATTCAGGTTGGGAGAGAGGGAAAATACGACCTTTAGGGGGCGACTGCCCTGGCAGTAACTCGATGGCACAGTCAATCGGGCGGTGTGGTGGTAGTTGTGTTGCCTTGGTCTTGCTGAAGGCCAATCTCAGATCGTGATACATAGCGGGTAGTTTGGCCGTTTCGACGTCGGCCTCTGGAGGCGCTGGTGCGCGGCAGACAATGGGTTGGATGGTGGAGACGCAGTTCTTCTGACAGAAGTCGCCCCATTGGAGTAATCTCCCCTCTCTCCATTCGATATGTGGATCGTGTTTACGCAGCCAGGGGAGTCCTAGGATCAGCTTGTGGTGAGCAGATTGAATGGTGTAGAATTGGATAGATTCCTTGTGAAGGGCCCCGATGTGCATGCGGATGGTTTCAGTGATGCTCTGCACACTCCCCTCACCAAGGGGTCGGCCGTCTAGCGCCTCCACTGCCAGAAAAGAGGAAAACGGAGTGAGAGCAATATTATGTTTCCGAGCGAACTCGGCAGAAATGAAATTTCCTGCGGCGCCAGAATCGATTAATGCAGTGGTTGATATCATCTGATTAGCGACATGCAAGACTACCAGTAGCTGGATGGTTGAAGAAGTGTTTACACTCACCGCACGATTGGGACGGATGGGACAGGTGGATTTGGTGTGGCACGCCTGACCGCAGTAGAGGCAGAGATGATCCTGCATACGCCTCTCTCTTTCCTCCGGAGTAAGGTGAGTGTTGCCGATCAGCATGGGTTCTGGGGAATTGTGGGTTTCGGTGAAAGACGGAGCCATGTTTCGTGGAGAGCGTCGAGTACGAATGAGATTATCCACTTGAATGGTGAGTTCAATGAAGTTGTTGAGCGAACGACCCTCGTCGCGGCACGCCAATTCCGACTGGAGCTCTTGGTTGAGTCCGCGACGAAAAAGCAGCTTTAAAGTGTCCTCTACCCACGTTGTTTGAGCAGCCAGAGTGCGAAAGGTTAGGGCGTAATCCGCTGCCGTTCTCCTTCCCTGCGACAAGTTTAACAACTCCTCACCCGCGCTTCTTCCTCCGGCGGGATGTTCGAAAACCTCGCGAAAGTGTGCCAATAAATCGCCGAAGGTGGTATGAACTGGAGTGTCGGTCCTCCATACCGCCGTCGCCCAATCCAAAGCTCTTCCGGTTAGCAGAGCACAAACGAAAGCTATACGGCTCGAGTCTGTGGGATATAGAGCTGGTTGTTGATTTACAAACAATGTACATTGTAGTAAAAAGCCCTTACATTTGGTTGGATCGCCATTAAACTTTTCTGGGAAGGCGAGACGAGGACTGGTGGGTGCTGGAGGGCTCGCGACGGCTGGAGTGGCGGGAGTTGGAGGTGGCATGCTAGGCTCAGGAGTTACTGCTGCAGGGGTAATTCGCAGACCCTGCAAGGTTCTCACCAGCTCCTCAGTGAGCGTTGTCAGGCGAGCTAGCTGGTGGTGGTGCATCGCGAGCTGGGTGGCTTGGGCGGAGAGCTCCGATGACAATTGAGCCACAGCTGCTGGATCACCGTTTGGCGAAGTCTTCTGTGACAGATCAGCGGAAGCGTTTGGATCCATTTGCAGCTTTTATTTACGAAGTAGGGTACAGGCAGGGTCAAACCAACAGCAAACAGGGTCCACGGGGAATAGACAGACTCAGAAACGAAAACCAGGCGGGGTGTCGGGGCAGGCGGCCGAGATACAAATCCAATAAACAATCCAGGGGTCGAGGTACACAGAGAAGAATCACAATTGAGTAACAGTCCAGGTGAGCAACGAGAAAGCAGTCCAGTAATACACAAACAACGCTCAGAAATGACAGCCGGGGCAAATCAAGACTTCGCGGGGAGGTGATGTGTGCGTGTGTGTTTTATACTGTGTGTGTGTAATGAGGTGCAGGTGTGTGTGACGTGTCAGTCCCAGGTATGAGGGGTTATGGGAGTTGAAGTCCGAATAAGATCGAATCAGTATTCTGGCGAGGGTTCCCTCTGGTGGTGCGGAGGAGGCGGTACGGAAGCCTCCTCTGTAACAACTATGAAATTAATTCATATCTGAGGTCATTTTCATCCTTAAATGCAGAGTAGAATGAGCAACTTTACAAAATCGGACAGCTGAATACCAGGGTTGTATGTGATATAAACAGCATTTTTAACAAAAGATATGGCTTTTTCAATATAGTGTGATTGGGAAAAATATAATTGTGTACTAGAAAATTAAGCATCAGGGTTTTATATTGATGAAAATCTTGACAAACTTTTTTTTTTCTTCTGGAAACTACCCTTTTAAACATTCTTGTGCCATTAATCTAGTTGTAATTAAAGGTGCCCCTTAACCACAAAACCATTCATAAAGGTCAATTTTTTGAAATCGAGATTTACACATAATCTGAAAGCTTTCCATTGATGTATGGTTTGTTAGGATAGGACAATATTTGGCCAAAATACAACTTTCTGAATATCTGGAATCTGAGGGTGCAAAAAAATCTAAATATTGAAACTGCCTTTAAAGTTGTCCAAATGAAGTTCTTAGCGATGCATATTACTAATCAAAAAATACGTTTTGATATATTTATGGTAGGAAATTTACTAACGACCTTCGTGGAACATGATCTTTACTTAATATCCTAATGATTTTTGACAAATAAGAAAAATCAATCATTTTGACCCATACAATGTATTTTTGGCTACTGCTACAAATATACCCTTCCTACTTACTTCCTAAGGTTTTGTGGTCCAGGGTCACATACTGTATGGTAAAATTAGGACATGTTTAAAACAAAAAATCACTATGTTCCTTTTTTCTGGTCAGTAATAATGGAAATGTCTTTTTTTATAGCCACAACTTTAAGTATGAGTATCTACAGAAGCTGACTGTTAAAAATAACTAGGCCTGGCCTCCTCCGTACATGTATGTATTATACTGTTATACTGTAGGTGTATACTGTTCACGGTCATTGTTGTGAATTAGTGGTGAGATGCTTGCTTTTCAGTTGCTGAGAACTTTCCACCGTTCAAGAAGGTGATACTAGAGTTTTGGGGAAGTGTCCGTGAGAAACTAAGCAGAAAACATTTCTTAATTGCAAGAGTTGGCTTCAAAATTAAAATAAAACTTGAGAACGTGAGAGAAAAAGTGGAAGTAGTGAATCACCGAAGACTATATGTGGATGCAGACATAATATCCTTCCTCTTACCAAGAATACAAATATGCTTACGAAAGAAAACATCTTGACCTAAAAAGGAAAGTTTGGTTTACAGACAAATGACGAGCAATGAAACACATGCAATGCCACCTCCTCATGTCCTTCGCTATAGCAGACAGTTAAGCTTAGCTATATTTAAACATCAACTATACATACATTAATACTATATATGTTAAAAAAAAAAAACAATTATATTGATGTTTTTTTATTCCACTGTTTCCTTAGTAGGATATACTGTCTAGTATATTGTGCAGATATTTATAACTACATTTTTCTGTTTAAAAGTTGGCTAAAACATGCTGGCATACTCGCCTATATATATATATATGAAGAGTTCAGATGCAAAACCAGCAAAAGCCATCTCGGTCAAAAATTAGATAATGATACTGAGTGATTGCTCTCGACACATATTACACGTCCATCATATACTTTTAGTTCAAACTCACTGAATTCCAGCCTCAGCCCAATCAGAAGTACTGGTACTTACATAGAAACCTATACATCTAAGCCTGATAAAAATGCTTTTTTTTTTAAAGAAAGACATCAGATGGATTTAGCTGGATTTGCATCTGAACTCTCCATGTATATATAAATCCTCAGAAGTTTCCCCAGAAGGGATGTTTATATACAGTAGCATTAGTTGTATGACAGATATGTTTTTGAGTTCTGTAATGACTTTCATTGCACATTGGAGGGCGCTGCTACATCATAACAAGAATGATGAAAAGCTGGAATTTTTCTTGTTATTATATATATACATACAAACATATATATATATATATATATATATATATATATATATATATATATATATATATATATATATATACAGTACTGTGCAAAAGTCTTAGGCCACTAGTATTTTCACCAACAAAAAAATGGTTTTAAGTCAGTTATTTCTATTTTTTGCTGTAGTGTGTCAGTAGGAAGTATCAGTTTACATTTCTAAACTTTCATTTTGCCATTAATAGTAATAATCCAGTGAGATTTTTGTTTGCACAAGGAGTCTGACAACAGCCAGTGCTCCACACAGAGATCTGATCTGACCATCATCCAGTCTGTCTGGAATGACATGAAGAAACAGAACAAACTGAGACAGACTAAATCCAGAAGAACTGTGGCAACATCTCCAAGTTGCTTTAACAAACTTACCTGCAAAGTACTGTTAAATGTTTTAGGCACTTGTGTAAAAATGCTGTAAAATGAGGATGCTGTCAAAAATAATGGCATAAATAGATTTTATCAATTAACTTCTATTAACTAAATTAAATCAACATTTGGTAAACAATATTTGCGTTTAAAACAGCTTTTGCCCTAGCTACATTTGCGCATAAGTTTTCAGGTAGCTTTGCATGTAGGTTTCTTATAGCAACTTGGAGATGTTGCCACAGTCTTTTTATGGAGATTACTTGTCATCTTGTTATCTGGTTAAGCATCTAAGCATCTGGTTCTCTCTTAGATTAAATCATTAATTACTCATTAAAAACCACATTGCCAACTATCTATAGCTGAAGAAGGTCTGAGTCATACAACCTAATGAAAATCTTTCGTTTATTGCTTCAAGGTGTGCTGTCATTTTTATGGCATTACTATTGTGGCTGCAGTGATTAAACATTATTCATTATATACACTACCAGTCAAAAGTGTCACATGATCCTTCAGAAATCATTCTAATTCACTGACATGTTCAAGAAACATTATTATTATTATTATTATTATAAAGATCCAAAGATCAGCATTTATCTGAAATAAAAAGCTTTTGTAACATTATACACTGTACCATTCAAAAGCTTGGAGTCAATTATAGAGGGAATTGTAGAAATTAATACTTTTATTTAGCAAGGATGCTTTAAATTGGTCAAAAGTGATGATAAAGACATTTATAAAGTTACAAAAGATTTCTGTTTCAGACTTTCTATTCATCAAAGAAACCTGAAAAAATTCTACTCATCTGTTTTTAACATAATAAAAATAAATGAGTATGTTTTTTCTTTTTTTTTTTTAAACATGAAAAAATCAGAATATTAGTATGATTTCTTAAGAATAATGTGACTGGAGTAATGATGCTGAAAAATAGGTTTGAAATCACAGTAATAAATTACTTTTTAAAATATATTCAAATAGAAAGCAGTTATTTTAAATATTAAATGTATTTCAGAATGTAACTGTTTTTGCTGTACTTTGGATCAAATAAATGCAAGCTTGGTGAGCAAAAGAGACTTCTTTAAATACATAAAAATCATACTGTATATATATGAATCATATTGTTTATATATATATATATATATATATATATATATATATATATATGTATATATAGACTAGTGAAATGTTTTCTAATTAAAAACATCCAAAAAGCATCTTGTGCTTTTATATTATTATTATTATTTTTTTTTTTAATTCTAGTATCTTTTTGCATGTTTAAAAGTGTGTGAGTAAGTGAGTGTGTTTGTGTGAGAGAGAAAACAATGCAATCACAGCCAATGGGGCAAATGCAGCAAATATGGACTAGTCAGCACTAGGGCTGGATGACATGAAATTGCTGAGCACAGCATTACTGACCTTGGCTATAATGGGTGCGATTCTGTACCGTTCCATTACAATACGAACAGTTTCAACACCAATAACACAATTTATCATGTCTACTGATGACAATTAATATTTAAAATTGACCATAAGTAAACATATTAATCAGCCAGCTGTTTTCCATTTACATTTTCCAAACAAATATGTCAGTTTAGCAAAATAAAACTCATGATTGAAATGGTAAACAGACAGATTCTAATGATACTGAAGGGAAGAGTTGTACATTTATTTATAAGGTAGTTTGAAGCGTTAACTGACTGACAACTTGACAACTTTTGGTGTTGGAAAGAGTTTAAAAGCACCAGCCAAAGCAGGAGTTCTCCTGTCAAGTCTGAGAACCTTGAGAGACTGCAGACAACGTCCTAGATACGCAAGCAGCATCTCCGAGTGAGTCTGCACTTACAAGGTTCAATGACAGCTGCTACTTATATAATAAACAGTTTACCTTATTAGCGTTGCAAGGCACATCTCTGTGCTCCTCCATCTGAAATCCCTCCTTATTTGGTAGCCTTATAGTCGCCTTGTGTTTTCTTAGCACTGAATGGTGTCTGAAACAAAGTCACAATGGAGTCTTACTTGTCTAAAGACCTAACCTGCAAATTATTTATAATGATTATGCTTAAACATTATTTTCCTGTAGATATCCTAAACACATCACAGATGTCTAAATAGAGTTCTGTCCCTTTGCCAGCAAAACAAGTGTTTCATTATGGGGAGTCTCTCTTTAACCAAATGTTTATTCTTGACTCTAAACACATCATCTAAAGTATTAAGCTAAACCAAACGAGGTCAGTGTATTAAATGTCCAGCGATTAGCCTTAAATTACAGTGTCTCAGCATAGCCTTTAATTTCTACAGAGTTATAGTTTGCAAGTGTTCACTTCTGGGGTCACTTAGTGGTCACATGTAAAAAATCTTTAGTGAAAAATTTCTTTTATACTTCTATCCAGCAAAGACACATTAAATTTATGAAAACTGACAGGAAAGATTCATAATGTTACAATATATTTCTATTTCAAATAAATGATGTTCTTTTGAACATAATATTCATCAAAGAATTTTGAAAAGAAATCACTCTTTCCACAAAATATTAAGCAGCACAACTGTTTTGAACATTGATAATACTAAGAAATGTGTTAACACTTTTCAATAAGGTTTATTAGTTAACATTATTTAACTACATTACTTAACATGAACTAAGAACGAACAATACTTCTATAGCATTTATTAATCTTAGTTCATGTTAATTTAAGCATTTACTAATGCATTATTAAAATCACAGGTTGGTAACATTAGTTAATGCACTGTGAACTAACATCAGCAATCAATGGATGACTGTATTTTTATTAACTAACATTAACAAAGATTAATAAATAGTGTAATAAATGTATTGTTCATTGTTCGTTCATGTTAGTTAATACATTAACTAATGTTAACAAATGACACCTTATTGTAAAGTGTAACCAGAAATGTTTCTTAAAGGAACACTCCACTTTTTTTTGAAAATAGCTTAGCATAGATCATTAAATCAGTTTAGAGCATTAGCCTCTCGCTCGATGCTAACGGTCTAATCTGGTTCAATGATCTATGCTAAGCTATTTTCAAAAAAGTGGAGTGTTCCTTTAAGTAGCATATTTAAAGCAGCATATTAGAATGATTTCTGAAGGATGATGTGACAATTCAGCTTTGCCACAGGTATAAATTTACATTTTGTAATAAATTACAATATAACACGGTTATTTTAAATTGTAATAATATTTCACATTATTTCTTATTTACTATATTTTTTGCTAAAAAAATTTACAGTGAGTATAGAGTGTTTTCACAACACGTCATCAATCGGCCATATTGGTGGCGCTTGACGTAAACAATGCCATTGAACCAAACGGAACTCGCAAATTTGGCTAATTATTGCTGCTGAAAATTGTCAATTATTGTCATGTTTTGGGTTGTACTAATCGGTCGGCCCGGGAAAAACATTTGGAGTACTATACACTGCCAAAAGTTATAAAAAAATTAAGGAGAAGAGTGCAAAAAAACAAAACAGGAACAAAAGGTGTTTGAGGATGGCCAAACTGAACCAGGATTTCCAGGGGAAAAATCTTGACAACATACAGGTTTGTTCTTATCATTTCCAGTCAGGTAGGTGAAATATTAGGTTAATATCTTAATTAATATTGCTCTATGTATCTTTACCACCTATTAACTTTAGTTTGTCAAAATATTGCACCCTTTTTGCTTACTAAGTCCTTCTCTATATGATTTAACAGCTTCCACACGTTTTTTTCCATGGTTTAGACAGCATAAATTAGCAGAACATATTCAGTAGTGCATTAAAAGTGCAATCAGTGCTGTTGTTTACATCCGAGTATCTCCAATATGGAGATCCGAGTAACTGTTCAAACCGTGATGTAGCTGCAACCCTTTGAGCAGTCTGTGTGTGCGATATTTCATTTAAATCTAGACTTGAAAGTATGCTTTTTGACTACACTAGAAAGACATTTATCAGGCAAGTGAACTTCTGAATCTTGTGTGTTGCTCATCAGCATTATCTTCTAAAACTAAAATTAATTAATTGTCCACCTACACGTTTCATTCTGTTACGCAGAAATGATCACATGAAGAAGTCATTAGCAGATGATCTGAATTAAATGCTGCAGCCTAAATATAGACATGCTTCCATGGTCTGTCACTGAGTATCAGTTACTTTGTTGCCGTTTCACTGACACCATTACCTAGCTTTAAGTCAAATGTAATCCACGGAAACCTCACTTTGTCATTCCAGTCCGACGCATTCCCTTTTCGGCTACTGCTCGCATGACGTAGTCAGGGAAGCTCTTATCACAGGTAGGGTGGGGTGGAGGAGAGTGGAAACAGCGTCAGCGCGCACCAATCAGATGCTCCGCCTGGCGTGAAACCTTTGCGCTGATTGGTTGACGAGCCCTGGCCGTTTTAAGTCGTGCGTTCCCTCGCACTCACCGGGCGCCTTGCTTTGGTTATCCACAAGAAGGCGTCGGTCGTTGAGGAGGCGTTTAGGGATTTCTCTGCATGAGTGGAATAGACTTGGGAATAGACGTTTGGATCGTGGTGCCCTTGGAAGAAATAACGGGGGAAAGCGCAGGACAGAGCGAACTCGTGCCTTTTTTTCACTTGTGTTGAGGATATTTAGATTTCAGGATGCCAGTTTTCCACACCAAGACGATAGAGAGTATCCTGGAGCCGGTGGCTCAGCAGATATCCCACTTGGTTATCATGCACGAGGAGGGCGAAGTTGATGGGAAAGCGATCCCAGATCTCACCAGCCCAGTGGCGGCAGTGCAAGCGGCTGTCAGCAACCTCGTGCGGGTGAGAGTCCTAGCTGTCATCCATACAGCATCTTTTTGCTCTTTTAGTTTAGCTCCTGTTTCATTGTGTTTATAAAAGCGCACTTCATTTGGTTAAAACGTCTCCCATTATTAAAAAATTACCATGGTAACCACACTTTCTTCCTAAATACCATAGGTACCACAGTTATTGCTGCTACCTCATAATAAACAAAAGGTCTTTTTCACTTAGTATGAAACTTTGTCATTTTGTTTCTTTTCCACGACAGTGACTGACACCAAGTTTCTTGTGAAAATGCATTGCTTTATTTTAGTAACAATAACACTGTGTATTTTGGTGAAAAGTAGGCCTGTTGTTAATCATGATCATGATCGTGCAAATACCAACAGTGTAAACTAACCATTTTGGTTTTGCTTTAATAATCATATGTATGACTTTTTTATTCTGTGACTAAAGAAAATAATAGATGTAAACACATGGCCCAATTGGTCAGCAAGGAGATGTGCTGAAGCAGAGCATTTGATAGGGACATGTTAGATTTCTGTTTTATTCTCTAAAAACAAACTAGGTTAACTAAAGTCCCTACATCTAAAAAACATTCAAATGTTGTGTTTCTGTTAGAAAGGGTTGTGTGCAAAAGTTGAGAATGAGTGCAGCTGAGTGATTTTCAACTTGACACCACCAGCAAGAGCAGAGGGATATTGTAGTTAAAGACTGGCTGTAAACTTTCCTATGTTGTCATAATATTAGATGCTCCCTAAATGCCTTATGTAGAAGTAGTTACAGTATTATGAACTGGCAGGTAGCAATGATGTTTTCATTATAAAAATGGGAAAGTGATTGTGGTATAGTATCTTTATAAGAGTCTTTATTTGGGCTGTATTCTTCTCTGTACAAGGAGTTCATCTGTTAAGGAAAGTTCTGGTGTTGTTTCTAGGAAACATCAAAAACAGAATCATCAATCCCAGAAACTTCCAAGAGTATTGTACCATTATTTTCCCAGTGTACCCACAGCAACCAGACAGATTCTTACTGGTATGTTCTCCTTCCTCTCTGGTCTCAAATAGTTTGATTGCTGGTGGAGTGCTCTGTTTACCGCTGTATGTAGTTGTGTAGAAAACACATGTGAAATGTGTTATATAACAAAAAGTTCTAGAATCATGTTTATGTATGTTATGTTTGTAGTTTGATTTTGAGATTTCTGATTTAAAAAAGCTGACATTCTATTCTATTCTATTCTATTCTATTCTATTCTATTCTATTCTATTCTATTCTGCTCTTATCTGTGATGTGTTCTTAGTGCTTTAATGTCTTCAGCCATCTGAAACTTTACTTTTAATAAGTGTATATCTGTATGTAAATATTCTGTTCTATTTTATTCTATTTGGTTTGGTTCTACTCTGTTTTGTGTGTGTGTGTGTTTAAAATAACTTCAAGCATATGAAAGTAGACTCTGTGTTAAATGTTCTGTTCTATTCTATTCTATTCGGCTCTCATCTGTGATGTTTTCTAAGTGTATTAAGGCTTTAAGCCATCTGAAACATATTTTAGTAAGTGTATACCTGCAGTTAAATATTCTATTCTATTCTATTCTATTCTATTCTATTCTATTCTGTTTTGTGTGTGTATGTGTTTAAAATAACTGCAATCATTTGAAAATGGGCTCTTGAACATTCTGTGTTAAATCTGTTCTATTCTATTCTATTCTATTCTATTCTATTCTATTCTATTCTATTCTATTCCATTCTATTCTATTTGGCTCTCATCTGTGATGTGTTCTAAGTGTATTAATGCTTTCAGCCATCTGAAACATATTTTAGTAAGTGTATACCTGTAGTTAAATATTCTATTCTATTCTGTTTTGTGTGTGTGTTTAAAATAGCTTCAAGCATTTGAAAATGGGCTCTTGAACTTTCTGTGTTAAATGTTTTCTATTCTATTCTATTCTATTCTATTCTATTCTATTCTATTTTGCAATATTTTCTAAGTGTTTTAATGCCATCAGCCTTCTGAAACACCTGTAGTTAAACTTCCTATTCTATTGTGTGTGTGTGTGTGTGTGTGTGTGTGTGTGTTTACAATAACAAAGCATTTGAAAATGGGCTCTTGAACTTTGTGTTAAATATTCTATTCTATTCTGTTTTGTGTGTGTTTAAAATAACCTCAAGAATTTAAAAATGGGGTCTTGAACTGTCAGTGTTAAATATTCTATTCTATTCTATTCTATTCTGTTGCGTGTGTTTAAAATAACTAAACACAAGCATTTGAAAATTGGCTCTTGAACTTTCTGTTAAATGTTCTATTCTATTCTATTCTATTCTATTCTATTCTATTCTATTCTGTTGCGAGTTGCATACAGTATGTACTCACAAGTATGTGGTTTAACTCAAGCAGGACCTGTGTCGAGAGGTCAGAAGTGCATTGAGTATTAGGCTATTTCTTCTTGTTTATTTGTAACAAGATAATTTACTCGCAGCCGTCATTATGTAAAGTAATGCGAAAAGAATCCTCCTAATGTACGTGAGTAAGTCACGAATAGGGAGTGAGCATTTTGTGCTGGGAATAAATAGGTCCTCTAGCCTGGGAAGTAACACAGTCTCACGATGCATGGCTGGAGGGGTGTTTCATGCGCAGGGAAAGTGACTCCCTGCTGGCTTGAGGAAGTCTAAAGTGTCAGTGTCTTCACTGGAGACACACCCCACCCCCCTCATATGTGGCACCTGTTACTGCTGAAGTGTCCTGCACATCAGCCAAGCCTCGAAATCAGGGCTGAGTGAAGAGGTTTTATATCTCTTCTCACTCTAAAGGCTGCGCTGTATCTTGGAGACTGTTCTATGTTTAGATTGTCAACATTCTCTTGGTCACTTTGAGATTGTGGTAAGAGATTAGATTATATACACATTAGCTAACTAATATGTAGATAATGACCCTATAATTGTGACAAATAAAGAATTGACAGTGTAATTGTTTGTTGTAATGATGACTCTCACTAGTTCATGCTTCTGCAGAATAAATGTCCTACATATAATAATAAGATATAATCCAGAACCATATTTGATCTTAGTGTGTAACTTGAACTGATTGATGATCATTGCTGGATGTGAATGAGCTGGAATGAAGCCAGTGAAAAACATCCAACTAAATCTACTGTGATTCATATGGACTATTTGAGTTATCTCCTTCTCTCTGAATGCTTTTTATGGATCTTAACGGAGAAGACAGGAGGGGTCTGGCATGGCGGGGAGTCTTCATCTCTGTCTGTCTGTCTGCCTTTTCAGCCAAGTCTGTCACAGTGCTTTGGAAGAGAGCCACTGGCATACCATCCATATGCCATATGCATTTGTAAATGTGTGCTGTTTATGTCATCCATGGCTAGGCTCTTAGATTCCCTTTGGAGGAGTGCAGATCTACAGTATCTGTGAACTGCCGCTGTTGTTTTAGCATCACATCAAAAGCAAAATGCAGTGATTAAAGACATGACCTAGTAACCCAAAACTCTAGTACATTTGTGAAACGCCACTTGCAGGGAAACTCCTTTAGTGATAAAATGATTGTGTGAGAGCAGGCGATGCCCTTTGAAATGTGTTAAACTGAAGTTAATCCCAGTCATTCATACAGATCTATCACAATGTCATAGTAAGACCCATACTGATGACACAAGCATAAACTACTTTGCAGTTTGCTTCCCCCAGCTCCCATAATCCCTCATGTGCTTTAAACAGGCATACTCTTTTTAAAGCAAGTCTCTATTGTGACTTCTTCACAAATAAATTCAGCCTTGACTAGAGAATATATTTTGAGTGGCGTAAATGTTTGCAGTGTTGTGCTCCAGAGTGATTTCTATGAATTACAACATAGATGAGAATCTACACAGCTCTTTTTTAATGTCTGAGGTGATTGTAAATATGGTGTGACAGTGAACATAAAATACAATCCTTCTAAACTACTGTTATTTATACGTCTCTCAAAATCCCCTTGTCAGCTAAGATGTCCATATCTTTCTTCAGTCACAAAGAAATTAAGTTTTTTGAGGAAAATATTCCAGGATTTTTCGTCACACTGACAGAGGCCACTCCCACAATAGTTGATTGACATGAGCTCTTACCTCAGACCAGCTGTCACAGTCCAGTAACTTTCCTTGTTTGGATGCCGAAGCAGGGATGTAAGTTAGATTGAGCAATTGAGGTGTTGTGTTGCTGGATGTAAAAATTAACAGTTGTCGTCATTTACTCCCGACATCTGAGCCACTGAAGATGCAGTGGATTTGTAAATGGAATGCGCCTCCCGATCTACATATATCCGTCTATGTTCGCACGAATTATTCGTGATCCAGCTTCACTTACAGCATAAGTGAGTATAAGGGTTTTTTATGAATCTTTGTGACCGCCTTTCCTTATAACGTGGTAGTTAGAAAGTTTAGCGGCTAAACGCAGCTAAATGTGGCTAAAGTAAACAGACTCTCATTCCACAGAGAGAAGAGAGGGCGGGGCGAGCAGAGCTCATTTGCATTTAAAGGAACAACCCCTTAGAATGAGATGATTTTTGCAGAGCTCATTTTGACAAGGTAAAAAGGGTGTTGTTTTACAAAACCATTAAGAATTTTTAATCAAAGTATATTAGAGACTTTTCATTAAGACCCAAAAGAATCATATCAACTTATGGAAAATGGGCATCCGATGACCCCTTTAATGAATAAATCAATATATATATACAATGATTTCGGTAACACTTTATTTTATGGTTTCTTTACTAGTTGCTTATTAGCATGCATATTACTAGAATATTAACCATTTACTAGTACTAATTAAGCACATATTAATACCCTATTCTGCATGGCCTTATTCTACATCCCCTAATCCTACCCAATACCTAAACTTAACAACTACCTTACTGACTATTAATAATCAGCAAATTAGGAATTTATTGAGGAAAAAGTCACAGTTAACAGTGAATAAGTGTACCCTATTCTAAAGTGTTACCATGATTTCATTTATAAGTTTCAAGTTTGTGATTTTTTTTTTTCTGTTTTTTATTCATGTAAGCTATATCTTCTTTTAAATCAAAACATACATAACACATTCTAAATGTTATTTGCAGAGGTGCACATAAGTTTTTTAGCCTTGTTCTCATGAGTACCTGGAGATTTGGTTTGGTCCTCACACTGCACATAGTGTGACCCATTAAAAAAAAATTATAATAGTGATAACAAAATCAAGGGACTTTATTAATTTAGTTTTTTTTTAAATAAAATAATAATTAAAATGGCTCCCTGAACTTATTTACACCGTGCATTTTCTTAGTTTGGTCATGCATGTTATTGTAAATATTGCACATGTGAGTTATTTCTCTTTTCAGCAAGACATATCGGCATAATTTTTCACGCCAGGCCGATGCGATATTTAAAGCCATTATTGGCTGATTCTGATATTGGTATGGTAATATAGTGCATCCCTTAAAGAAAGTCAAATGCCCTTTACAAAAAAAGGTAAAACAAAGATTTTGGACGATTTTAAAGTTGGAGGAGAAATTAGTTTTTCGCCCTACCCTACCTTTCCAACGTGATTATGTAATGCGTGAAGTCGTGCATGCGCATTGCAGAGCTAGTGCATATGAGCATTTGTGGTTAAAAAGTATATACATTTTCTTTTTTTTTTTCTTTTTTTTTTTTTTATTAGAAAATGAGCAATCGTTTCACTAGATAAGACCCTTATTCCTTGGCTGGTATTATAAAGCTGCATTGAAACTGCAATTTGGACCTTCAACCCGTTGGTCACCATTAAAGTCCACTATATGGAGAAAAATCCTGAAATGTTTCCTCAAAAACCTTAATTTCTTTTAGACTGAAGAAAGAAAGACATGAACCTCTTAGATGACATGGGGGTGAGTAAATTATCAGTAAATTTTTATTCCTGAAGTGAACTAATCCTTTAAAATATGTTTTGGGAAATTAGGCTTGTACTTGATGTAATCATCCACAATGCACAAGTCCTTTAAGTCCAGTCTCTTCAGTCCTGTTTGCTGAAATTGTCTGAATTGTCCTTAATGATATCTGACAGTGGCCCGACAGACAGAAGCCAGAGCAGCTGCTGACCTGGGCTGCTCTCTGAAAACCCATTATCACAGCACTAATGCACCTGAGATCAAACAGCCTTTTAGTCAAGCTACAACCGCTATAAGCACTCTGCATTAATTATGCATCAAAAGTACACAATCGATGCATTGATGCCTCTTCAGTCTGTCTTTCTGTTACCCATATGCTTTGTTTGACACCACGAAAACTGGCAAATGTGTTTGAAGGGCCTTTTATGAAATCAGACCTTTTATGGATCCACCAGTGTGTGCAGAGTTTCCCTTTAAAGGAGTTGTGAGTCTTTGCGGAGGTTGTGGGAATCAATGAGAGATACTTCTGAGTTTGAGCGTAAACAGTCAACAGATGACACAGTGCTGTGACAGACCAGGAGCCTTGTTATATAAACAGCCATCATGGAGAGGGAATGCAGTCTCACCCGCTCTGCTTTCGGCTGAGGGAGAGGCATCTTACTGCAGGTGCCGTCACATTCTCACTGTGTGTGTGTATCCAGTATAGCCCTTACACACAAATGAACTTTAGAGGAATGAGAATCATGTCAGACGTCAAATATCAGCTCAGTTTTTATGAGCCAGTGTTGTAAATAAACATGCCATCGCCTGTTAAAATCACATTATTGAACAAGTGGATTTTGTGCTGCAATGCTGCTACCACGTCACTACACTGTAAAAGGAAAGTACATTTAAAATGATAACAAAACAAATTTATTGTTGGTGAAACAGAATTCTGCTGCAAAATTTTAGACAGTGACATGGTACAGTGTCACCCACACAAAACCTTTAGGATAAAGGCCCATACACAGCAAGAATGAAAACTATAATGATAGCTATAGTGCTGACTATATTAGCATCCATATAAATGGATGTTATAGAGTTATGGTCTGTTAATATAACAGCAGTACATGCTTAAAAAGTAAATTGATTGGCTGTCATTGTTTCTAGCATAAAAAAAAACAAAAAAACCAACAAAAAAAACACTCTGAAAGGGATTTCTATGACGTAATTCCTGTAGTTACGGAATGGACTTGAAAATGAATAATTTTATAATAATAATTTTAAATGTTATACAAAATGGCTTAATATACATAAATGATAAATCATTTCTTTTTACAAAATTTTAAATGGAATGTGATTTATCACACAAGGACTTTTGGAAATGTTGTTTCTTATTATGTTTATCATATTGCCGCATTAAATGTAAAATAATTTTTTACCCTATCCACAAGGCATCTATGGAAGCCTGTTTCCGGCTCTGAATAAAAAAATGAAAAAAAAAGGTATTGCAACTTTTTATCTCAGAATTCTTACTTCAAAACAGTTGTGAATTTTAAAGTCAGAATTGCAAGATAAACTTGAAGAAATGAAACCTGAAAAAATTAAGTCAGAATTGCGAGATATAAAGTCAAAATTGTTATAAAGTTATAAAGTCAATATTGTGAGATATTAAATCAGAATTGTGGGATATAAACTTGCAATTCTGACTTTTTTTGCAATTCTGACTTTTTTTTCAGAATTGTGAGATGTAAACTCGCAATTGCGAGTTATAAAGTCCAATTCTTACTTTATAACTCAATTTTGTGTTATTTTGTGTTATAAACAGGGGTGCACATACGTTTTTTAGCCTGGTTCTCATAACAGTACCTGGAGATTTGGTTTGGTCCTCACACTGCACATAGTGTGACCCATTAAATATAATTCTAAAAATAAAATAAAATAAAATAAATAAGTAAACAAAATAATAAAGTGTGGTAATACAATTATATTTTAAAATAAAAAGAGAATATTAAATAAAAATACAATTATTTTATAGTAAGCTTAAAAATAAAATGATAATATTTACTTGTTTTATATGAATTTTCATCATCTTCAAATCTAAAATGAGCAAGCTTTTATTTTGGAGGGTTGCTGGCAAGTAAGTATACGCGCTCCCGGGTTTAGTGCGTCCGCTTAAAGAGCGTTCAGTGAAGAGCGTCAGTGAATGAATGTCACAGTTTTGCATTGTGCTTTGAAAACGGCAGTGGATAGGCTAGAATTATGCTTTCAGTTCGAATAGAAATCTTATACAGTTTTACAGTTTGTCGATCTAAAATGGTAATTGTGCATTAACAGCTGTGAACCATGTCAGTATGCAAATGCTTATTTACTTATTTATTTACACAGCACATTTCCTTATTTTGATCGCGCATGCGGACCTGCGGCAAACTTATGTGCACCCCGTTTATATATTTCAATTTTGACTGTATTTCTCAGAATTGCAACTTTATTTCTCAGAATAACTTGCAATTTTTACATTTTTTTTTCCTTAGAATTGTGACTTTTGAGTTTTTATCACACAATTCCAAGAAAACAATTCAGAATTGTGAGATAAAAAGTCGGAATTACCTTTTTTTAATTTTTTTTTTTTAAATTCAGTGCTGGAAACGGGCTTCCATAGTTATCTTATAATTAATCAATGAATACGTTTTAACTGTAGCACTTTTACAGTCCTTTTCCAAAATCAGCAATTTTTACGAGGTACTAGTCAAGTAAGCTACACTGCTAGAGAGAACTGAGAAAAATGAGCACCCATAATGCACTGGGCTCAATCAGATTATCCATGAATGAGAATACAAAACAGGGCTCGACAATCCACCTTATTTTCCCCATAAGAGTGGGTGCAGCCATTTGTAAATGTTTTGTGTCTGGCTTCCGGTCTCATCCATTTTAAGCTATTTTTAACTGTACAAAAAGCTTGTTTTGCTGCTTGATATTGCAAACTGGCATGTCTTACCATATTATTTTAATGTATTATCTTAATTATGAACACACTGGTTTGTAGTGCAAACTGTTTTACCGTTTACTGCACTTCGATATTCTTCTCGTTATTTAGCTATGGTGGATTATGAACCGGACGTTTAACACATTACCTGAAAACAGCTTACTTCCGCATTGAAAAATAAGGTGGATAAGGAGTGCCCGATGGCCCAGGGCCAGCGTGAAGGACGCTCGGGACAGTTGACGAATTTGTCACTGGCCCGATTGGGCCACTGCTGCGTCCTAACGAAAGTTTATCATTTGCACGGGTTTTAAGCCTGGTTAATTTACATTTTCTAGCGAATACTGAGAGACGCGTCTCTGACGGACAAATAGCCTATAAAAGTATGTCAAAATACCAGTCTTGACGAGTAACTTTGTAGCTTTAACAATGATTAATCTAATTTATACAGTGGAGTACAGAGGCACCGATCGACCGGACATATTTCAACCGATCTGTGCTCAAGGCTTGAACAAGAACTGCAATCATTTTTCAAAATGTCATGTGTGTGGAAATATTACGAACCCTTTAAACATCCGTTAACAGAGGCCAGAGATGCTGAAGACGAACGCAAGGAGGAAAAAAACTGTAGCAGACAGAGCAAGATCACGGTTCACAACGCGTGAAATATTGGAAATATTATCCTAAATATTAAAATGGGGCCTTATATTAATGTATCTCTGACTGGAACTGACTGTTTTAAGAAAAATTTACATGGCGTTTTCTTTTCATTTGCCTCTGTATAACGCATTTAAAGTAGCTTTCATAAGCACGACACTGCTTTGTTTACAGCGGTAACCAAGGAAACGTAGTATCATTTTTATACCACAAGCGCCACCTGCTGTTAGAGAGAGATTTCAGAATTAAAGCATCTTTTTATTTGTAATATAATAATAATAATAAAATAATTTTTGAACAAACAAATAATGTTTGAACTTTATGTTTGTTAGGCTAGTAGGTTTTATCGAAATTGGAATCGAGAATTGTACAATTTAATTGGTATGTAAAATTTTGGGGTCATATAAGCTTATTTATTAAAATAAAAGATAACTGCAACAATTTATTTTTTTTGTGGCAGGGCCAGTGCAAAATTTGACCGGGCAAGTAAAAATTTCCAACTGGGCCAGCAGAAAAAATCCTTAGCGTTGAGCCCTGCAAAAACTGTGTAGTTTTCACAAAAGTCGCATGATTTAAAACCATTTATTTGCTAACAAATGAATTGGAATATTTTGGTGCAGATAACGCAAAATATAATACACCTGATTGCTCATTTATTTATACAACTGGCATTGTAACAATAAAAAAGCTGGTTGAAAATCTGTAAACGTACCATTTAATTAAGAATCCATTTCTCTTATCTGAGTTTAGATACATGAAGCAATATGATACCTAATTCAGGATTGTTCAGTATTGCCACTTTGGTTGCTTTAGTGCTTTTAGGACTTTTGATGTTTGTAAACCCTGGATTAAGCTGGTAGTGGGCTCTTCTTTACCACCATTACTTCTTGCCCCTCGGATGGCCTTATAGACCAGGACACTGAGCTAAGAATAACTGTGTGGAATGTGGTTGCAGGTCCAGTATCTCAAGAGAAGCGTGAGTTGGAGGCCACACTGAGAAGAGCGTTTAATATATCAGGTGCCAATAGATGCTAATAAGCCTACAGTGAAAGTAATAAATGCAAGTATTCAACCCTTTGACCAAATGACATTTTGACTGTTGGATGTTTTTTGCAAGGGTACATCATGTCTATCTGGAACTGCAATGAAAAGGCTTTTTATTCTGTTGAATGCATCTATCAAACAGGCCATGCAGCGTTCTTCACAGCGTGCAAAGGGCTGATGTTTGTGACTGGCTGCTGTGCATGCATATGATCTCTGTTCCCACTTTAGCCCAGCAGTTAACCCAGTTAGCCTTATTTATGAGTCCCCTTCACCCAATTAGGACTCAGGAAAGAGTGCACTGCACTACAAAAGCACCATCCTCCATTCACAACTGCATGCTTTGCGCATTCCAATGCGATCAATGGTCCTTAGCAGGTCATCGGCTGTGAATCAGCGTACTCTATTATTTACTACTTGCGTCTGTTTGACCTGTTTTTCATCTCATTGTTATTACGTGCTGTTTTCAGCCATCCAGTCAAATAAAAGCTAGATATATGTTTCTGAATGTCAGCTCATGAAAGTCACTAAAGCTTGACGGGAGCCTAAAAATCTTGTTCAAATACGATTCGGAGATGAAGGATAGAGAAATAAATGCGAGTGCCTCTGTGTAATTACATCATTGGAAAAAAGAGCAGGCGGGAAGTGGCCATGTGCCGTGTGGAGATAACAAACATCTCTCTGTTACGCTGCTATCACTGCATTAGTGGATTCTAAAGAAGGACACTGTAATGTTATTCCTGATGTCCAGTGAAAGGCCAAATAGACCACGTGGATGGGAGCATGTGTGTGTGGTCTGATATCTTGTCACCTCAGGATTTTGGTTTAAAAATCAAACAATGGTTTTGCTGTGTTATAAGAGAGAATTAGTGGCACTTTTTTCTTTTTTTCTGCATGGACACTAAAAAATGCTCAGATTAATGGTTGGTTTCAATGGTTTTTTGTGTGATGAAAATAAATCAGTGACTCAGAGACAGAGTTTTGAATCGACGAGAGACAGTTTGAACTAATTTGTGGTATTTATTTTAATAATTGAATCAGAAAAGAGTTTATGAACGTGGTATAACATTGATAATATTAAATTAAAATCATAGCAAAGTCATAAAATGAAAGCAATTCTAGTACAGTTTTTTTGTAGAATCATTATAATTATCTAATTTTTTTTGTTTGCTTTGTTTTCTTTTGTTTTCTTTTCTTTTGGTTGGTTTTGGCTTGGTTTGGTTCATTTCATTTTTTATTTTGTTTATTTTGTTTCAGTTTGTTTTTGTTTGGTTTGGCTGATTTTTGGTTGGTTTGGTATTTGTCTTATTTGGTTTTGATATGGTTTGGTTCATTTTGGGTTTTGTTTTGATTTGTTTTGTTTTTGGTTTATTTTGTTTTGGTTTGGTTCATTTTGGTTTGATTAGCTTTGATTTAGTTTGGCTTGGTTTGGTTTGTTTTTGTTTGGTTTGGTTTGTTTTTGTTTGGTTTGATTTATTTTTGCTTAGTTTGGTTTTTGTTTGGTTTTGATTTGGTTTGGTTCATTTTGATTTGGTTTGGTTTTGGTGTGTTTTATTTTGTTTTTTTGTTTTGTTTCATTTTGGTTTGTTTTTGATTTAGTTTTGGTTTGGTTCATTTTTGTTTTGTTTTGTTTAGGTACATTTTGGTTTGTTTTTGTTTGGTTTTTGTATGTTTTGGTTTTGTTTGGTTAATTTTGTTTTTTTTTGTTTTGTTTTAGTTTGGTTCATTTTAGTTTTATTTAAAATTTGCTTAGTTTTCGTTTGTTTTGATTAAATTCATTGGTTCGTTTTGGTTTTGTTTTAAATTTGTTTTTGTTTTGTTTTGTTTGTTGTGTTTTGCTTTGTTTTTGTTTTTGTTTTTCATTTCATTTATTTTAGCTTTGCTTTGTTTCTCATTTTATTTAGTTTTGTTTAGTTTAGTTTAGTTTTGTTTAGGTACATTTTTGTTTGGTTTTTGTTTGTTTTGTTTTGGTTCATTTTGGTCTTTGTTTTGTTTCCTTTTGGTTAATTCTGGCTTTTTTTTTTTTTTTTTTTGGTTGGGTTAGTTTGTGGTTTATTTAGTTTAGTTTTGTTTTGGTTCCTTTTTGGTTTTTGTTTTATTCTGTTTCTGGTTTGTTTTGATTGGTTTTGGTTCATTTTGTTTTTTGTTTTGTTTTGATTTAGGTCGTTTTAGCTTGGTTTGGTTTATGTTTGTTTTGTTTTGGTTCATTTTGTTTTTTGTTTAGTTTAATTTAGTTTAGTTTTTTATTTGTTTTGTTTTGCTTTGTTTTTCATTTAATTTAGTTTAGTTTCTCATTTTGTTCTTTTGTACTTTTCTTTTTCATTTTTTTTTAATTTGTTGTTCATGTTTTTCTTTTTATTTAAAATGTATTTTACATTTTTTTTTATATGCTTGTAGATGTGTTTATTGCATCTTTTCCAATATCTTCATTCTGGAAATAATCAATAACTGGGTGTAGTAATGGAAGATGAGAATCATGGGTTGTTGTTTCAGATTGGACAGTTGGAAGTATTGGCAGCCTCCCAGACAGCAAGTGGTAGATCAGCCTCAGGGCTCATCCAAGACACACAGGCCCTTATTGTGTCCAGACACTCAGAGCAACCGCATTCACAAGCTGTGTCAATCTGGTCTGCCTAAGGGTTGAAGCTCTTCCCTAAGAGTGTGTATAACCTTTTTGACTGGAGGCTGTTGTCAGAAAAATAGAAATGCATTGAATAGTCTCATTATGCATCTTGTAAACAAGCTTGTTTTACATGTGTTCTCAGGTGGGGAAGGAGACGGTACAGACCACAGAAGACAAGATTATGAAAAGAGACATGCCTCCGGCCTTCATTAAGTAAGACCTGTGTTTCCTGTCTCTCTCCAGGCGCTTGTCATGTGAACATACATCAGTTCTAATCATCCTGAACACATATATACGCTCATTGCACAGGATTAACAAAGCATGTGCCTTTACCTTGTCAAGAGAAGTTTAAAGTGATTTTCCATTATACAATGAATACAGCTTTTTGCTCTTCCTGATTTTAGATACCTGTAAAGCCTAATAACAGAGTTTGAGCTCTTTGATGTATTGACCTTGAAGAAAGCTTGGAATAATATACAGTGTGATGGAGGTTAAATAAGGTCTTGCAGAACTTGTTCCTTTGGTGCGATCGCTTGCCGTCAGTGGCTGAGTCATCCTCTCACTGCTGAAGCTTAGGGGGCGTTTTCCACCAAGCTTACGATGCATTATTGATAAGTCTACGCAAAAACTATATGACTGCTCTCCCTAGTGTCTCCCTGGCTGTGTGAAGTGGTGTCTTGGCAGCTGACGCAGATGGAGCAGTTAGTGTTGAATCTGTTTAATATTGATGCACACTGTCTGTGTCTGTCTTTCACCATCTTTTTCACTCTCTCAAATGTTCTTAAGTCAGAAAGTAACAGAGAACACAAAGAGGTGCTTGTTTCTGTGTACCTCAAACCTTAAAAGGTAAAAAGTCCAGAAAATGGCAGATTTCCATTGATTAAAGGAAAGTTTGGAGATGAATTGCAATGAAAGAAGAGGAGGTAACTTGGTCAAGACATTATATATTAAATGTATTTAGGTGTAATTATTATCTATATTATAATTGGACAAAACATGAAATATTATAATATTATATATATTTTATTAAAAAATAAAATATAAATGTAGAATCTTTTTGGAAAATGGAAAAATGGCAAGAAATTATGGAAAGAAGAGGAAAGAACTGGAAGACATTTTCAATATTATAAATTATGTTTTTATATTGATATATAATATTTTAATAATATATAACTATGCTTATTTATGTTTGATAAAATCTAAAGATGTAATATATTGAGTTAAAGTCAAAAGTTTACATACACCTTGCAGAATCTGCTAAATGTTAATTATACCAAAATAAGGTGCATTTTATTTTTTATTTTGTACTGGGCTGAGTAAGATATTTCACCTAAAAAACATTTACATATAGTCTACAAGAGAAAATAATAGTTGAATCTATAAAAATGACACTGTTCAAAAGTTTACATACACTTGATTCTTAATGCTATGTTGTTATCTGAATGATCCACAGCTGTGTTATTTTGTTTAGTGATAGTTGTTCATGAGTTCCTTGTTTGTCCTGAACAGTTAAACTGCCTGCTGTTCTTCAGAAAAGTTCTTCAGGTCCTACAGATTCTTTGGTTTTTCAGCTTTTTGTGTATTTTTAACCCTTTCCAACAATGACTGTACGATTTTGAGATACATCTTTTCACACTGAGGACATCTGAGGGACTCATATGTAACTATTACAGAAGTTTCAAACACTCACTGATGCTTCAGAAGGAAAAATTATGCATTAAGAGCCGAGGGTGAAAACTTTTGAACGGAATGAAGATGTGTTCATTTTTCATATTTTGCCTAAATATTATATTATTTTCATTTAGTACTACCCTTCAGAAGCTACAGAAGATACTTACATGTTCCCCAGAAGACAACATAAGTTAAATTTACCCTGATCTTCAAATTCAAAAAGTTTTCACCCCCCGACTCTTAATGCATCGTGTTTTTTTTCTGTGGATCAAAACAGTATTAAGACTCAAGTGCATGTAAACTTTTAAACAGGGTAATTTTTATAAATTCAACTATTATTTTCTCTTATGGACTAATGTGAAATATCTTATTCAGGTCAGTACATTTTGCAGATTCTGCAAGGTGTATGTAAACTTTTGACCTCAACTGTGTGTATATATATATATATATATATATATAAACAGAGAGAGAGAGAGAGATTTCTCATTAAAAATGTCAATTATTATTATTTTTGTATATACTTTATATTATATAAATGTAAGACCTCATGCACATGCAATGGCGTATTAAGCTTCCTCAGAGCAACAGTGGAGTTGACAGGTCCATATGGACCTCCTGGCTCACTAATCGGGCTCCAGAAGGGAATAATTTTTCATAAGATTGTACAAATGTGAAATAAATGACAAACCGGAATGACAAACTGTGATGTGGTCATTTATAGTAAGCAAGTCCAAATTTAGTTGGAGAAACAGATGGAGGCTAAATTTAGAAGAAATATTTACAGTTATTACTGGTGTCTACCAAGACCAGATGCACTATTTTATTGCTCATAGTTAATTATAATAAGGTTTTAGCTTGCTTCTGCACCATTTGTGCAACAGACATGAATTGTGTTGCTTATCAAGGAGAGGTGTGCTGTTAACTTTCAAAGCGATTAGACTTTATCAGGCTTGGCGGATGATAAAGTGTGGGTATCTGTATGAATCTGTATCTATTTGAAATGGCTGGGCAGATGGGCTCAGTTAAAGACAGCAAAAGCCTTTCGCTGACACATTTGGCACCATAAACACAAGCTGGCACAGGGCGCATCAATCAGCACACATGTGGTTGGTGACAGGAAATGTGAAGCTCTCTATATATAGGCTGTGTTGTAAGCACTGAGGTACAGGGAGGTGTCTGCGTAAGTCTGGGTCTCCACCGCAGAAAAACGATGAAGTGAGGCCTCCTCCAGAACACGTCATCAACCCGCTTTCCCGTGGGCCGCGGGGCGACTGGGACGTGCTTTAATTTCTATTAATACAGTGTTAGTCAGTCTGAGAGAAGATTTTACACTGCTTACTGGAAAGCTTTGGAGTTGTTTACTGCGCTCATTTCTGGGAACTGAGTGTTAAATAGTCTTGAGTGGGCTATTGATTTAATTGCAATTAAATCAATTAGTTAAGTCACCTCCTATTTGAGTCAAATGCGTAGTTTTTCTTTCTGCACTGAATAATTGAGCATTTTTAATAGTGGAGGCCATTATATTTATGTTTATATTCATACAGTATAACAAAGGCCAAGTTGTACAAACGAGTTTACTCTGTCGTGATGTTTTTCTTTGTTTCTCAGGGTGGAGAATGCTTGTGCAAAGCTGGTGGAAGCAGCTCAGATGTTGAGGACAGACCCGTACTCTGTCCCGGCCCGTGATTACCTCATCGATGGCTCGCGGGGAATCCTCTCAGGCACTTCAGACCTGCTTCTGACCTTTGACGAGGCAGAGGTATGAATGGGAATGAGCGATGTCTTGATGACGATTCAAGGCTGATGATAAATTTTCATAAAAATAATTGTGATTAATGATTAGCATAAGTCTAATACACATACATTGGCATTCAAAAGAAGCTCAGTATTCAGCAAGGATGCACTAAATTGACAAAAAGTGACAGTGAATTGACAAAAAGTGACAGTAAAGACATTTATAATCTTACAAAAAAGTTCAGTTTCATTCCTATGAAGTTTCTGTTCATTTAAGAATTCAGAAATTTTTTTATTAACGTTTCAACCAAAATATTAGTCACCGCAACTGTTTTCAACATTAATAATAATCAAAAATGTTTTTTTTTTTTTTTTAAGATTTATTTTTGGCATTTTTATGCCTTTATTTAGATAGAACAGTGAAGTTGGACAGGAAGTGAAGTGGGTGGGATTGGGAAAGGTCCACAAGCCGGGATTTGAACTCGGGATGCCCACAACGCAACAGCGCTACGTGTTAGCGTGCTAACCACGAGGCTATTGGTGCCAACATCAAAAATGTTTTTGAGTAGCAAATCAGCATATTAAAATGATTTCTGAAGGATCACGAGACAGTCAAGACTGGAGTAATGATGCTGAAAATTCAGCTTTGACATTGCAGGACAAATTATATTTTATAATATATTAAAATGGAAAAGGTTTTTTTTATTTTTCTCCTTGGTGAGCATAAGAGATTTCTATGAAAAGCATTAAAAAACGTTTTGACCCCAAACTTTTGAACAATATTGTACCTGCAGAAGTCACATATTGACATTAAATTTGGAATCAGCCAAAAAGCGAAACTGAAAATGCTTTTTAATAATTATTTATTATTTTATTAAATAATATAAAACAATGTTGTAAGACTTGAATTAAACTTAGTCATTTTAATGATACTGAATTAAATTTAAAAAAAAATACAAGCCAATAAAACAACCACAATTTTATTTGTGTTTAAAGTAAAACAATCAAATTTGACAGAAAATATATTAATATTAAATATCAGTTAGGGCTGGACAATAAGTCATATATCACAATATAATTTTTTCAGTAAAGTTGATATGATTTTTAAACATGTCCAATATTTCAGTATACAGCAGAGTTTCCCATTTGTTGATTTATGACAGTTTGACATTGCTGAATAAATACACTGACCAAAATTATAAACGCAACACTTTTGTTTTTGCCTCCATTTTTAATTTTTCCATCCACCTCACACGTGTGGCATATCAAGATGCTGATTAGACAGCATGATTATTGCACAGGTCTGCCTTAGGCTGGCCACAATAAAAGGCCACTCTAAAATGTGCAGTTTTACTGTATTGGGGGGGTCCAGGGGGGTCCGAAAACCAGTTAGTATTTGGTGTGACCACCATTTGCCTCACAGGCAAGGAACTGGAACACGCTGTTGCATACGCCGATCCAGAGCATCCCAAACATGCTCAATGGGTGACATGTCCGGTGAGTATGCTGGCCATGCAAGAACTGGGATGTTTTCAGCTTCCAGGAATTGTGTACAGATCCTTGCAACATGGGGCCGTGCATTATCATGCTGCAACATGAGGTGATGGTCGTGGATGAATGGCACAACAATGGGCCTCAGGATCTCGTCATGGTATCTCTGTGCATTCAGAATGCCATCAATAAAATGCACCTACGCCTGCCCATACCATAACCCCACCGCCACCATGGGCCACTCGATCCACAAAGTTTACATCAGCAAACCGCTCACCCACACGACGCCATACACGCTGTCTGCCATCTGCCCTGAACAGTGAAAACCAGTATTCATCCGTGAAGAGAACACCTCTCCAAAGTGCCAGACGCCATCGAATGTGAGCATTTGCCCACTCAAGTTGGTTACGGTTCGGACGACGAACTGCAGTCAGGTCGAGACCCCGATGATGAGAACGAGCATGCAGATGAGCCTGAGACGGTTTCTGACAGTTTGTGCAGAAATTCTTTGGTTATGCAAACTGATTGTTGCGGCAGCTGTCCAGGTGGCTGGTCTCAGACGATCTTGGAGGTGAAGATGCTGGATGTGAAGGGCCTGGGCTGGTGTGGTTAGACGTGGTCTGCGGTTGTGAGGCCGGTTGGATGTACTGCCAAATTCTCTGAAACGCCTTCGGAGACGGATTATGGTAGAGAAATGAACATTCAATTCATTCAACAGCTCTGGCACATATTCCTGCAGTCAGCATGCCAATTGCACGCTCCTTAAAAACTTGCAACATCTGTGGCATTTTGCTGTGTGATAAAATTGCACATTTTAGAGTGGCCTTTTATTGTGGCCAGCCTAAGGCACACCTGTGCAATAATCAAGCTGTCTAATCAGCATCTTGATGTGCCACACCTGTGAAGTGGATGGTTTATCTCGGCTAAAGGAGAAGTGCTCACTAACACAGATTTAGACAGATTTGTGAACAATATTTGAGAGAAATAGGCCTTTTGTGTACATAGAAAAAGTCTTAGATCTTTGAGTTCAGCTCATGAAAAATGGGGGCAAAAACAAAAGTGTTGCGTTTATAATTTTGGTCAGTGTATGAGCACTGCAAGTTTTAAAATCAAAATGCGGCATGGGTGTTTTAAAATGAATGTATCTGTGAAGGGAACCGACTGTCTTCAGAAATGTTTAGATGTATTTTTTACAGGGGCATAAATTTCATCTAACATCTAACAGCTAAAATTGTACTTGTAAGGATATGTATACACAGAGGAAAGTCTATTAGTGTAGTATGGTCGCGCTGCGACATTGGTCGTGTCCGTTGTAGACATTACTATCCATCAAGCAGGTAACGCTGTTTTTGCTAACATAGCGAACTCGCCGAAAAATACATTGGCATCATCTGTATTAAAAAGAAAATAATCACTTTATCCGATGTTTAAGTGAATAAAATAGCCTTGACAGCCTTACTTACTGGAGTTCCACAACTATTGACTTTGTTCTCTCCCACCGGCCTTGTGTGTGTGTAGGTGATGTAAAGAGGAAAGCAGGCATTTGGACCAAAGCACTGTGAGGCAAGGGAGGGGGAGGCTTAAAATGTTTAAACTTAAAACGCATTTTGGCATTTTGTTGTTTTACTACATACACAATTATTTAAAGTATAAAAACATTGTTATTTTCAATACACAGTGTGGTTTTTAGTCATATTTTTAAGGGGACAACCCTCAACCCCTCTGGGATGTCTGCCTGTGCTTGATTGTATGAAAGCTAAATACAAATAAAAGGTGAACATTACCATTTTTATTTTAAAAATATTATATAGTTTTATAGGAGGAGGTTTTATAGACTGGGCAAATTCATTTTTCAGAATTTTTTTGGTACAGATATCCTTTGTATGCGCTCTCGCCAGCTTTTCTGAGGCTTTTTTTTAATATTGTTCATATCGATATCGGAATTATATCGTATTGACCAAAATTAACAAATATATTGTGATATACAATTTGGCAATATTGTCCAGTCCTAATGTCAATATAGAATTTTCACTTGACTGTTTCATGGCGTTTTTATATTCGCTTTGAAATTTTGTGCCATTTGGATGGAAATGTGTGACTGTAAAGTGCACAGTCTTTTTTTTTTTTCAAATTTGGCAATTTTTCAGATGCTGAACCTGGCAGTCGACAATGACACACTGTGTTCTACTCCAAAGCCTTGCTTTGTGAGACTGACAAACCTAACATTTTGTTTCTTTAGCGTGCATTGATGAGATTAGATATCACACCTTTCTCTCTGGGAAATGTCATATTACATTTCGAAAGAGGGTTTTGACTGAAAGCAAGATTGTTATCTTAACCAAGCAAGCAATTTCCTTGTGAAAACTGATTTGTACTGTTGAATATTTGACAGTGAAATTAAGATTTATACATCATATGAAGCTGAATAAATAAACTTTCCATTGATGCATAGCTTGCTAGGATAGGACGATATTTGGCTGAGATACAGCTATTTGAAAACCTGGAATCTGAGGGTGTGAAAAATCTAAATATTGAGAAAATCAATTTTAAGGTTGTCCAAATTAAGTTCTTGACATGAACTTTGCATTATACTAATCAAAAATGAAGTTTTGATATATTTATGGTAGGAAATTTACAAAATATCTTCATGGAACGTGATCTTTACTTAATATCCTAATGATTTTTGACATAAAAGAAAACCATTTTAACCCATACAATGTATTTTTGGCTATTGCTACAAATATACCCATGCTACTTACGACTGATTTTGTGGTCCAGGGTCGCATAAAGTTTTTTTTTAATCTGAACTTGAAATAAAGCCAATTGGATTTGTAAAAGGCACATCCTGAATTTGAATTCTTTGGATCATCTTTACAAAAAAGGCTTTTCTTCTGGCCTAACAACATTAAACACACAGCCCCTTATCATGTGTTGTAACTTGTGGTCTTAATGTGCCGTGCTCCACATATCCAGCCTCCCCTGTGAGCTGCCGTGTGGGCGCAGCATAATGGAGCTCACACGGAGCACATGATCTGAGTGAGCCGTCTAGCACACAGTGTGTCTTCTCTCAGTGCGAGATACTTTTGAAGTCTCTGCTTCTGCGGGTCACAAGATTTCTCATCACAAGACAAGATACGAACCCAGCAACACAGTGCAAATTGGCTCATAATACTTATTCAAAATAAAAAATGCTCTGTAAAACCATTGAGAACATATGCAGATTTAGTGCCAATGACTGCTGTACTATTATATAATGATAAAAATATTCTAACAGGTGTGATAAATAGAAACATTTCCAAGAGAACACAGATTGTGTGGTGTTGTGTGTATGTACATCTACTGGTGAGATATTAGATCATCGGTTTGTGGTGAAAGCTAACTCTGAGCTCTATTAATAGTGCTGCTATCATCTTTCTCAAGAAGCTGTTTTGTTCACAGTGCACTGAGTAAGCATGATGTTATGGTACTGTATCTTGTAGGTCTGGCTGTTTGTGGCAAAGACCTGCAGAATAAAACAATAGTCCTGTAGGATCCCTGTAAGGATCCCTTCTCAAATGGTAGAGCATGGTGCTAGCAACGTAAAGGTCATGGGTTTGATTCCCAGGAAATGTTTGTACTTTTTTGTTCATTATCAATCAGTAACATCTGTACAAATTGTAGCAACCTCAGTTTTATATGGTTACATTTATTCTGATCCCTTTTTTTAAGCATTGGTCTCCCATAGTACCAAGCATACATTTTAAATCATGATAAACACAGTTAAAACCACACATAATGGTATCTCAATACCTTGGTAAATATATAACTACATGGTTTTATAGGTAGCCTATTTGTATGAAAAACGGTAGTCTAAAAACATTCAGTATAAATGCACACATGCTATAGCTTAATCACTAATACACACATACTATAATTATATACCATTATTCCTGTAATAAAATTCAGTGTGAATATCCCACATTGCTGCCACAATACCATGGTGCAGTGAGTGTTACTACAGTAAATCCATGGTAAATGATGGCGATGTGTAGATTGAGAAGCCTTCTGACTGTCTCGTTGCACACAGCTTTAAACTAGTTTGAATCACAGTCATTTGTGTTTATCGCTGAATTCAAGTGTTTCACACTAGATCTCACAGCGCTGTTTACTGCTTGCGTGACGGAGCCGTTCACATATCGCGTCTTTTGCGCGCTCAAGTTCGTTATTTCAAATGTAGGCGCGCGGCAGCTACGCTCATTACGGAAGCGACGCGGTCGCGACGCGCTCGGTTTTTCCAGGCGCGTCCGTGCCGCGTCTAGATATTCATCTTCTCTAGTGAGCTCGCACAGCGCGGCAGTTTAAACTTTGGTCCGAGCGGATAAACGGTCCGTGTGGCGCGATTCAAATGAGTCGCGCTGTTTCGTTCCGCTTTTGGCACATATAAATTATATCGAACATTTATCGAACTCTTCATATCGTTTTATCGAGGAAAATTGTATCGCGAAAATTATCGTTATCGAATTATCGCACAGTTCTAAATGTGACCCTGCACCACAAAACCAGTCTTAAGTAGCATGTGTATATTTGTAGCAACAGCCAAAAATACATTGTATGGGTCAAAATTATTGATTTTTCTTTTATGCATAAAATCATTAGGTTATTTAAGATCATGTTCCATGAAGATATTTTGTAAATTTCCTACCAAAAATATATCAAAACTTGCAAAACTTCAATGCCGGTTTTCTCAATATTTAGATATATATATATTTTTTTTGCACCCTCAGATTCCAGATTTTCAAATAGTTGTATCTTGGCCAAATATTGTCCTATCCTAACAAACCATACATCAATGGAAAGCTTATTTATTTACAGTTTTTTAGATCTCAATTTCAAAAAATTTTGGTTTTGTGGTCCAGGGTCACAAATGTCAATGTGTCTGAATGTGTCTTTTTCTTTTGTGTATTTTTAAGGTGCGTAAAATTATCCGGGTGTGTAAAGGCATCCTGGAGTACCTGACTGTTGCAGAGGTTGTGGAAACCATGGAGGATTTGATCACTTACACTAAAAACCTGGGACCAGGTACATTTTTTTATGTCCCTGTTACTTCCTTTTGAAGAGGTTTTATTTCATTCTGATGTGAATTTATGAAAGTAAAGTTGACGCTGTTGACATCTGGCTCATGCAAGTGGACAGTTGGCAGAGACTATGCATAAATGGAATTCATTGTTATCATGGTTGAATTTTATTTTCAGATACTTTGTTAGCTTTTTTTTTGTTTTTTAAAGATTACACTCTTTGAATGATGGCATGACCATGAAAAACTGATTATATTTGTTGTGTATCTCCACTTCAACTGTTTTTATTAAGTGGTAGGTTGTTTTTGAAGGACAAATTTCTATTTATGTGAGGCATTTTCAGTTGCTAGTAGCCTTGATCAGGCTATTTTCCTTACTTTTATTTGTACTTTATGTATGAGCTATTGAGAAAAAAAAACATTTTTTTTCAAGACTGTACATTATGGAAAAAAACTATTTCCACAAAAATATCAAGCCGCACATTAATTTCACAAAAATATTAAGACACACAGCTGTTTTCAAAAGTGATGAAAAGATGATAAGAAAATTCATGTTTGCCATCATAACAATGAGTTAAATTTTAAAATATATTAAAATGGTTACAGTTGTAATAATATTTCACAATATGATTGTGTTTTTAATTGAATGCATTAGTTCACTTGCAGAATAAAACTTTCCTGATAATTTATTTACCCCCATCCAAGATGTTTATGTCTTTCTTACTTCATTCAAAAATAAATGAAGGTTTTTGAGGAAAACATTCCAGGATTTTTCTCCATATAGTGGACTTCAATGGGGATCAACGGGTTGAAGGTCCAAACTGCAGTTTCAGTGCAGCTTCAAAGGGCTCTACATGATCCCAGATGAGGAATAAGGGTCTTATCTAGCGAAACGATAGGTCATTTTCTAAAAAAATTATATACTTTTAATCACAAATGCTCATCTTGCAGTAGCTCTGCGATGTGCGTCCACGATTTCGCATGTTGCGTAATCATGTGTTGGTCGTGTTGATCTTTACTATACATCTCTGTCATATGTACATCAACTTGACAGTCACCACTAGTAAGCTGCTACTAAATATATTGTAAAAAATTTTAATTTGCTGTAAAGTTGCTTTGCAAGGATATGTATTGTGAAAAGCGCTATACAAATAAATTTGAATTGAATTGAATTGAATTGAATATGCAGTTAGTTCTTTCTCTGTGTATTTTGGTTCAAAAAGGTTTTCTCTTCCAACTTCAGAATTGTCTGACATCGTTGTTTTACCTTTTTTTATAAAGAGTGTTTGACTTTCTTTGCACATTCACTTTATAAACACTGGGTTGGTACTTCCGCCTATGTCTCACGCTACATTTCCAACATGATTATGTAATGCGTGAAGTCGAGCTAGTGGCAAGATGAGCATTTGTAGTTAAAAAGTATATAAATGTAATTTTTTTTTTAGAAAATGACAGATCGTTTCACTATGTAAGACCATTATTCTTTGGCTGGGATCGTCTACTATTTGGAGAAAAATCCTGGAATGTTTTCCTCAAAAACATTAATTTTTTTTTTAACTGAAGAAAGAAAGACAGAAACATCTTGAATGACCTGTAGGTGAGCAAATTATCAGAAAATTTTTATTCTCAAAGTGAACTAATCCTTTAAATGAAATAAATGCAGCCTTAGTGAGCATAAGAGACGTCTTTGAAAGACATGTAAAAATATTACTGAGCCCTGACTTTTGAACAGCGGTGTATATTTTTAGATTTTCATTTTGAATAAATGTGTATTGACTTATATTGGAATTGTTTAATTCATGCTCATTTTCACATAGATTACCCTTGTTGTCATCATGCTCACTTAAAGTTAATCTTTAAAAATCTAATTACACTGTTTAATGTAATTTTTAGCAAATCCTTCAAATTAACATCCATTTTTGACCTCTACATCATCACTGTGTTGATGTATGAATTTGTTAGGCATGACAAAAATGGCAAAGATGATAGACGAGCGGCAACAGGAGCTGACACACCAGGAGCACCGTGTGATGCTGGTCACCTCTATGAACACAGTGAAGGAACTGCTGCCCGTGCTTATATCAGGTGAGAGACCAGCGAACCACTGTGTGTGTGTGTGTGCCGCGTTCGGTCTCTGTGTGCCAGCCCGTTGATATGGCAACACTGATAATTGGAGCCATTTAACCGCCTTGCGGGGAGGGATAGATTTTTCCCTTCATCCAGTTGGCTTTCTGCTGTTGGCTCAGCAATAAATAGCCAGGTTGATGGCATCTCATCTGCACATGCAGAAAGGCTTTTAATGTCTGTGTTTGCAAATATGTCTGCTCATATGGTGATAATTAGTTGCCTGATTTTTGGACACATCAAATGTAAACCACACTCTGATCTTGATTCGTACAACAGTTTTAGATAGTGCTTGAAATGGAAGACTAACAAAATTGTTTTTTGATACCCATCAGCCATTAAAATCTTTGTGACGACCAAGTGCACTAAGAGTCACGGTGTGGAGGAGGCCTTGAAGAACAGAAACTACACGTTTGAGAAGATGAGCGCTGAAATCAACGAGATAATCAGAGTGCTGCAACTCACTTCATGGGACGAGGATGCCTGGGCCAACAAAGTATGAGCTTTATCATGCTTTAACACATATACACTCCTTTCTACAACCCCACCTTAAATGGTTACACTAAGCTATGTTGGCTTCTATGGGTCAGACAAATTAAAGAGCAGGTCATATGTGACCCTGGACCACAAAACCAGTCATAAGGGTACATTTTTTAAAATTGAGATTTATACATCATCTGAAAGCTGAATAAATAAGCTTTCTATTGATTTATGGTTTGTTAGGATAGAATATATTTGGCCGAGATACAGCTATTTGAAAATCTGGGATCTGAGGGTGCAAATAAAAATCAAAAATATTGAGTAAATCGCCTTTAAAGTTGTCCAAATGAAGTTCTTAGCAATGCATATTACTAATCAAAAATTAAAGGAGAAGTCCACTTCCATGTCTTTTTTTCTTTGCAGTGCAAGACAAGACGAGCGTTTGAGATTAAAAAGTATTTAAATTGTATTTTTTTATGAAAACCGGTCGTTTCGCTAGATAAGACCCTTCTTCCTCGGCTGGGATCGTTTACAACCACATTTGGGATCGTTTGAAGCCGCATTTAAACTGCATTTTGGAAGTTCAAAATCAGGGCACCAAAGCAGTCCGTTATATGGAGAAAAAACCTGAAAAGTTTAACTCAAGAAACATAATTTCTTTACGGCTGAAGAAAAAAAGAAATGAACATCTTGGATGACAAGGGGGTGAGTACATTATCTGTAAATTTTTGTCCTGTAAGTGAACTTCTCCTTTAAGTTTTGATACATCTACGGTAGTAAATTTACAAAATATCTTCATGGAATATGATCTTTACTTAATATTTTAATGATTTTTGGCATAATAGAAAAAAATCTATAATTTTTGACCCATACAATGTATTGTTGGGTACTGCTACAAATATACCCCATGTTATGTCTGGTTTTGTGGTCCAGGGTCACATATGGTATTTTAAAGAGTACTAATATTGTGTTGGAGTACCCTACAACAGGTTTAAATGCATCTAAGGTCAGAAAACATTGTAATTTTCTCCAAATTTAATATTAGATTAATTTTAAAATTATTTCAAAATGATTCTTTCGAAGCAGTTCTGAACTGAGAGTTTTTCCATACTCTGCTCTGATTGTTTAGCTGGCTAAGTCTGTTGTGACTGGTCTTTCCATATACAATGTGTGTCGGAAACAAAACCCCCATTACCATAATGTAAAAGAATAGTTCACTTCCAGAATAACAATTTATAGATCATTTACTCACCCCTTTGTCATCCAAGATGTTCATGTCTTTTTTTCTTCAGTCGATAAGAAATTATGTGGAAAACATTTCAGGATTTTTCTCCATATAATGGACTTTAATGGTGCCCCCAAGTTTGAACTTCCAAAATGCAGTTTCAATGCAGCTTCAAAGGGCTCTAAACGATCCCAGCCAAGGAAGAAGGGTCTTGTCTAGCAAAATGATTGTCATTTTTAAAACAAATTGATAATTTATATATTTTTTAACCTCAAACGCTTGTCTTGTCTATGTCTGTGTGAACTGTTTTTTCTGGTTCAATACAGTTAGGGTATGTCGAAAAACTCCCATCTCGTTTTCTTCTCCAACTTCAAAATTGTCCTACATTGATGCAAAAATACCAACCCAGTGTTTACAAAGTGAAAATGCAAAGAAGATCAAACGCCCTTTACAAAAAAAGGTAAAACAGCAATGTAGGACGATTTTGAAGTTGAAGAAGAAAACAAGATGGGAGTTTTTATACATACTCTAACTGTATTGACCCGGATTAGACACAGAGCAATTCGAGCAATTGTCAGTTTTTTTCGAAAATGACCGATCGTTTCACTAGATAAGACCCTTCTTCTTCGGCTAGGATCATTTAGAGCCATTTGAAGCTGCATTTCAACTGCAATTTGGAAGTTCAATCTTGGGGGCACCATTGAAGTCCACTATATGGAGATGATTCCTGAAATGTTTTCCTCAAGAAACATAATTTCTTAACGACTGAAGAAAGAAAGACATGAACATCTTGGATGACAGAGTAAATGATCTTTACATTTCTGTTCTGGAAGTGAACTAATCCTTTAATTTTTTGCTTACTTGTAAACAAAGATGCTATAAGGTTAAAAAATGGCATCGATATTACCTTATCAATTCGAGCTAGAGCCAGGTAATCAGTTAATAGAAATAATACATGGGCACTTCAAAAGTGGTGGATCTTTGTATCTTTGTTTGGTGTATCTTTGTTTTTCTCCCTGTATGAATGCGACACTCCCATCCTGCTAATTTAATAATCTGTTCCATTTCCAGCACTGTTCACAGTCAGGCTCAGAATTCACTGACTATATGACAAAAAAACATAGGCGTAATATCCAGCATAGGTGGAAAAACATCACCATGTACTGTACACAAGGCATCAGTGTATAACAGTAGGATTAATGATCTGCCTTTCAATATTTCATGAAGCCTGAATCATTTGATCCCTCGCTGACTGATGACACCCTTCGCTTGCTTAGCATGCATATTAAATATTTCCATAAGAAATCACTCTACTCTCAAAATCAGTTTCCTAAGCTTTCATTTACTTTGCTGTCACCTCTGTTTTTCCGTTGCCCTGATATAACTCTGTAAACATGCCTCTTTCTTTTTGCTCTCTGTTCTTCCATTTTTTCCCTTCCTATAGAAGGTAAGCTCTCCTCTCTCCCGCTCTGTAATGCGACAAACTGCATGCCAGATCATTGTGTTGCTAACAGTATGTGTGTGTTAGTATAGTCACTCTTGTTTTTTCCAACATGATGTTTAATAGATGGCTTTTTCTCAGCCTAGCTTGCCATTTTATAAGGGGTGCTGTATTTTAGAAACCCAGGACCAAAACAAAACGATAAATTGCAATTGGAGAGGTTGTTTTCGGATGTGCCGTAGAATGACACTGTGCCATCACTCACCCTCCACATCCATATTTACTTCAGTCTCACATCATTCCTCATTTAGACACTCCGTCTCACAGTTAATCACTAACGCCTGTCTCAGGATGTGACAACTTTTTTAAGCTTGGTGTCTGTCTTCATGGCTCCCGCTGTACACATTCTCTTAACCTGAATGCTGTCTTACCAGATTAACTTAATTTTATGCTCTGTCTCCTCTGATACACAGCTCCTCCTAGTTTTAAAGACCGAGTGAAATTGCTTGATGAGTCCATTTTGCTTTCATGTTCACATATTTGCTGTTGAAATAAGAAATTGGGGTGAGTTATATTGGAAAGCTCCTCACTTTTTATTAAAATAGCCAATAGTCTTAATTTTACCTTTTAGTTTAGCAGTAGGAAGTGGTTTAGCCATGAGGCATTGGCTGTTGCTAGTTGGAGGAATGTGATTTTCAAGTTAAAGGCATAGGTCACCCAAAAGTAAAAATTCTGTTATTAATTAATCACCCTCATGCTATTTCAAACCCATAAGACTATCGTTTATCTTCAGAACCCAAATTAAGATATTTTTGATGAAATCCAAGAGTTTTCTGACCCTGCATAGACAGCAACGCAAGTGACACGTTCAAGGCCAAGAAAGGTGGTAAGGACATTATTAAAATAGTCCTACATTCACACTGCGAGCCAGTTGTGATTTTTTTTCTCAGATTGGATTTTTTTGTTTTGTATAGCTGTTCACATTGTTGTTTTAAATGTGGCCAATATCAGATTTCCAACGTGAGCAGATCAAGGTTCTGAACTCACCCGTATGCGCAAAAGAACGATACAAACAGGGTTCCCAGGTTTTTACAACAAAATCCGCCCAATTGCTTCTCAAAAGTAGTCCAAAACTAGCTCAACCGTGTTCAGGGGGGTAAATAACGTGTTAGTGGGGTCGCGTCAACCCACGAAGTTAAAAACAACCCACAGCAAGTTGTGGAAAAAGTGGAAAAAGTAATCTGATTCTGCAGGGAAACAGTGGATTTGGCAACACTAGCGTAGCACGCTGTCATACGGAACGTAGCCCCTGTGAGATCAGTGGTTCAACCGTAATGTTATGAAGCTACGAGAATGCTTTTTGTGCATAAAGAAAACAAAAATAATGACTTTATTCAACACTTTTCAACAATGTCCTTAAATGCTCAGTGAGGGTGCTCAATTACAAAAAATAACAAACAAGGAAAAAAATTTGGCTCAGAAAAGTTATGCCATGTGGCTGTTTATCAGACAGTGGCCCATATTTATGGACCAAAACCAGATTTTAATTTAATTTAATTTAATTGTATTTTTTTTTTAATACAGCTCTTAAGACAAAATTAATAATAAATATTTTTGTTCATTCATGTCAATTTTAAATGTACTAATTTGCATGTGCAATCGTATTTTTAGGAGTATGGCATAACAATCTAGCTCAAAGTCACAGAACTTGGATTTTGTGTCTTTTTAAGAAAAACAGATATATCTGAGGGTATGTTCACACTTGAAGCTCAGTTCATTTGATTCAAAAAGGAAAATTATAAATTTGGTCCTGGTCCGCTTAGCGTTCACACCGGCATTTTTGACAGTGAACCTAAAGATCCCGAACTCAATCTGATTGGTTGGGTTGAATGATGTATATTTCGTGATGAAACTCACCAAACACCCTAAACAGAAGGAGTGTTCAGTTTACAGCAACGCTGCACAGACCGGTTGGTGTACACTGTAAAAAACAATTTATTTACAATTTGTAAATAAAACAAGTTTTAAGTTCAGTCAACTCAAAAAAAGTTTATTCAACTTGAAATGTAAAATTATACTAAGTGACAACTTAGATATTTGAGTTGAATCAACTTAAAATTTTAAGGCAGCAGGGTAACAAATTATTTTAAGCTGACTCAACAAATTGTGTTTTTTATTTTTTACAGTGTATGAGACCAAAGTAGCCATTCCGATTGGTCTGCTCAGTGCTGCTTTAATTTGAACACAGCTAAGCTAGCAAAGAGCTAATAAAAAGCACTTTACCTCCTCGTTGCTCCACGTTTGCCCTCTGCTCATTTTGTTTTGGATACACTGCTCATTCTCTTTGTGAAATCATGTCGCATAGTGTTGCATCTTGTCACTACATCCAGTTTTTGGTTCGTTTAGAAGTATTTCGTCCGTGCAGTGTTCATATTTCATTCGAACTGCACCAGAGTTCGTTTGGAAGTGGACCAAGACCCATCTTTTTAGAGGTCTCAGTCCACTTGTTTGGTGCACACCAGGGTTCGAATGGCAGCATTCACACTTAGGGTGTATTCACACCTGTCTTGTTTGGTTCAATTGAATCAAACTCAAATTCGTTTCCCCCTTGGTGTAGATTTTGAATGGATGAACCAATTAATGGATGACCTAAAGCACACATGTGGTTTTGCTTACAGTTTCTGGTTCTCTTGCAAAAAGGGCAGTGTGAAAGTGAACCGCACCAAGCAAAAAAAAAAAAAATCAACATTGTATTGGTGCAAGTAAACTAGCGGACTTTCCTGGTGTAAATACACCCAGAGTTTGTTTTAATCGAACCAAACATGACAAGTGTGAACACACCCTGAGATATACAGAAAGGATTTATTGACAACTTGTTAGCTAATCAAAAGAGTACATTTTCAATCTTTTGAATGTAACAGACATTTAGCATTGGACCCACTTGCATTTGTCTTAAGACAAAATTGAATTTAAACTCAGTTCTGACTCTGGGCTCCCTTGTGCCTTACGACTGACAACATGAAAGATGGATTGACTTAGTTATTGCTCTTCAGCTCCTTCATACACACAGCACAAAGTCCATTTGTGGGAAATGATTTATGGAAGAAAAAGCCAATGCGTTTCCAGATGCATTTATTGTTTCACTCAAAACTGTAATCAGAAAATTACTTTGACTTGTTTCTTTATTCAGTAATATAAACTTTTGGATTTATTTGAAATTCTCTATATAACAATTCCAAAACTTTCATCAGCCAATATCCTGAGTACAGTTGGCCCAAATCTTTCTTGACATTATTTACTCAAAGGGAGACTAATGTTGTCAGCCAGCAGGATAATGTTAAACCTTTCCAGTGACTTACACTTGAAGAGTGAGTTCATCATTGTAACTCAGCGTCAGTCTTCCTCCATATTGTAATTCTCCACAGCATGTGCTTGTAAAATCTGTCAGAGATTAGGCACATAAGCAGAATGCATATTCAAGCAAAGATTGTTCAAACAGGTCGTCTGACTTCATCATGAAATATTGATCAGGTCTAGCCTGTTTCTGAAATCTTTGCTTGCAATACCACAGCATGTGAATAACTAATGCAACATCAAATTGTAAAGCAAGAATGAGGTTAATTTTATACATTTTATATATAAATATACAGTTGAGGTCAAAAGTCTTCATACACCTTGCAGAATCTGCAAAATGTTAATTATTTTCCCAAAATAAGAGGGGTTATACAAAATGCATGCTATTTTTTATTTAGTACTGTCCTGAATAAGATTTCACATAAAAGACGTTAACATATAGTCCACAAGAGAAAATAATAGTTGAATTTATAAAAATGACCCTGTTCAAAAGTTTACATACACTTGATTCTTAATACTGTGTTGTTACCTGAATGATCCACAGCTGTGTTTTTGTTGTTCATGAGTTCCTTGTTTGTCCTGAACAGTTAAACTGCCTGCTGTTCTTTAGAAAATACCTTCAGGTCCCACAAAATCTTTGGTTTTTCAGCCTTTTTGTGTATTTGAACACTTTCCAACAGTGACCGTTTGATTTTGAGATCCATGTTTTCACACTTACAGAAGGTTCAAACATTCACTGATGCTCCAGAAGGAAAAACGATGCATTAGGAGCCAGGGGTGTGAACTTTTGAACGGAATGAAGATGCGTACATTTTTCTTATTTTGCCTAAATATCATATTTTTTTTTCATTTAGTACTGCCCTTCAGAAGCTACAGAAGATACCTGGATGTTTCACAGAAGAAAAAATAAGTTTACCTTGATCTTAAAATTCAAAAAGTTTTAATCCCCTGCTCTTAATGCATCTTTTTTCCTTTTGAAGCGTTTGAACCTTCTGTGATAGTTGCATATGAGTCCCTCAGTTGTCCTCAGTGTGAAAAGATGGATCTCAAAATCATACAGTCATTGTAGGAAAGGGTTCAAATACACAAAATGCTAAAAACCCAAAGAATTTGTGGGATTTTTTCTGGCAGTGGGCAGTTTAACTGTTCAGGATGTAAAATGTAAAATATCTTATTCAGGTCAGTACTGAATAAAAAAACATGCATTTTGTATGATCTCTCTTATTTTGGTAAAATAACTCAAATTTTTCAGATTCTGCAAGGTGTATGTAAACTTTTGATCTCAGCTGTATAATGTAATCTTTTTTCTATACACTAGCCGTTCAAAGTTTGGGGTGTTTTAATGATTTTACAAGTAGTCTCTTTTCATAAAGGCTACATTTATTTTATTAAAAATACAGTAAATATTGTGACAGTAATTGTCAATTACAAATAATGAATAACTGCATAAATTATTCCTGTGATGCAAAGCTGACTTTTTACAGCATCGTTAATCCAGTTTTCAGTGTCACATGATCCTTCAGAAATCATTAGAATATGCTGATTTGGTGCTCATAAAACTTTTCTTCTTCTTCTTATTATTATTTATTATCAGTATTGAAAACAGTTGTTCTTGCTTAATATTTGTGTGGAAACTGTGAAACATTTTTCTTCTATGAATAGAAAGTTCCAAAGAACAGTATTTATTTAATTGTCTGCAACATTGTAAAAGCCTTTACTGTCACTTTTGATAAATTCAATGCATCCTTCTTAAATAAAAGGAAAAAAAAAAAAAAATCTTACTGACCCCAGACATTTGAACTGTATATGCAAATACATTTACTACATTGAATTTCTCTGAAGTAAACAGAACAATAAAAACCTGAACAAACATTTTTCCCGGCTTGCGAATGTAACCCAACCCTGAGCTGAATCTATCCAATAATGCACACGAATAGGAAATGACTCATCAACTTACAAATAATGTGATATGTCTTGCTGGATGCTGAACAGTTGGCTTGAAAGCAGCAGTTACTGGATAGCAGGCAGGCAAAGTAGAGGAAATGGATTGGGCGGTTAATTCGTTTTAGCTGAGAGAAGACTCATCGATTATACTTGTGCTTCAGGTTTGCTTCAGGATAACCACAAACTCTATTTAGGCTTTTTGATACGGATTTATGAAAACGGGCTGACATGAATTTACCTGCATATTTTAGAGAAATTTTAACATGCAGTATTTTACCGGTGATATGCAGTGTAATAGGCAGCAGGCGCAGGTGTGAGGGGTTAATTTCCTGCCCGTCTCCCTTTCCTGATTGGATCTGACTGCTGCTTCAGCTGCCAGACTGTCTCCTGCTGGAAATGCCACAAGCAAAAACAAGAACTCAATTCTAAGTCTTTTTAAAGGTCCATTATTATCTTGTCTTGCTGAATCAAAGACGACAAAGCAAAACAAGATCTGTACATTTTCAGATCGGTATCTGAGTGGTGCTTCCGCAAAACTTGGAAAGATACCAATTCCGTGTCTTTCTGATATGTTAGTCGTAAGACTGGGGCCCTCAGGGGCCAGCGGGGCCTCACATGGGTGCCTAAAACACTGCCACAAATCAAAAGATAAAAAGATGCAAATATGTCTGAAGTACAAAAAGATATAGAAACAATTTTTACTCATAAATTGTCAATTTCACAAACAATTATAAATGCAAGTAACCAGTATTATTTTAGTATCTTTGAGATACTATTATTATTTGTATTAATATTATTAATTTAGTTTTCATATTTTCATTTTTAATTTTTTTATTTATTTGAAAGTTTTAGTAACTTTGTGTTTTTTTTTGTTATTTTCAGTAGTTTATATGTATATAAATTTTTTTATATATTTATATATATATTTTTTTCTTATTTTAGCATATAAATTAATGATAAATGTTGCATAATTTTGTGTGTTTTTGTTATTTTTAATAGTTTATATGTGTGTATAGTTTTTATAAATTTTTATTTGTAGTTATTTTACATAAAGTACATAAAGTTAAACTAAAATAAAATGATAAATGTTGCTTTGGGAACTAGCTAGAAATAAGAGTTTCCTTTTATTTTTTATAATTTATTTTATTTTATTTTGTTTTATTTTATTTGGTTTAGTTTAGTTTACATTTACGTTTACATTTATTTTAGTTAATGTTTATTTTATTTCTAATAATGTTTTGGCTGTGGTTTTTTTTTGGCTGTACAAATTCTTTTAAATTTATTTTAATTTTAATTTTTTAATTAAATTTTTATGGTTTTAATTTTAGATTCAAGTTTTAGTTTCAGTTAACTATAATAACCCTGCAAGTAACACATTCAATTGAAATGAAATTCAGAAGTAGAAAAACTTTTTAAATATTAATATTAATAGAAAATATTTTGAATGAGTTTTCGTATTTCCATTTCCATGTATGCATAGTTTTTATACATTTTTATTTATATGTTTGTATTTTAGTACATAAAGTTAAACTATTATTTTATTTTATTTTATTTTATTATTTTACTCTTATTTTATGTATGTTTTGTTTGTAGTTTCAGTGTTTTAAATGTATTTTTACTTTATTTATGTATTTATTTATGTATTTATTAATTATTATTATTATTATTATTATTATTATTATTTATTATTTATTTATTTTTACAATTTTTTTTACTTTTATTTTTGGTCAAGTTATTGAAGTACATAAAGTTAAACAAATAAAATGATAAATGTTGCCTTGGCAACTAGCTAGAAGTAAAGTTTCCTAGTATTTTATTTTATTTTATATATTAGTTTAGTTTACTTTAGTTTGGTTAATATTTATTTTATTTCTAACAATGTTTTGGCTGTGTGTTTAAATTTTTAAATTTATTTAACATTTTTTTTATTCATAACATTATGGTTATGGTTTTAATTTTAGTTTCAAGTTTTAGTTTTACTTAACTATAATAACCCTGCAAGTAACACATTGAATTAAAATGAAATTCAGAAGTAGAAAAACAGAAATAGTATTTTGCAAACTACTCCAGTAATTTGTTTTATTTACAACAAACAGTGCATGTTTAAAGTTGCTAAAGTATTAGCAAAACAAGAAATTATAAGTCTGATCGCTTAGAAAACTCATAGCACTCGTCTACTCAATAATCCGTAATATTTTAAGGCATCGGCATTAAAGGCATGACCTTGATACTATTTTTACACCCATGCCCTTCATCTGTCTTTCAATGTTATGTTCTTGATATGCTCATTTTTCTGATAATGTGTGCATTGAATGCATTGCCTGTGCAGATGACTATTGCTTTAGACTGCAGTAGAGAGGAGCGCCATGTGCACGGCTGAGTTACCGAACCAGACGGGTTCTCCTTCAGATATGTGCGTGGTGCAATGGAGTGTGAAGTGGTGATTATGTGGGCCGCTCTCGCACTTTGTGTGTGTGATTGAGAGAGGCAGAGGCTCCTCTTGCCCATCAGAGGGAAAGAGCTGCAGAGCCCCCTCCCTTCAGCATAGACTCCTTCATATAAACTGCATCTGCAACAAAAAGCTGTAACCACTCAGATCCATGCTATGACATTCTGCTCTGGGGACCAATGTGACAGACATTACTGACTAACACACTCTTTCTCTCTGAAGGACACAGAGGCCATGAGGAGAGCACTAGCACTGATCGAGTCAAAGATGGGTCAGGCTAAAGGCTGGCTGAGGGACCCTAACGGTCTACCAGGTAACGTTTGCTCACTGTGATATTTCAGGATAAGTTCACTTCCAGAATAAAACAATTCTGATATTTTACTCACCTCCATGTCATCCAAGATGCTCATTCTTTGTTTACTCTAAAAGAAATTAAGGTTTTTGAGGAAAACATTCCAGGATTTTTCTCCATATAGTGGACTTCAAACAGGTTGAAGGTCCAAATTGCAGTTTCAATGCAGTCAAGCTAATGCAAAATGAGCATTTGTGGTTAAAAAGTATATACTTTTTTTTCACAAAATGATCATTTCACTAGATAAGACCCTTATTCCTCTGCTGGGATCGTGTAGAGCTCTTTGAAGCTGCATTGAGACTGCAGTTTGGACCTTCAATTCATTGGCCACCATTGACATCTACTATATAAGGAAAATCCTGTAATGTTTTCCTCAAAAACCTTCATTTCTTTTTGACTGAAGAAAGGAAGACATGAACATCTTGGATGACATGGGGGTGAGTAAATTATCAGGACATTTTTATTCTGAAGTGAACTAATCCATTAAAGGGGTCGTGTCAGGAATGAATCCTAAAAAGAAACATTGTAATATTTAGTCAAAACTTCTAAAGTAAAATTAGACCATTCACTGAAACTATGCTGTGAAAATTGCTAATTGTTCTGCAACTTTCAGATTTCATTAGCATTAATGATCGCATTAATGACACCTATTTGGGTCTTTGTCTCATTTTACATGCTAAGGAAGCTACAGTGTACAATAGAGTTGTTTGATAATATAGGTCAGAGAGATTGTAAAAAAAAAAAGAGGATAATAAAATAAAAATAAAAATAATGCTTGTTTGTGAGATACAAATATTTATGAAAAAATATAATAAATAAATTATTAATACTATTAAAATGATTAATTTCCTAATTTTAGGGATGGAAAATAATTATAAAAAAGTTTGATAAGACTCCTGTAACTAGTCCTGTATGGCATACATTACTGATCAAAAGTCTGGGCTCTTTAAGATTTTTAAAAATGTTTTTTTTCATCTCTTATGCTCACCAAGGCTGCATTTATTTGATTAGAACAACAGAAATATTGTACATTTAAAATAACTTTTATTTTTTAATATATTTTTGAATGTGATTTATTCCTGTAATTGAAAAAACTGCTGAAAAAAAAATTCAGCAGTGTCACATGATCATGTTCTTGTCAGAAGAAGAAGAAGAAAAATTTATTATTGTCAATGTTAAAAACTGTTGATACCTTGATACATTTTTAATCAAGATTCTTTGAGTAGAAAATTAAAAGAGCAGGATTTATTTAAAATCTAAATAATCTGGAACATTATAAATGTCTTTACTGTTATTTTTTACAATTTAATATGCAGTTTAATTCATCCTTGCTGCATAAAAGTAGTAACTTCTTAATATAATAAAATATAATCTTACAAACTCTGAACTTTCGAACTTAACACAAAGGTACAAAAGCACAAAAGTGGGGTGTGAATATTATAATATTAGGTACAAATATGTACACTTATTTTGTACACAAATATGTACTAAAATGCACCACAAAACCAGTCTTAATTCGCAAGGGTATTGTAGCAATAGCCAACAAAACATTGTATGGGTCAAAATTATCGATTTGTCTTTTATGCCAAAAATCAATAGGATATTAAGTAAAGATCATGTTCCATGAAGATATTTTGTAAATTTCCTACCATAAATATATCAAAACGTAGTAATATGCATTGCTAAGAACTTCATTTGGACAAATTTAAAGGCAATTTTTCCCAATATTTCGATTTTTTTTGCACCTTAAGATTCCAGATTTTTAAATTCAGTTGTATCTTGGCCAAATATCCTATCCTAACAAACCATACATCAAAACTCAATGTCAAAAAATTGACCCTTATGACTGGTTTTGTGGTCCAGGGTCACATATGTACCCATTAGTGGTAAATAAGGTACAAAGGTGTACCTTTACACTCCAGTAACAGCTTCTGTACTTTTTAATCAATATAATATTTCTGTAATGTACAGGATTTTAATTGAATTGCAATAAAAGTATGTGTGTAGTGATCTAACACTATGTCTGTGACATCTGCTCTGGATGCTCTTGTACAGGAGATCCAGGAGAGCATGCGCTGCGTCAGATACTGGATGAAGCAGGAAAAGTGGGTGAGCTTTGTGCGGGTAAAGAGAGACGAGAGATCCTGGGAACAGCCAAGACCTTGGGCCAGATGACGGATCAGGTGTCAGATGTGCGCGCCAGGTACGCCCCCTTTAGGTGCACCTGGAGAAGAGGCAGAATTATAATCAAAGCCCATTTATACTGCTGATTCAACCGGCTACAAGATTCCTCAGTTCAGCATTTCACACTGAGAGCCAAATGCCACCACATGTTCCTGTAGCGCTCGCGTGAGCTGAATTATGCATTAATGCAGCTGTGTGCTGTTCATAATGATATTCATCATCCTTTATACAATGCATTACGCCCGTGTGATGTGTCTCAGGGGCTGTAACTGCTTCTAATTTACAACATGAGAAAGTGTGTCAGGTTTTTCAATAGACACAGTTTAGACGTTGTTTGTTAGCGGGCTAATTCTCCGGGGATTGTTTATCCCTGACTGCTGAGTACAGGAGAAGGAAGGAACGGTGTGGTACAGTTTGGGTCCATGTGTCAGGGATGTTGAAAGCTGGAGTGAAAGTGAAAGATCAGACGCTGGGCTCTGACTTCATTAGAGAGACTCAAGGAAAGCAGATTAAAGGCTGAAAGGCCGGATAATCAGCGGTCGCCCTGGCCCACTGATCACTCTCACACTCGGGAGCTCTTTACACTGACCTTCACATGCAGTTCAGATACTTTTCATGTTAAATTTCCATGTTTAATCAATGTTAACGAGTAGTCAGAGAGATCAGTGTATTATGAAGTCATTCTTTTCTCCTGTTGATCTTGTGATCATGTAAATAAATTATTATTGTATTATTCTGTCAATATTATATCTGTATATTATATTACATTGTATTATATTATTATACAATAGTTCTTTCTGGTCCTCGAATCTGATTGGCTAAGTGGGGTGCAATATTCTAGTGATAGCAGAACTCCAACCATTTCACCGTTTGTGATATTTCTCACAGCGAGTGTCATGGCAGACATCCAAATCCACCATAATAGCATAAATAATACGATTTTTTGTGTCATGGAATGTAGTTTCAAGATGTTTTTAGGCAAGAATGTACTTGTTTACACTTAGTTAATATAGAAAATGTCTATTTGAAAATTTGCTTTAAAGTTTTCGGAGATGTGAGCTCTAGAGCGTCAGCAGCCGTTCAGTGCTCATAAACCCGTTGAGAGCAGCCTTACCTTGGCCAGATCTTCTGGAATTTGCCGCTGGCTCTGATATCTCTATAGTGGTTAAACATGAGATATAATTCATTTTGGGTAAATCTAACAGGCAGTCTTTGGTCTCATTAGTCTGTTATTTGTTCCAAAGCAGATATATTATATTTTATGTAACTTCAATGCTGTATAGCCTCTATAGTATCAGAGTGCTGCTTTTGTACTTTTGGCTGAATTGCCTAGCAACTTTTATGATGCCTGCAATTGTTGTTGACTAAATATGGTTATTCGATAAATAATATTTTATATAAATAATAGTAGTATTTAATAATAGTATTTCGTATTGGGAAATTGTGCGTATGTTCGTGATGGTGATTTTAATTACATTATTCCACCATTAGATGGCGACAAGACACTCTTTTTATGAGTGAGTCAGCAGTAAAGACTTTTATATTGAAAGAGACTGAAGCAGGGTTGTAAACAAGGAAGTTATATTTACTTTCAACATTTTGTAAGACAGAGCCAACAAATGCACCGAGCAGCGCTCAGGTCATTGGAAATCACCTTTAACAGATGAAAGGATAGTACCACAAAGATATCGTTTTCCTCAGCGGACATTCAAACTAATGTTTTATTGTGAATATGAGATTGAGCTCAGTCCATCTCTCTCTCATAATACTCTACATAATACGGTGAGCTTTTAATACAGTAATACAATAAGTTTCGTTACTAGCTATAAAGTGACGTTTTCGAATTAGTAACGGAGGCCTGGGCTCAGCTGTTAAACTGTCAATCTGAAATTTGGATCCGTGGCGGAAGCGAGTAGTTCTGCACAAAAGAGGGTTTTTAAAGACACTCTGTTGTTGTTTTTTATGTATTTACACACTCGTGCCATCAAACTGTTGTATAAATGCAATATCATACTCGTAGCTGTGTGATATGACTGTATATTGGCACACCTACGGCCGATATAGCAGCTATATCGCACTGCTACTTGTGTGATTATATTATATTATGTGTTGTTTCTTCAGAGGTCAGGGTGCCACCTCTATGGGAATGCAGAAAGCTCAGCAGGTGGGCCAGGGTTTGGATATTCTGGTGGGGAAAGTGGAGAACGCTGCTCGGAAGCTGGAGGCCCTGACCAATGCCAAACAGGCCATCGCCAAGAGAATCGACACGGCCCAGGTCAGTTTTCGAGCATGTTTTCTTAGTGGATTGGTGTGTCTAAAGTGGTGCTCAGTTGGTTTTGCCTAAACACTCAATCGACAAGGCAACAAAGTACTAAAATGTATACCCAATCATACCAATGTGAACAAAAATCTCTTTAACAACACTAATGTTTTATTATTTTATAAGTAATATTATTATTATAGATATTATCTTTGTTATAATTAATACAAGTACAGGCTCTAAAATATTTAAAATTATTAAACATTACATTGAATTGGAAATTTTGCAGCTTGGATAGTTTCAACCAAGTCACAGACAGTCATTTCCACCAAATCCTGAGGTTTGAGTCAATGAATGGCCATTGACGTCAACAACGAAGTATATGTAAATTGTTTTCCCTAAAAGTTCTATTTTTAGTCTAGTCTATTGTTAAGATTTTATTATATTGTTCACTTTGTTATATTTACAGATTTGAAAAGATTGTATATGCATCCCAGAGGACCTGTGGGTACTTAAAATGGCTAGTCTTAATTACTGACATGTCCTCATTTAAATAGCTCTTACATCAATATGTCTGGACTGATGTTATTTAGTGGAGATGTGCTGTGACTCATAAGTATTTAAAGGGTGGATACCTTTGTTACAGACAACAGCAAAGTGTATTATATAACAGACTGATTCCTTGTGCTGAATGACAATATGACTATAAATATTTCTTCAAATTCAGGAAATGTTGACAAGTGTCAGTCTAGTATGTTTGTTCTGATAATTAGCGAACGGAAGAGTCTGAGAGTGTTCTGAGATTACTTTTCAACCATACTGCTAACTAACTAGTAGGTGTAGTTCTAGTAATGCATAATAAATGAAAAACACACTTTATATTTAAAACCACTATTTTTAATATACATTTAGGTATAAAAGGATTGCAACAGTAGTATATCTTGTTGTGTGAATGGTTGTTTTTGTACAGAGCTGGCTGGCCGATCCAAATGGTGGTCCGGAGGGGGAAGAAAACATCCGTGCTCTTCTGGTGGAGGCCAAGCGTATCGCTGACCTGTGTGAAGACCCTAAAGAGAGAGACGACATCCTGCGCTCCATCAGTGAGGTTGCAGGACTTACTGCGAGACTGGTTGAACTTCGTAAAATGTAATTATAGACCTTCAGTACATACGGTTGGAGTCCTTTAAATTACAGGAACGTTCAAAGTGTTCTTTCCACTTTCAAAGGACAGATGGTTTTCAGCTTGATATCATTCATGCCAGCCTGTCATGTATAGATAATGTTGTGACTTTGATCAGCACATGATGGAAAATGTGAACTTGATAAACCAGTACCGTGTTCACGGTTAGGACAGATTATGTAACCAGGATAATGTGCCTGAAATGAAATGAATAAAGGTTATTGTGACTTTTTATCTCACAATTCTGACTTTTTTCTTAGAATTGTGTGATATAAACTCGCAATTGCAAGTTATAAAGTCAGAATTGCGAGATATAAACCCACAATTTTGACTTTTTTCTCAAAATAGCATGATATAAATTAACAACTGCGAGTTATAACGTCAGAATTGTGACTTATATAGTCCAGTTTTAAGGCGAAAGAAATGTTATATCTCACAATTCCGACTTAACACGCAGTTGGGTTATAAAATCAGAATTGTGAGATAAAAGCAATTCTAAGAAAAATATTTATATCTCACAGTTTTATATCTCACAATTCTGACTTTATTTCTCAGATTTGCAACTTTATTTCTCACAATTCTGACTTTATTATTTGAACCCTTTCAAACAATGACTGTATGATTTTGAGATCCATCTTTTCACACTGAGGACAACTGAGGGACTCATATGCAACTATCACAGCAGATTCAAACGCTCACTGATGCTCCAGAAGGAAAAACCATGCATTAAGAGCCGGGGGGTGAAAACTTTTGAACAGAATGGAGATGTGTAAATTTTTCTTATTTTGCCTAAATATTATATTTATTTAATTTAGTACTGCCCTTCAGGGCTACAAAAGATACTTAAATCTTTCCCAGAAGACAAAAAATAAGTTACATTTACCCTGATCTTCAAATTCAAAAAGTTTTCACCCCCCCAGCTCTTAATGCATTGTGTTTCCTTCTGAAGCATCAGTGAGTGTTTGAACCTTCTGTAATAGTTGCATATGAGCCTCTCAATTGTCCTCAGTGTGAAAAGATTGATCTCAGAATCATACAGTCATTGTTGGAAATGGTTCAAATACACAAAAATGCTGGAAAACCAAAGAGTTTGTGGGACCTGAAGGATTTTTATGAGAAACAGCAGGCAGTTTTAACTGTTCAGGACAAACAAGGGACTCATGAACAACTATCACTAAACAAAAGAACACAGCTGTGGATCATTCAGGTAACAACACAGTATTAAGAATCAAAGGGATGTAAACTTATAAATGGGGTTATTTTTATAAATTCAACTATTATTTTCTCTTGTGGACTATATGTAAACATCTTTTATGTGAAATATCTTATTCAGGACAGTATTAAATTAACAATAACATGGATTTGGTATGATCCCTCTTATTTTGGTAAAATAATTAACATTTTTAGTGATTCTGAAACTTTTGACCTAAACTGTAATTACAATATTATCTTAAATAAGCTTTTGGCCAGTATGATTATTTGTTTTATAATAATACTTTTATTCAGAAAAAAAAATGCATTAAAATAAATTAAAAGTGACAGTAAAGACAATTCTAGTGTTACAAAAGATTTTCAAACTTTTGAAAGAACTTTCAATTCATTACGGTTTTTACAAAAATATTACTGTTTTCAACATATATAATAAGAAAACAATAAGAAATGTAGATTTGCCATCACAGGAAATGTCTCAGTGATTCTTTAACTTATTTTTGTCTCATCCTCATGGTAATTTTATTATAAATGTGTTTCTTTTTTTGTTAAATATCATGTTCTGGCCCTTTTTTGTGTAACAGGGGTAAAGGGGATACTCCTGAGGCTAGAGCGCTTGCCAAACAGATTGGCACAGCTTTGCAGAACTTGCAGGCAAAGACTAACCGTGCCGTGGCCAACATGAGACCTGCCAAGGCCGCTGTTACACTAGAGGGCAAAATGGAGCAGGCCTTGCACTGGATCAACAACCCTGGAGTGGACGATCATGGAGTAGGTGGGTGACAATATGAGGTAAAACATTACCTCTTAAATAAGACAAAAAAGCAGCTTGGTGATCCATTTACAATCAGAATTGAATCAAACACTGTTATTATATCTGTCTGTTATTTGTGTAGTAAAATACTCAACTGAGGCTGTTACTTTTCCCCCAAGAGATAACACTGGCATATTGAATGACTTATTCATTCGTATGGAACTGGGCACTTGACTCGGGACCTTTATATGATGTGACAGATGGCTATTTCCTCTGTCCCTGTTGTATTTATGTTCATACTTAAAATATTTCAAACCATAAATAGCTGCTTCGTGTCCTATTCACAGCAGGTCATGTTACTTTCAGGTTAACTTAGTCTTGGAGTAACTCTAGACCAGAGCTGCACAGTTTAGTACCAAGGCTTGTCCCAATTCACGTACTTACACTATGCACTAAAATGTGTAATTCGCTTGTGATAGGGAAAATCCGCACTTTCGAGTGTACAGCAAAACCAGTATTGGGACATACTATCACGTCATAAAATTGCATCTTGATACCACAGTCCTTGTCATCTTGCTAAGGATTCATTGTTAATTAACCTCAAAGGGATAGTTCAGCCAAAAATGAAAATTCTGTCATTAATTACTGTCATTAATTAAATTCTGTCAAAAATTCTGTCATTAATTAATTACTGTCATTAATTCTGTCATTAATTACTGTTATAATTACTTCTTCGGAGCACAAATTAAGATATTTTTAATATTTTAACAATGTCCTTACTACGTTTCTGTGCCTTGGCTGTAGTAGTACCCTTGCTGTCTTTGACGGGTCAGAAAGCTCTCGTATTTCATCAAAAATATCTTAATTTGTGTTCTGAAGATGAACAAAGGTCTTACAGGTTTGGAAGGACATGAGGATGAATAATTAATGACAGAATTTTCATTTTTTGTGTGAACTATCCTTTTAATAAGCTTAGAAATCTGAATTCAAAATTCACCTGAAAAAAGTATACTATCTAGGCACCTATAGCTTATTATTTTTAATATACTATCAGTTTGAATGCTATTGGATACTATTTAAGTGGTATGTTAATAGTATCAAGTGAAGTAAATAAGTTATTTTTTAAACCAACAAGTAAAGATACTAATCTAGTGCTAATTTAATAGTGCTGAATTATTAGGCATTGGTAATATTGGTAATGTATGAATATATCCACACAAAACAAATAACTGTCAAGATTTTAAAGAGAAGCATAATAGGTTTTCTAGGGCTAATTAACATAATTATGTAGCAATTCTAACTACCAATGATTGACTACCAATCATTTGTCAGAGATGGCTTGAGACAAAAAATGTTTATACTATGATTGTGGCTTCTTCTTAAAAGTAAAATGTGTCATTTTTATTATCTATAAGCAATTTGTCGGTTAATTTCCCTTAATATACTGTCTGTTTGTCCAAATATAGTTTAATAGAGTCAGGAGTGTTTGGGAGACCAATCATTTCTGCTAGAAATGACACATTTCACCATTAAAGGATATTATGCCCTTTTTTTACAATATGTAATATAAGTCTCAGGTGTCCCCAGAATATGTCTGTGAAGTTTCAGCTCAAAATATCCCACAGATCATTTATTATATCTTTTTTAAATGACCATTTTGATTGAAAGCAGAAACAGGCATTTGGTGCATGTCTCTTTAAATGCAAATGAGCTGCTGCTTCCCTCCCCTTTTTCAGAATAGGACTGCGCCTTTACAGCTAATACCTCAGATATTCTACCAAAAAACATCAGTTTGGTTTTGATTATCATGTCTATCGTGTTGAAATCATGTGTTTTAAAGCCATATCAGTTTAAACTTCTGATATAGGGTTTTCACAGAAAGCGGCTGTCACACGGCATGTGAGTACTAAACTTAGTTCTCCTTCATGTCATATTATGCTTAAACTGTCAAATACACACAAGTTCATGTTAAAAACACACAGGAGTTACAAAAACAGTCGGTTATGTCTGTAAAGGTAAACAGCTGGGAAAGAAATTGCATGTTTATTTTAGATCTGTGTGGCAGCAGCGTAATGTACAGTAAATAAATCAGTAAATCCATGTTCTGTGCTCATCTGTGCAGCCAATGACAGAACAGTTGCCATGCTTCCCTCAAACTTTTGCCATTGCGTTAGAACTGGTACACCGTTGTCGCTTGTGAAAACCAAATTACGGCGCTATGGGTGGAAATGTGCAGATTAAGGGCTGATAATATTATAATAAGATCCCCTTACCATTTCACCTTAGCGAAATCTAACGTGTTCGTTTTTTCACATGCTTGCAGTAAAACACTTACCAAAAACGAAGTTACTGGGTTGTCCTTTTTCACATTTTCTGGGTTGGTAGATGCACTGGGGACTCTATTATAGCACTTAAACACAGAAAAAGTTAGATTTTTATGATATGTCACCTTTAAATTTCAATGGGAGCATGTTATGTCTTTGTCTATAGGCCAGGCTGCCATACGAGGGCTGATAGCGGAAGGCCGCCGGCTGGCGAACTCTCTACCAGGCCCGTACAGACAGGATCTGCTAGCAAAGTGTGAGCGAGTGGAGCAGCTGATGATGCAGTTGGCAGATCTTGCGGCGCGAGGAGAGGGAGAGAGTCCTCAGGCCCGCGCTGTAGCTGCTCATCTTTTGGAGGCAATTAAAGTAAGGCATCGTGTCCCCCTTTCTATTAAAAGATCCCAGTATGGTTCACCCACAGCAGGTGTGGGTGAGCCATAATCTGATGTTTAGATCTTCTCAAATGGGAAGTGCAGAGGTCAGAGCTGCTGGCTCTAGAGTCATAGTGCAGTACACAAAGCACCAGGGATTTAAGCTCAATGTAATATATAAGCAAATGCCGCCCTCTGCTGGAAAATATTCTGTTTTCATCAAATGACGTTTTTTGTTTTTGACTGTACATCACATCATATTTTTTCTTTAAGGATCTGAAGGCAAAGATGCAGGAGGCGATGACCCAGGAGGTGTCTGATGTTTTTAGTGATACGACCACACCAATTAAACTCCTTGCAGTGGCAGCAACGGCGCCTCTTGAGGCCCCCAACAGAGAGGAGGTCCGCTGAGTATACAGCCTGTTTTAAACAGAGCGCAGCATGCTTTTCTGTCTCATATCAAATAGGCTAATGCACACAAAGCATTTAAAGCCCTAAACCTAAATGTAAAAAGACTTTAACCATTTTTAGAAGCAAATAAACACTTTTATTCCTAGGGTTATTTTAAAGTATATGAAGTCATTATTTTATAACTAGGTCAGAAATGCATACAAACATACTCATAATCATTATTTATTATAGTTACTCCAGTATAATTAGTTACACTACCAGTCAAAAGTTTTAGAACAGTTTTTTTACATGTTTTTTTAAAGAAGTCTCTTCTGCTAACCAAGACTGCATTTATTTGATCCAAAGTACAGCAAAAACAGTAAAATTTTAAAATATTTTTACTATTTAAAATAACTGCTTTCTATTTAAATATATTTTAAAATGTAATTTATTTTTAGTGATTTTATCATCTTTATTAAAGTCACATGATCCTTCAGAAATCATTCTAACATTCAGATTTGCTGCTCAAAAAACATTTATTATTATTATTATTATGTTGAAAACAGCTGAGTACATTTTTTTCAGGTTTCTTTGATGAATAGAAAGTTCAGAAGAACAGCATTTTTCTGAAATAGAAATATTTTGTAACAATATAGATGTCTTCATAATCACTTTGATCAATTTAAAGCATCCTTGCTAAATAAAAGTTTTAATTTCTATAATTTCTTTCCCAAAAACAGAAAAAATTATACTTTTGAATGGTATAGTGAATAATGTTACAAAAGCTTTTTATTTCAGATAAATGCTGATCTTTGGATCTTTCTAAAGAATCCTGAAAAAAAGTACTTGATGGTTTTAAATATTGATAATGATAACAATAAAAATGTTTCTTGATCAGCAAATCAGCATATTAGAATAATTTCTGAAGGATCGTGTGACACTGAAGACTGAAGTAATGATGCTGAAAATTTAGCTTTGATCACAGAAATAAATTACATTTTAAAATATGTTCAAATAGAAAACAGTTATTTTAAATAGTAAAAATATTTTAAAAATTTGACTTTTTTCTGTACTTTGGATCAAATAAATGCAGGCTTGGTGAGCAGAAGAGACGTCTTTTAAAAAACATTAAAAAGCTTACTGTTCAAAAACTTTTGACTAGTAGTGTACCTAAAACTAAACCTTGTTACTTGAAAAAAAATAGCGTTAACTAAAATTAAATATAAAATGATTTAATTCAATTTTATTTAGTTTAACTTGAACTACTTAAACTAAACTATATAGATTAATAAATACGAATTAAAATAACAAAAACTACAATATTACTAAATGTTAAAATTAAGGTGAAAACAAAATATAAAAAATACATTTTAATTCAAAATATTAACAAAAACTATAATAGTATATCAATAAAAAAAATTAAATATAAAATAATAATTAATTATAATTATTAACATGAATTATAAAATTAATACGTTTTTGTATTGTTTCCCCTCTAGGTCTTTGAAGAAAGGGCGTCCAACTTTGAGAATCATGCCGGTAGACTGGGTGCTACAGCGGAGAAGGCCGCTGCTGTGGGAACAGCCAATAAGAGCACAGTTGAAGGCATCCAGGCGGCTGTGAAATCAGCCAGAGATCTAACACCTCAGGTATGCAGCTCATACATATATGTGTGTGTATATATGTGTGGATGCTGTGCGTATGCCAGAGCTACTTTAAGGGCACATAATGGCGTGCTTGGACTAAAAGATGGACATCAGCCATAGTATCAAGTCTCCAGGGGCATTCAAACATTTTGATGCGAGAGACTACCAAATATGATGATCCCCTTAAGCGAGACCTCATTCTTAAAAATAAGACTGTGTGAAAGTATTGAGAGTTAAATTATAAAAACATTTAATAAATTCCAAAATAACTGGATTTTATATTGTCACAGTACTGAGGTCAAAACAAGTTTTAAGATTAAAACATTATTCAAAATAAGCCTGTTTTTGGACTAACAAGAAAGTTTTGAGTTCTGAAACTTACAGGATGTTTTGATAGTACAATGACCTCTTGTTAAAAGATCAAGGGAATTTTAAATTCTCAGTTCATGACTCCTTTAATAATTTTACCAATAAAGGCTTATACAGTGGACACTATAAAGTTGGTTGTGATCTAATTTGTTTGACACATTTATCTGTTTTTTGCTGTTCTCATGAGCAGGTCACTTCTGCTGCACGAATTTTGCTGAAAAACCCTGGGAACCAGGCCGCATACGAGCACTTTGAGACCATGAAGAACCAATGGATTGACAACATTGAAAGAATGACCAGTAAGCAAAGCTCATATAACATAAAAAACCACATCAAATCTTTTGAAAATCACTGCAATATTAAAAATCTCTATTCCAGGTCTTGTGGATGAAGCCATTGATACTAAATCCCTCTTGGATGCGTCAGAGGAGGCCATTAAGAAAGACATCGATAAATGCCGGGTGGCAATGGCTAACGTTCAACCCCAGATGTTGGTCGCAGGGGCCACCAGCATTGCCCGACGGGCTAACCGGGTCCTTCTGGTGGCCAAACGGGAAGTGGAGAACTCAGAGGATCCTAAATTCAGAGAACTGGTCAAAGCTGCTTCAGACGAACTTGGCAGAACAATCTCACCCATGGTTATGGCTGCCAAAGCCGTGGCAGGGAACATCCAGGATCCAGGTCTTCTTTGTAAATGTTCTGGATACATTTATAGAAAACAGTTTCTTTCTATTACTGACAGAGGTCTTTTGTCTCCTAGGTTCACAAAAGATCTTCCTGGACTCTGGCTACAGGATCTTGGCTGCTGTTGGGAAAGTCAGGGAAGCCTTCCAGCCTCAGGAGCCGGACTTTCCACCTCCACCTCCAGACCTTGATCAGCTGCATGTAAGCTCTACATCATTAAAGCTTCAGGTCTTAAACAGACAATTCTGTCAGTGCTTACTCACCCATATGATTCTATCAGGTCAGTGATGATCAGGCTCCCCCCAAACCACCCCTTCCAGAGGGAGAGGTTCCTCCCCCGAGACCTCCACCCCCAGAGGAGAAAGATGAGGAGTTCCCTGAGCAGAAAGCCGGCGAGATGGTGAGCGAGCCGATGATGGTGGCGGCCAGGCAGCTACACGACGAGGCCCGTAAATGGTCCAGCAAGGTGAGTGAAACTATTATTTTCTAGGCACAAAATCATTTCTTGTAGTTCTTTAGAAATACATTATGGTTCATACGTTTGGGGTCAGTAAGATTTTTTTTTTTTTTTTTTCAAGAAATTAAAACTTTTATTTAGCATGGATGCATTAAATTGATCATCAATGACAGTAAAACTTTCTATTCATCGAAGAATCCTAAAAAAAAGTATCACGGTTTCCAACTAAATAAGCAGCAAAATATTAATAAAAAGAATGTTTAAGTTTAGTTCACCTTTGCCATTAATGTAAGCCCATTTCCACAGACTTCTTTTTTTCTCAGAATTGTGATATAAACTCGCAATTGTGAGAAATAAAGTCAGAATTGTGAGTTTATATCACGCAATTGTGACTTTATAACTTGCAACTGCGAGTTTATATCTCACAATTCTGAGAATATTATAAACTCACAATTCTGACTTTTTTCTCAGAATTGCCAGATAAAAACTGGCAATTCTGCCTTTATTCTTAGAATTGTGTGAAATAAACTCACAATTTTGAGTTATAGTCAGAATTGCGTGATATAAACTCGCAATTGCGAGTTATAGTCAGAATTGACATAAAAACCTCACAATTCTGCCTTTATTCTTAGAATTGTGTAATGTAAACTCACAATTGTGAGAAATAAAGTAAAAATTGTGAATTTCTATCATGCAATTGTGACTTCATAACTCGCAATTGTGAGTTTATATCACAATTCTGAGAATATTATAAACTCACGATTCTGACTTTTTTTCTCAGAATTGTGATATAGAATTGTTATAATTGACATAAAAACTCACAGTTCTGCCTTTATTCTTAGAATTGTGTGATATAAACTTGCAACTGTGAGTTATGAAGTCACAATTGCGTGATATAAACTCACAATGCGAGTTATAAAGTCCAATTTTGAGGGGGAAAAAGATATGTTGTCAGACATTTTATTTCAGAGTTCTGGGTTAACTCGAATTGTTTGTTATAAAGTCAGAATTTCGAGATATAAACTCACAATTCCGAGAAAAAAGTCACAATTGCAAAATATAAATTTGCAAGTCTTTTACACAAACTTTTTTTGAGAAAAAAGTCAGAATTGTGATATAAACTTGCAATTCTGCCTTTATTTTTAGAATTGTGTGATATAAACTCACAATTTTGAGTTATAAAGTCAGAATTGTGTGATATAAACTTCCAATTGCGAGTCATAGTCAGAACTGACAGATAAAAACTCACAATTCTGCCTTTATTAGAATTGTATGATATAAACTTGAAATTGTGAGTTATAGTCAGAATTGTGTAATATAAACTCACAATTGCGAAAAATAAAGTCAGAATTGTGAGTTTATATCACACAATTTGTGACTTTATAACTCGCAATTGCGAGTTTATATCTCACAATAATGAGAAAATTATAAACTCACAATTCTGACTTTTTTCCTCCGCAGGTGTGTTATATTCACAATTCTTCCTTTATTTTTAGAATTGTGACATAAACTCACAATTTTGAGTTATAAAGTTAGAATTGCATGATATGAACTTGCAACTGCGATAATAAATGATATTTTAAAATATCTAAAACCAGAAAAAAAAGGTTTTACTGTATTTTTAAACAAAAAAAAAATTACCGACCCCAAACTTTTGAACGGTAATGTACTATAAATAAAACACTATAATAAATAATTTTAAACAATTAGAATTCAAAATTAAATGGTGAATCTCACAAAGACTGTCAAGATGAAAATGACCCAGTTATGAAAAAGCAAAACTATGTGTTCAAATGTTTTGAGATGCGCTTTGTGTACTGCTCTGCTTTTTATGATTGTGAAATGTCGCTTCTGTTGAAATCTGAGTGTTTTTGTTGTCTTTAACCTGAAATGTGGAAATCTCTATGACGATTCCAGTTTCAGGGCGAAAAAAAAAGGAAACTGTCATCTATGAAAGAAATGTTTGCATGCTCTAACGTTTTAACAAGTAGAGTTTTTTTTTTTTTACCATAGCGATGGAGCAATACATGATTTTTCTTCGCAGCTTTACTCCAAAAGAGCACCTGCTTTGAAACGAGACAGGACTACCTAAATTAACTTTAACTAATGGGAAATGTCTTCCGCAGTGGATGCGATATCAACCGGAACTAGCGCGGAGCTGATACATGCTCATTACAAAGGCTCTTGTAGGCGCTATAAGGTGACGTAAGCAATAATACTTCAAATCAGGTGACCACAGTGAAAGCCCACTGGGTGTGTTTGACTTACTGGATGTGTCGTTGTCCTTTTGTGGATGTTTCTGTGCAATTTTTCTTCTACTTTTATAATGGTCAACCGTCCATTCATGGCTCTGTCTTGGTCCTTGTGAAAACTATTTGTTCTCTTACGTGTTAACATGGTCTTTCCCTGTTTGTATCTGCACGCAGCCCCGTTCATGCTTGTTCAATTATGGTAATATTCACTTTACTAAATTTAATACTGTGTAAAAATAGGAATAACTGAGATATTGCAGACAAATAGACAGATATGCTACCATTCAAATGTTTGGGGTCAGTAAATTTTTCTGTTTTTGAAAAAGGTCTCTTATGCTCACAAAGGCTGAATTTATTTGTTCAAAAATAGAGTAAAAACAGTAATATTGTGAAATATTACCATATAAAGTAACTGTTTTCTATTTAAAGTCATTTTAAAATGTAATTTATACTTGATTGAAAAGCAGCCATTATTCCAGTGATTCCAGCAAATCATTTAGCAAAAATTATCATTTCATATATCATTATAATAATCAATGTTGAAAACAGCGTGAAACATTTTTTAGGATTCTTTTATGAATAGAAAGTTCAAAATAACAGAATTTAATTGAAATATAAATAATTTGTAACAGTCTTTTACTGTCATTTTTGATCAATTTAATGTATCCATGTTTAATAAAATATTAATTTCTTAAAAAAAAAAAAAAAAAACACTTATCCCAAACTTTTGAATGTTTGTGTACATGGAAAATATGGTTTATGACTGACTCTTTTGGCAGCTATAAAATAAAGTAATACTGAATGATTGGAAAAGTATTATGAAGTAACTTGAAAAATAGAAAAAACTTATTTTGTCAACTAGAAAATTCAATCTTTATAAAATAATCAAAAAAATAATTCATATGCAGTCATTTCTAAGAATTTTTAGGTTAAAGGGAGACCTAAAAATGAAAATTCTGTCATTAATTACTCACCCTCATATCATTCCAAACCCAGAAATCCTTTGTTCATCTTCAGAACACAAATTAACATATTTTTGATGAAATCCGAGAACTTTCTGGCCCAGAAAGGTAGTAATAAAATAGTAAATGTAAAAAAAGTCATATTTTTATGACATTTTTGTGACATCAGTGGTTCAACCTTAATTTTATGAAGTTACGAGAATATTTTTTGTGTGCCAAGAAAACAAAAATAATTATTTTTGTTTTAATAATTTTAAAAATGTTTTTTTTTACTACCTTTCTGGGCCTTGAAAATGTCAGTTGCATTGCTGTCTGTGCAAGTTGAGAAAGCTCTAAGATTTTATCAAAAATATCTTAATTTGTGTTCTGAAGATGATCGAAAGTCTTACAGGTTTGGAACGACATGAGGGTGAATAATTAATGACAGAATTTTCATTTTTGGGTGAACTATCCCTTTAAGAATCACTCAATTTTTGGAGAACCCATTGTGTATTTCATTTGTTGGGGGCTTTGCTTGTTTGCTCTCTGTCCAAATTAACCACCCAGTTTCTATCCTCAACTTGAAGTGAGAATAGATCAGTTGTATGATTTTCAGTTGACATTCTAAACCCTGTGGCAGACGTTACCCAGCAGGACCCAGAACGCTGCTTCTCCCAGCCATCCTAAAACCCAGCTGTTCCCACAATCATGTCCTGGGAATCTCCATGCAGTGCCTCTCGTACTAACTCTGTCCTTCTTTCTCCATGCTGGCTCCTTCCTCCCCCCTCCGCCTCCTCCTCCCGTTCCCCAGCCTCCCCAGCCTCCCCAGCCTCCCCAGCCTCCCCAGCCTGAAGTGACAGATGAGGGTTTTGAGGCGGAAGTAGATATAGACGATGAGGATGAATTCACAGACAACGAGGATGATTATGAGCCAGAGCTGCTCTTAATGTCTTCCAATCAGCCAGTTAACCAGCCCATTCTGGCCGCTGCGCAGTCTTTGCACCAGGAGGCTCGCAAGTGGTCCAGTAAGGTACTCTGCTTTTCCGGCCCCGGCGGGCCGCAGCATCCCTTCTGCATCCAGATATTACTGTGGGAATGCTGAAACCAGATAGCTGCTGCTGCTGCTGCTGCTGCTGCTGCTGCTGTTGTTGCTTCACACTTGGGTCCGGTGTGTTTTTTTTGCTGCTGGGGTTGCCAATGACCGCGACTGGAATGGCAAGTTTGTTGTGCATTTCTTGGACAAACTGATACTGGCTTCACAAGTCACTTCCCTGCTCATTTCTGATAGTGTCACGCCTCTGTGCCCCGGTTTGAACGAGGAGCCATTCACTCAACCGCTGCTGCCAAACACTCTGCTTTTGCCAACCTGTGAAGCCATGGATGACAGTTTCCCAATGACTTCGGAATTACACGTGTTGAAGTCATGTCACATGCCTGTTTGTTTGTTGAGCACTTTTTCTAACCATTTAAATGTCAGTCATTGTAGGATGTTACATTTTAACACACTGAAACTTTGCATGAATGTGTATAAACATAACTCTCTCACTAAATGATCTATCAGAATCCTATGTAGGGTATACTGGTAAAGAGAAATAAGATATATATATATATAATACTATAAAATATGTAATTTATAAAATTAGAATTTATTCGTTAGATGGGCACGATATTGTTGACAAGTTGGAGGTAAATATTTTAGATTCTATGGAGCCCCTAAAGTTATGTTTGCAGAAAAAAAAAATGCTGTCAAAGTTTCTTGTGCACACAAGAGAACTGTGGAAAGTTATTTCTGTCAAATAAATAATAAATAAAATAAATAAAAAATTTTACAAACTTTTTTCTTGTAATTGTGACATATATACTTGCAACTGCAAGGAAGTCAGAATTGTGAGTCAGAAAAGTTTCAATTACCTTTTTTTTTTGTCTAAATTCTGTGGTGGAAACAAACAAACAAAAAAATAATAATTAATTGACACATTAATTCCAAGAAAACAAGTCAAAATTGTGAGATGTAAACTCAGAATTCCAAGAAAAAAAAAATCTAAATTGTGAGATGCAAACTATTTTTTTTTTGATGGCAGAAATTAGCTTCCATACTTTCCCCCATGTGCGAGAAACAAAAAAAAAATATTATATTTATTTTTTTAAATTTTGTGGTGGGAACAAAAAAAACTGAATTGCAAGATATCAACTAAGCATTTTGAGAAAAGAAAAACAAAAACAGATTTTCAAAATTTTAACTTTGTGGCAGAAATTAGCTTCCATATTTTCCCCCATGTGCAAGAAACTTTTACAAGCAAACAAAAAAACTTTTTTTTAAATTCTAAAAAAACCCCTGAATTGCCAGATAACTCAAATTTTTATGAAAAAATGTCCGAATTTTTTTTTTTTTTCCGTGGAAGAAATTAGCTTCCAAATTTTCTCCCATGTCCAAGAAAATTTTACATGCAAACAAAAAACTTTTTTTTTTTTTTTTAAATTCTGAAAAAAACCCTGAATTGCCAGATAACTCAGATTTTTATGAAAAAATGTCAGAATTGTTTATTTTTTTCCGTGGCAGAAATTAGCTGCCATATTTTCCCCAATGTGCAAAAAACTTTTACGATTTTTTTTTTTTTTTTCCGTGGAAGAAAATTTTACTTTTTTTTTTTTTTTTTTTTTTTTGTGGTGGATAAAAATAATTGTGAGATATTAACTCAGAATTCCAAGAAAAAAAATCTAAATTGTGAGATGTAAACTTGTTTAAACTTGTTTACATCTCCCCTGTCTATGAGAAACTTGTACATGCAAAAAAAACTTTTTTTTTTAAATTCTGAAAGAAAAAAAAAAAATCATTGAATTGCAAGATATCAGCTAAAAATTTTAACTAAAATGTCAGAATTGTTTTATTTATTTATTTTTTATTTTTTTGTGGCAGAAATTAGCTTCCATATTTTCCCCTCATGTGCGAGAAACTTTTAATTGCAAATAAAAACCTTTTTTTTTCTGTGGTGGAAAAAAAAAATGAATTGTGAGATATTAACTTAGAATTCCAAGAAAAAAATCTAAACTGTGAGATGTAAACTTTTTTTTTTTGAAGCAGAAATTAGCTTCCGTACTTTCCATGTGCAAGAAACTTGTACATGCAAACAAAAAAAGTTTTTTTTAATTCTGAAAAAAAAAAAAAAAAAGCTAAATTGCAAGATATCAACTCAAAATTAAGAAAAATGTCAGAATTGTTTTTTTTTCATGGGAGAAATCAGCTTCCATATTTCCCCCATGTGCGAGAAACTTTTACATGCAAACAAAAAACTTTCATGATGGGAAACTTTTACACCTACACTTGTCACGTGTATTTGTTTCTCATATTTTGTTGTACAAATGTGACATCAGGAGACATGATAAACTATACTAATTTCAAAAAGGCATGACTAATGTGCACTGGATGAATATGATATGATTCTAAATACTATTTGTTTCTCTGTGACATTTTAAAATGTTAGAGATAAAAGTTAGATTCATAGCTAAAGGCTATTATCAGTCACAGATTAATAACAAGCAAAAATTATCGACATGAACAAGCAAACAACCTGTGTTTGCCAAAGTACGCCTGTAAACAAACCCTTACTTTAAATTCTTATGCTAGGTCTACATGTTTTTTTCCTCTTAGGGTAATGACATAATTGGAGCAGCTAAGCGCATGGCCCTGCTCATGGCGGAGATGTCCCGCCTAGTGCGTGGAGGCAGCGGGAATAAACGTGCCCTCATTCAGTGCGCCAAAGACATCGCCAAGGCCTCAGATGAGGTCACACGGCTGGCTAAGGAGGTAGCCAAGCAATGCACCGACAAACGGATTCGCACAAACCTGTTGCAGGTATCAGTAGTAGAGCTTTCTTTCAGCATGGATAGATGAATACTTCTTTTGTCAAGTAAATGTCACCTTTGTGAACTCTAGAATGTTTCTTCCAGGTTTGTGAGCGTATCCCAACTATCAGCACTCAGCTGAAGATCCTGTCCACAGTAAAGGCCACTATGTTGGGACGTACAAACATCAGTGAGGAAGAATCTGAGCAGGTGAGGACACAAAACACATTAATCATCTTTAAAGGGGTCATGAACGGAGAAACCAAAACTCCCTCGATATTTTGACATATAAGAGGTCACTGTGCTATAAAAACATCTTGTAAGTTTCGGAAACTCAAAGCTTTCTCGATAGTCTAAAAATAGCTTATATTGAAGCCAGTGTGCCAAATCCACGTCTACGCAGAAACCAGACAATAAATGTGTCTCCGAATACAACAAGCAATGCCTTCCTTATGATCCTAATATTAGGAAAGAGTGGATGCACTTTATTAGGGCTTGAGCACCAATGGTGCGAGGACCCTATTGGAATTACTCAGTTTCTTCTTCTTCTTCAAAATGAATTGCATTTTTGAGGGCCTAAATATGCACAAAAACTCAATCACAGAAGTGATGAAAATTTACATCTGATATGGGTTTCAGAAGTGGGTGTGGCAAAATGGCTCAATAGCACCACCTATTAAATTTCAACAAAGTGCCCCTTGAGTATGTTTCAAGAACATGTACGAAATTTGGTAGACACATGTAACACACCAATACCAACAAAAAAGTCCCCCGGTACGAAGTCCGAAACTGAACAGCAAGTCTGTTATTTAAAATTTTCTCTGCACGTTTTGTGCTGTTTTTGCTATTTTCAGGTCTTGTATTTAAACAAACTCTTAGAGAATTCATCAGATCAACACTAAATTTGGTCAGCCTATTCTAAAGCCCTTTGTGATGTTAAATTGCAAGGATCTAGCATTTTCGTTGAAGGGCGTGTCAGTGGTGGCCTGACAAACTTCAATTTTTCTCCATGAAACTGGAGGCTGTTATAATTCAGGCATACAATGTACAGTCCACCCCAAACTTCACATGTTTGATAAGAGTCCTGGCCTGAACACATCTAAATGCCAATATTCCGTTATAATCATGCTGTCAACATGTGCTGGCAACAGGAAATGACTTGTTTTATACTAACTTACACATGCAGAGCCAGTCTGCACTAGACTTCACTTGTTTTACAAGAGTCCTGGCCTAAAGACATCTGAAGGCCATTATTCAGTTATAATCATCACCTGTTGGCAACAGGATATGTCATGTTTTACACTAACTCAAACATATCATGTTCAATCTGCACCAAATGTCATATGTTTGATTAAAGTCCTGGCCTGAAGACATCTACATGCCAATATCCAGTTATCCACCCTTATTTTTCCCGAAAAAGTGGGTGCAGCCATTTGTACATTTTTTGTGTCTGGCTTCCGGTCTCATCCACTTCCAGCTATATTTAGCTGCACAAAAAGCTTGTTTTACTGCTTGATACTGCAAACTGGTGTGTCTTACCATATTATTTTAATTTATTAGCTTAATTATGAACACACTGGTTTGTAGTGCAAACTGTTTTACCGTTTACTGCACTTCGATATTCTTCTCGTTATTTCCCTATGGCGGATTATGAACCGGACGTCTAACACATTACCTGAAAACATCTTACTTCCGCATTGAAAAATAAGGTGGATAGTCGTAGTGCCACCAGCTGGCAGCAGGCAGTTTGGCGCATATACACTGACCAAAATTATAAACGCAACACTTTTGTTTTTGCCCCCATTTTTCATGAGCTGAACTCAGAGATCTAAGACTTTTTCTATGTACACAAAAGGCCTATTTCTCTCAAATATTGTTCACAAATCTGTCTAAATCTGTGTTAGCGAGCACTTCTCCTTTGCCGAGATAATCCATCCACCTCACAGGTGTGGCATATCAAGATGCTGATTAGACAGCATGATTATTGCACAGGTGTGCCTTAGGCTGGCCACAATAAAAGGCCTCTCTAAAATGTGCAGTTTTACTGTATTGGGGAGGTCCGGGGGGGTCCGAAAACCAGTCAGTATCTGGTGTGACCACCATTTGCCTCGCGTAGTGCAACACATCTCCTTCGCAAAGAGTTGATCAGGTTGTTGATTGTGGCCTGTGGAATGTTGGTGCACTCCTCTTCAATGGCTGTGCGAAGTTGCTGGATATTGGCAGGAATTGGAACACGGTGTCGCATACGCCGATCCAGAGCATCCCAAACATGCTCAATGGGTGACATGTCCGGTATGCTGGCCATGCAAGAACTGGGATGTTTTCAGCTTCCAGCAATTGTGAACAGATCCTTGCAACACGGGGTTGTGCATTATCATGCTGCAACATGAGGTGATGGTCGTGGATGAATGGCACAACAATGGACCTCAGGATGCCATCAATAAAATGCACCTGTGTTCGTTGTTCATAACATACGCCTGCCCATACCATAACCCCACCGCCACCATGGGCCACTCGATCCACAACGTTGACATCAGCAAACCGCTCACCCACACAACGCCATACATGCTATCTGCCCTGAACAGTGAAAACCAGGATTCATCCGTGAAGAGAACACCTCTCCAAAGTGCCAGACGCCATTGAATGTGAGCATTTGCCCACTCAGGTCAGTTACGATGACGTCTCAACTCTGAGACGGTTTCTGACAGTTGCAGAAATTGTTTGATTATGCAAACCGATTGTTGCGGCAGCTGTCCGGGTGAAGATGCTGGATGTGGAGGTCCTGGGCTGGTGTGGTTACACGTGGTCTGTGGTTGTGAGGCCGGTTGGATGTACTGCCAGATTCTCTGAAACGCCTTTGGAGATGGCTTATGGTAGAGAAATGAACATTCAATTCATGGGCAACAGCTCTGGTGGACATTCCTGCAGTCAGCATGCCAATTGCATGCTCCCTAAAAACTTGCAACATCTGTGGCATTGTGCTGTGTGATAAAATTGCACATTTGTGGCCAGCCTAAGGCAGCATCTTGATATGCCACACCTGTGAGGTGGATGGATTATCTCGGCAAAGGAGAAGTGCTCACTAACACAGATTTAGACAGATTTGTGAACAATATTTGAGAGAAATAGGCCTTTTGTGTACATAGAAAAAAGTCTTAGAACTTTGAGTTCAGCTCATGAAAAATGGGGGCAAAAACAAAAGTGTTGCGTTTATAATTTTGGTCAGTGTAAATGACTTGGGATATTTCTTCTGTATTTACCACTTTAAATGCATATTCCTCACCATTCACTGTTTTCCTAAGGGTTAAAAACAAGACAGAAAATAGCCCATTACTTCTAAATTATGAAGTTTTTTGATGTAAAAATCTCTAACATTATAAGGGGACCTCAGAGAACAGTTTATGACCGCTTTAATAAAGGATTTGTTGAATTGGATTGGAATTAAATTGATTGTGTTTGTTTTTAAGGCTACGGAGATGCTTGTGCACAACGCACAGAACCTCATGCAGTCTGTGAAGGAGACAGTCAGAGAAGCCGAAGCCGCCTCCATCAAGATCCGCACAGATGCAGGGTTCACTCTTCGCTGGGTCCGAAAGACCCCCTGGTACCAGTAAACGGAGGACTCATTGTTTTCGATTAGCGATTCGCATCCTTGCCTTTTCAAACGTGTGGGATCTGATAAGGGGTGGCAGGTGGAAAGAATGAACCCTATCTGATTCTTATACTTTTGGACATCAGTGTTCGGCTCTAGTTTCGGGTTGACTGGTATTACTTATTTTTATTTACTTGCTGGTTTTGGTACTCGGTACACCTACGCTGCTCCTTACGGAGGCTATTTTTGTCCGGAAGGTTTGCTGTTGTTACCTTTATCTCACGATACTGAGGTATAGTGTAGGAGTATACAGGAAGCAGATTTTTAAATATATATTTTTGGTATGTTGGGTTTCCAAATTCCAGGTATATATATATTTTTTGCATGAAGATGTTTTCTATTTTGTATTGGAGAAAAATGGCATGACGCCTCTCTCGAACAATGTCGGAGTTCACGATGAAGATGAAATTTACTTTAAATTAGTTTTTGACAATTCAATTTTCTTATTGAAATGTATATATTTATATTTCTTATATTTCATCAGAACATTATCACAGATCACTTTTTAGTCGCAAATATACAACACAAAGTTCTAAGTTTTACTTTGCTATTCAAAAACCCTATAGCTGGTGGTTTTTAAGTTACAGTTCAATATAATTAATTGTTCTTCGCTCATATTTATAATGAACTTTTGCTTAGCTATTTATTAAATATGATAATGCCTTTTTTGATGGGTCGTGCCATTACAAAGATGTATTCTGCATGGCATGGTTGATGCCAAAGATTTTGTTTTTTTTACACTTTAGCTATCAAATAAAAACATTTATGGTGTAACTCTACATAGACACGTAAAAGCTTGGATAGTTAACACTTAAATTCTTTATACTTCATTCACACTCTTCTTTCTGATAAGCTTGTTGAGAGAGTGAACGATTATTTAAATTTGTTCAAAGAAAAGCACAATCCTCACAACAGTTGAACTGTTCTTTCTTAGCTCAGTCTGTTTACAGTTTACAGCTGTAATTTTGACGTTTATCTGCGTGATTGTGTTTGCTATTGTAGTATATTGATAATAGAGCTGTCTTAATGTTTTTACCCATTTAAAAAAAAAATGGGTAACAAGACCCAGGTGGCTTGTTTAAATGTGATACTTACGTGTTTGGAGATGCTTAAAATGCAGCGTTTACCCCCAAAAAACCTTCCTGTTGTTCTAAAACTGAAAACGAAAGTCATGTTGTTTTGGACCCCATTGACTTTCAAGTATGGACAAAAACTTCGATATTTTTCAAAATGTTTTCTTTTGTGTTCCACAGAAGAAAGTCAAGTTTGGAATGACATGAGGGTGAGTAAACCGCAGATTTTTTGGGTGATCTATCATTTTAAAGACAGTAGAAAATTCACAGTATAGAATCAAATGTGTGGAAATTGTGCAATTATAGTATGAAACCCCCAGTAGCACAAGCTCATCACCATTATTAGCTGAAGATGCGCTCTGAAATTTTCTGTACAGCTACACGAACACTATCATGATGCTTCACTGCCTTGCATTCACTTAAAAACTCTTATCTACAACATATACATTTAAAGGAGTACCTTTCCAGCCCAATATAGTGCCTCGTTGTGAAAGTTTACAGGGCTGTATTTGTATGTGAAATAGCATGTTGTGGGTTCTGATGACATTTAGAAAGGGTGAAATTACTGCTTTGTGAATGTATATATGACACTAATGTTGACTTTTTCAGTGTCACAGAAAAAAAAACATCTTATGTGCCTCAGATTAATAAAAAAAAACAGTTAAGGTGTTTTGTTTGGAACTTCTTTCCTCAAATATGTCAAGTTATTGTCTCATTTGTACTGCAAAAAGGCTTAGTCAAAGGTGGAAACACACAAAATCTTTTGTTTGCAAACTTTATAAATCTGAAGGCTTTTGGTTTCAATACATATCTCAAAATGCAAGTATGCAGTTCCCTTGACATTTTACAAAATAATGCAATTGCGTGTCCTTGTGTGCAAATCCTCAAAGCTTCATTTAGGTGGCAGACCTGCATATCTACCATATCACTGCAGGTCAGTGCAACAGAACCAATTTTATCACTTGTGCTCAAAGTGGCTCTATAGTGCTTGTATGTGTCAAACTACTTTAAGTGTAATTGTCTACAATCTGATACAGCTTCCATTCACTTCTGAGCAGTGATGTGCTTGTGTAGTAGATGAGTAGATTGCATCACTGTAAATATGTCCTGCTATAAGCATGACTGTTTTTTTAAAGAAGGCAATTTGAGTGTGTGAGGCCTCCTTAAAGTATTTTTTTCATTCGAAGGCCACTGGCAAAAGTATTTGAAAAATGAAAAAAATAAGGCTTGTGAATATGTGCAGAAACTCCCAGGTATGGTTTTGTGCCAATATTAAAGACTGTAAAGCAGTATTGTCAAATACCGTACCTTAAATCCTAACTTAATACAGTTTTAATACATTAAATGGAATGTTATTGATATGAAGTTAAAGATTCCCAAAAAAACTGCTCTCCCAGTACTCTCCAGTGGAGAGATTTTCACTTCTTTCAAATTGCCAGTTACTTCCCACAAAAGAAGAAACATAAATATTACGATAACAAATGTAGCTGCGATGTTAAAAAAACAAAACAAGGAAGATTGTGCACAAGGTTGCAATCCTGTATGATTTGTCACTTAGAAAATGGCACCTCTAATAAACTTTTGGCATATGATTGTGATATTCTGCAGCTGGCCTCATGTCCTGACTTGGAACTTCCCAGCTTTGGTCACATATTTCACACCCTTGAATGGTTTATATTTCTCTCCGTACATGTCTAGACGATTGACTTTCAGACCTGTGAAACAGAAGAGAGAGTGAAGTAAGGATAGCGGTATTCATATAGCACGTATTAAAGGAGAAGTCCACTTCCAGAACAAAAATGTACAGATAATGTCTGCATCCAAGATGTTCATGTCTTTCTTTCTTCAGTCGTAAAGAAATTATGTTTTTTGAGGAAAACATTTTAGCATTTTTCTCCATATGGTGGACTTCTATGGTGCCCCTGAGTTTGAACTTCCAAAATGCAGTTTAAATCCATTTTTAAACGATCCCAGCCGAGGAAGAAGGGTCTTATCTAGCGAAACGATTGGTTATTTTTATAAAAATAATACAATTTTATACTTTTTAATGCCAAACGCTCATCTTGTTGCACTCTGCCTGAACTCTGTTTTTTTCCGGTTCATGACAGTTAGGGTACATCGAAAAACTCCCATCGCATGTTCTCCCTCAACTTCAAAATCGTCCTATAATCGCTGTTTTACCATTTTGGTTAAGGGTGTTTGATCTTCTTTGCATGTTCTCTTTGCAAAGACTGGGTTGGTACTTCTGCAGCGATGTAGGATGATTTTGAAATGATTTTTGAAGTTGAGGGAGAAAATACGTTTGGAGTTTTTCGGCATACCCTAACTGTCTTGAGTCAGAATACACAGAGTTCAGGCAGAGCAAGACAAGTTTGAGATTAAAAAGTATTTAAATTGTATTTTTTAATGAAAATAACCGATCGTTTTGCTAGATAAGACCCTTCTTCTTCGGCTGAGATTGTCATTTGAAGCCGCATTAAACTGCATTTTGGAAGTTTAGACTTGGGGCACCACAGCAGTCCATTCTGTGGAGAAAAATCCTCAAATGTTTTCCTCAAAAAACATAATTTCCTTACGACTGAAGGAAGAAAGACATGAACATCTTGGATGTCAAGGAGGAGAGTACATTATTAAGATAATAAACAAATAATAAATCAAGCAGGGTTATAGCAGCTTTTTAAAAGCTTGTTAATAACAACAGTGCTTTATCACAAGGTCCTGCTGCCAATGAATAACAACCAAAGCTGATAAAAGGACACTAGCCTACCTGAGATGGCTAACTGCTGGATTTTCAGGTCAATGTTCAGACTTGGGTTCTCCTCTGGTTTAGGAGCTCCAGACTGCAGGCTTAGACTTCCTTTCAGATTGGGAAGCTTTTGAGGATTAAGTTTCCCTATGTCCCACACCAAAATCTACAAGACAACATCCAAAGGAAAAATAGTGAAAAATACTGTTTCAAATGATCAACAGCTGTGACATTACTATAATACCACCAGTACAATAAATCAATAAAAACGTAAGACAGAGAGTTGCATCTGACCTTTGTGACGGGGTCATAGTTGTAGGTTCCCTGAGTGGCGTTGAGGTTGGCACTAAGAACCACTTTGGGCATGTGTATGGTCACTACCAAACACTCCACAGTCTTTCCCATGGTCTGTTTAGGACCCACAGTGATGTCCAGTCTTCCTGAAGATCCAGTCTCAAAGAAACTGATGTTCTGCTTCACATATACCGGGATTGCTACAAGGCTGTGAAATCAGATTAAAAACCTTTGGATGGGGAATATCTAAATAGCTTTAATACATATTTTAGGTTCATTGTGAAACCGTTTACTACAGATCAATACTCTGCTTACTTCTGCGCACTGATGTGATACGACATGAGCTGAAAGTTTCCATCAGGAGGAATGAAGGAGATAACTCTCTCGCTTTCCCATCTCTTATAACGGACGCATGGATGAAAGCTCACATCGTCCAGAAGTCTGGGGTTCTGTGGACAACATGCAGTTGTGTTAAAAAAAAATGTTTTGATAAAAAAGTTTTTAAAAGTACATATGTGCAATATATTCCCTTGATCATAAAGGTCATAAAAGCAGCATGCATTAAAGAAATGTTGTTTCAAATAGTTTTAGATAAGAGTATAATGCTTTATCTTTTGTTCTTTTTTTTCTGTCCTTGAAAAAGACACTCAATCCTTAGGTGCACTATAGGCGCCCAGTGGCGCCACTTGTGCTCTGAACTTTCATTAGATAAGGTCAAAGTTAGATAAGAACACAGATACTGACAAGATTTTCCAACTTGGCATAAAATTATAATTCACCATCTATTTTTTAAATGCATGTCATAGATCTTATTGTGAACAATTCATCTGACTGTGTATATGTCTTATTTATTTTATAATAATGACCTTGCAATGTTTAAGGAAATGGCAACCTGCTTAAACCCAGCCCATACAAGCTTGCATTCATCCATTTTCATTTTGAGTGCGACGGCCCCATCTCAAAATCTAATTAACAACCAACTGATAGATCCAATTCTCCACCCTACTTTTATTACTTTCTTAATAATACATCACAATATGAAAAAAAGATCTGTCGATAGTTTAGTTTCATCACAGCTTGCTTCCAAAAAGAAAAGTGCTCTTACCATAAATGAGAGAGTAAGATCTGGCATGCCAGAGAGCTTGACACAAGCATCAATAACTCCTTGGATTTCTGCAAAAACTGTAGTTCCTGAAACAGAAGAGAACACCAACATTAACCTTGAAAGGAAATACAACCCCTTCAGTATTATGCATTCGCATAAACAATGAACAGTCGAGGTCAAAAGTTTACATACACCTTGCAGAATCTGCAAAATGTTAATTTTACCAAAATAAGAGGGATCATACAAAATGCATGCTATTTTTTTTATTTAGTACTGACCTGAATAAGAGATTTCACATAAAAGATGTTTACATATAGTCCTCAAAAGAAAATAATAGTTGAATTTATAAAAATGACTCTGGTCAAAAGTTTACATACACTTGATTCTTAATACTGTGTTGATACCTGAATGATCCACAGCTGTGTTTTTTTTTTCTTTGTTTAGTGGTAGTTGTCCCACAAATTATTTGGTTTTTCAGCATTTTTGTGTATTTGAACCCTTTCCAACAATGACTGTATGATTTTTTTAGATCCTTCTTTTTACACTAAGGACAACTAAGGGACTCAAATGCAACTATTACAGAAGGTTCAAACACTCACTGATGCTCCAGAAGGAAAAACAATGCATTAAGCACCGGGAGGCAAAAATTGTTTGAATTTGACCAAGGCAAATGTTACTTATTTTGTCTTCTGGGAAACATGCAAACATGTATCTTCTGTAGCTTCTTAAGGATGAATAAAATAAAAAAAATGAAAAAGAAAAAAATCTGATATTTAGGCAAAATAAGAAAAATGTACACATCTTCATTCTGTTCAAAAGTTTACACCCCCGGCTCTTAATGCATCGTTTTTCCTTCTGAAGCATCAATGAGTGTTTAAACCTTCTGTAATAGTCGCATATGAGTCCCTCAGTTGTCCTCAGTGTAAAAAGATGGATCTCAAACTCATACAGTCATTGTTGGAAAGGGTTTAAATACACAAAATGCTAAAAAAAAACAAAAAACAAAGAATTTTGTGGAACCTGAAGGATTTTTTTGAAGAACAGCGGGCAGTTTAATTGTTCAGGACAAACAAGGGACTTGTGAAGAATCAAGTGTATGTAAACTTTTGAACGGGGTCATTTTTATAAATTCAACTATTATTTTCTCTTGTGGGCTATATGTAAATGTCTTCTAAGTGAAATATCTTATTCAGGTCAGTACTAAATGAAAAACAAAACATGCATTTTGTATGATTCCATTTTGCAGATTCTGCAAGGTGTATGTAAACTTTTTAACTGTGAAAATAAAGTACCAAAAACAGTCTTACCAGACTTATCCAGGATGGCATCGATTTCTTCCACCACATCAAAGTAAGCCTCATTATTAGTGTATTTCACACCTGCTCTTCTCCACGGAATAGTGGAGAGCTGACCAGTAGGAAGCGTTTCGCCAACATTACTGCTGCCTGAAGATTATGAATCAGTTAGATTCTCAACATCACAAGGCCACAAATAAAACACTCAGGTACGTGGTCTTACCTGTGATGGTGTTAACCATCGTTCGCAGGATTGTGGGAGGTTTGATGAGTTCTTTCAAGATGTTGGATTCTGTAGCGAGGGGGAAGCCATTATCCAACATTTCCTCCAAGAGCTCGTACACTATAACAACATTGTCCTTGATTGTAGTCTCAGAACATTCTCCAAAATAGTCCTGTGTAAATTATTATAAAATACCATATTATTCAACACACATTCTAAAGTATGCAAGACATCTGCAATAAAATGTACACCAAGTTTGCTGAATAAAAGCATTAAATTCTTAAAATAAATTCTTTCTGAACCCAAACTATGCCACACCGTCAGTGGGTTATTTATACCTGAAATGTCTCTGCGACTCGATGCAGAAATTCTATAACAAAGAGCGGAGGCACTTCGGTTTGGATGACAGAAACAAAGAAGATCTTCTCACGGTAGATGTTTATGAGATAGTGATGAGGGGTGTGGATGACAGGAGGCACATTGTCAGGTTCCACTGCCTTCTCTCGTGCTTCGAAAAAATAATCGCAGACCGAGCGGCTTATGACACTCTTCCAGTGTTTCTCCAGGAATAAATCGCCAGCATTGTTTATCAGAAACAAGCTGTGAATCATGATGAGGGCTGGAATTTCAACAGGATGAGAATGGGACAATGAGAATGGGAGTCACGGTGCTAACAGCAGGTATGAGCTACTATGTTATTCCAGTGTTTTTTAATAACGCTGGTTATAAAAATTAATAATCAAAAATGTACTGTGAGAACTACAAGGTAAACTTACTCAATTTATGTCCACATTTATTGTTTAAACCATGTCTTTGTAATCTGCTTTAAAGTCACTATCCATATTTAATAATCTGTATAAGAAATAAAACAATATTCTTATTACCTCTAGTAATTAAGTCATGAGAATTACACTACCAGTCAAAAGTTTTTGAACAGTAGGATTTTTTTTAAGAAGTCTCTTCATCAAGCCTGCATTTATTTGATCCAAAATACAGCAAAAGCAGTAATATTGTGAAATATTTTTACTATTTAAAATAACTGCTTTCTATTTGAATATATTTTAAAATGTAATTTATTCATGCGATCAAAAGTGATGAGGAAATAATGTTACAAAAGATTTCTATTTCAGATAAATACTGTTCTTCTGAACTTTCTATTCAAAGAAACCTGAAAAAATCTGTTTTTAACAACAATAATAAACATTTTTGAGCAGCAAATCAGAATATTAGATTGATTTCTGAAGGATCGTGTAACTGGAGTAACAATGCTAAAATTTAAGCTTTGAAAAGCTTTGAAATCACAGGAATAAATTACATTTTAAAATATATTCAAAGAGAAACCAGTTACTTTAAATAGTAAAAATATTTTACATTTTTACTGTTATAAATAAATACAGGTTTGGTGAGCAGAAGAGGCTTAATAAAAAATATTTAAAATCTTATGACTTTTGAAAAAAAACAAAAACTTTTTACTAGTAGTGTAGGTAAAAATTAGGATAGTGGCTTTAAAGCAGATTACAGTTTTATCCCTATTTTACAAACACCCATTCCCATATAATCACCTAAATAATAAAAATAAGCAATCTTCATGAATATAAATAATACTGAGCAGAGGTTAGATCTAAATGCTGCAAATTGTGCACATTATAAAGCTACATTTCAGGTCCTGAGCTCTGTGCAAACAACTGTATCATCCTATAGCAGTAAATGAAAACTTAAGAACCTAAATTTCTTCATTCTGGTTGCAAACAAACTTGTAACATAGAAATTACTATAACTTTAAAAGCAATGTAGTACTGTGTGATAGCTAACAAAACCATTAATCCCTCAGAAAATACTAAAAACAAATGCATGAAAGTTGTTTCCTTAAAGAAGAGTTACAGGATATCCTGCGTCTACCGATTTTTGAGACAATAATATTCAGTCGAACAACTGCAGGCAGTCGGTTGTTCATAACTACAAATATCTAAACTTATTGTAAATAAATCTTACCTGTAGACAGCTGTCTTTATTAATATTTTCAGGCAGTATCCCCCGTTTGCAAATGTGGCAGTCACTCCTCCTTCTTGGGGCTCATGCGTTCGAATCTAAGCCTGTCGCGAATTCATATTAAAGTGGATTTAAAACACAAATAATCGCTTCTTGTGAAAAACGCGTAAGATTAAAGACGTTAAACAACACCTCTGGAAAGCATGTCCTTCATTAAAGTTTATATTAGCATGGAAATGTATTTTTTGCTCCGGCGATACACAGGGACAGCTATGTGTCTATGGTAAATTTTTCTCTCCACGGCAATCATTTCATTGAATCGGTTCTTTCGAACAATTCTTTTCGAAAAATAGTCAAATGAACAGATTCATTGGTTCTTCATATAATCACGTGGCGTGTAGAAACACGCTGTTTGTTGCGATTTTCATTGAGGTTTATTAAAACGACGACCTTTTTACGAATTCATACATTTGTATTCGGTTTTACTTGTAACATTTCTGCTGTTTAGCTGTTAGGGTAAATTTAACCCTGTTTGGCAAATCTTCGGTTCACTCACGAAATTTACCGACTCACTGAACCGAGAATCGAATGCTTTTATTAGCATCTCATTCATCGGTTCTCGGCTCATTATGAAACGGATATGATCAAGAGAGACGATTCTCGGTTTAATGAATCCTTAAGAACAGCTCGGACCTTTTCAGTCCGGTTAGTGAAGGAATAGATTAGTGAATCGATTCAGTGAAAAGATTCGATTCAAAAGAACTATCCGCTTACCCGCGCATCCAGATGCTTCATTCGCTCAACAAGGTGCCTGGAGCATTTTTGATAGAGCTCTATCACAGTAAAGCATGGCGTCCGATGAACCTAAAGCCAAGAGGATTAAACTCGAGGAAAAAAAGCTCAGGTACAGCAAACACAAGCATCGGTTGAACACTGGTGAATGACAGAGTCACGGGTGTGTTTATGGATTTTATTAAACACGCGGTGGTTTGTTTGCGAGCACTTTTGGGTCAGAGGTCTAGTCTGCGTGTCACTTAAAGTCCATGTGTTGTCAATTTAGTGTTTTCTTTCTCAAAAGCACATTGTCGTTGCTCTGGAGAGGAATGTATCTGGCATTTTCCCATTTTAGAGCAGTGCCAATGAATCAGTTCAGTTTTGCTGCAAAGCCTAAATCGCAAACTCGTGATCATGTGGCATTTCTTTTTGCGTGAACAATGTCCAAAGCGTTCCACAATCACTTCAGTTAAACATAGGCGACTAGTGAGTTCGCGTTGTTGTGTACCTATGATTAATGCTTCTGAACATCCGTTGTCCTTGAGTGTTTTATACCGACCACTGGAGTGCGTCCCTCCGGCTCCACGTGTCTTTTGTTTTGCAGTTCAACTCCGCTGCACAAAAAGTCTTCCTTGCTGTACACGCATGCATACATATTATAAATACATGCATGCATTCAAAAAACATGTGTGAGTATACAGTATAGTTGTCCGTTTACTTTACGCCCCATGCACACATGTTGGTTGCAAGTTGTGTAGGTCACTTTCCGGCTGGTATTTCTGTTCCAACCTACTGACAACCGCCTTATCAGATATGTGGAGCTTTTACGAGTGCTGTCATTACGAAATATCAGCCTTGACTAATATATCTTAGTTATTCGGCTAATGGCTACTGAGAATAAATGACAATACTTTCACATACTTGCTTGCACACCGGTATACTGTCTTGTATGAACATGGTTAGGTCACAGCTAAATATTGGTCATTATTGCTTGTATTTGCATACTGGGTGGCGTATATAGTATTTTACGTTTAATATGTACGTTTAGCTTTATTTTTATGTTTACACAACATTTTCAACTACAAAAATCTAAAACTGGAGCACTCAGCCAATCAGCAGTCGATGCTCTGCTTGTTTAGCCAATCAGCGGCGAGGTGGTCTTGCGTCTGAGTACAAACATTGCAGACCGCTGACTGTCGGTTTGACTGTCATTAAACTCCAGTGAGCATCATCACCTCAAGCCATCCTCATGCCTACAGCCAGGTAGGGATAAATTGGATGGTTAGACACCTATTCAGCTATTTAAGGAATTTTCAAGAAGTTTTTTCATTCTATATTGAAAAGAGAAACCAATTTTCCAACTCAAAATAGCTTGTCGTTTTAAAAGAATTTGGTGTTGTTTTGATGGTTTTGGCTAATGGAAGCTCACAAGATGTGATGTTTTATTGTTTTCTGCATAGTTTGCACATTTACCATGTTGCTGAGATGCCTGCTGTTTACTTTTGGCTGTACATAAATGATTTTAGGCACTACAGAAATGATATTCATATATTTCTTTATTCATTGAACAGCACATCCAAACATCTGTTTTAGGGCACCACAAGCTTCACAAACTCCCACACTGACACATCTGTGCTTCTTCACGTGTTTCCCATAACTTACACTAAACAATTGGCTTTCTTTGAATGTAGGAGTGTGAAGGTTCATTTAGAGGAATTTTTATGTCCGCTCATTCCTTGTAGTATTTGGAAGTGCTTCCTTATCTGTTTACATTAATAATAGAGAATATGGAAAAACATACATGCTTTTATCAGGACTCACTGCTACGTTTTAATCTTAGGGTCTCCACACATGTCTCATCCAGGGTGAATGAACGGTCAGTCACTCAGCCACGTGTTTGAATGCTTGGCTGGATAGATGTGGTGACTGTCTAATGCTTTCTTTAATGTTTTAGTGCCTAGTTTGAAACATTTATGACACGCTTTTCTGCTTTAAAACGATTTGTGTCTGGCTAAACAAATGTTGAGTATTTCTGCATGTGCTAGACAAAATATCTAGCTTGTAGCTCTTCTGCGTAAGCAATGCTTACGTTTTTCAAATTGTGTAATGTGCTGTCATTTATGCTTGAATGGATCTTCAGTGTTTATGCTGAATTTCGGGTATGTAAAGTCCCTCAAGACAAAAACGCTTGAGTTATGCACATTTTTTGAATTTTTGTGAAAATGCTGAAAATAGTATGCTTGGTCAAAGAAATGTCCCTGCTATCTTTAGAAGACACATCACGCAAGTGGATCACAAAGGCCTTGTGCATATGCTTTTAGTGCAACTATGCCTACATCTGTTGTCAGGACTACTCAGTTGTTTTCCTAATGTCTTAACTGGACACGCATGTCTTTTTTTGCAGTCAAAATGCCCTTTTCGGGATGGGAAACCCCCTGCTTGACATCTGCGCTGTTGTGGACAAAGACTTCCTAGACAAGTAAGTCACATGTTTCTTTAAAATCAATTTGATTTGAATTTATTTGATGACATGGCTGGGCCCTGCTGTATGTTTGCTTTGGGATCAGTGTGTTGTGTCAGCATTTTGTCTTGGGTGACGTGTGAACTAAAACCTCTTTTTAACATGTCACTGAGTGGTTGATCTTTGGTCAGCCCATGTTGGAAGCCCAGTAGCTTTTGGGATCATAATCTTCTTTGTGAAGAAATTAAACCCACTACGTTTAATAGGCCAAGTGTCCTTGTTCTTTAAGGAGGTGGCATGTGCCATGGGCACTCTGCGGGTGAGAGGAAATCTCCTGTTTGACACGTAGGCCTACTTGCAGAGTGCCATTCCAGCACTAGTCATAAAACAATACCCCCTTCATTACATAACCCCAAACACACTGGCAGTGCACGACTTGCCATTGGCGTCCTTGCCTTACCATGACCGTGAGGTGGCACACTTCGAGCGGTTTTACCAAACCAATGTTTTAATAGTTGGTAACCTGATCTGACCTTTCTGTGCAGGTTGAACTACTTTGATCAGTTTGTGTTTAGTCACTTTGCAACGGTAACTTTCGTGCTGTAAATTCTATAATCTACCAGGGCAAACATTTATCTTTAAATCTAATTGTTTTTTAAACAGTCAAACTACAGTTTATTGGTTCCTAACTGTCAGCAGTATTGCAGACAGGTTTGGTAATCTTAAAACTGCTGTTTCAGACTGTTTCTTGACCTGTGACAGACTTTGACTGCAGTGATTTCCATTTGATTTATTCTAAGGAGTTTGTTTATTTGCTTGACCTGTTGTTTGCATGGCAGAGTCAAAGAATAGATCACCAAGATGCACTAAGAGAGATCAGTAAGCTGGGTATTTAATGATTAGATATCGGCCCAGAGCATGGTTGACCACATACCGAATATAAAAAGACCTCAAGATAATGGAAAATAGTTTTAGCTACTTGAGCAATTTGATTGAGTGACGAGAAGTTAAAACATTGCTTCATCACCTAAATCTCAGTAATGCCACTTGGTCACTTATTATGTTCTCTTAAAGACATTCACTGACAAATTGAGGTTTGACTCCTTAGGTTAATTTGTTAACCTTTCTTTTCACTTGAGAGAGAAGCGCAACAAAACCCCTTACAAGCTTACATGCGTATACACTACCATTAAAAAAAAATACAAAAACACAGCTATATTGTGAAATATTATTACAGTTCAAAATAACTGTTATCTGTTTAATTGTATTTTGAAATGTACTGTATTCCTGTGATGGCAAAGCTGATTTTTTTTAGCAGCCATTACTCCAGTTTTTAGTGTCACATTATCCTTTAGAAATCATTCTAATATGCTGATTTGCTGCTTAAGAAACATTATAAATGTTAAAAAAAAAATAGTTTGCAAAAATACTTTTTATTTGTGAACATCGTGATACAAATTTTCAGGTACCTTTGAATAGAAAGTTGAAATAGAAGTCTTTTTAAGATTAAGCATAATAAATGTGACCCTGGATCACAAAACCAGTCATGAGTGTACATTTTTTTGAAATTATACGTATACACAGTCTGAAAGAATAAATAAACTTTCCGTTGATGTATGGTTTGTTAGAAAATGACAATATTTGGCAGAGATACAACTATTTGAAAATCTGGAATCTGAGGGTGCAAAAAAATCAAAATATTGAGAAAATCACCTTTAAAGTTGTCCAAATGAAGTTCAAAGCAGTGCATATTACTAATCAGAAATTAAGCTTTGATATAATTACGGTAGGAAATTTACAAAATATCTTCATGGAGCGTGATCTTTACTTAATATTTTGGCGTAAAAGAAAAATCGATAAATTTGACTTATCCAATGTATTTTTGGCTATTGCTACAAATATACCCGTGCTACATAAGACTGTTTTTGTGGTCCAGGGTCACAAATGTCTTTGTCATTGAAAAAAGAAATGGTAGTGTAAATAATACTCAAGTCATTTTATTATTTTTGCCTTCATCTCCAAATACTTTTATTGTTGCTGCATAAGACTTCTAATATTTGCAATTAGTCAGTGTCCAGTTCCATAATCCTCTTCAGATGTAGAATTTCACCTTATTAGATGAGCTGTTATGACCATTTGTACCACAAACAGACTACAGACAGTTGTCAGATGGTTTCCATTTTTAATAGCACACCAAGTTCATGTTCATCTGTTATGAATGACTCATAACTGACCTTTTTTTTTTTTTTTGTAAATGCAGGATTGAATCAGACACAGAATTCAGTTTATTATGCATATTATTGTGCTCATTTCCAAAGACGTTTTAAGTTGATGAAGTGATTATGGCTCAATGAAAGAAGCTTTATTTTGTGTTAGTCCTAAGACCTTCACCTACAGCCGTCTTACTAAAATGAGCTGTTGCACGTGCTTGTCTTAATCTCAGGGCGGATGGATCTGTTTTTGTTTCATGATAATATCTGTTTGAGAGTACATTTTAAGATGATTAGCTGTACGTGACAACAAAATATGGCACAAGGTTGCTTAACATGAATTACTTTAAATAGGGCTATATAAAATCAGTTTTATTTTTCCTCAAATTCCTTTTCTTTTTCCCTGTATTTAGTTTTTCTTTTCTGTTTTACTGGTTAAATTAAATTTTATTAATCAAAAAGCATGTCTAATTAATTAATTAGTTAATTAAAATCATGAAACTTACACAATTTAACAGTGATTTATTAAAAGTTTAACAAAAAGTCCACTTCCAAACCAAAGATTCACATATAATGTACTCACCCCCTTGTCATCTAAGATGTTCATGTCTTTCTTTCTTCAGTTGTAAAGAAATTGTTTTATGAGGAAAATATTTCATTTTTTTTCTCCATATAATGGACTTCTATGGTGCCCTGATTTTGAAGTTCCAAAATGCAGTTCAAACATGCAAAGATCAAACACCCTTAACAAAAAAGGTAAAACAGCGGACGATTTTGGGATGATTTTGAAGTTGCGGGAGTGGATGGGAGTTTTTCGACATACCCTAACTGTCATGGACCGGAAAAAAATAGTCCAGGCAGAGTAAGACAAGACGAGCTTTTGACATTAAGAAGTATATAAATTGTATTATTTTTTTATGAAAATAACCAATCATTTCACTAGATAAGACCCTACTTTCTCGGCTGGGATTGTTTACAACCGCATTTAAACTGCATTTTGGAAGTTCAAAATCGGGGCACCATATTAGTCCATTATATGGAGAAAAATGCTGAAATGTTTTCCTCAAAAAAACATAATTTCTTTACGACTGAAGAAAGAAAGACACGAACATCTTGGATGACAAGAGGGTGAGTACATTATATGTGAATCTTTGTTTTGGAAGTGGACTTCTCCTTTAAGGCCCTATGAAATATTTAATTTTTTCTCAAATTTATTTATTTATTTATTTATTTTACCGCATTCTATTTTCCATTAATTTTTTGGAATTCCGATATTACCGGTTTCATTAAATCTTAATAATCAAAAGCATCTCTAAATTATTGATTTTTATAAACATCTAATTTATTATTATTTTATTTCTTTTGTTTCAGAAGTCCTGTATTGTGTATTTATATTTTTCTGGTAAATATTCCTTAAAAATAATGTTTTAACAATTTTATTAGTAGTAGCTGTACTATCATTACATTAAGTAATATATTTCTATTACAGTATCTTCAATTTAAGGGGTTGCTGTAAAGACCTTTAAGTTTCTATTTGTATATATGACGGTAGTTTTGTTTTTTTCTTACAAGAAGCGGTAAAATGCTCATGAAGTGACTCTCAGAGCAGTTGATGTACTCCTATATTGAACAAAAGCACACGTTGGTGCCGTTCATTCACAAAGAGATATTCAGAACGTGCAGGATTCATGTTTAAATAGTATTTTGAGACTTGATATTTAAAGAAACTAGTCCATATTGTGTTTTGATTTCAGTGTACTGACCTACTTTTGATTCATCCATCCAAATTTGCCAAATTCCGTGATATTCCACATTGTACAGTAAATTCTATTTTTATGACTGGATTCCGTCCGCATTTTCCGCAATGTTGAAATCATAGGGCCCTATATAGACAGAGGTCATTTTTTACCATATTTATGGCGCTAAAGCCACTGTTGTTTTAATGAATGGAAATAAAATAATATTATTATATTATAATATTATTATTTTACTTTGTAGATCTGGGATTACAAAGATATTTTGTGTGCCCCACAGGTATGGACTCAAGCCAAATGACCAGATCCTAGCAGAAGAGAAACACATGGAAATGTAAGTGTCTTTCACCAGTGCTATGTTGTTTGTCTCAACACAGGCCAGTTTGGTATGTTCAGTGATATTGTAGGCTGATTATAGATATTTAGCCCTTCATAGAAAAACAATGCCTGTCTTTTAGATCATGTGATGTGGAGTCTAATGTTCATGAGAATATCTCTCATACTGGCATGTGGCATAATCTACTTCCCTAGTGTAATTCCTTATTTAGTAGCACTATATAAGGAGCATGTGTGTTAAAAGATTTTATGCACATGGCTGTATGCCAACAAAGCAATTTCACGTCGTTTCATCTTTAGAGGATGTGAGATCTCTTCAGGAAGGAAGTGCCTGTATGATGCATTACCAAAGCACCACTGTAGTTTTATTGCCATCTTGTGTATTGATGTCACTCCATGTTGATTAGCATCTGATCTAAACGATTGATCCTCTTTAATGCAAAGATTAGAAGGATGTTTAGCGCATTAATAGGGCACTGACAACTCTGCATTATATTCAGGCGGCTGGTTTCATCTGATCCCACTTCCCTTGATCTAATCATGTGTGAAAGCACTATTTGAGTTTAAAGTCTGAAATTGTACTCTTTGGTCTCAGCAGTAAATCCCATAATGATTAGACCCTCAGAGATAGAGATAGTGATTCAATATGTGATACTCTGAGTGTGACACCAGCATTAGGGGGAACTCGCAGTAGCTTTAAGGTAAGGTGTGTTTTTGTCTGAACATAAAAGGCTGCTTTAGAACAGTCCAGTTCAGATCTTCACTCAGTTGACCCTTCGCAAAGACAACAGCGGCTGCCTTTTGTTACTGTTGCTATGTCTGGCAAGCCATCCACTCTTACACCAAACATCATCATGCTGATAGACAAGATAGAGCAGGTTACTTTAGGTATGAAACAAAGTCTCAGCTTTCAAATTTTGTCTTTTTTTTTTTTTTTCTTTTAAAGGAAATTCAGTGCAAGCAAATTTACAGTGCATTTGCTCCACGTCCAGTATGCCTTGCTTTTTTGGTTATGGGCTTAGGAATCTTAGGAAATAGAAAAGGGATGTATTGTTTACAGCATGTAATTGCATGTAATTTGGGATATATTTAACTTGTTTTTCTTCAGTGTAGTTAGTTTTGAGAACTTCATATTTACCCATAACATACTCCTCCTTATTTGTCTTGGTTTGGAAATTGTTGATGTCCAATTACATTTGGTCAGAAGGTACCAAGTGGAGTCTGGAATAGACACGGTGTGAGAAGTGGGCTAATTGCTGTTGCAAAAGTGGGTAGAAGTACAGTGAATTCAGTGGATTGTACTGTTGTTTAACAGTATATAAAATTATATGATCTAGTAGCTTTATACAGTGTGTGCCACTGTAAAGACTAATTGACTAAAAGTCAATTTCTTACAGAGCGTTTCCATTCAGAATAAATAATGCATCTATACTGATTTTTATTGGGAAAATATAGCATTATTGTGGGCTAACAATGAACAAGATTTTTTATAGTACTTTATTAAAGGGTTAGTTCACCCAAAAATGACAATTAGCCCAGTATTTACTCACCCGCACGGCATCCAAGGCGTACATGGCTTCCTTCTTTCAGACGAATCCAATCGGAGTTATATTAAAAAATGTCCTGGCTCTTTCAAGCTTTATCATGGCTCTTCAACAGAACAAAACAAGTCCAATAAATTGCATCCATCCATGATAAAGAAGTAAAAGTGCTTCACATGGCTCCGGGGGATAAATAAAGGCCTCTTATAGCGATTCGATGCGTTTTTGTTAGAAAAATATCCATATTTAATATCCATATTTATCCATATTTTTTTATTATGGATGGATGCACTTTATTGGACTCGTTTTGACCTGTTGAAGAGAAACACCCGCCTATCAACATGATAAAGCTTGAAAGAACCAGTACATTTAATATAACTCCAATAAGATTTGTCTGAAGAAAGGAATTCACAACACTAGGTGAGTAGATAATGGGCTAAGTGCCTAAAACCCCCTTAGCTGTTGTAAATTATCTTTAAACCACAGCTTTATGGGGCTTATTGCTTTTATAAAATGGTTATTCCATATACGTAGTAAGGTTTCACAAAATAAAACAGAGCAAATAAAGTGTAATGATATTAATAAAAACAGTATTCTTTCACCAAACAATGTTGTTGCTCAGAAACGGTTGTGGTTGCAACCAGAGTGTGGGAGTAGAGGGTGGAGTGAAGCGGTGTGATTTTGAAAGATTTGGATTTTTTAAAAGCCAGAGCGTTGTGGTTTTATATATAGTTTGCACACTAGTGGTCCAAAAAGCCACAAAACTTCTCTCCTAGTGTTTTATTTTGTTTTATTTTATTGTAATATATGCTATGTGATATTTCAAAACATACTGAAATACTTCAGCTGTAAATTTCCTCGGAGCGAAGGCGGAGCGGTGTTCCTGATCAGCTGAGTGAGGACTGGAGCGGGGAGTGGGAAATGGCAAACCCGGGGCGGAGCTGGAGTGGAGTGATTATTGAATGCTTGGAGCGTGGAGGGGAAATTGTTGCCGCTCCACTCCGCTCACATACTCTGGTTGCAACAAAGATGTTTGCTGAGCAACACACAGATGTAAACAAAGGTGTGTGTTTGCAGAGTAATTTACAACAGCTTCGAACGCAGCTCAACCAATCAAAATCAAGGACCGGAACTATTCGTTTCATAAATTAGCATTAACCAAGATTAATAAATGCTGTAAAAGTGTTCAGTTTTAATCGAACCGTTAACATATAGAAACTTACTTTAAAATGTCGCTAGAACATCATATGAGAACAATTTGAGGGATTTATTGGTAAACCTTAAAAAACATGAAAAAGAAGGATTAAAGTCAAAAAGTGCCATTTATATGTTTACGATAACACTATTACATACTGTAAATGTTAAATATAAACATGGAACACTTGATGACTTTATTATTTTTGTTAATGTTTTTTTTCTGTTTTCCAAAACACTACAGTCATAGGAAATGTTTGGCTGTCCAGAACAGACTGTGTTTGTGTGTAACAAGCTCTTCTCAGAAGTTGTTCCCAAAGGTTGTAGGGTTATTTTTGTTTGGATTCATAGATTATAGTGCGTTTAAGTCGAGATTGAGCCGAAAGACATGGATCTGACGGAGACCTTTTGCCCTGTATTGGTTTACTCAGCTGTGCTGTGTTCTTCCTCTCTCTTTGTGCTGATCTCAACAATGCATCTCTTCAGCGTGCACAGTGTAAAACATATGATCATGAGGGGTCCCGTTCAAGCTTTAAACAATATAGCTTATTGTCTGGAAATCACTGGGTTGTTCCTTCCTGGCTTATGCACATGGATGCCTGTGTGATATTAAAACTCATTCAGTTTGCTAATGATTATCTCTTGTGGGCCAGTAACCTCAAACCATGCTAAATGTTTGATGGATGCTTAATCTAGGGTGCTTGTGATGATTCCGGTGGGAACCAAAGCTCTTGTCACTGACTATTATGTTTGAAGCAGTGGGCCTCTCTTCATTGGCCTTGTATAAGGAGAAATGAATGTGGCTTACCACTGAGAAAAAGCAAGGACCACCCTACATCCCACTGTGCTTAAAGAATTCAGATGCTTAAACTGGTCCAAGCCGACTCAAAAAAGCACACAAAAGTGAGAAAAGGCCTGTAATCTGCCTAAAGAGGTGCAGAGGCGTATGTTAACCTCTAAACCTTCAAGTATTTGATCCAAAGCAGCCTTTCTTGTGGCAGTTCTGAATGTCATTTCTTTCAATGACTTTCAGAGGTTTTTTTTAACCACTCTCTTTGTTTATGCTCCTTTTTGAATTTGATTTGTGCACCGATGTGTGTTCAATTTATTTACGACTGCTTGAGGTTAAAATGGGTCTGGTTTGGTAAGTCTGCAGTATTATGAATGCACTCCCACTCTGTTCTCTTTCATTGTCCTTATCAGAGGTTTTGGCCTGACACAAAGGTAGCCAGCCAGCAAGCAACAGGTGGAGAGGCCAGACATGCTTTTCATTAATCACGACACTTGATAAAGCTGCTATATATGATTCAACCATGCATTTAAAACACATTCAACCTGCTCTCATGCCCTCTGTCTGGTTATTTTTCGGTGACCTACACTAAAACCAATAGTGTAACCTATTATATAGTAGTATGTAACAGTATAACACTCATTTAAAGTTAATCTTTGGAGGAAAAAAACAACAACACTAAACTAGTAATTTGACACTTGTCAAATTAAAGTAAAAAAAATGTAGATAAGTGCAAATCTCAAAATGAATGTCCATATTTCATTCAGTACCTGCTGTAATGGCTAAGGCATTTGTAGCATTTAAATGATTTTTGTATTTTTAACTTGAGGCAAAATGGTGTAAACTTCTATTTTATTTTCAGACAGAATTAGAATACTGGATAATTCAAATATTGTGCATACAATAGTGTTTTAATATTTTCCTTATTTAAAATAATATAAAATAAAGTGTATTTTATTTTATTTTTTGGCAAGAATTAGAGTACTGTATAATTCAAATATTGTGCATAAAATAGAATTTTAATATTGTCCTTTTATTTAAAAAAAAGTGTATTTTATTTTATATTATTTTATTTTATTTTATTTTATTTTATTTTATTTTATTTTTGGCAAGAATTAGAATACTGTATAATTCAAATATTGTCCATGAAATAGAATTTTAATATTGTCCTTTCATTTAAAATAAAATAAAATAAAATAAAAAAAGTGTTTATTTTATTTTATTTTATTTTATTTTATTTTATTTTATTATTGAATTAAAGGACTGTTGATATCAAATATTGTGCATAGTATATAATTTTAATTTAGTTCTTTTATTTAAAATAAAATAAAATAAAAGTTTTTTTTTTTTTTTTTTTTTTTTGGCAAGAGTTAGAATACTGTATAATTCAAATATTGTGCAAAGAATAGAATTTTAATACAGTCCTTTTATTTAAAATAAAATGAAGTATTTAAGTATAAAGTATTTATTTATTTTTCAACCAGAATTGGAATGCTGCATAATTCAAATATTGTGCATATAATAGAATTTTAAATATCATATCAATAGATAAAATAAAGTTTTTAATTTAATTTAATTTAATTTAATTTAATTTAATTTAATTTTCAGCCAGAAGTAAAATACTGTATAATTTAAATATTGTGCATAGAATAGAATTTTTTAATATCATTCTTTTATTCAAAGTGAAACAAAAGAAAATATTATTTATTTCAATATTATTTTATTTCAATAATTTTTTTTCAGAATTACAATACTGTATAATTCAAATATTTTGCATAGAACATAATTTTAATATTGTCCTTTTATTTAAAATTAAATAAAATGTTATTTTATTTTAATACATTTATTTATTTATTCATTTTTTTTAGAATTAGAATACTGTATAATGCAAATATTGTTCAGCACTAATTGTAAAATGTGTAGAATTTTTGCTTTTGTTTCTACTGCTTGTCAGCATTTTATTTCATGAATGCAGTCACAACTGAAGGGCCTGCTGCATGTTGTGTCCTTTGTGTCCTGCCTTTAACCATGACTATATTCACAATATTGTTCAACCTTTCAGAGCTTACTGCTTAAATATAGATTTTTGCATTGCATAATTGTGTTCATTTCATTCTGGGTCATTTGGACTGAAGAGTGCTTGAGTTTTATATCACAGACAGATGCCCTGGCATTTTGCTGTAGACTGTCTGGGTTGGCATTCATTGGTCCCTGTGTGATTTACGAGGCCCTGAGGCAGCAGAGTGCAGTCACCAATCACTGTACTCCTGTTACGCCTTCAGCAGTCTTCAGACCGTGTGTGGTGTTCATATGCAGTGGTTTATTTTCTGTTGCCAGACTGTACATTTACTAAATGTTCCTATCTGTCTGGTTTAGTTTAATCTGTTTATAGAACATTGTATCAGCTAGGGAAAGAAAGATCCTGTTTTATCAGCCACAGTGGCACAGAGTGAAGGGAAAATGGAAAAATTAAGGTAGTTCTGAAAAAAAGCTCTATCATTTTGTTTTCAGATTCCACTTTATCTAATGCAGTGAATTTCAGACATTTTTATATATAACTTAAATGACCAATGATGTGTCCAAATATGTTCTTGGGGCCATTAAAATAATTAAATAAATATAATTTTGAACAGCCTTATTAGAAGCTTTTTAGCACCAGATTGTGTAGTAAAAGAATCCACCAGCAGGGGCTTAACTGAGCCATGCTAACCAGAAAAAAAACCTTGACCTATGTAGAAACCCAGACGTTTAACTTACACTTGAGCAACACTGCCATCTTCTGACAAATTATTTGTTTGTATTTATATATTAATTTTTTTTATTTAAATGTATTTTTTAAACCTTTTTTTTTTTGGTATTTTCTTTCAAGGAGTGCTTTTCTTTTTCTTTTTCTTTTCTTTTCTTTCTTTCTTTCTTTCTTTCTTTCTTTCTTTCTTTCTTTCTTTCTTTCTTTTTCTTTCTTTCTTTCTTTCTTTCTTTCTTTCTTTCTTTCTTTTTCTTTATTGGTATTTTTTATTTTTTTATTTTTTACAATTTTACGTTAGTTAATCATTTTTACCGGTGAAGTTCCAAATAACTGGAAATAAAATAGCTGTATGTAGCTCTGTTTTATTGGTGTTTATTGGTAGATACTAATTTTTCATGGTTGTTTTCTTTACATTTAGAATGAAAATTTCTTTATGTATCTTAATATGTTCATATAGATTTTTTTTTTTCTCTGATTTTATTTTATTTTTTTTTTATTTAAGATATTAAGATTATTTTTTCATTCATTCATTTATTTATTTATTTATTTATTTTTAGATATTTTACTTGTGTATCTACACACAAGTCTGGGATCAGTAAGATTTTTAGTGTGTGTGTGTGTGTGTGTGTGTGTGTGTTTTTTTTTTTTTTCCATAAGAAATTTCTTATGCTCATCATGTTTATTTGATCAGAAATATTATTATGATGTGAAAAACCTTCTCTCTATTTCAATATACATTTAAAATCTAATTTATTCCTGTGTTTTTAGCATCATTATTCCAGTCTTCACTGTCACATGATTCTTCAGGAATCATTCAAATATGCTGATTTATTATTGGAATTATGTATGTTGGCAACAGTTGTGCTGCCAAATATTTTTTGGAACCTGTGATACTTTTATTCAGGATTCTTTGAATAAAAAGATAAAAATAACAGCAGTTATTTAAAATATAAATATTTTCTAACAATATACAGTACTGTTCAAAAGTTTGGGGTCAGTAAATTTTTATTCTTTCTTTTTTTTGAAAGAAATTAATACTTTTATTCAGCAACAATATGTTAAATTGATAAAATGTGATGGCAAAGACTCGTATTGTTAGAAAAGATTTATATTTGGAATAAATGCTGTTCTTTTTAATATTTTATTCATCAAAGCATCGTGAAAAAAGTGTCACAGGTTCCCAAAAATATTTGGAATAACTGTTGCCAACATTGATAATAAAAGTAATAAATCCTAAAATATTAGGATGATTTCTGAAAGATCATGTGACACTGAAAATTCAGGTTTGCGTCACAGGAATAAATTATATTTTAAAGAATATTAAAATAGAAACCATTATTTTATATTGTAATAACATTTCACAATATTACTGTTTTTTTCTGAATTTTTGATCAAGTAAATAAAGCCTTGATGAGCATAACAGACTTCTTTAGAAAACATTAGAAGTCTTACTGCTTCCAAACTTTCGAATGGCTGTGTGTGTGCGTGTATATATGTATATATTTAGATCTTATGTCATTGTAATTGAAGTAAATAGTATCAGCTGCCTCTAGTCTATTAACACAACGGCATGTTTGGAAAGGCATCGGCCTCGTGAACAGACAACAGATGTAGTACCACTGTCAGCCAGCAGGTGGAGGCATACGCTCAGACATTTTAACAGTTTTACACAGCACCATGCCGCAGGGTGGCTTTTGCTCGTGCACAACAGGAAATCTTATCCGATTTCAGATTAGTTTTGTTTATCTAGGGACGGACAATTGAGTTGCTTCCCAGGCTGAAAGGCATAGCTTGACTGAAGTTATTTGTTTTGAAATTCTCAAATTGAGTCATTTGTATATCCAGAAACAGTTATTGAGAACACATCACATGGAGTTCATAAATACCAAGTGAATCGCAGAACATACCAGCTCTGATCTGCGTCCTTTTGTTCTGTAGATTGTCCTAACGCGAGCAGCCCACGGGCAATCTGCCTCCCCCCGGAGAGAGAGCTGAGTCTGACTGTTTCCTGTGTCTCAGATGGAGCTGGTTTTGATGAGTTTGCTGTTCTTTATTTGAGAGCGGGCAGGAAAAAGAGCTGTTGCACACCGAAAGCTAAATTGCAGGTGCGCGGAGGATCGGGAAAAATAGTGTGTTTGAGGGGGACAAACCGTTTGCAAATTGCGCACGCTTGCAGTATGAGCATTTACTCAGCAGTGTTTGGGGCGAAACGCTTTGTCAACATTAAAGAAAGGGAAAAAATAGATTGGCAGGGATGCTTAGCTCTTAGAGTTGGAGGAGACGGCCACGATTAATCATCGGCGCTGCGTTCCTGACACTTCTGTCGAGAGCTATACACACGGAAAAAAACGTATTGTTCGCTTAACTTGTACTGTACGTTCCTGTTAGGTTATCCCTGTGTGAGCCGTCCTTACTCTGCCTTCCCATTGGCAGACACGCACCGTTGCTCGTCCAGCCTTGGCTGGAAGTGCGTATAAAGCGCCACACCTCGGGATCACGTTCCAGGGGTCAGGACGGTGACCTTACCCCGACCTTTCGGGCGAGGAGGGAGGGTTAAAGCAGGTGCTTCGTCTACAGGATCCAAAATCTCGTCCGGCTCGGGATCAATGGTCTCTGGTGGCTCCAACTCTGGCTTCTGGCTGATTCATTTCCCATCAGCCATCCCTTCGCAGCCAGTCCTCTAAGTGATTTCCCCTAATGGCTCGATGTCCGAGCGGTAACCTCTTAACGCTCAGCCCTGTGTTCACTTCTGCCCGGTTCATCTTGAGGAAGGAGAGAGAGAGAGAGAGGATATCAGCTGTCATGCTCGCTCTCTCGCTCTTTTCTTTTCAGTCTTCATCATCGTTCAAGCCCTGCTGTACGTTATGACTGCTTAGATTTATGTGCTGTGAATTACGGCGGCAGTAAGCTGACTGCCAGGAAAACTCCAGACTGTACACTGCGGCCCGGCATAGAAACGCAACATTGGCTTTTATGGCCACTATGGGATTTTCCATTGGTCTTTGCCCTCTCAGGTGGGAACATAGATCTTTTTCTGCTGAGATGCATTAGGTAGGTTGTAGCCAAGTGTTACAGGGAGTCAGGTAGACTGGTTTTTTTTTTTAAAGTCTGTTTGTTCTCCAGTCAAAGCTGGACGGTCTCTAATTGCTAAGCTGCGGGCCGCCGTGGAGCCTAGCCAGGCCGTCTGTTTTCCTGCTGCACTAAATGCTGGCCTGATGGCGGTGGGCTGGTCCCGCTCCACGCTCTCCTTACAAGCATGCGTGCCTGCCATGTTTACGACAGCATTCGGATGCCTTCCCTTCTTCACTCCTGGTTAAGTGTTTGGTTGCGTATGCTGAGCCGTCGGGTTTCGAATGGCCGCAAACCCCAACTTCGACTTTAATCATCTCGAATCACTCTATAAAACTGACCTCAGACCTGCTGCTCTGTGCTTACTGTCTCCCTAGCACCTCATTACCAACAGAGCCGAATGATTATGTGCACTCTATTGCCCCCTAGTCTTGGCTGGCCTGCGGTTGAGCCGAAACGCAGCGAGCTGGTCCTCCTGCAGGTGGAGCTGTAAGTCATGCGCTCTTGAGCGGCAGCCAGCTATCATCATGGAAAATATGCTGGGTGTGTAATGAAGTATTGTGCTGGGTGTGTTGTCGAGGAATAAGTTTTTCCTAATGTGGTATTGTTGAATGATTCTCGAGATTTTAATAGCTGTGATGACTGTCATCTCATGCAGGATTTGTTCAGTTTCAGCAAAACTATTCTCGATGACTGCTTACATAACTATATCTCTGTCTGTCTGTCTCTCTCTCTATATATGTGTGTGTGTGTGTGTGTATAATATTGTTCATAATACATGTAATATGCATTAAATGTTTTATAAAAAGTTCACATTATTATTATCAGGCAAGAAGTTTGATCACATTTAAATCTATATGTGTGTGTCTGTACTGTTATAAAATGTTTCTTCTTCCTCTTTTTCTTCTTCTTATAAATTTTACAGCTACAATTTTAATATTTTAAGATTATAAAATGATCAGATTACAATTGTGTGTGTGTGTGTGTGTGTGTGTATATATATATATATATATATATATATATATATATATATATATATATATATATATATATATATATATATATATATATATATAACAAATGTGTATATGTACTGTTATAAAACATTATTATTATTATTATTATTATTATTATAAATTTTACATATTATATAATGACATTAATCTGTGCAATGTTATATCTACAATTTTACTATTAAGATAAATGATAATAATAATAATAATAATAATAATAATAATAATAACAATAAAAAATAATAAAAATAATAATAGTAATGTTATAATAGTTTGCTCAGATTAAAAATAATTATATTACAGATATTTAACATATATAATATAACTTTAATCTGTGCAATGTTGTCTACAATTTTAATATTTTAAGATTAATAATAATAATAATAATAATAATAATAATAATAATGACAATAATGATAGCAATAGTTTGCTCATATTAAAAATTATTATTATTATTATTATTATTATTATTTTACATATAATATGACATTAAGCTGTGCAATGCTATATCTGCAATTCAATTTAATGCAGTTTAATTAATTTAATTTTAAGATAATAGTAATATTATAAGAGTTTGGTCAGATTAAAAATTATTATTATTATTGTTGTTGTTGTTGTTGTTGTTATCAGACAAGTAGTTTAATCACATTTAAATGCTCTATTATGTATGTACCGTTATAAAAAATGTATTATTATTATTATAAATTGCACAGATTAACAATGTCATATTTTATAATTGATGAAAATAGTAATATCAGAAATAGTTTTCTCGGATTAAAAATTATTATTTTCAGACAAGTAGTTTGATCACATTTAAATATAATATCATATGTACTATTATAAAATGTCTTATTACTATTATTATTATTATTATTATTATTATTATTATAAATACTTTCCAATGTCATTACATATGTAATGTTACATAAATTGTAATAATTGATGATTAATAATAATAACAATAATAATAATATCAGAAATGGTTTGCTCAGATTAAATATTATTATTTTTATTTTTATTATTATTATTATTATTATTATTATTATTATTATTATTAATAGTTTGTTCAGATTAAACATTAGCATAATGTCAAAGCTACGCTATTTAATACAGTAAAATTGATTGATGCGTTTTAGTCTAGTTTTTTTTTTTTTTTTTTTTTTTTTTTTTTTTTCATTAGATGACTCATTAATTAAAATACATTTTCTGGTGCATATCTGGTTGAATTAAAAATTTTCTGGTGCATTTTCTTTTTTGTCCTTTTGTTTTTGTCGTTGTATGGAAGAGAGCAGCTTGAACATTCTTAAAAACTACTACTCTTGTGTTCCACGGCCAAAAGTCAGTCATACAGATTTGAAATGACATAAGGGTGAATAAATCACCAAATTCTATGTTAACTGTATCTTCCCGCCTGTCCCTTTTATCGTCTGATTTATTATCATGTTTTTAGGGAGTGGATCAGAGGCGCAGCATTTGAACGCTACAGAAATGGCATGTAGCTATGAAAAAAAACCTCAGCCCAGAGGAAACCAACAGTTTCAGCATTCATTTTAGCCCAGCAGTTAAAAGTATTGTAGCCCAACTTGTAACCTAATTTAAAGAGTTGGGCCATGTGTGTAATTACCCTCATTTATCTCTGACTGATTCACAGCCAAAAGTTCCTTAAATGAGCACACTTTTACAGAAACCAAGATCCCAGCCATTTTGTGGGAGTAAATTGGACGAGAAGATTCTTCAATGCCTTTTTCCTTTATTACCGATGAAACGCCGCAGTCGTGCGCTCGTAGATGGTTCACATCAGGCCGCGTGGTGTTCTCTGCATGGATATGAATTATTGACACGGAACATCGTAGCTCAACGGATCATCCCATGCATCTCCCTTAGGAGATCAGCTAAGGGCAGTCTTTTTACTTCAGGTTCGTCTCGCTCGCACCATCTGTCTGCCTTTAAGTCTAACTGAAACCCGGACTGCCGCCGCAGACGCATCGCTTCAGACTAGACGAAGGGTCCGAGCCGAGGTGGTGTGAGAGGTCCTGCCCTCCGACCCGATGACAGGGCGATCCGGTAACGCGAGCCCAAGGGCTCAGTGATGTCTGTCTGATAGGGCGACAATGATGTCATGTTTCCGCCGAGCTCGGTCTGCACCTGCGCCGCTCATCAAAAACAGATTATTTCCGATTTGTACGTCTCGTCGTTAATATTTGTAAAGTTAATGAGCAGATTCAGATTGATAGATTGCCAAGGAAACGGAACACAAGGAGCGCGTCTGTGACATCACGGGATAATTAGGCCCGCGAGTGCGCGCGAATCCGCAACGGTGCTGATTTGCATTTTAATATGTTGTTAGCATAGGTGAAGGTTTATCTCCTCTTGATTAGATTCCAGTGATGTAATTACAAAGCGGAGTTTTACTTCTCAGAAAGGGCACCGCGCATAAACATCAATATGATTACCAGTAATTGTTTCAAAACAAATAAGCGGTTGGGTAATCAGTCATCGGGCCGCCTCGGAATTGTTTTGGAAGACGGCCTCGGCTGCGGCACATCGCATTCGGCTCATTTTAACATCTCAGTTTAAATTGGCTTTCCACTTGTCAGAGTAAAGAATATTTTAAAGATGAGTGGTGAAGGCTCAGAGGTAATCAGTGCTTTTAATGATCTTATTTGTGCGTGAGTGGCTCTGTAGACATTACTTAAGAGTCATTGAGAGAGCTGAGACACTGCGTTTGAAAAGCTGTCCCCTGACAGCCAAATCCATCCATTTATAAAAGAGGAATTATTATTGACTTTCCCCCCCCTCCTCTCTCTCTCTTTTTCCCACTCTCTCTCGCTCTCCTTAAACAAGGGGGGGAAAAAATAACAGATTCAACCTTGGGAGAACAGGCACAGTGGAAGCTTAGAGAACAGAATAAGTAATGACGCTGTCGTCTTGCTGGGACGTGGCTCACCGTGAAATGGGCTATTGATTTTAAACAGATAAACTGTGTTCTCTTTTGTGTTGAGAAATTACTGAACAATTTAATTAGGGCTGGAACAACAATATTTATTACCAGTTTTTCGCACCCATCCGCCCGCCCCCCCACTCCCCGCTCTTCGAGAAGTCCTCAGTCTCCTTGTAAACTACCAGAATAATTAAACAAACCATGTTGCTTAGCTTGGTGTTGCTGATTAGCAGCCTCACCCAAGAGAGGAAGAAAAGAGGGAAAATATATCCATTGATCGAGCTGCTAATTCCTGAAGGTCTGGAAGAATTGCCGCACCAGATGACTCTGTTGAAATGAGGATTGACGGACGCTTTTACATTCGGTGTCGTCCTGCATTGTTTGAGCGCATCCCAGTGCGTCTGTTAGCTGTTTGTCTAAATATAGCCTTCAGTGCCAATCAAATGGAAAACTCTCCTCTTGAGTGATTTCGACAGAATTCATGTGGAGAAAACACTTGTCTTTTACATCTTCCTGTAGTTTTGTTGAGATTTCCAAGCACTGATTCCTGCAGCAAATGAGTCTTAGATATTTCAGATGTTGCTAAGGTTGGTAAACTTAATCAGTTTTACTTAGTTTGATTACGTGTGGGTGGATACACTATATTTCGCGTAATCTTGTGTTTAGCTTTTAAATAAATAAATTAGTATATATTTTATAGCACTTTTCGTACATAAAATGCAACACAATGTAAAAAAATGAAACAAAAGAACACTAACAATGCAGTTGCACTGAATACACTCAAAAAAGGCTTGTCAAAGTTCCATTTGTTTAATCAGAAATACAGAGAAAAACATATTGTGAAATATTATTGCAATTTGAAAGAACAGTTTTCTTTTTTAAATATACTTTCAAATATAATTTATTACTCTAGTCTTCAGTCTTGCATAATACTTCGGAAATCTTTCTAATATTTATGATTTATAATCAATGTTGGAAACAGTTGTGCTGCTAGAACCTGTGGTACTTTTTTTTTTTTTCAGGATTCTTTGAATAAACAGTTCAAAAGAGCAGCATTTATTCAAAATAGAAATCTTTTCTAACAACATAAGTCTTTACTATCACTTATCAATTTAACACATCCTTGCTGAATTAAAGTATTAATTTCTTTCATAACAAAGAAAAAAAGAAAAAAATTGCTCAACCCAAACTTTGAATGGTAGTGTATATTTTTAGGAAAGATTTCTATTTTGAATAAATACTGTTCTTTTTAACGTTTTATTCATCAAAGAATCCTGGAAAAAATATCACGGGTTCCAAAAAAAAAAAAAATAATAATAAAAATTAAGCAGCACAACCGTTTCGGTAACACTTTACAATAAGGTTCATTAGTTAACATTAGTTAACTACATTAATTAACATTAACTAAGAATGAACAATACTTCTACACCCTTTACTAATCTTAATGTGAATTTCAGCATTTACTAATGCATTATTAAAATCACAAGTTGTGTTTGTTAACATTAGTTAATGCACTGTGAACTAACATGAATTAACAATGAACAACTGTATTTTTATTAACTAACATTACCAAAGATGAATAAATAGTGTAATAAATGTTTTTTTCATAGTTTGTTCATGTTAGTTAATACATTAAACAAATGACACCTTATTGTAAAGTGTTACCACTGTTTCTAACATTAATAATAGATCAGCATATTAGAATGATTTCTGATGGATCATGTGACACTGAAGACAGGCATAATGATGCTGGAAATTCTGCTTTACATCGCAAGAATAAATTCTTTTTTAAAGTATATTAAAACAGAAAAACACTATTTTAAATTTTAATAATATTTCACAGTATTAAGTTTTTTTTCTGTATTTTTAATCAAATAAATGCAGCCTTGATGAGCTGAAAAGGCTTCTTTAAAAAGAATAAAAATCTTACTGATCCCAAACATTTGAATGGCTATATGAAGTTTATTTGCAAAAACGGATTTGTTTTTGTTTTATGTTGTCGTGTTTTTATTGCGCTTTGTTAATTTGCATTATAATTGTGGATTCCAATTATTCTCAATCAAACTGCAGTTGGATTATTTTGATATATATATATATATATATATATTATATTATATTATATATATATATATTATATATATATATATATATATATTATATATATATATATATACACGTGTGTGTGTATGTGTAATACAATATATGTAATGCAATGTCATTTTAATTTTAATTCATTTTATTTTTGAATTTTCTTTCTTAACTTCTTACATAACTTTTAAAACAACTATTCTATGTTGTCTTTCAGGTAATATGACATCATAAAATCTACATGTGTTTTTATAAAAAAAGAATCGTATAATATTTTTTAAAATGTAAATATTGCTTGTTTTAAATGAAGTGTAACACATCATGCAGAACAACTTTCCAAACGTTTTTCATGTCAGCTACCCATTAGTTACTGTTTTTTTTATTTAAATGAACTTGAATTGCAGCGTGCACAGCCTTTTTTTTTTTTTTTTTATTGCAGACTGCAATTTATCAGTCATACACATCAAAAGCTCTTTACCCAGGACGTCCTGACATTGATTGAGTAGCATCCCATGGGATAACTTTGTGTCAGATATAAAATACTAACTTGTTTCAGAGCACGTTTTATGGCGGTTAATGACGTCCTCTGGTTTCAGCGGCTCAGGATGCCCCGTGACAGCTGTTTAGGGTGGAGAATGATATGTGTGTGCTCTCTGCTAAATGATTAAATGGTTAAAAGGCTCTTGATTGTAGCCGAGCCACGTGATCCCCTGGGCCCCTGCGAGGGGGGAAAGGTCCCGAGGCAGCTGCTGCTTTTGAGCAGGACTCCTTAAGCCCTCTGAGAGCAGGGCCCCTCGCCGTCTGTGCTCCAAGGTGCTGAAAAACAGTTATTCAAGCCCAAATCCTGTGAGCCCCTGTGTGTCTGTGCCTGGGTGAGTGCATGCGTGCATGTGCGTGTGTGCGCGCGTTCGATTCCAGTCCGTTGGAGTCCCCTCGTGTGAAATAAACACCCAGGCTGCTCAGATTCCCCAGTGTGGATGACTAGGAGCAGGTGTCCCACCAAGCTTTATTAAGTCCTCTCCATTAACGTGGTGAATGTGGTCTGGTGGGGAAGAGGCCCTCACAGGAGGCTGTAGACACTCTGTCTGTCTGCGATTCAGATGTAAAGGGCCATATAGGCATGCACGTCAACCGCTGCATTCCACACGAGAGCTGCCTTAACGGCCGATTCATGCCTTATGTAGTCTTATTTAAAAGGAGGCTGCTTATCACCCTCAACCCACAGGAACCTCCCCTCCTCTTTCACCTCAACCTGAGACCCATCTTCGTTCTTCATCAATCATGCGTGTTTGGTTTTCTAGAGCTGTTGGCGACGTCACCTCATGTTTTCCCCCACACATTTGCTGGGCTGCTCTTTAAAAGGAGGGGTCTCCAGCTGTTCATGGGCACAGAATATTCAGGGTGTCATGTTTTATAGGTGTTTCTTTAACTGTGGGTATTTTTGGACCTGTGCGCCCTATAGTTTCACAGCTGGCTTATTTAATTTGTCCTCTTTAATTTTTGTATAATTTCTGATAATATTCTCTGTAGGAAATTATATTATGGCAGGATTTCCTTAACTGGGGTTTGTGAAGCCCTGGAGAATTGTGAGTTGATGAAAAATTAATAAGTAATGAGCGGATAATTAATTGTGTCATAAAAATGTAAACTTTAATATATTAAATGTTAAAATATAACACTTCGGAAATATTTTATTGGTTTACCTGCATAGGGCTCTATAATTTCCGCGATGCGGAAAACGCGGACCCTTCGCAAACATCTTGATTGACAGGCAACTGACCAGTCATAACGCAGAATCCACCTTTTTGTCGACCAGACAAATCGGACGAGAGTAAATTAACTTCGGTGGGCTTAAACTTGAAAAACTGTGTGTATTGACATATTTCCGCAGTTTAAATAAAATGCGTTCTGATGTTCATTCATGTTTTTTTCTTGCTTTAAAGGAGCAATCCACTTTTTTTTTTGAAAATGGACTCATTTTCCAACTCCCCTGGAGTTGAACAGTTGAGTTTTACCGTTTTTGAATCCATTTAGCCAATCTCTGGGTCTGGCGGTAGCACTTTTAGCATAACTTAGCATAGATCATTGAATCCGATTAGACCGTTAGCATCTTGCTCAAAAATGACTAAAAAGTTTTGATATTTTTCCTATTTAAAACTTGACTCTTCTGTGGTTACATCGCGTACTAAGTACGATGGAAAATTAAAAGTTTCCATTTTTTTTTAGGCCGATATGGCTAGGAACTATACTCTCTTTCTTTACGTAATATCATTGCGCCTGCTGCATCCATGGTACGGCAGCAAAGTTCCTTGATTATTACGCCGGAATGACAGTATGGTTCCTAACCGTATCGGCCTAGAAAATCGCAACTTTTCATTTTCTGTCAGTCTTAGTGCACAGTATAACTACAGACGTGTCAAGTTTTAAATGGGAAAAATATCGAAACTCTTAGGCCATTTTTGAGCAAGATGTTAATGGTCTAATCAGATTCAATGATCTATGCTAAGCTATGCTAAAAGTGCTACCGCCAGACCCGGAGATCGGCTGAATGGATTCGAAAACGGTGCTGGCTACTGTTGTAAAATGTTGAGATATTCAATTAAGAAATAAATAAATAAAATAAAATACAAAAATTAAAAAAAGACTTCAAGAAGTGTAGTTGTCTGAAAGTGCAAGTCTGAGAGTGCTCAACTGAAAATGCAATTGCATGTCTGCAGCCAGACCCTGTTGAGAGTTTTGGGTTATGACATGACACCACAGCTGTGAAAACGTTTTTTTAAAATGGAATGATCAGTATTTTAAGATATTTTTACTTACTTTTAAATTGAATATCTGGGTCTGTAACAATGCAAAGAATTAAACTATAAAAAAAAAAACTTCAAAAAAGTAGCAAAAATAAATAATGAAGACACTATAAAAAGTTACCAAGAGAGTTTTAATGTGACCTTAAAAAGAAAAACATTGAAATCTTTAACACAAATCATTCCCTAGGACATAAAAGTGCTTGTAGTTAAAGAAACACCCATATATATTGTACAACACGAGGCTTTCTACACCTTTCAAAGCAGTTACAGCTTTTTCCTAACACATGACTATGTGAGAAAGCAGATCCCCCACCCTCCCCTACTAGGTATGTGTAAAGAAAACCCGCAGAGAACTATGTGTAAAAGAAGGCGGAAATTTCCAAGCGTGTTATGATTAACATCGAGAGAGGGCAAGATGGAGGTCCCCCCTCCTGCGGAAAAGTGCTCCGTGCAGGTTAGCGTTTAAGCCAGCATACAGGCCAGGAACAGAGAATACTGATGGAGACATTAGTCAGGCTGCAATTGGGGGTTTATTTTTAGAGGGTGGCATTTAAAGCCAGGACACTTGGTTCTGCCTGCCTGTTAATGACTCATCTGGGGAGAGAGAGAGAGAGAGAAAGAGAAGGGCCGCTGCCCAGCCGCCAGCGAACTACGCTCTGCTTTGGATCGTCACGCGCCAGCCTGCGGTGTTTGAGCTTCAATTTATAGATTTCAGATTGTTCTGTACAGTCTAAACGCAAACGTCGGGTTTCAAGTGTTATCGCTCTAGTCGTAGCCACATTAACTGCTTGACCTTTTTCTTTTTTAGTCATTGCGGTTGCATTAAATGTAGCTTGTTTGTTTTTAAATTTTTTTCCTATATCTGAAGTATACATTTTCTGTTAAATCAAAACCTCGAGTCAGTTTTGTGACAGGCCTGTATAATTCACTTGTTTATTGAGAGGCTAACGATGACGTGCAACCATTGACCACCTTGTTTCTATTTAAACGTGCGGCCCTGGCGAATGAATGGCTGCTTTGTGGCTTCGGTCAGTGAGATGCTTGTAAATTGTACATTTCCTCTCTGTTCCTGTGTTTATGTGGAATTTACATGACAGCTACATTAATAATGTCCCATGCTCTTGCCACCTGGTATGTGCATTTCCAAATAAATGAACCCATCTATTTCACTTCATAATTCAGACGTGCTCGGCAGTCAAAAGTTTATCCGGACTTTTTCACGACCACCCAACAGCAGGTTAAATTTGTTCCCTGCCATTAATCCTGACTCTGTCTGTCTGTGCGTGTTTTTTTTTTTTTTTTTCCCTATGTATGTATAGGTGTCTGTATTCGTGTATATGTGAGGACATGTGTTGGCTCACTTCTGATTCGGGCCTCTGCAGAATTTGTTCGACAAAGAGCCCAAACGCTTGCCATGATTTCAAATGGGAAAACAAGGCAGCTTTTTCTGAGGTCACAGTTGTATGTCAATAGCTCTAACAGATGCTATATAAATCTTTAATAGAAAGCTCAGTGCTGTATAGACATGCACCTATGTGCATCGCAGGCCAGACGGTCTCTCCTGAGTACTGTTAAGTGAATAGAGCACATCTGACATTTACTCTATGTAGTTTACGCTAAAAGAACATTCTGGCATCATTTACTCTCTGAAACATTATAGGAAATATTTTAAATAATGTGCTGGTTGCTCTTTTCCGTGTAATTGCAATGAATGGCGGAATGGCATCTTATGCATTGTATTAGTCTATGTAAATCTTCTGAATGCTAATAGCTGTGTATGATGATTCACAAAATTCTTTATCAGTTTCTCAGATGCAATTCAAGAATTATTCCTAGCTGATGATTTATAGGTCACTTAATCTCAGCCTTAGACGTCACGCCCATTGACCGTTGGCTGAACATCTGATGCATACGGGACACAAAATTGGAAACACTAGTAGTTTCAAAGTCGTAATTGGATTGTTGAATTACACAGGATTTCTGGGAGACGTGTGTTGCGTTCTTTATTGTTTCACCTGGAAACAAAGATGCTGTAATGCTAAACCCCCCTTACGGAAGAAGAAATCTGTCATGTTTACAGCTGTGACATTGAGCGCTTATCAGGATCAACTAAACGCTTGATTTTCCAAATTATGTGAAATATATGAAGTTCACAACATAGACTCTTTAAAATGCATCCAAGAGTTTTACACACCGGTTATTGTGGGGTCATAACCACACCTCTTTTTTTTTTTTTTTTATATATATATTTTTGCCCATTTTGTTACTTTATTATTTAGATAGGACAGTGGAGAGATGACAGGAAAAGATTAGCTAGAGAGAGGGAAGCGGGATCGGCAAAGGACCTTGAGGCGGGAATCGAACTCGGGTCGCCACGAACGCAGTTGCGTTGTATATGTTGGCGCATTAACCACAAGGCTATCGGCGCCACATAACCACACCTCTAAACATGATATGGCACAAAATGAAACGTGATTGGTTGCTTTGCCTGTCAGTCATATGTGCTCTTGGGCGGCCCTTGGCCATTCAAAGCGGCCAAGGTTCCCAGACCTTCTGCTGTCAGTCTGAAGGCCTGTCTATACAAGACTACATTATAGGAAATATTTTAAATAATGTGCTGGTTGCTCTTTTCCATGCAATTGCAATGAATGGCAGAATGGCATCTTATGCATTGTATTAGTCTATGTAAATCTTCTGAATGCATTTAATAGCTGTGTATGATGATTCACAAAATTCTTTATCAGTTTCTCAGATGCAATTCAAGAATTATTCCTAGCTGATGATTTACAGGTCACTTAATCTCAGCCTCAGATGTCACGCCCATTGACCGTTGGCTGAACATCTGATGCATACGGGACACAAAATTGGAAGCACTAGTAGTTTCAAAGTCGTCATTGGATTGTTGAATTACACAGGATTTCTGGGAGACGTGTGTTGTGTTCTTTATTGTTTCACCTGGAAACAAAGATGCTGTAATGCTAAACCCCCCTTATGGAAGAAGAAATCTGTCATGTTTACAACTGTGACATTGAGCGCTTATCAGGATCAACTAAACGCTTGATTTTCCAAATTATGTGAAATATATGAAGTTCACAACATAGACTCTTGAAAATGCATCCAAGTTGTATATGTCGGTGCATTAACCACAAGGCTATCGGCGCCGCATAACCACACCTCTAAACATGACACGGCACAAAACGAAACATGATTGGTTGCTTTGCCTGTCAGTCATATGTGCTCTTGGGCGGCCCTTGGCCATTCAAAGTGGCCAAGGTTCCCAGACCTTTTGCCGTCAGTCTGAAGGCCTGTCTATATGAGGCTTTAGGTCACTGAAGGTGATTTTTGATTTTTGAATAAAAATACAGTGACATTATATTGTGAAATGCTGTTATATTATAATTAGGGCTGAGTGATAAATCGTTAATGCTAAACGATAACATGAGTTTGATAAATGTTTTTGCAGCAAAGGCGGAACAAAAGAGCGCTAGTAATTTAACAAATCACCATCATTTAACATAGCTTGACTGTAGTAGCACTAACTGCAGTATGTTTGTGTCCAGTTTTATTATTATATTATTAATGTTGACATGTATTAAATGTATTGAAGGAGGAGGTTGCTACCATTTTTACAGATATTACTGATTTTTTTTTTTTTTTTTTTTGAAACAATATTACTTATTAAAACATGCAGAACTAAGTAATTGCCTGGAAAAAAAAAAAAAAAAGTAAGTGTTTATTATGCCTAATAACATATTGGAAGATGTATCATCATCATCATCATCATCATCCTATATTCGCAAACATCCTGCAAACTTGTATCTAAATATGTTGCAGTTTTAAAAGTAAATACAAATTGTATTTACTAATTCTGTCTTAAAGGGATATTTTGCCCAGAAATGAAAATTACCCCATGATTTACTCACCCACAAGCCATCCAAGGTGTATATGACTTTATTCTTTCATGTGAATATAATCGGAGTTATATTAAAAAATGTCCTGGCTTCTTCAAGCTTTATAATGGCAGTGAATGGGTGTTGAGATTTTGACGCAAAATAAAGTGCTTGGTTCTCGAACCCTAAAGGGAATAAATACGGGATGGGAGGAAAATCTATATTTCAATGCTTTCTCTTGCACTTATATCATTGGGTAATTACACTGTATATAAATTGCGGGCATCAGGGAGACGCTATTAATATGTGGGGCATTGAAACTGCTTTTGAATGTACAGTCGCTTTTACTTTTCTTTCGAAATTCGCGATCGCACGTGCACGTACTACAGCGGCAGTACTTGCCGCACATTTTACAAGATTAGATGCTTGTCAGTGGTGCTCAGGATCTGCAAATCATTCGCCATCATCTTCAGTCATCTCTCTTGACTCTGTTTATGTGGTAAGTGAAACTGTATGTACTGTAATAAAACAGGATACCGCTAGCAAGCAGTTAACCATGTCCCTTTAGTGACTCGGGTTATTTTATCAGAAAGCATTATTTGTTTTCAGCGCCTTTCTGAATACAGACACCCCGCAAAATCAAACCAATTTCAAATTACAAATGACACTGTGGCTTTCTTGGGAATGAGTTCTTTCCTGCTCGCTGTCATGTTGTTTGTGTATCTCTAATATGGCAAACGCGCGGGGAGGAACTACGGGAGCCCAGAGGGGAGTGTCGGCGAATGTTAAAGAGAAAACCGATTTTAATTAAAAGAAATTAAGCCCTACTACACCTACGTCCTACGTCATCTGCTGGAACGCCACTCTCTCATGAACAGGCTTGTGCACAATTCAGAATTTCAGAATTGGCCGCCATTCAATTCATGAGTTGGAATTTGAATTGAATTGCAATTCTGCTTCCTTTAATTCAAATTTGAATTGTAATTCTAGAGCCTGTTGTTGACATCAATTCAAATTCAATTCAAATTTAAGAATTGAATTGGAATTTAGGAGTCATTCTCAATTCAATTCTGAATTGTGCACAAGCCTGCTCATGAACACGTCTACGACAGTTAGTGGAAGATAGAGATTATGGTTTTAGGATGTTTTCCTTCCTCAAACACATGGATTCACTTCAGAAGGCCTTTATTAACCTTCCGGAGCTGTGTGGAGTACTTTTAATGAGGAATAGATGCACTTTATTTTGCTTCAAAATCTCAGCAGCCATTCACTGCCATTATAAAACTTGGAAGAGCCAGGACATTTTTTTTATATGTAACTCCGATAGTATTCATCTGAAAGAAGAAAGGCATATATACATCTAGGATGGTGTGAGGATGAGTAAATCATGGGGTAATTTTCATATTTAGGTGAACTATCACTTTAAGTTGGATTTGCACCCTTTTTGTAGCATGAAAACGTCAGTATCCATTCATTTCAATTATTTTGAAATTTGCCTTTTTTCAAAAACAAGCAATGTGTTTTGAACAATGTGAAGGTGAATAAATAATGGCAGATTTGGCAGATCGCGTTTGCTGTCAGCATGCATTCTCATTTGATAAAAATTAGATGCAACTTTCTATTAAAAGTGTCACTACACCAGCTATTGCAGAGTTTCTCACCGCATCTTAACGTTTTGGCATCGACTTCAACACGTACTTCACTTTATTATTCAGTGGGGTGATTACTCACAAAACAAACTGTTCCTAGTAAAGTGTTTCTGTTCTTTTATGATCTCCCTCTCTTGCACCCTTGAGTGTTTTCCATCCATTCCTCACAGAGCTTTGGACTTGCATAAACCCATGTTTACAGACAAAAAAGCTTTTATTTATTTGTCAGTCGTCCTCTCTAGTGTACAACACATCCTGAGCTGGGGACGTATTGGCATCTATGAGGAATTGTGGATTCGGTGCAATCGCTGCTCGGCTCTGTTGACCAGCGCTCTCCCAAACCACTACTGAACGGTTCATCATACAGCGTTCTGAAGGATCTCCATGAATCATTGAGGAGCGGGCAGCTGTGAGCTCAGACATAGACGCGCAGCCGCTCGGCTTGTTTTATTTACAGCCCTTGCTTTCAAACTTCTCGTCTATATCTCTCGCTATCTGGATGCGGCCCTGACAGGTTGTTTTATATCGGCCTGCTAATGAGTATTTAAGTGCTTGTTATTACTGCTAGATCTGTATGTTCAGCGTGTGCGGTGTCGGCTGTCATAAAACCAGCGGTTCTGTTAGAAGCTGTCAGAATATGGCCTGCATTAGTAAAGCGCTGTATTCTTCCTTCATTAGAGGTCTTCTCTGCAAACAATGTCATTGGCAGAGCAGAGCGTCTCACTTCAGCATTTAGAGCGAGCTGTCTCATTGTTCTTGTTTAATTGTATCCAGTTCTATTGACAAAAACAATGTTATTGGAGTGGAGGCGGATATTCTGGATCTAATTAACTGCGATTGTTGTGCTTCAAAGCTTCATCTGAAAGAATTCCGAAGACTTGACCTGGTTTTGTTTAGCATCATTGCATTGCGCTCTCGCTCCCCGCCTCCATCCCTGTGCTTTTCTCCTTACTTTTGTTTGGGTTTTTTTGCACCTATTTTTTGCTTAAGCTTTATATGACCAAAAAAAATGAAGACGGGTCCCTAAATGGTGTCTTTTTCTCAATCGCTGTCTGAAAAATCGGTTGTATCACCATCTTGGGTAGACACTCCACTCTCATCTTGCTTTAATATGTCTAACCACAAGCATATGCAAGACATGTTGCCTCTGGTTTTATCAATCTGACGTTTAAGCGCATTCTTTTCAGCTCTTGTAACATTTGTGGTGAGGCATTTCAAAGAGTGCAATCTGATGTTCCTCACTGTGCCCCTTCGCTTCATAAGTGAACATTTGGTGTTCGCAAAAAAAAAAAAAAAAAAGAAAATGTGGTCCTCGTGCTTCACTTAAATTAAATGGTCTGCTGCCCAGCCGTACTTAAGATCCATCATTGATCCTGTGGGTTATATTTCTTAAGCACTTCATGGCTACATAATGTGGATGATTTTTTTTTAGCCTGCAAAAATGTGTGTCTGTGTGTGTTTTTAATTAGATAATACAATTTTATTTACTGTTTAAAAAAAGAATATTTGTACGCTGTAAACTTAAGCTCATTTTTCTGACTTTCATATATAATCAGCTTGGTTATATAACTCATTTCAACTTAAAGTATATTAAACTGATTTAAAAAAAAGATTTTAAAAAATCAAATCAACTTATTTTGATTAGTTAAAAAAACATAAGTTGACAATATATTTTTTTTATAGTTTACATAAAAAATTAAAACACAAAGTTTATTCATTTTTTTTTTTTGTATTTTTTTTTTTTAGGCCCTAGTTAATTTGCCTTACTGAAATATCATATTTATATGTATATATATGTATGTGTGTATGCGTATACATACATATATATATATATATATATATATATATATATATATATATATATATATATATATATATATATATATATATATATATATATCTCAGTGGCGTTTTTCTACAGTAGAATGATGTCATACTGCTCAGGCCCCGCCCACAACCACTGACAGACTGTCCCGTGTTAGCACATTTCTGCCCTAAGCCAGTTGTACGCTGCCTGCTGTTTTCTCTGCGCTCAAGCGGCTGTAGCGACAACAGTGTCTTGTTGGATGTAAAGGTGAACATAAGAGTCTCCTGACATCACAGCCACTGAAGACGCAGCAGATTAGTTATGTTTTTGATGTTAGCAAACAAACATGTTAATGCTCACAAACAAATACACAAAAATTGAGAAGGGTGAAGGGCAGGGTGAGCAGTAGCCCATTATCATTTAAAGAGATATGCACTGAAACAGACAGAGCTGTTTTTAAGAAGGTAAAAAGGGTGTGTTTTTTTTTTTTTATAACACAACCACTGAGGAATTTTAACCAAAGTGTTTAATAAAGACCCTACAGAATCGTGCCAACTGGAAAATGGGCATTCAGTGTCATCTTTAAAGGGGTCATCGGATGCCCATTTTCCACAAGTTGATATGATTCTTTAGGGTCTTAATGAAAAGTCTATAATATACTTCGGTTAAAAATTCTCAGTGGTAGTGAGAATCAACAGCCTTTTTACCTTGCCAAAATCAGCTCAGCAAAAGTCATCCTGTTCTGGTCGAGGTTGCTTTAAATGTTAATGAGCTCTGCTCGCCCCACCCCTCTCTTCTCTCTGCACTCTCAGAAAAAAAGGTACAGTTCTGTCGCTGGGGCGGTAGCCTAAGGTACAAAAGTGAAAAGGTACATCTTTGTACCTTACCTACCCCTAAACAGTACATATTAGTACCTTAAAGGTACATTTTAGTACTTTTAAAGTACATATTGGTACCTTAAAGATACACACTGGTACCTTAAAGGTGCATATTAGTACTTTAAAAGTACATATTTGTACCTTTTCACTTTGTACCTTAGGGTACCGCCCCAGAGACAGAACTGTACCTTTTTTTTCTGACAGTGTGTGGAGTGACGAGCATGTTTGTTTTAGCCGCATTTAGCCGCTATACTTGCTAACTAGCACGTTATTAGGAAAGGTGATCGCAAAGATTCATAAAAAAAACCCCCTTATACTCACTTCTGCTGTAAGTGAAGCTGGATCACGAATGATTTGCGCGAACATAGACGGATATATGTAGATCGGGAGGCGGTTTCCATTCACGAACAAATGTAATCTACTGCATCTTCAGCGGCTCAGATGTCGGGAGTAAATGACGACCACTATGTTCATCATTACATCCAGCAACACAACACCTCAATTGCTCAGTTGGAGATATTCTTGTCTAACTTGCATCCCTGCTTCGGCATCGAAACAATGGAGGTCGGACTGTTACAGCTGATGTAAGGCGGGTCTGAGGTAAGACGCTCATGTCAATCAACTATCGTAGGAGCAGCCTCTGTTGGTGTGACGCCACGACAGGCATCTGAGAATGGCTTGATTTGAAAAAGAGGATATTATTTTTACAGATTAATTAAAAACCACTGCATGGATTTTTATCATTATAGGGTAGATGTGTACATACACTGCCAACACACATTAATGTTCAAACAACATGTAAAAGTGAACTTTGCATCCGATGACCCCTTTAAAATAAAAAAATAAAAAATCAGAGAAGGACTTTTACTTGATAGTGACACATGCATAAGGAAAACAAAGGGAACAATGCTAGATTTTCTTTAGATTTTTTTTTTTTCATGTGAAAGTTTGGGAACCCCTTGCAGATCTGAAAATGTGAATAATTTTAACAAAATAAGAGAGATCATATGTGGGTGGGGGTGTGTGTAATTGTTGTATTTTATTATTTTATTTATTCATTTTAAGAGTGAATGCATGCAAAATTCATTTACACTTATGTCTGGTTGCCAAGTTTTAGTTCTGATTGTCACAGTTAAAAATGATAATCAATATAACCTATATGATATATAATAAAACGTGTGTGTTTTAAATGTTTACACATTTAAAAAAAAATTGTTAGTCGTCAGTGTAGCAATAAAGGTTTTTTTTAGACATTAAAAAAAAAAGTTTTCCTGTTGACATTAAATGTACCGCAGAATTGTCTACATAAGGCGAGGTACCGGATATTTCAGTACTTTAAATAAAACATTCTCTCTTAGGTGCGACAACTGCGTCTAACTTCAAACCCGTTTCCGTCCGTAGATTCACACCACCTCCCACTGTACCACTTACTCCCTTTGTCACCACTCTACAGCCGCCCAATTTACATTTCTGAAATAAGAGGCTTCTCACAATTGATTGTGTTTTCCACAATCTGACTGGAGTGCTGCTTTGATGTTGTTCGTGGAGTGCCTAGACACAAGGCTGTGTGTAGAACAGTGTTTGCCTGTGGCCATTGATGAACAGTCCCTGCCTCTCCCCGCAGGCTCACTGTTTGTTTGTGTGAATTGCCTATGTAGCCACATCAGCTGCTTCCAGTCAAGCTACTATACAGTAAATAAAACCACCGTCAATATTGCGCATCGGTGCTGCAGCTTCTTGCTGTGAGGTAGACTGCTTTTTTTTTCTTTGCTGAGGTAGTAAACACTTCTGAATAGCGCCTTTTTCAATCAATAATGCTCACATGTGTGTTCCTTACCTCTTTTATTATTCTTATTGTGGGTTTTCTCAGTGCATGTGTGTGCTCTGAGAGGAAAGTCTGTCTGTGTGTGTGTGTGTGTGTGTGTGCTCTGTAACCCTACACTGAGGCACTGTGGCAAATCTCCCATCCAGAGTTCTTCTCCTGACCCATTTCAGGCCGTAACTAAGATGTGTTCTCCAGTGAAGCACTGGGCACAAAGTGCAAGAGTTTTTTCTTGTGTGCATATGTGTGTAAAGGGTAATGTGTTTGTGTGTGCGTATGCTCGTGGTTTGACTTGCTTAGCTCAGTCCCACGCACTGTGGTCAGAATGGTTAGTATTTTTTTTCTCTAGGCCGAGGAAGTGTGTATATTGTTCCCACGCTATGAAGAGTTCAGGGTCCCGTGCTCCAGGCAGGGGGCGCTGGCGGCCTCTGCACTCAGCCCTGACCCGGGCTGCACGGGAATGTTGGAAAAACGCTTTAATTGTTACGACCTGATACCAAGATGTTTGTAAACGGACAGCATGGTTAAGTAAACTTCGGTGAACTGTGTTTGCCGTGTGAAACAGAAATCTCTATTTGGTTCTCTTCTTTTGAATTTAGATTACATTTTAGCTTTTTTCCACTATTTTTGATGCACCAAAGGCTTAAAGTAAAAGTAATTATAAATATGGATTTTCTTTTTTTTCTGTGAAACACAAAATGAGATGTTAAGCAGAATGTTTGAGCATGTCTTGTTATTACAGTGAAAGTAGATGATTTATAATGGCTTCAAAATGTCTAAAAAGTTCTATATTTCAAGTTTTGTCTGCAGTGATGTAAATTTTTTTTGAGGTAGGTTGAATATTTTATAAAAAGACATGCAAGAACCAACAGTGATTTGCGTCATGATGTCGAAGCACCATTTTTTTGTAGCCTGAACAGTTTTTGTGATTAAATTTAAAAAGTTTGGAGATTTATTTATTTTTTTAAAAGAGTCTTTCTCTCCAAAGCTGCATTTATTTGATCAGAAATACAGTAAAACGCTAATATAGTGAAATATTATTTTATGTTTTCTCTGTTAATATATTTTAAAAAGTAATTTATTTTTGTGATGGAAAAGCTAAATTTTCAGCATCATTACTTCACTTTTCAGTGTCGTATGATCCTTCTGAAATCATTCTAATATAATTGTTTGCTGCTCATTAAACATTTTTTATAATTATCAATGTTGAGAACAGTTGTGCAGCTTAAAAGTTTTGTGGAAACTTTTTTTTTTTTTTGAGGAGTCTTTAAAAAATGGAAAGTTCAAAATAACATTTAAAATAAATATATTTTATAACATTGCGCATGTCCTTTTATCAAATTAATGCATCTTAAGTATTAATGTCTTATAAAATCGTATTGACCCCAAACTTTTAAATGGTAGTGTAGATTTAAAGTGTCAAAGTTTTTTTTTTTTAATCATTAAAATCTTTGAGCACACCTAAAAATCTTTACAAAGATTGTTTTTTTCTGTATCTCTTTTTAAACATGTCCATTAATTTGTTTCATTTAAATATTTTAATACATTTTAAAGTAGATTTTACGATATTCTTTCCACAAAAAATAGCTATAGGTGCTTACATGGCATATAACAACTTAATAAATAAATAAATTATTAAAGGATTAGTTCAATTGGAACAAAAATTTACAGATAATGTACTCACCACCTTGTCATCCAAGATGTTCATGTCTTTCTTACTTCAGTCGTAAAGAAATAGTTTTTTGAGGAAAACACTTCAGGATTTCTCTCAATGTAATGAACTTCTATGGTGGCCCCAAATTTGAACTTCCAAAATGCAGTTTAAATGCAGCTTCAGCGGGCTCTAAATGAGCCAAGGAATAAGGGTCTTATCTAGCTAAATAATCGGTTATTTTCTAAAAAAAAAAAAAAAAAAAAAAAAAAACCATTCTTTTCCGATCGTGACAGTTAGGGAACGTCTAAAAACGCCCGTCTCATTTTCTCCTCCAACTTCAAAATCATCCTACATCGCTGCAGAAGCACCGACCCAGAGTTTACAAAGTGAACATGCAAAAAGTTCAAACAGCCTTTACAAAAAAAGGTACAACAGTGATGTAAGACAATTTTGAAGTTGGAGAAGAAAATGATATGGGAATTTTTAGATGTACCCTAACTGTCATGACCGGGAAAAAACAGTTCATGCAGAGCTAGGCAAGACAAGCGTTTGAGGTTTAAAAAGTATATAAATTGTAATTTTTTTTTTATTATTATTATTATTATTATTTTTAGAAAATAATTAATCGTTTCGCTAGATAAGACCCTTATTCCTCGGGCGGGGTTCGTTTAGAGCCTTTTGAAGCGGCATTTAAACTGCATTTTGGAAGTTCAAATTTGGGGGCACCATAGAGGTCCATTACATGGAGAGAAATCCTGAAATGTTTTCCTCAAACAACAATTTCTTTACAGCTGAAAAAAGGAAGGCATGAACATCTTGGATGACAAGGGGGTGAGTACATTACCTGTAAACTTTTGTTCTAAAAGTGAACTAATCCTTTAATGAAATACATGGTTGTACATTTTAGAGCTTTGCAAGGGTGAAATGTTTCTGTGACCGGTAATGACCAATATTTTAATCTGTTACTCACACAAAGCTATTGTGTATCATACAAGGCGTATGAAGTCATATTAATGACATTTTATGATGCTTTTGGCTCTTGAGTTTTATAGAAAAGATCAGTTCGGATGGCATGTAGGTTAAATTGAGACAATTTTCATTTTTAGGTGAGTGGTCCCTTTAAGAGGCCCAACTTACAGGCACACACGAGGAGAACGCACGTGATTATGCTCTCAGGAGGTGTCACTCCACTGTTTACAAAAGCTTCAAAAGGCTGAAGACGAGCTGGAGTGAGAAACCGGTGCATTTGTTGTCGGCCAGCATCTTGAAGAGCTTCAACATGCCAGCCATCTCCAGCCTGAGCCTTTTGTTGCCAAGCGTGCAGAGCTCCTGTTGCTAAAGGAAGTACTTAAATGTGTAGTTATGTGAGATCCCTCCTTGCTGAAGCCGGCCCCCCGCTGCTTCTTCCTGCTCCTTGGCTGGATATGAAGTGTTGCTTGATGGGCTTTTCCCCTCTGACAGTGTCACAAGAGGAGTGACAGATCTGTGGGAGAGCTGACCCTCCTCCCAGAGGAAGTGCTGGGAGCCAGGGGTGGCCCATTCAGTGCCCGAAGGCCACTCTCTTCTAATGGAACATGATAAGCTTTTCATGAGGCACTGTGCAGTTCTGCTTTGTGCGCCTGTGTCTCTGTGGGCATGGTACATCAGTGCCGTCATCGCTTCGCTCTGAGTTCATGGGAACACGAGTTGTATCATTGAGAGCCACACCTAGTTAAGGTTTCCCACCTTGGCTAGTATGTGTGAAAACAACAACTAGACCTTGTTAATGATGGTGATTCCAGCCGGATTAAAATACTTTATTTATTTTGTCAAATTAACTCTTGATTGTTAAAGGGATAGTTTACCCAAAAATGAAAGTTCAGTCATTAATTACTCACCCTCAAGTTGTTACAAACCCATAAGGCCTTCGTTCATCTTCGGAACACAAATTAAGATGTTTTGCTGAAATCTGAAAGTGTTTTAACCCTGCATAGACAGCAACACAACTACCATCTTTAAGGCCCAGAAAGGTAATAATGACATCGTTAAAATAGTCCATGTTCAAATTAAAGGTCTTACAGGTTTGGAATGACATGAGGGTGAGTAATTAATTACAGTTTTCATTTTTGAGTGAAGTATAACTTAAATGAGCAATATCTACAGTCTGAACATCATAGAGATTTGGTGACTAGGTTTTATTTTTTTTTTATTTTTTTTTTTGGTGACTCATGCCAATAAGCGACCACCCAAAACACACTAGCAACCACATAGCAATGTTTTGGCAACCACCCACAACACCATGCGCTCACAGTTTCTTTGGGAAATGTGAAACTAGTTATTATTACAAGCATGTACAGTAACACAACTTTACATTTAGTATGAGTGCAAATTTAATAAGCCTTTTTTTAATAGATTTTGTTAGTGACAAGTTAGTCTATTAACCATTTTTCTATATAGCACTTTTTTACTTCATAGTATTATCTCTTAAAAGCAAATTCTAGTATTTTAGTATTCTTGCATATTTGGGATGCACGATATTGGATTTTTGCCGATATGCCGATATTTTTCTACTCATTTTGGCCAATGCCGATACCAATATATTTCCTTTTGTTTGGAAACGACACCAAGTCTTTCATGTGTGATTTAGAAGCAAATTATTTTTAATTTTGGCTAGTTTTTAACAAGAACCTATTTATTAGCATTAAATAAACAATAATGAAGTTATTTTGTAATGACAGTACATTGAAGCTTTAAAAATAACTATAAATAAATTATATATCAATTGCTGCTTTTTTTTTTTCTCCTCCCCTCTCTCTCTCTAAAAAATGCAGTGGTAAACTTAACATTTTATTTTAAGATTTAACATTTGTAGATGGTCTAATACAAAGCATTCATGTAAACTATAGCTTCTAAACTTTAAATCAAAACATACTCATGATTTTATGATATCAGTTACTGCTTTATTTAATTAGAAATATAGTTTAACCTCTTAAAGGGATAGTTCACCCAAAAAATGAAATTTTGATGTTTATCTGCTTACCCCCAGGGCATCAAAAATGTAGGTGACTGTTTCTTCAAACTGTAAAAAGTTTTTAACGGTTTCAACTTAAGTTTAGCAACTTAAAAATACAAAAAAGTAATTTCAACTCACGTTAAATCAACTTAAAATGACAAGTCATTCTAAATAATTTTATTGTATTGAGTTAAATGACTTGTAGTTTTAAGTTCATTTAACTTAAAATTTTAAGGCAGCTGCTAAACTTAAGTTTTTAAGTTGAAACTGGTGAAAACGTTTTACAGTGCAGTAGAACACAAACAAAGATGTGTTTTAACCCAAACCGTTGCAGTCTTGTCAGTCATATAATGGCAGTCAACAGGAACCATGGCTTTGAGAATCAAAAAAAACATACATAGACAAAACCAAATTTAACCCTGTGGCTCATGATGATACATTGAGGTGTTAAGACATGAAACAGTTGGTCTGTGCAAGAAACTGAACAGTATTTATACCATTTTTTTTTTTTTTTTTCTGATCTACCACAGTGTCCGACTGTCCTGGGTGCGTTCACAACAGCCGACGCGTAACGCGTCAACGTGCTCTGGCATATACATAAGCAAGCAACCATACTTCAGTCGATCAGGCTCAAAAGTTGGGAGTCTGTGAAGTGAACACTCCCAGATGAGTTTGCCCAAGCAAACAAAATCTAAATTGTTTTTAATCAGTTGCAAAAATCAGAATAAGCACAATTACCATTTTGAGTAGCTGTCGTACCCACAATCTCTGCACTGTTTAAGCAATGTGTGACGTATACATGCGACAGATCGTTTCCGCGCATGCGTCTACTATGCTAGAGCACGTTGACGCGTCATGCTCCGGCTGTTGTGAACTCACTCAGGACAGTCGGACATTGCGGTGGATCAGAGGTAAAAAAAATGATATAAATACTGTATCAATTTTGGATTAAAGGGGTCATCGGATACAAAGTTCACTTTTACATGTTGTTTGAACATAAAAGTGTGTTGGCAGTGTGTGTACACAAACACTCTATAATGACAAAAAAATCCACCCAGTGTTTTTTATTTAATCTGTGACCAAGAGTTTTTAATCAGAATGTTCAATTGGAGCACAGAAGAGTCCTACTTCTCTTAGCAGCAGCTGTGCCTGGATTTACTGCATGAAAATGTTGTTTAATTTTGGTGTAAGAGTGTTTGTCATCATTTCAGCATGTCAGACAGTTCTTAAATATCGAATAAATATTCTTCGTACTCTGCATGTTTTGTTTACATGCGCACACATATACACGTGAGCATTACCTGTTGGCAGACATCAACTTCAGACATCTTCAGACAGCTTGGTGGGTGTGTGGTTTTGATGCTTGTGTTTGGACTGCAGAGGCCATGAGAGGTCACATCCTTCAGTGACTCAAACTATTTGCATGCTGTTAAAATCTGTTGCACAGACAGGTTTGTGGTGGATGCTTTTCTCTGTAATAATGTCCAGACATGGGGCAGGTTGTTTGTTGTCTTTGTGCGAGCGTTTTGTGTGTGTGTGTGCGCGCATGCACGTTTCTACACGCTGAGAGATGCGTGCAGAAGTACAGTACACGCACACTTTCTCAGAAGGCTCACTGCCCTGCGGCACAAGGCTTCAAGTCCTCTATTTCCTGTTTACAGTGTCTGAGGTTTCCTGTTCTCGATGCATCTCCACTGGGTGATCTTGTGATTGTATTCTGGACGAGGCCCGAGTTAAAAATAAAACACCCTTGTTTCAGTCTCATCAAAAGTCTCACTTGTGGGTTGTTTTTGATTCTGTGTGTGCATGCATAAAGTTTCTTTTTGTCTTATGTAATCTCTTTTTCTCTTTCTCTTTTGTACTTTAGGTTTGAAGAGATAGTCAAGAAATTCAAGGTTGAATATCACGCTGGAGGTGCCACTCAGAACTCTGTAAAAGTTGCACAGGTTGGTGCTCAGAATTGTAGCCAGTATGTAATGCATGCAGTGCTGGCAATGACAAGGTCATGAATTCCTAGAGAATACAGGAATGGATAAAATGTATAGCTTGAATGCAATGTAAGCTGCTCTTCAAAGCTTTTTATTGCATTTTAACTATACACATGTACATATACATTTCCATGTAACAGAGGGAACACAAACCAAAAAGAAGAGTTTCTCAGTATTTTACATAAACGTACAATATCACCTCTTTACTTGGTCTTCTGTCAACACGTTTCCAACTCCACCACATTTTAAAAACAATTTGAAATGTCCCCAAACTCCATCACTTAATATACAAGTTATTTTTTCCATTGACATATTTGTTATTATTTCTTTCAGCAAACGTCACATATTTGGTGCACATATGTGACCCTGGACCACGAAACCAGTCATAAGGGTCATTTAAAAAAAAAAAAAAAAACTGAATAAATAAGCTTTTCATTGATGTATGGTTTGTTAGGATAGGACAGTATTTGGCCAAGATACAACTATCAGACGAAGCAATACTTGTTCTTGTCTTAGGACAACTTTCATGAACTTTTTTGACCCACTTCAAAATGTTGACTACTGTATTAGAAAATATGGAATCTGGGAGTGCAGAAAAATTGAGAAAATTGCCAAATGTTGTCCAAATGAAGTTTTTAGCAATGCATACTACTAATCAAAAATGAAGTTTTGTTTTTTTTACAGTACGAAATTTATAGTATAAAATGTCTTCATGGGACATGAAGACTAGTTATGCTACTTATGACTGGTTTTGTGTTCCAGGAACACATATACTTTTCCAATTTAAAGAAATAAATGGAAGTTGCTTCGGATAAAAATGTCTGCCAAATGCATCATACGCAACTCCCTCAGATGGACAGGTGGTTTTGTACATCCTCTGTGGTTTAAAGTGCTCAACTAGGATGTCTGTAAAACCACAAAGAGGAAAAAAAAATGCTAACGTACTTAATTTAAGAAGTTTAGTAGCCTGAGAGTTCCTCAGCAGAGATCTTAAAGGTCATGATGTCAAATGATTGTCTGTTTGCGATATATGCCATAAATGAACCTCTTAAAAAGTTGATATTTGCAGTCTAGAAAGAGTTGATATTTGCAATAATTGTTAGGGAGCATTTTTTACCTCCTTATATGGGCATATTTTACTAATCGTATACAAAGGTCCCATGTATGTTTATAATAATTCAATAATTAGGATGACTTCTTAATCCTGAATAATTACAGGTGTACCTATAAAATCAAATAAAATGTGTTGGCTGTAAATAATCCATAAGATATAATAACCATTTTATTTTATTTAATTTTATTTATTTAATTTATTTTTTAAATTTGATCTTATTTTATTCTATTTTTGTCTGTGTTAAACTTTGTAGCTATCTGCAATCTTCTTATTCTTATTCTTCTTCTTATTATTATTATTATTATTATTATTATTATTATTATTATTATTACTGAATATTTTTATAGAAGCCCAAGATATCTGACTTGGTCACTGTACAGGGTCTGCAGAGACAGTAAAGTCAACTAGATAAACACGTTTTTGTAAAATTTTGAAATGTTTAATAATATGTGGGTAAATGATGCTACTTTTGTTGCAGTTTTACCTTGAGATCTGGTAATTGCTAGCCCTCAGGCCTGTACACAAGTGATGTGCCATAAAACCATCTCATTTTTGTGAGAATGATGTCAGACGTGAGACTTGCACACAGTAATTCTTTCACAGTTTAACTTTTAGGAACTCGCTGCATGCAATATATTTCTCTTTTCTGGATCCGTTTTTACTCCAGTTTTACAGGTTTATATTTGTTACATCAGACACAGCAAGATTTAAAGTTGGATGCATCTCCCTGATTTATAGCCCAAGCGAGAGACAGTTATCCTAAGATCTGTTCAGCCCTTCACTTTAGCTGGCCTAGACTGCAGCCATTCTTGGGTTGTAGCGTTTCCAGAAAGTCTAAATATTGTTTTTCCCCTTTTCAAGCTTTTTCTGAGAATCCCCCAGACGTGATGCTTCACATCTGAGTGGGATATTTTATTTGTGTGATATTGTTTAAGGCTAACAACAGAAATAATCTGAAGTCCCTGATGTGTCCGGTAGGGTGCTGTCACAGCAGAGAATGAGATCTGCTCAGATGGCCTTGTTGCCCTCAGGGCCCAACTAGACGGGGTTTGATTCCTCCAGCACATGTCCAGTGCACTTTTGCAGGTGGTTGCAGACATCAACATTTTTAAGACCTCAAATACAGGAGTTATTTAGATATATATCATCTAAACAGACACATGGAATTTTCTGATGATCTCCAGATGATGCACAGCATTCAAATCTACAGATGCATTAGGCTGCAGAGGCTTTCACACGCACTGCATCTATCACCATGAAATACAGACCTCGGTGTGTGATGAGGTAAGACTGTGGATAATCATTTGGGAATCTGCCAGAGCAAGCAAATGTGATTTCATTACTTTAGTGTCTGACTCCTTGCGTTGTCGGGCACATTCGTTATGACCCCCGTACAGCCCGAACGGACTCGGAGAAATGATTCCTCATTTAAGTCTTTCTTTTTCTGCTGCGTTCCAACATTTATTTTGCTTAACAGGATTTGCTGTAAACGTCCTTGTGAGGATGTCTGCGCTATCTTCCAGCTCTTCACCTGCCGTCGCAGATAACAGAGTCGGGGCGGTTAAAGTTGTGCCCATTTGAAGCGGCGGTAGTTACGAAGGCTCCCAGTGATATGTGGGTTGTTAAGCAGCGGTTTGATCAGACAGCTCTTCAAAGCCGGTTCGCGTAAGAAGGGAAGCTTGATGCGGAACCAGGCCTCTGAGATTAACACATGGCAGCACCTGGAACGCCAGGAGCAATGCAACCTGTGTGTCGGTGTCGTGGAAAACGAGAGCTTTCAAACGCAATGACATGGGCTGCCTTGTGCGCGCACATCAAAGCGCCCATGTGGAGATGAGGTGCTCCAATCGGAGGCTGCTCTCAGCCTCGGGCGCTGCTTGGCAGACGTGGGAGGGAGCATGTTCTGCTCCCAATACCTGACCAGGATAGGTAGACCGTTTACACAAGAACAACCAGTCATTGGAGAGGCAGAGCTATCTTGCTCACTCTGCATCACCTTTTCTCTCCTTTCCCCTGCTCTTCCTGAGACCATGAAATCAAACCGATCACCATTTTTTTTTTTTTTTTTTTTGCCAACTTATCTCTTCTCTTTTCACATCCTTCTATTTGTACGCTCCAGAGAAACACACGCAGCAAAAACACATTCCCCAAAGAGTCTTTCTTAAAAGTTCAGTCAGTCACAGTTCGCTCATAAATGAAAATTCTGTCATCGTTTACTCACCTTCATGTATGGCTGACTTTCTTCTTTGGAGCACAAAAGTTGGAATAATAGGGCTGTGAAGCTTCAAAATGACAAAAATATGTGAGTTGTGCACTATATTCAAAGTCTTTTGAAGCCATTTGATATCTTTGTGTAAGAAATAGACTAAAATTGTCAATGACAAAGTCGTTGTTTACTGAAAATCTTGAAATTCGGCCTAGATTTCCTTCATAAAAGTTGATGAGACAAGTAGAGAAATGGAGTTGGAGTTGTTGATTCTTTTTCTTCTCCAGGATGAATCGCATTTTTGAGGGCTGCACACACTTTGCATACGGGGGTAAAAATTTACATCTGATATAAGTTTCAGAAATGGGTGTGGGAAATGGCTCGATAGTGCCACCTATACAATTTCAACGAAGTGCCCCTTGAGCTACGTTTCTCATACATGTATGAAATTTGGTAGATGCATGTAACACACCAATACCTACAAAGAAAAGTCCTCCGGTACAAAGTCTGAAACCCAAGAGGAAGTGTTATTTTAAAATTTCTTAAAGTTTTGTGCTGTTTTTGCCATTTTCAAGCCTTGTATTTAAACGAACGCCTCCTAGAGTTTTAAACAGACCAACACCAGATTTGGTCAGTGTGATCCAAAGCCCTTTGTGACATTAAATTGTGAAGATCTTGAGTTTTCGTTAAAGGCCGTATCTGTGGCGGCATGACAAACTTTTGCCATGAAAAAGGAAGTTGTTATAATTCAGGCATACAATGTCCGATCTGCACCAAACTTGCCCATGACCATATTCACTTATAGCCATAGTGCCACTTGCTGGCAACAGTAAGGGTCATGTTTTACACTCTAATAAACTCCACCTAGAGATTTAATGACATCAATGGCCATCAAAAGCCAATGTTCGGTTAAAATTATAGTGCCACCTGCTGGCAACTGGAAGTGACTTGTTTTATGCTAAATTAAACATGCAATGTTCAATCTGCACCAAACTTCACATGTTTTGTAAGAGTCATGGACTGAAGGCATGTAAAGGCCAATATTCGGTTATAATCATAGCGCCACCTGTTGGTAACAGGATATGCCATGCTTTGCACTAACTCAAACATACCATGTTCAATCTGCACCAAACTTTATATGTTTAATAAAAGTGCTGGCCTGAAGACATCTACATGCCAATATCCAGTTATAAGCATAGCGCCACCAGCTGGTAGCAAGAAGTTTGGCATATATAAATGATTTTGACATTCCTTCTATATTTACCTCTTTAAAAGCATGTTGCCCACCATTCGCCGTTTTCATAAAGCCACCAGGTGGTAGTGAGCCTGTGTGCAAGGGCCCTTTTAATGCTGCTTGCAGCTTTAATTTTTAATTTTGATCTTATATATTAATACATTTGTTCAGTTTGTGGGGTGAATCAGTTGATTTACACACTCATGCACCAGACTGTCCTGGTTTTACTTTTTATTTTTAATTTGTTTGTCACACAGAGCTATCAAATTGCTTCAGAAAATATAGGAATGAAGCTTGAAATGTTACTTTTATGATACTTTTTGAAGTTTTAGGGGTTTAAACTTCAAAAATGAAAAATCTGTAATTACTTACCCTCATGTTGAGAAGAAAAGATATTATTGAATTAAGTCAATTTTTGTTTTCTTTCTGCACAAAAAGTATTCTCACAAAAGGGTTGCCAGGTTTTCACAACAAAATCCACCCAATTGCTACATAAAAACTAGCCCAAACGTGTAAAATTCGCATTTCCGGGGACTAAATATCGCGTTATTGGGGTTGCTTGAACATGAAAAACAACTCGCGGCAAAAGTGTTAAAGTAGCCCAATTCCATGGGAAAACCGCAGACTTGGCAACCTTGCCTCGTAGATTCATAAAATTACAGTTGATCCACTGATATTACATGGGCTATGCAGGGTCAGAAAGCGCTTGGATTTCATCAAAATTATCTTAACTTTTGTTTCAAAGATGAACGATGGTCTTGCGGGTTTGGAACGACATGAGGGTGAGTAATTCATGACAGAATTTTCGTTTTTTTAGTGAGCTATCCCTTTAAAAGCTCTAATCCCCATTCACCGTAATCGTCTGGGAAAAGAGCAACAAGCATATTGTTCAGAATTTCTCTTTTTGTGTCACACAGAAGAAAGTCAGTCCTATGGGTTTGGAACAGCATGAAGCTGAATAAGTGATGACAGAATATTTATTTTGTCTGGACTACCCCTTTAAGACATTTCATTCCGTTACCGCATACATTCCTCATTCTTGTATAAAGCCTGGGACGTCAATATAAATCTATTAATGGTTCAGCTCTAAGCCTCCCCGGATGGTTCTTTTGATGTGTCTGAATTGGTAAATTTGTGCAGGAGACATATAGTCTTAGTCTGACAGGCACCACTCTGCCCCACAGGATTTTCACAGATGAAGACTCTCACCTGCAGAAAGTAACGATCTCCCATTCTCTTTATATAGCACTGCAAAGAGAACGCACCAGCACTGCTCTACAGCCCCAGACATCAAAGCAAGGGCAGAGAATCACACTCTCCTCCACTGTATATACAATGTTCCCCAAGCATTCTTCTGCACTGTGATCCAAGACTCGGCTCCATTACATGTGCACCCCTGGTGCGGCCCCTTGAGCAACGGAGAGTTTGAGAGGGGAAGAGGCTGACACTTACCAACAGAGAGAGCAGTTGTTAGGTGCTGCCTCCATTGGGAGGTTAAATTACTCCTCTAGAGCTCGATAGGCCTACAGCTTTGAACAGTTGCCACTTTTGAGCACATGCATATTGTTGCAGAGAGATACTGAGAGTCTTAATAAGGCTGATTTTATAAAAAAAGTGTAATGTCAATAGTCAGTAGTCACCAAAACTGTTTGGTTACCAACAGAATTTCTTCTTTTGTGTTCCATAGTCCATACAGATTTGGAATGACACAAGGGTGAATAAATCATGACAAAATGTTCATTTTGGGTGAACAAAAGCAAGCAAGCAAAAGGATATCTTTGCTTCTGCAACCTTTCCTTCCTCAACTTCTTCTGTTCTCCTTTTTTTCCATTTGTCGCTGGCCCATGGTGCCTTCACAGATTCTTTTTCAAAGTGGTGAGGGGGCCCAACCTTGGACTCAAACCGGACTCTTTTATTGGAAACACATGTGCACTCTGTAGTTGGAACTCCTCTGTGAAGAAAATCACTTAGCTCTCTTCAGCACACAAAGGCCTTTCCCAGTTCATATTTTTTGCATGGAAACTTAAATTGGGGAAAAGTCGGTGCCTAGAACCAGACATCAGACTAGAAGACGAAACGTTCCATGACCTCATGTTTGACTTGACTGACTTCTTTTGCTTTCCTTTGAAAAAAGTCTCTTGTGTCCATCTGACCTTTCTCGATAAAGAGTTAATATATTTTTTTGTCTTTCATGGAAGAGCTAGTCTCAGTGGAAAGGGGAGGAAAATGGCAAATGTTACACGTGTATCAAACTTGGCAGTGGGAAACGTTTGGACGAAAGGAAATTTCAGTGCAAAAGAAAGGAAAGTTTGAAAGCTCTGAAGGCTCATGAGATTAACAAGACACATACCAGGGAACACTAAACTCTCCACGGTGAATGGCCGCAACATCTGCGTCCGATATTCGCAGCGGAGAGAATGGAAATAGAAAAACGTCTCAATACCTCACTGTGTGCGATTGAGGATTTAGATACGTGCGAGTGTGAAATCCTCCTCGTTGTTCTGGATTTCTGCGGAGGGAGTGTTTAATGTACGTCCAGCGCAGGGAGGTTGTCTGATTAATGATTGCTAAATACCTGCAGGTTTTGGAGATGATGTGCTGTGCGGGGAGAAGCTGAAAACAGCTCCATCATTAAGCATACTCCTCTGTTTCTCGACAGAAGGTTAATTGAATGTTAACATTCGAAAGCGCCAGCTTCTCGGACAACTGCGCTGCCAAGAACAGTTTATTTCCTTCCTGAGTTGATGAAGGGTCACAGACAATTAAGCGCCCTGAAAAAGAAAAGCGCAGCAGACTCACCTTTTGCGTTCCTGGAGAGCAGCGGACTGGCATACATTTCCGTCTTGCGCAGGAAGTGGTGTGTTTCTCGTGAGGCCCGAGCAGTTTGAGGTTACACCCAAATGCTGACGGTGAGCTTTAGCAGGATTCTTGTGAAATCACACCTTTCCTCTTCCTTCCACCCAAACGTTGTTTACTGGAAGTGTAAAGGGGCGGATACTCTAGACTGTAACATTTGTTGACTGCCCTGTCTGTGGCTGGAGCACATGTGCTTTGTCTCAGCTAATATTTCACCATTTTTGCCTCGTAGGGAGTCGGAGAGCAGAGTAGATCATAACAGCTCTAATCTCGGGTTTGATCAGTCCTCCGGCCTCCCAGCAGGGGCTCCCAATTCTCTTCGAGCGCTCTCGTTTATCAGAGTGCTCTTGTCTTATCTCAAGACCTCATAATCTAAAAGGGTAGGTGATACACCGTTTCCCACACTGTTCTCAGTCATGGGCTTTATTTGTGTGACCTATAAATCCATTCAGCATGGTTTCACTTCCAGAAAAAAAAATTCACCTCATCTTACACTCGCTTATAGGCAACACATACTCGTACGAAAAAGGTTTGGGTCACGTAGGTTGACTAATCATTGAGTGACGTCTGGCAGTTTTAGTTCTTATTCAGTCAAACTTTATTTTAAGGTTCAATTTTTACTGTTAACTAACTGTTAACTAGGACTTATGACTTATTAACTATAAAAAATGTCCAAGCTTTATGGCTTTGAATGGCTGGTGAGATTTTGAAGTCCAATAAAGCGCTTCCATCTATCATAAAAAGTGCTCCACACAGCTCCGGGAGGTTAATAAAGGCCTTCCAAAGTGAATCGATGTGCTTATGTAAGAAAAAATGTCTGTATTTGTGACCCTGGACCACAAAACCTGTCTTAAGTGGCATGGGTATATTTGTAGCAATAGCCAAAAATACATTGTATGGGTCAAAATTATTGATTTTTCTTTTATGCCAAAAATCATTAGAATGTTAAGTAAAGATCATGTTCCATTTAAGATATTTTGTAAATTTCCTGCCGTAAATATATCAAAACGTATTTTTTTTTGCACCTTTGCATTGCTAAGAGCTTCATTTGGACAACTTTAAAGGCAATTTTCTCAATATTTTAATTTTTTTGCATCCTCAGATTCCAGATTTTCAAATAGTTGTGTATGGTCCTATCCTAACAAACCATAAATCAATGAAAAGCTGATTTATTCAGATTTCATATGATGTTTAAATCTTAATTTTAACAAATCGACCCTTGTGACTGGTTTTGTGGTCCACGGTCACATTTAAAACTTTATAAATCGTCATCTATACCTTCTGCTGTCATATGTGTGTTCATGAGAGAGTGTCGTTCCAGCGAATGACGTAGGCGTAGTGTAAGGTATGCTAGTCTCGTGAGAACCAAGTTTTGTTTACAGCAAAGGAAAACCTCCTCTTGGCTCATTATGAAATCCTCCAACATTTTTCTTTACAAATCCTCGTTTTGTACTTCTAATTCGTGACTGGTGTTTTGTTTTGCTTTCTACTCTGCACTTCCGCGTTCGTCACCATGTTCGCCTAGATCATATATAATCGCTGGAACGCCACTTTCTCGTGAAAGCAAGTATGACAGTTAGCGGGGACTAGAAATTACAGAAATTTTACACAAATGCATCAGTTTGCTTCAGAAGGCCTTTATGAACCCCTGTAGACATGTTGAGAATTTTTTATGATGGATGGATGCACTTCATTGGACTTCAAAATCTCAACACCCATTCACTGCTATATAAAGCTTGGAAGAGCCAGGATATTTTTTTGAATATAACTCTGATTGTATTCATCTGGAAGAAGAAAGTTACATACACACAGGATGGCTTAATTTTCATTTTTGGGTGAACTATCCCTTCATGCAAAATAAGACATTAATACGTGCTTTAAGTATTAATAAACAGCCAATATGCTGTTAATATGCATGCGAGTTAATAGTGAGAATTGGCTCTTTAAATAGTGTTACCGTATAACCTAGTCACAAACAGGCTAGTTAACATACTATAATTTATTGACAGGTCCTTTGGTGACTTAAAAAAATACTGTGTATTTATAATCTTATAATTATTATTATTATTATTATTAATATTATTATTATTATTATTATTATTATTATTATTATTTATTTATTTTTTTTTTTAATGAAATGATACAATTAATCTCAGATGCAAATGAGCGAACATGACAAAGTCAGTTTTGCCCAATTTTTAAAAAGATTCTATTTCAAATAATTACTATTCTTTTGCACTTTGTTTCTCAAAGAATATTACAAATATATATCAAAATATTTTTGTATGTATTGTATGATAATATATATTAAAAATTAATATTATAGCCATATTAATAAGGAGAAAATATTGAGCACCAAACCAACCTAATAAAATGATTTCTCATTTGAAGACTGGAGTAATGATGCTGAAAATTCAGCTTTGCCATCACAGGAATGAATTGCATTTTAAAATATATTAAAATAGAAAACTGTTATTTAAAATTGTAATATTCTATAATATTTTTACTGTATGTTTGATCCAATTTATGCAGCTTCAAACTGTGTGTGCAGCCCACTGAAAACTCTATTTTAAAAAAAGGCGTCATTTTGTACATCCCAAAGACAGCACTTAATTAATTTCTCAGATATTTTTTTTTTTTTTAGCGGTTTGCATGCCAAAGGTGACACATGCGCCCAAGGTTACCGACCTCTGATTTGGAGGTTCAGGACGACACTTGTCATGCCCTTGGAGTCAGACCCTGGATAGCATTGTGACAGCATGCCATTTACTGCATCTGGTTCTGCATTCTCTGCACTGTGTAATTGTGTGACATTTATGTTACACGATATAGCATGGTGGTGTTACAAAGGCAGCAGAGATGAGTCAAGCCTGGGGACATTGTGGAAAGGTCAAAGTGAGTGGCACATGCATAGACGCCACGTGTATTTATAGATGCAGGCGTTCAGATGTGACAAATGGTGATGAACACAGAACTCTTAGATCCTTCCAGCACTTAGTGTTACGTGACATAGTGAAGGTGACGCTTCCCCCGCATTATGAATAATGATTAACTGCAGGCAACCGCCAAGAAGGGCTTGGTGGGGAGAGATATAAATAGACTCTGTCTTTTGTTCATTCGCTTGCTATCACACTAAAGAAGGGGCTCAGACTGTAGGAGGAAGCAATGAGGCATGTGGGATATGGCAGAAAAGGACCTTTTCTCACTGTTACTAACAAAGCCATACTGTGCGTGAGCATTTGCATATACACACACTCCCACCCTACCACCCACCCACCAAAACACATTCAGAATATAGTTGACCTTTCGCAAGCACGTGGTCTTTGTATCAATGAAAAACATACGTTCAGTTTATGTGTGAGAAACGACATTGAGCAACTGTCTCGCTAATGCATTGCAGGCGATGGATATTGTTAATCGATGTTTATAATCTAAAGTTATTATATGAAGATCTCACTTAGCCCTAAATGGACTATAAAGGATGCAGCTGAGGCTTGTGGTTTATGGTTTACTGCAGCGTCCTGCCATGTTGGCAAAAATGACTAAATGAAGCTTGAAAATGCTGGTGGTGTTATGTGACAGACCACTTTTTTCCAGTAATGCTCAAGTCGAACCTCAAACCAGAAGTGTTTTTCTTTTTAGTTGGCGTTATACTGGGTATCATTTAGCTTCATATTATTTAGCTATCAAATCATTGGTTGTCATTAGCAATAACAACGAAAAAGAAACTATGGTTGGAAAACACATCAAGTGATGTGAATCAGGTTTTTTTTTTTAGTGGTGTTTTCGCCACTGAATAAAAAAGCCTGTTTTCGCCACTGAATTTTAAAAAAAAAAAAAAGGCAATTGCGACTTTTTATCTCACAAGTTTTCTATGAAAGCCTGTTTTTGATCTCACAATTCTGACTTTTTCTCAGAATTACAAGAGATGAACTTTTAGTTCTGAGGAATGAAGTCAGAATTGCGACATAAACTCAATGTTATGACTTTTTTTTTCTCAGAATTGCATGATATAAACTCGTAGTTGCAAGTTACAAAGTCAGTATTGTGTCAAATCTCACAAGTTTTTTTTTTCTCTCAATTGCTAGTTTTTCACACATTACTGACTTTATAACTCGCAACTGTGAGTTGCATTTCTGAGAAATAAAGTCAGAATTGCGAGAGAAACTCAAATTTCTGACTTTTTTCTCAGAGTTCTGATTTAGTTAAGTCAGAATTGTGAGATATAAACTTGAAATTCAGAGAAAATATTTTTTTTCCTCCTCATAACTGGACTTTATAACTCGCAATTGCGAGTTTATGTCTCACAATTCTGAGAGAATTGCAAGATATAAACTCGCAATTATAAGAAAAAAGTCAGAATTGCGAGTTTTTATCTTGCAAGTCTAACTTTATACTTTGTAACTGAGAGTTTATATCAAACTATTCTGACTAAAAAAAGTCAGAATTGCAAGATGTAAACCGCAATTGTAAGAAAAAAGTCAGATTTGTGAGAACTCCTAATTGCTTTTTTTTTATTTTTTTTTAATTTTTTTTTTGTTAGTGGCAGAAAACTGCATCCATAGTTTGTTCATCAAAATATTTAGTAGATGCATCAGTCTTAAAATATGACTTTTAAATTGTAGTTTGTTTATTTGGCCCATGATCAGTTTCAAAGAAATGGATTGTAATATATGGTGAATATGATTATAAAGTGTAATTATAAAAAAAAAATGTTTGTGTTCATCTCAAAAAAAAAAAAAATATATATATATATATATATATATATATATATATATATATATATATATATATATATATATATATATATATATATATATATACTTTCACTTTAACTCGTCACTTTAAGTCATTGGAGTCATCATTCACTATAAATTTTGATGTTCGTCATGTTTTCTCCAGGGAGGCAAGGGAGGCAGTGCTTAAAAAAAAAAAAAAAAAGTTTAGGGGGAAAATAAACAGCGGTAAAAAAAAATGAAACAACGTGAAAGGTCTTGTTGCATTCTGAGGTGGCAGCAGTGAAATACAGGCGCGAATGGGTGAAACTGTTGGAAATGGACTGCTATTAACATCCCAATGGATAGGTAAACAACTCACTCAGACATCTTCACTTTCAGTCATGTTTGAATCTAAGTGGAGTTGAAATTTCATGAAATGATGAGTAATCTGAATGATTCAGGTTGACACCTGTGGTGTTTGACTAATGCAGGGTTCCTACGGTTGTGGAAAACCTGGAAATATCAGGGAATTTTAATATTATGATTTCCAGACCTGGGAAAGGAAAGTGAATGAAATATATTAAATCATGGATATTTCTTTGTTGAATCTAAGTTGTTCTAGTTAAGTTCAGCTCTTAAATTTTGCTGGTGAGAAACTCCACTTTTGTGAATTGAATCACTATGTGTTTACACATGATTTTTAAAAATCCTTATTTGCTTACCACAAACAACTAAATTAATTTGCTGTTTATTAATAGTTAGTAAGGTAGACATTAAAGGGATAGTTCACCCAAAAATAAAAACTGTCATTAATTACTCACCCTCGTTCCAAACCTGTAAGACCTTCGTTCATGGTACTCTCGTGAACGCGTGTTGACGACTGACGCAGAAGAGAAGAAATTGTTGAAAAAATGAGTTGTTTTTGTTTTCTTTGTGCATAAAGTGTTCTCGTAGGTTCATAACCTTAAGGTTGAACTGCTGATGTCACATGAACTGTTTTAGCGACGTCCTTACTACCTTTCTGTGCCTTTAACGTGTCAGTTGCGATGCTGTCTATGCAGGGTCAGAAAGCGCTCAGATTTCATCAAAAATATCTTAATTTATGTTCTGAAGTTGAACAAAGGTCTTACGGTTTGGAACAACACGAGGGTGAGTAATTAATGACACTAACATAATGAACTATCCATTTAAGTTTAGGTGTGGAAACGATCTGAAATATAGTCATGCAGAAAAAGGCATTAATATGTTCTCTTTTAAATGCTAATAAACAGCCAATATGCACGTAATATGCATGCTAATAAACAACTAGTTAATAGTGAGAATTGGTCCCAAAACTGAAGAGTTATATTTTTAAAAGAAAATAGTTTAAAAGTTTTATTCAGGAAGTATTTCAAGTGGTAGTATGTTTCAAGATTTCAATTTCAAATGCTGTTGTTTTGAAATTTCTATTCATCAAAATATCCAATCCACAAAAGTTACCTCAAAAATATGAAACGACACAAGTGTATTTATTTGTGTAAAATTCACATGCTATGAAGTAGCTGACTATGAACAATTAGTAAAGACAAATAAAAGCCACACAAAATGTGCTTGTTAATGTATTTTGCATTTTAAAGCAGTGCAAACGTTTACAAATGTGTTATGTGGCAATCTGACAATTAATATAAAAAGCAAGAGATTTTGAAATTGAAGGGCTCACAAACGATAGCACATTCTGACAACAGCTGAAGTAGAGCAGAAAAAAATCAGGCTATATAAATTTTTACTTTGACTTTATAACTAATTACTAATTAAATAATTGTGATTTAAGTCAGAATTGTGAAATATGAACTTGAAATTCTGGGAAAATCAGTCTCTTTTTTGTGTTTTTCCCCTCAGAACTGGACTTTAGCTCACAATTGCGACTTTATATCTCACAATTCTGATAAAGAGAATCACAAGATATAGACTTTTTATCTCGTTTTTTTATCTTTATCTTTAAATCTAACTTTATTTCTTGCAATAGTGAGTTTATATCCCACTAATCTGATGGAAAAAAAATGCAAGATGTAAACCGCAATTGTGAGAAGAAGTCGCGCAATATTTTTTATTTATTTATTTTTTTTAATTCAGTGGCAGAAACCAACTTCCATAGTTCTCACTGTGTGTTCATTAAAAATCTTTTCTGGATACATCAATCTTAAAAAATGACTTAAATTGCAATTTGTTTGTTAGTTTGCCCATAATCAATTAAATAAAAAAAAGGATTGTAATATATGGTAAATATGATTCTGAAGTATAATTATAAATAATGCTTCCTTTCATGTAAAAAAAAAAATGATATATAGAATATTGTAAAATACTGTTTTAATATATGACAGATATAAAAGTAAAATGAATTATTTGCAAATTAACACCAGTATATTCACAACCTGACAGTTTCCTAATTTCAAACTCTTTAAAACCTTTGCTCAAAAAAGAAAGCTTTATGTGAAAAAGACAAATTTCACTTTAAGTAACTGAAGTCATCATTTGCTGTAAATTTTGATGTTCGTCACAGTTCTACTTGTCAGCATTGATTCATAGAAGTAGTGATACGTTTTGTGAGCGACTCATTCGAGCTGAATATTTTCAGTGAATCAGAGTTGGTGTGAATGTTTCATTCATTCATGAATTGATCTCAATGATCTTGTTGCAGCGGTTAGCAGCTCACTGGAGAGAACTTCAATTTTGGTTTGTACCTCACATAAAACTGTCATATAAATTTGTATGATTTGGGATATAATGTAAGAGATATGTTTTATTTGTTTGCCGTAAATCACCAGCCACTTTAATTGTATGTAAAATAATAGCATGTAATTTCTGGTTTTGTGTTTCGCACCAACATGAAGGTGAGCAACCAATGTCGAAATGTTTGTTTTTGGGTGAACTATCCCTTTAAGAACACCCCTACACACCGTAAATATAAATAATGGCTTGTTAGAGTTGACGTGCCTGCAGCTTAAAAAAGACCTTTGTAGTGTTTAAATGACAGATTTATTAACAAAATCCAATAGGCTTTGATTTAAAACCAGATCCTGTTTTTCCTCAACATGGGCTTCTGAGGAATCAGTCAGTGGATTTAGTCAATGGCTTTACTGCTGGTGTGGTTGTAATTCTCACCGCTCCCTGAATTAAATTGACTGCAGCTTTCTCAGGTCTTAATTAAAGCACTCATTCATTCAGTACTAAAACCGTGTGGTTCACTGTGTGGTTACACAATCAGCTCCATATCATGTGCCTACATATAAAATCAATGTCTTGACTAAACCACCAATAATATGTGGGGTACAGTTCACAAGCTGTGGGCTGTATGGATTTCCATATTGCTTAATTTACTCTCGCAGAGCCGTCATTAGCCGGCAGGGGTTTAACGGTGTGGATAGCGCCTCGTAAGTAAGCTCGTTGATTAATGTTATGTACTCCAGGGAGGCTTCAGACTTTCATTTGAGAGACAAACCTCTGCACAATTTCGATTGAATGAGACATACAGACATAAACTGTGTGTTTAGGGACCGGGGGGTGAAATCCGAAACTCTTTTCTCGTTCTTGCACGCACAAACAAACGCATTTGAACTCCGTGTATTTTGCGCCCTCTTTTATTTTTGGCAGAATTAGTCATTTGCAAGCTAAATTGCTACAGATCTCTATGAGGACAAAGCTTATAGAGAGCACAGCCTGGTCTTGTCTGTCCTTTAACACCGGCCTATTCTGGAGGATAAGGCGCTTTGTAGCCCGTCCGTTCAGTATTCATGACACGCCACCTTGCTGAACACTGGGCCCCCAGTCCGTCTCATAACTGGAGCACTAACAAAGCTGTTCATTTGGCATCAGCACCAGCTCCTGATATAGAACAGGCAGAGCTCTCGCTTAGTGTTTCTCTCTCAGCAAATCCTATTATCAGTGTTGTGTTTTTCCCTTCTTCCTAACTTAGGACTTGGTCCAGGAAATTAGTCACTTCCTTCCAGTTTATTTGTATATAATGGAGCACAACATCAGTGTCCTTTTTTTTTTTTTTTTCTAGTGAACATCTGAAAAATAAAGTAGTGTTATGTTTTCAGACTCTGATTTACGCACCCGTTGGTCCAATAACCGTGTCTTGGATCTCTGCAAGTTTACTGGTAAGAAAAGTTAGCACGTCAGGCTTCCCAGATCCATCCAAAATCCCCTTAAGTCATGTGAAAGATCTCGGGCAGTAGCGCAAAGGCTAGCTGGACTACATGAAAAGACGCTTTGGCCTTTTAAGCTTCGGTGCGTTCCCCCGCCAGCCCCGGATTCGCTCTCCTGTTTATGTTTGCTCCGCTGGAGTCTTAATGCAGTCCTGTGGAAGCCTCCAGATAAAAATCAATGACAGATGTGACCAGGAGAAAGAACAGCAATTACATGGAAACTCATCTTTTAGGGTCGTCACCGTCTTTTCCCTAGGTGTCCTCTGTCTTACTGTCTTTTACCTGCTGGCTCATATTAATGTTTCATAGTCTGGAGCAGAGACATTTTCTCCAGGGAGGCAAAGGCAGTGCTAAAAAAAAGTTTTGGGGGAAAATAATCGCCGGTACAAAAATAAAACGACATGAAAAGTGTCTTGAGAAAAGTCTCTTTTTGCCTTCTGAGGTGGCAGCAGCAGTGAAATACAGGCACAAATGGGTGAAATTGTTGGAAATGGACTGCTATTAACATCCCAATGGATGGGCAAACAACTCACTTTCAGTCATGTTTGAATCTAAGTGGAGTTGAAATTTCATGAAATGAGTAATCTGAGTGATTCAGGTTGACACCTGTGACGTTTCTGACTAACGCAGGATTCCTACAGTCGTGGAAAACCTGGAAATATCAAGGAATTTTAATACTGTGGTTTCCAGGGCTGGGAAAGGAAAGTGAATATAATCTTAAATTATGGACATTTCTTTGTTGGTTATAAATTGTTCTAGTTATGCTCAGCTCTGAAATATTTTGGTGGTGAGAAGCTACACTATGAGTGTAATCGCTGTGCATTTACACATGATTTTTAAAAATCCTTATCCACTTACCACAAACAACTAAATTTAATTTGCTTTAATTTGCTTTGAATGAAAATTCTGTCATGAATTACTCACCCTCATGTCGTTCCAAACCCATAAGACATTCGTTCATCTTCGACGCGGTGCTCTCGTGAACACACGCCGAAGACTGACACGAAAGAGAAGAAATTGTTGAATAAATCTGTTGTTTTTGTTTTCTTGCACACAAAACGTGTTCTTGTAGGTTCATAACTTTAGGGTTGAACCGCTGATGTCACATGGACTATTTTAACAATGTCCTCACTACCTTTCTGAACCTTGAACGTGTCGGTTACGTTGCTGTCTATGAACGGTCAGAAAGCACTCAGATTTTATCATAAATATCTTAATTTGTGTTCTGAAGATTAGCAAAGGTCTTATGGTTTGGAATGACATTAGGGTGAGTAATGACAGAACTTTTTGGCGAACTATCCCTTTAAGTTTAGGTATGGCAAGGATCTACAATATGATTGTGCAGAAGATGTGCTTTTTAAATGCTAATAAACAGCCAATGTGCTAGTGATATGCATGCTAATAAGCAGCTAGTTAAATAGTGAAAATTGGTAACTAAAGTGTTCAAGTTATAAAGTTTTATTCAGCAAGTAGTACTACAAGTGGTAGTATTAATAAAGTTTTAAGATTTTGATTTCAAAGGTGTGCTATTGTTTTGAACTGTGGGTCATTCCATGAAATTGGTGCCTTTTGTGTCCCTAAGAAATAATCAAAGATAATAATGCAAAAAATAAATGCTATTCAAAAACATAATACTATGTATGCTTTCATCAATATTACATTTAAAAAAAGTCAATTTAATATTATTTTAAATATTTTAAATGGCATTTATGCTGGAATGGGTAAGGTTTTTGGCCTGTCCCTCACTATGATTTTTCCTTTTCAGCAGGACTTTTAATTAGCAAAACGAAAGCAAAATGATATAGAAATCACATATGCATACTGTTCTAAATATAGTCTTATTGCTAAACAATGTTTTTGGCACAAGTATGCATTTTGTCTATAAAATATAAGTCATTTATTGGTGTCCCCTGATGTCATGTCAGCCCTTTTACCCCCTTAAAAAAAACCCTTGTAAAATAATACACTTTCAAGTGACATCACTTCTAGAAGGTTACATCATCTCTCAGCTAAGATTCCAACACATAAAACACAACCATGTTTCTCTCACTGCTCTATAATGTTCTATTTTTGATGATTTATGAGGCTTGACCGAGGGGGGGCCGTCGTGCAATGTCAATCCTGTTACCATTTTTAAAATGTAAATTTAAACGATTATTTCTTACATTTAATATAATCAGTATCTAAGTAAAATCCTTGCAAAGTGTACACTATGTGCTTTTGTGAACTTGACGAGTTGCAAATTTGATTAAACATTAACAGGTTTGAAGATTTCAGAGTAACAGGTTTTAGGTTTTGACATGGGTAACAGGGATGACATTGATTAGGTTTGACCCTGTTTTTAAAGATTGTCTGTGTAAAATTCAAACATTTTAAAGGTCACCCTCGGTATATTATTAAGTTAATGCCTATATCATTTAGTGGCATATGAGTTCTAATTAAACTATAATATCTAGTAACGCTTGTGTGGGTAACAGGGTTGACAAAAATACCAAAACATGAGGTAGAAAAATAGTCATAAGATAATAATTACATAGCCTGAGATGGCACAATACAGTATCTTGTTATTTTAAGGTGTCTTCATTTCACAGATATTAAAAAAATATTGATTAAACTTATTTTATTTTTCACTTTTTCCAAGTGGAAAAGGCACAGATTTTGTGGAATGACCCCATCTATTCTTTAAAATAATCCACAACATTTTCTGCGGTTTCCCCAAAAACATTAAACATTATTTTATTTATTTGTGTAAAGTTCATATGCAATGACATACCTGACTATGAACAGTTAATAAAAGGCACAAGAAATGTGCTTGTTAATGTATTTTGCATTTTAAAGCAGCGCAAACATGTTTACAAATGTGTCATGTGGCAATCTGACAATTAATCTCGAAAGTGAGAAATTTTGAAATGGAAGAGCTCACAAACAGCAGCACATTCTGACAACAGCTGGAGCAGAACAGAAAAAAAAAAAACAGGTTATATAAATTTTAGATGACGAACACATCCTTGTATCTGGTAGTGTCAGTACCAGTCTTTTCGTGTTCTGTTTCACTTCCCAAAATGACAGTATTGGAGGAGTATATAGAGGAGATGGAGAGTCTAAGTGTTGAGTGACTGTGAAAAATGAATGGGGGGGAAATGACAGGAGCCTGGTGACACACAGCAGGTGACAGACAAGATACTAACAGTCTGCTTCTTACCATTGCATGCTTGCTCAAGCTCCCTGCAGAGCTGCAGCCTGCCTTACTGCGCTGGGCTTTTGGATGGTAGAGCTCATAGGATGCCACTAAACCAGAAAAGTCTGCCAAATGGCGTGGAATCGAAATCTTTCCGCTCTCCTTCCAGCCAGAACATTTTGTTTTTCTCTTCTGAAGTCGTGATCTGAAAAATGTCCTTTCTGTTCTTTCACACTGAGTGATGTCAGGAATATTTGGGTCATTAAGAAGTGCTGGAATGTGAACGTCTTTCATATCCTAAATGCTTCGCTTTCTTCTTTGAGGGCTTGACTTAAGTTAGCAAGGTAGTTTTTGAATGTTTTGTAGTTCACAGATCATTTCTGCCAATGCTAGGTCATGGTTGAAATGTCAGATAAAACGCCTTTTGGCGTTAAAGTAGTTGTCACATTCAAAGAGGATGGAGAAAAACATCTCTGCTTTTGCTGATTAATGTGCTGATTCATGTCTGTTCTATCCTTTGTCTATAAATTTTGTGTTGTCTGGAGGTGTGCCGTTCTGCTTCGTTCTACTGGGTATTTAAAGGAGTTGTTCACTTCCAGAACAAACATTTACAGATAATGTACTCACCCCCTTGTCATCCAAGATGTTCATGTCTTTAAGTCGTAAAGAATTTTTTTGGAGGAAAACATTTCAGCATTTTTCTCCATATAATGGACTGATATGGTGCCCTGAGTTTGAACTTTCAAAATGCAGTTTAAATGCGACTTCAAACGATCTTAAATGCGGTTGTAAATGATCCCAGCCGAGGAACAAGGGTCTTATCTAGCGAAACGATCGGTTATTTTCATAAAAATTATGAAACTCTGCCTAAACTCTTGTTTTTTTCTGGTTCATGACAGTTAGGGTATGTCGAAAAACTCATGTTCTCCCTCAACTTCAAAATCGTCCTATATCGCTGTTTTATCTTTTTTGTTAAGGGCGTTTGATCATCTTTGCTTGTTCACTTTGTTGTACTTCTGCAGTGATGTAGGATGATTTTGAAATGATTTTGGAAGTTGAGGGAGAAAATATGATTGGAGTTTTTTGCGACATACCTTACCTGTCTTGAGTCAGAATACACAGAGTTCAGGCAGAGCAAGACAAGATGAGCATTTGAGATTAAAAAGTATTTAAATTGTATTTTTTAAAATGAAAATAACCGATTGTTTCGCTAAATAAGACTGGGATCGTTTGCAACCACATTTGGGAACGTTTGAAGCGGCATTTAAACTGCATTTTGGAAGTTCAAACTCGGGGCACCATAGCAGTCCATTATGTGGAAAAAAAAACTGTGAAATGTTTTCCACAATAAATAATTTCTTTATGACTGAGGAAAGAAAGACATGAACATCTTGGATGACAAGAGGGTGAGTAAATTATCTGTACATTTTTGTTCTGGAAGTGGACTTCTCCTTTAAGCGCAGTGATGGATGAGGTTAGGTAAAGCTTATGTTATGTGCTGTCGCACACAATATTCTTACCAACAGAACAATAGAAACTCAATCCTTTAGCTTGTTTCCAAATATGATTATGAAGCAAGTGCTCTTTGGTTGTTTATTTAAACATTGGACAGTTGAGTAGCAGATGAAGTAAAGCCTTTGCTCAGAAGTTCATCAAAGAGGCCCCTGTTTTCCCAAGATGACAGGAGAATGTACCTCCCCACCGAAAAGACAGAATGAATTTGGCCTGTCCAGAAATGAGCTGTTCTTACTGCAAAATTAGAAGCAGGCAGGTTCCAAGAGCAAAGCTGGCAAGAGTCATGATGTCTCCATGTTATTGAGAGGACCACCAGGGATGGATTTTTCAGTCTGTTTTTAATCGCCATAATATTCTCTGTAAAAGAACTGGCTGGAGGCTGCAATTTACTGCTGCATTGTTACAGATCAGTTTCTGCTTGTCATTAAGTGTGCCCAAACAAATCGCAAATCTGTAGAGTTTTTCCTCCTCTTGCTTTTTTCTCGGTAAGTTTGCGTCATTAGTGACATTACTCAGTCTGTTCTTTTATATACAAATGTCTGTGACCTTGCTTGAGATGGCTCAAAGGAATGTTTAGATTGTGAGTCACAGTGTCTGCCTGTCATAGATAGATAGATAGATAGATAGATAGATAGATGAATCTTTTTACAATTATCTGTTCAGATTTTTATTACAGATCCTGATGAAAAAGAGCTCATTTCAGTTACAGTTTAAATAAGTACCACAGTTTCCACAAAAATATTTAGCAGCACAACTGTTTTCAACATTGATAACAAAAAAAATGTTTCTTAAGCGCAAATCAACATATTACAATGATTTCCGAAGGATTGTGCGATATTTGAAGACTGTAAATTCAGCTTTTACATCTCAGGAATAAATTACAATTTATAACATAGCAAAATTGAGAACAGTTATTTAAAAGTGTAACAATATTTTGCAATATAACTGCATTTACTATATTTTGGATCAAATAAATACAGCCTTGATGAGCATTAGAGACTTAAACGGTAAACTTACTGACTCAGAACTTGTGAACAGCAGTGTGTATATATAAGTAAATCTTTAAAACACTTTTATAACACTTAATTTTTTTTTCTTTCTTAATTTGTTCACATTTATTACACCTTTGGTCAATGTACACAGCTTACACTCCAAACTTTGCGTTATTTATACGGCTTTATTATTTAAATCTGTATTTCATAATAGTTTTATATCTCATTTTAAACGTACAGTATAATTTTCTGATCTTTTAAAGTCTTATTTTGTCTTGAAATAGCATATATATATTTTAGTGCTGTCAGAATTAGCGTGTTAATGCAGGCGATTAATTTTTCCAGTTTAACGGCATTAAAAATATGCTTTAAAACTGCTTATGTCCCATTTTTTTCTTGATAAGAATTGTGTTTATTTAGAGACCGAACATCTTTACGATCACATCAAACGGGAGACTTTTCTGATGGACACTCCACCTCAGTGCTAGGCGCTAGTCAAACAAGCGCGGAAACGGTACAGGTGACGAAGGAGCTTCAGTAGAACAACAGTAAACTGTGGTCAGATGAGATGTTGTCAGGCCGTATGTCAGTAAAAACAAATTTACCTGCCCTGTCAGCCGTTATACTGTGCAGTGGATCTTAAAGTTATAGCTGCTGTGAGAAAAAAGAAGGAAATCAATAATTTTTGTCGTTTTAAGGATTCATCTATAATTAAATTAGAATTTAGTGTTTGATAATTTTATTCAATTTCTGTTTATTTCCTACATATTGAAGGGCACAGGTAAATAATGGGTTTATGTGAAGATTGTTTTAAGTTCAGTTAAATAAGAAGTCTAATAAATGGTAAAATTGATAGCTCTCAATTATAATGTAATGTTGAATGGCTCTAGTCAATGGTTAAATATTATGAAAAGAGGAACAATTTCCTAGAGACATAAGTAGCGTTGGTATCAGTGACACTTGCCTACAGTCATAAAAAATGATGCCATTAAACAAATCTTAAAAAATACTTTCTTTGTTTCTCCATTTATTTGAAGATTGAAAGTGAAATTATTGCAATATAAAAGTATGTTTAAAAATTTTAATGTTAGATGGGATTAATCACAATTAATCACGATTAATTTGAGAAAAATGTGCAATATTTTTTATTTATTTATTTTTTTTATCGATTGACAGCACTAATATATATTTTTTTGTTGTTCCACAGTTGTGGTGATGTCACTTATTTGCGCTTCCATGTGACAAATATAGGGCCCTATAAAATCGATTTAATTTTTTCTAAATTCCGTTTTTTTTTTTTTTTTATTTCCCTTTCTTTTTATTTCCTTTTAATTTTTATTTTCATGGTTAAATTACATTGTATTAATCAAAAAGCAAATCTAATTAATTCAGATTCTGAAATGTATACAATTTAACAAAGCATTTGAATGCATCAAAACAACTTCATGTATAAAAAGTTATTTTTACAATATTTAAATTTTTCTGGTTATCAAATGAAGGCATAAAATATTAATTTAATGTAAATTTAATGTCTTTTAATCAAATTAAAATTAAACACTTTATTTTTTGGCAAACAAAATTACTTTTAAAATTAAAACATGAAATAAATATTGTGTGATTATTCCTTTAAAATAAAGTTTTAACAATTTTAGTAATAATAGTAGTATTAGTATTACGTACATTCTACTAAACAATACTAATATGTGTCTTCAGGTTAAACTGAAATTTTATTTTGACGGGTTGCCACGAATACCTTTACATTTCTGTGTGTATATGATATGAAGATAGTTTCTCTCAAAAGAAACAGTAAAATGCTCATGAAGAATCCTCAGAGCAGTTCTGGAAATGTTGTTCATGTATTTATGTCCTCATTTGGCGAGACATTGAAATCACTGCGTGTCACGCGCACTTCAGTATGTGTGTAGTAAATGAAACCATCTGCGCCAATCACAAACACGGAGACACACAGAACATGAACGATTCATATTTAAATAGTCTTTTTGCTTAATATTTAGAGATACTAGTCCATATCGCGTTTTTGATGTGTAATGACCTACTTTTGATTAATTCATCTAAACTTTGAAAAATTCCTAACATTTCACGTTATACAGTAAATTCCGTTTTTATGACTGGATTCTGCAATTCCATCCACGTTTTCCGCATCACAGATATCATAGAGCCCTACAAATACAAGTGTGATCCTTGACTTAGCTCTTCATAGTGTCTAGGGCTCTACCTAGTGGCACCAATGCCTGAAGAACTCGACTGTCCATCCTTGCTTTGAAAAATGATCTTGAAGCCACAGGAATGTTTCCGAAATCTCCATCTCCACCAGAATCCCTGAAGTGAAGCACTTCCTGGCCAGTGTTTTCGGCATGAGTTGAGAGTGACCGCTTCACAGCATGCTGTGTAATGGCTTTGGGATCCAGCCGTGGCTGTAATTCTTCAGATGAGCGTCCAATGTCGGTTCTGCTGTCACCATCCGCCTGTCTACTGTCACATGCCTCACATCTCCAAGAATTACTGCACACACCTGTGCACAGAGATTTACAGCTTTGGCAGTCTGCGCTTTCTCCTGAGAACCCATCGTTGGTGTCGAACTCTGATATTGTTACACTTTTTGTGCGACATCAATTGTTTTTAACATTTGCAAAGATCTGATTTGCAAAAAGCTCATTTTTAATTGCCTAAAATCAGTATTCTGTGCTAAGTTGCCACGTCTATTTATATTGCTTCCAATCTTAAATGAATACTGTAGTTCCCTCCAAAGTGAAAATTGACTTTTACCCAACCTAAAGTCATTCCAGCCTATAGCTGTTAATGACTTTTTTTTTTTATTTATTTATTTTCGCTGGCGCACAAAAGATATTTATAAATCTCACTGTTTTTTTGTTCTCTCCCTCCATATACTGAAAGTCAGTGGGATCCAAATCAAATTTAAGACTTGCTAAAAAATAAATAAAATAAAAGTAACACAGATTTGGAACGACATGAGGGTGAGTAAATGATAACAGACTTTTCAGTGAACTATCCCTTTAAGACTGTTTAAGGAATTATATATTGCAGATTATGAGCCACATTTCATCCTAGAAATAATATTATTTCCATATGACATTGAAAAATTTATTTTTCCAACCTGACTGCTTGCAGCAGCAAACAAGATGGCTGCCAGAGTCTTCAGGCTCCTTCAGAGCATAAACTGTCAAGGTAATTGCAAGTTTTATAGAAATGTTGCTCCTGCATGCCATTAACCTGTGAAGTGATCCGTGCTGCCATTGTTTTGATTGGTATCATCCCAGGCAATAAAGGCTAAGTTTCCACTGCCAATTAGATGTTTAAAATCCAACTGTTGGCTTTTTTTATTTTTTTTTTTTGATATATAATCACCCAGCTTGTCTGTCTAGGCTGGTTTATAGTATAGTGGTGCTGTTAAATTCATGCCTTGTTAGCTCGCACTAATAAACACAGCTAGCGTCATGCTGATTTACCTGTCGGCTCGTACGTCTTGCTCACGTCGCTGACTCATCATTAACATGCCAGTTGGATTACCAGTAATTTGACTTGGGATTGATTGCTTCGCGTGTTTTCCTCATCTCTAATTACTGTTAAATGCTATCAAATAAAGGCTTGTGCATGATTTATTAATTAATTGCTTGGGTCAGAGTTCAAGTAGCCTTCAGATTACTGATCTGCGAAGGCGCGTTTAGTTGCAGACATGCTTCAGTTGGTGTCGCTCATTGCAGCCGATACCAAACTTTCCAAAATGTGCTTGAATGTGCTGCTTTTTGAGAAGATGTTTGAGAACACTCGGACAAATTAATTGCTCTCCCCTTAGCCATTTACTCGATTTGTAGATGTTGGCAACCCAGCGTAGAGTGCAGCGTGGCCGTTCGTGCCCAGGGATATTACAGTACAGAGGAGGAGTTGTCTTACATGCTGCTTCTAGGCTTCCCATAGAGACGGCCCTCCACACTCAAAACTAATTAAAGTGAAGGCAGTATGCTTTACAGCGCTCTCCATAATTCATAAAAATCGGCACGCCGCTCTGGGAGAGCCTGCCATGCTTTCTGGGATGTTTGACGACCTCTGTTTGTCTAAGTGACAGGAGGAGGGAGAGAAGGGGGGTGAGAAATTAGACGGGAATTAGCATAGCAATAGCTGTAGTTGTGTGCGAACACAGGAGCGTCTCCGGCGTGCTCTTGAAAAGAAAAGGAAGGTCGTGTTTTGATTGGCGGCTGAGATTGGTGAGGTGCAGCTGTGCTGAGATCAGTGCCAGAGCATCTCTGGAGACCTACAGGAGGTCTGCTGAGGAAGCAGGTCACCCTGTGACAAGCTGCAATTGCAACTATATTTGTCTTTAAAAAGAGAGTGTGCGAGAAAGAGAAATGGTAGCAAGCACCCTGAACAGGTGTTACTGTGTTGTCTCGTTGTTTTGATGTATTGCCTTTGCTGTACAGAGCTACTTCTGTACCTGCTTTGCCTCCCACAAGAGCTTCTGTTTAGTTGCTTGTAAGGGTCTGGGGGTCTTAGTCCAGGCTTGTAGCCTGATTGCCTTTTTTTTAGCACGTTTTGCACGATGTTCGAAGTGGGGAAAATAGGCTTGTGTATGTTTTAAGGCAGCCAAGATAACTAGGTTAAATTAATATATTAAATGAGTGTTAAATATGAGTAATTTAAGTAAAATAAAAGGATTGTATCCATCAAGTATTGGTTGGATGATTAAAAAATCTGTTATATACAAGAATTTTAAGTTAAAGTGAAGTTGCTTCAGAGGAAGAACAAGTTATGGATCATGTTGACCTTCATGTCGTTCCAAACCCGTAAGACCTTCATTCATCTTCGGAACACAAATTAAGATATTTTTGATGAAATCCTACAGTTTTCTGACCTTGCATAGACATCGACGCAACTACACTCTTAGAAATAAAGGTGCTTCAAAAGGTTTTTCAAGCGATGCCATAGAAGAATCGTTTTTGGTTCCAAAAAGAACCATTCAGTCAAAGGCTCTTTAAAGAATCATCTATTTCTTGCCTTTTTATAATTTGAAAAACCTTCTTTCACCACAAAGAACAAAGAAGGTTCTTCAGATGTTGAAGGTTCTTTATGGAACCATTTAAACAAAAAAGGTTCTTCTATGGCATCGTGAAGCTCCTTTATTTTTAAGTGTGTACCATGTTCAAGGACCAGAAAGGTGGTAGGGACATCATTAAAATAGTCCATGTGACATCAGTGGTTCAACCGTAATGTTATAAAGCTACAAGAAGACTTTTTGTGCGCAGAGAAAACACTTTGTTCACGCAAAGAACTTTTTTCAGCAGTTTCTTTTCTACCGTGTCGATCTTCGACATAGATTTAAGAGAGTACCACGACGCATGCAGGGTCAGAAAGATTTCAGATTTCTTTAAAAATAACTTAATATTTGCCAGGTTTGAAACGGCATGAGGGTAATTAGTGACACGATTTTCATTTTTGTGTGAACTATCCCTTTAATAATTGCAAAGTCAAACACGCATATCTTTCACAATTACACTACTGAAATGCATTAGGAAAATAAATGGGGTCAAATCAATATTGATGATTTTGATACTTTAATAATAAAATATATTTTGATTGGTTAATAACTCATTTATCCAATTTAAGCTCTTCATTTCTAAATAAAATCCTAAATTCCTGTTAGTTTTAATGTGAGCAGTGTCGCATTTTATACATTTTAATTTTTAAAGAGGAATTAAATGCAATTGAACTTAATGAATGAGGCACATTTCAGCAAAATTCAAGGTTTAAACAAAATTAAGGTGAATCTTGTATATCAAGATTTTTACATCCGGAAAAACCTCATTATTTAAAAGTAATAGGCTATTTTCTGTCCTGTTTTTTGCCCACCTCAGCAGAACACTGTTTAAATAGGCATGGCACATTGTAGACTCGGAAGTAAACATCCACTGCTATGATTGGCTAACAGCGTTCATTCATTCCTCGTAAATGGACACCACTGTGATTTAGGTTTATAACACATAAATAACTTGGTACATATTAAACGATCTCTAAGAAGAGACAAAGCAATAGTGACCATGTAATAAAAACAGGTACTCACACTTTTGTCAGATCCAATATAATCGACACAGCGTTATTTAGTTTCAGTCTTTTTTGCGTCGAATTGTCACTCCAGTCACTAATGTACACATGGTTCCCTGAGATAAGGGAACGCGGTTGGGTCTATGTTTTTTTTTTTTTCCACATATTGGCACTGCAGAGCGTCCTGTTGTTTTCAGAACCATCTTTATCGTTTGGTTTCTGTGTAGACCTGCATTCGCCTCTCTGGAATTCTTATGCGTGAATTGCTGGGCGGGGCTAAACAGTCAGCGACGTCAATCTTCTTTTGCGGAGGCGGAGCTTAATTTACCTATTACATCAAACATAGGGACATTCCAAAAGCTGTCGTTTTGGCAGACTGCCTTTCATATGAGCTGTTTTTAGACTAACGACAAAGTTTTGAGTTCTGAAACTCACAGGATGTTTTTATAGTGCGATGACCTCTTACATGTCAAAAGATCAAGGCAGTTTTGGTTTCTCAGTTCATCACCCCTTCAAATATGAATATTTTTATGAAGTGGTTTGTTTAGGTACAGTGAATGTTGCAATGTTTATTATATGTGATTTATGCATGCACGTTATCATTAAAAAAAAAATAATAATAATCAAAAACATAAAGAAGCAATTGAAACTAAAGCCTATTAGTTTGTCTGGTCAGATTAACAGGGCAAATAAACATTGAGTATATAATCATAACACTTCATACTGATAAGTACAGCCCTGCTGTGCAGATAAGAAGTTTTAGCATCTGCTTTGTACTCAAGCCTCTAGTATATTAACCCCTGTTGTAAATTAACTCAGTATAAACTAGACTGAAATAACCTTTACATTGGCCCCTGATTCTGTTATTCTTTATGGCTTACTAAAACTCTCTTCAACTGCCAAATGTTTTCCTTGCACCGTTCCAAGTGATTCCGACACGCATGCTCTTCACGAATATTACTAGAGCGATAGTAGGATAAAGTATGAATGAATAATTTAATTCATACTTACATCTTAGCCTAATATGAGCTCTTTTAATTTGTAAGAGCAATCAAGTAATCATTTGTGATCTCAGCAGTCTTTGTGACGGCTAATCTGCACTTTATTCAGCAGGTAGCGTGCATGTTTTTTAGAGGTGGGTGTAGTTTCTTCATGCCAATCATGAGTGCCAGTGGAGCAGCCGTGGATTCCTGCGGTGGGCAGCTGTTTGTTATCCTTCTGTACTGCTCTTTAAGGAGCGGCGGGAGGTAGAGATGTGGGCTCTAATCATTAGCACATTAGCCTAACACAAATACTCTGGTGTGGGTGTGTATGAGAGCACGAGGGAGATTAAATCATTAGAGATTTGCTCGCTGCCTTTCTTAAGCAGTATTAATGAATGAGACCCCTTGATTATCGCTTAAATTAGCGGTGCAGCGCGGAGTAGTAAACTCGGGCAGAAGCGGCATTGTTGGGCAGTGCCCCGAGGCTGCCGCCATGCTGAGAAGGAGCCACCGATAAACACAGCACATCACGCTTTTGACTGAGAAATAAAAGTGACTGGATTTGGCTCCATAATTAATCCTGACCTTGATTCGCGTCGAATGCGCAGTGTGCTAAAAAGAAGACAAAAGGAAAAGAACATCCACTGAAGAAAAGCAACAGTGAAATCATTTTAATTGACTAGGATAGTCGCCCAGCAGGGGGATTCAAGACGCTTGGTAATTTTCTTTGTTTGTTTGTGAAATCGTATCCCCTTTTGAATCCGTATTGTTCATTACTGGTCCGAATTGTGCCGTGGAGCGGGAAGCTCCTCAGATGAATATTTCATGATGAGCTGTGAAAACTTGCAGAAGTAAAATTTGGCCTGACAAGAAATGATGGCACACAAGGTCATCGTTGAAATAATATTAAACAAGCAGTTGTTGTGCCACAGCTGTGCTGTGCTTCGTTTTATTTGAATCTCAGACAGGAGCAGGAGAATTTGTTTGTGTGGTGTGTTTTTTTTTTTTTTTGTTTTTTTTTTTTTTTATAAGAGATAGTCTTCGATTTTAATTTTCAGACTAGGACACGTAAATTATATTCAACACGGTACAATGAAATACATTGAATACAAAGAATGTCCACGGGCAATTGAAAGTACGACCTTCATAAACGCAGCTATCAGTGACGCATGTAACATAACTATTATTTTGAAAATATCAAACTTCTGCTTTTTATTCACTTCCTTTGTTATGCCGTGCTGTCATTGTTTGAATGTTTTATCAGACTGACTATTTAAAACTAATAGATTTTTTTTTTTTTGTGTGCCCAGTGAATGCTCATGAGAATCATATATTGATTTCTGCGTGCGAGCGCCAGTCTCGAAGAATTACAGCTACCCAAATTTGAAAGGCTCTGCCAGTCAGCTCAAGTAGTTAAAGTTGGACAGCGAGTGGCTTCGTCATTCCCAGGTGCGCTGGATAATTTCTCCGGCTCCCAAAAGTGTCGAAAAGAGAAAAGAAGCGCAGCACAGCCCCGTCGGTGTTTGCGTAGCGCTACCACCGAGTTTCACTCGACTTGCCAAAGCTAACACGGGCTGGATGTGGAGAGGCAAATTTGCCAGCGTTAACTCGGATAAACGAGCTTTTCATTCAAAGACGACCTTCTCGCTGTAATCTCAGGCAGGGCTGTCAGGGCCTGGCCCCTCTCTTCCTGGATCTTGGTGGGGGAAGTCAAATCAAATGAGAGAGAGCGGAGACCTGGAATGATCTGCATCTCAGGTGCCACGACTCGATAAATCAGTACGGGGCCCCAAGGACGATGGGATAATTGAATTGTTTTGGTACGGTTGTCCTGAAGTGAAATGTGCGTTAAATGTTTCTCTGTCTGTCTGTCTTTCTCTCGACTTTTTTTCTTTCTTTCTTTTTTTCCCTTTTTCTGGGTGGGGTGGAAGGGCTGAAATCCGATCCAGCAGTTGGCTTCGGGGAAGCTTCTTTTGGCCCGTAACGCCGGGACCTGCGGGAGCCATTATAAAGCAGAATTCACATTTTTGCATTTTCAAATGGATTTAACTGTAGGGCTCAGTCCCCAGCGCTGACCCTGTTAACATTCTGCCTTGTCTGGGAACGCGTAGAGCGGGCCAACCTTTACAGGCTCCGTCGCTGCTCTGGAGCGAGAGGTGTTGCGTTTGGCAAGCGAAGAGGGCTTTTGAGAGACGGCTTTATAGGCGCAGAAATACATCTGCCACGGTCCTTAGTGTGTCTATTATTCTATAGTGCATTAATGGTCTGGAGAGGAATCATTTCCTGAGTGTAGTTAACTACATGCTTAGAGAAACCCTACCCAAAGCTGGGGTTTGAGAGGACCTAATGGCCTAGTTCCCAGCCCTGGCTGCTCTCCTCAGGTTCTGTTACAATACAGTTACAGTCTGCCCAGTCAGAATGGCCTTGATTTATCACCTTGATTAGATTTATGGCACACAACACGGGGTAAAACAACCTACTTGCCCTCCGCTCCGAAGCTAGCGTGTGAGACCCTTCCGTGATTTGAACCCTTGCTTAACCCCGTTCTGGCTACGATGTCTTCAAGGGAGCCACAAACCTTAATTACGGGGTTGGCTACGCTTTTGAGGTTTGCATAGCTATCAGTACAAATTAGCAGAGATAAAATCATGTTTTTATAGGATTTTGTAGCGCATAACTGGGTTTGTCTAAGAAGGTCACAAATCAAGGCTCCTTCTCAATCGAGATCTTTCTAACGCTGAGATCTATTGTTAGAAAAGAAATAAGGGAGCGCTGATTACTTTAGTTATCAATGCGCAGAACGGTACATCGCTGAGTAGATGCATATATGAATACATTCAGCCTTGAGATCCTAGTTTGTTTAATTAAATGCATGGTTTAATAAAGAATGAACACGCTATCCTGTACTGAATGGTGTGTAATTATTGTTTTATAGATTCCAGCGAGTATTGAACTGACGGTGTGTGGTTGAAGGTGGTAAATAAGTGTGTTTTCAAAGAGAGTCAGCTATTCAGCTGTTTTATAAATCCAACTCCAAATGCAAAACTTACTGTATAGTCTACTTTCCAAACTGTCGCAGATGGGTTTCGAGTCTAGACAGCTTTTTTTTTTTAATTATAATGCAACTAATTTTGCGGCATCCTGCCGCGCGCGTCTGGTGTTAACTTGTTGTTTAATTGAGAATGGCTTTAAATTTAATTTTAACTTCTGTATTCAGTAGCACAGTGGATGCAGAATTGCAATTTAGAGTGCAATTTTAATGCAGGGAAATTCATGACATTTTTACTACACAAGCCAAGATTGTCAGAAAGGATGCATGGATTCTCACCCATAGGCTTACTTTTTGTGTTAAAGAATAAGGTGGATAGACATTTTTATTTAGTTTATAAATCTCATCATAAATAGATGAAAGGGCGCTTCATTTTCCCAAATTTAATGCGTGTGTTAGTGTTAATTTTGTCAGCCATTTTTAATTTAGTCCTAGTCTTAGTCCGGTGTAAATGTACTTTTTAATTGTCATATTTAGTCAATCTTGTTCTGTTTTTGTTTAGTCAAGTTTTAGTCAACTAAATATTTAGTCACTAAAAAAAAAACATTTTCGTCATGCTGTATAATGGTTAAACTTATTAAAAAAATATATTTTTGCTCAAAGTAAGCACAGACCAAGAGAATGTGAACGCATACAAACGGTTTATTTGACCTCATCTAGTGTACCGATTTATTATTGGCTATTTAATATATAAATTAAAGACTTGGATATGCACTTTCTCTCTCTACATTATGAAAACTGGTAAAAACAAACAAAAATATAGAGTTCAAGCGCTTTAAGACTTTTAAACACATATGAAAAAAGACATTCCTTATTATTTAGCATATTATTTAGCAAGCAACCTAAATCAGTGATAATGTACCATAGAATTATGATGTTTTTTTAATGTTTATGACTGTTATAGCGCCAACTGTGGTCTGATCTCCCTAAAACTTTGTATGCTTGTTTAGAATCACCTGTGGCATGTGCTCACCAGGTTTTGTAAAGTTTTCTTTTAGGCTTTATAGGCTTTTGGGTATTTTTCGATAGGCCCCTTTTCTAATTGACCCCATTATAGCTTCTCAAAGGGTAAATTTAAACTTTTTTTCAATAATTATTGACCTAGAGAGTCCAGAAAATTGCACTGCAGTGTTGGCTTTTTTTTTTTTTCTTCCCCAGACTGAGTGAAAAACCTAGGACTAGTTCGCAAAAGTAGTTTTTGACATCTTTTTGACACAACGGTTTGATTGACAGCAGTGATTCTAGAAGCAGAGCTGTTCGGAATGAGGAGGCCTATCGTATGAACATGGTGTATATGTGTGGAAAAACTGTGCAATATAAAATCGTTTACACCCATGAAAAATGAGATATAACCCCCCTAGTGGCCCATTTCATTCAAATTTCTCACATACCTTTAATGCCTCAAACAGGCCCTAAAGTTTCATTCAGAATTTCATTTCGATCGAACCTGGTTAACCTTGTGTACTAGGAAATCTAAAGGAGATACGCAAATGTCCTTATAGACACTTGTGGCATTTTGGGCCAAGACTATGCATACCAATTTTCATGTTAATAGCACAAATGGTTGCGTAGTTATAGTGTTTTTTAGGTTTTTTCCTCTTATGGCACCACCAAGCTCTGCAACTTCTGAGTTCTGAGTTCGGCAAAGAAATTTCGTTCTGTTCAAAAGTTTTAGGCATTTTCATAAAAGCTGCCCTGGCATCCCTTTGTGACAGTGATTTGAAAGTTCAATTTTTTTTTTTTTTTTTAATTATTGATATTCACACTCTTCTTCCTATACTGGTTTGGTTTAGATCAGGTGAAAATCGTAGTTTGCAAAAGTAGCCCTTTCAAAAAATCCAAAATACCTGAAAGTTTTGCCAAGGTGACAATCGAATCAGAGGTGTGCGTTTTGTCTGCTGTGAGCAGGACTCCATCGACATAAAACGCTTGAGCCTGTGATTAACGCTTTAGGAGTTATGAGCAATTTCATACTTTTGTTCTGTCCCCGTCTGGCCAGTTGGAGCGAGCCTTGGTGACTTTGTAGACAGTCTGAGTACTACCATCCCTCCAAGTTTCAAGTCTCTACAACTTATGGTTTGGTCTGTGCGATCAGTTTTATGTGGCGATTGCTGATCCTTGGCCATTCAAACTTGAACCCCTAAAAATATTGTGACAGAAGGTATTTTATCACTGCTATCCCTTTACACTGTTTCAAGGGAAAAGGGTAGCTGAAGGGGTATAAAATAGAATTGGGATTGCACAAAATTGAAAATTAAAGAACTGGTTCCCTTAAAGAAGTCCACTTCCAGAACAAAAATTTAATAGATGGATAGATAATGCACTCACCCCTCTGTCATCTAAGATGTTCATGTCTTTCTTTCTTTCTTCAGTCATAAAGAAATGATGTTTTTTGAGGAAAACTTTTCAGAATTTTTCTCCATATAATGGACTGCTATGGTGCCCTGACTTTGAACTTCCAAAATGCAGTTTAAATGCGGCTTCAAACGATCCCAAATACAGTTGTAAATGATCTCAGCCGAGGAAGAAGGGTCTTATCTAGCAAAAGGATCGGTTATTTTCATAAAATATTACAATTTATATACTTTTATATATGTCAAACGGTCGTCTTGTCTCGCTCTGCCTGAACTCTGTTTTTTTCCGGTTCATGACAGTTCGGGTATGTCGAAAAACTCCCGTCTCATGTTTTCCCTCAACTTCAAAATTGTCCTATATTGCTGTTTTACCTTTTTTGTTAAGGATGTTTGATCTTCTTTGCAAAGACTGGGTCGGTACTTCTGCAACGACGAAGAGTTCAGGCAGAGCAAGACAAGATGAGCGTTTGAGATTAAAAAGTATTTAAATTGCATTTTTTTAATGAAAATAACTGATCATTTCACTAGATAAGACCCTTCTTCCTCGGTTGGGATTGCTCACAACCGCATTTAGAATTGTTTGAAGCCGCATTTAAACTGCATTTTGGAAGTTCAAACTCGGGGCACCATATCAGTCCATTATATGGAGAAAAATCCTGAAATGTTTTCCTCATAAAACATAATTTCTTTATGACTGAAGAAAGAAAGACATGAACATCTTGAGGTTGAGTACATTATCTGTAAATTTTTGTTTGTAATTCTCAATTTTGTCCAACCCTGGTTAGAACTGAAGAATCTCACTTGTTTATGCTCCAAAAAAAAAAAGAGCCCATTTATTTCACATAATAGTCCATATTAAAAAGCTTTCTCATATAAAATGTAAAAAAAAAAAAAAAAAAAAAAAAATCCAGCAGAAATAATAACATAATGAGATATATATATACTATTATTATGGCGCTTGGAGACTGTCCCGTTTAACACCATAACCATACTCCAGAGCGTCAGGGCCTGCGGTTTGCAAGCTCTGCCCATACTGTCACACTTAAAGGGGGCAATCGAGACAGCTTGCTTTATGGTTTGGTAATGGCACCCTTATTTTTCACCAGAGTGGGGCTGTTTTATTTATCAGGCCAGTATTTATGGAGATTAATGAAGAAGAGTTGGGCCGGCTCTGCTGTTGTGGAGTGAGGAATCTGGAGTGCTATCGGTCTCGTAAATCAGACACTCCACGCTCGCTCATGTCTCAAACAGTCATCTCAGCCGCCAGATATGAGTCTTACTGCTCTCCATTAAACTCCCACAGATGTTTCGAGGCCTGGCAGGGGGGTCGAGCGGGGGGTGAGATTATGTTGCTCACAGCAGAGACATGTAATCGCATACACACAGCTGCTAGTCGTTCCTTAATGTTGTAGCTGCTCAACACTTTATTGTTCCACACTCACAGGCTTTCCTCTTAGGATTCCTTGCATTTATTATTAAGTACACTACAATATAAAAAGTTGTAACCTTCTGTGTGTCATCTATTTTGAAGTTGGCTAAATTTGCATATGCATCAGTTTGATGTTTTATTTAAATTTGTTTATTTATTATATATATTTTAGCTGTTTATTTATTCATTCTTTTTTTGTCCAATTTTTTTTTTTTTTTTAAAAAACCCCTGATTGTCCCTCATCTGTGTTACTGAGAATTTAATAGATTTCTCCTTTTATAGCTCTACCTGTACAGCACAAAGAAATCCAAGGTCCTCTTTTCTCAATTCATCATTCAGTTAGGCGAGTATCGATGGTGAAGAAAATAAAAACAGGATTCATATTCATCTTGCATAAAAGATTGTAATGTGTGCATTTAAAAAGTGCATTCATTAACTCGGGTGTCCAATTTTCTCCTGGCTTGTTTTCATTCTTTGGATAAATTGATAATTTCCTGTCATGTTCTTGTCAGGCTGTGAGGGGTGTAAAACTGGCTTTTGTTGCTTTGCAAACCCTTGCGGCACTGCGGGGTCATAGGTCACTCGGCAATGCCTCTGATCCCGTCGCTGGGTTTGAATGGAGCGCTGCCTGCAGCTTTTGAAAGGCTCTTTCTTTCTCAGAGGAGGGCGAGGGGGGGGGTCAATTTGTGCCGATAAAAGAACACAAAGCAGCAGAGCAATGAACAGCCCTGTCAGACAGGGGAGTTTATTAACACGCCATGAATTGCGCTAGAGTGGCTCCTGGTCTTCTGTTTCAGAATCAAGCTGCAGGGCTTGGGAAAGACAAACACGAGCTCAATGAATCTGTTTGGTGTTCAAGCCCCGAGCCACTAATACCATCATACACAAACAGTTTTTGAAACCTTTTATGGGAGTTCATTTGCCGTCAGTTAACATCCAGCTTGATGCAGACACACACACACACACACACACACACACCACCCAGTAAGAGAGTGGCTTCAGTCATGTTACAGCATTAATAAACATGACACATGCATGAATCAACATTGAATTATGGGGACCAGTGGTAATGCTTTTAATTTTGTGTATTAGGGCAGGGTGATAATGAGAATGTGTATATCAAAACAAAAATGTGTATAATCAGTATCTTTTTATATCTTTTTATTTCACTTTTAGTTATGTAATGTTATGCTATTTACTCAGACCAGACAATTACAAATCAACCTTTTTGGTATAAGAAATGTTTATATGTACCAGTGTAATTGGTGACTTTTTGGTGTGAGAGAATAAATCATAATGTTGAATTTAATACTAAAAATCAGTGAAGTCAGTGTCGCCCCCATTATGGTAGTTAATAGTAGTAATATTATACTTTTATATCATCATTTTGATATAACATAAATCTTTAACATACATTTTTAACATAAATCTTATTCAATTTTAGCAAATGGTTTAAAACAGTGATTGTTCTTCCCTCCCCCACATCAGAATAACCATTATTTTAACAGTCAAGTTAATTCTAAATGTGTAATGTAAATAAATATTGCTAAAATGTTTCAAAATAATCAAAGCTTTTTCTTCAGTTTTTCCCAAATTATTATATAATTGTTATAAAATATGTATTTATTATTATTATTATTATTATTATTATTATTATTATTATTATTATTATTATATAATTGTTATTGTTGTTAATATTATTGTTAATTGCATAAATATATAAAAAGTTAATACATTATATAAATACATTTTATAGATATTTATTAATAATTAGTGTTATATAATGATGATAATGATAGATGATGATGATAATAATAATAATAATAATAATAATAATAATAATTATTATTATTATTATTATTATTATTATTATTATTATTATTATTATTATATATTAATAATGCATTAACATCTACTACATTAACACATTATATACATTTGTATAGATATTTATAATATTTAATATTTATAATAACAATAATTAATAATAATAATAACAACAATAATAATTATAATTATTATTATAATTATAATAATAATAATTATCATTATTATTATTATTATAATTATAATAATAATAATAATAATTATTATTATTATTATTATTATAGAATCATAATATAATAAGAATAAAAAAGAATAATTGTATTTAATACAATAATGATTGTGTATATAGTAAGTTCATACATTATACAAATACATTTTATCAGTAATTAATATCAATATAATAATAATAATAATAATAATAATAATAATAATAATAATAATAGTATTGATGTATATTAGAGTAAAACATTATATAAATATATTTGTATAGATATTTAATAATAATAATAATAATAATAATTGTAAATAAGTTAATACAGTAATAGTGTATATAGTAAGTTAATACATTATACAAATACATTTTTATAAATATTTAATAATAACATTAATCATAAAAGTGGTGTTTTATTATTATATGATATAATAATAATAATAATGTATGTTAATACATTTGTATAGATAATTATTATATATATTAATAATAATAATAATAATAATGATAATGTTAATACTATATATAAATGCATTTTTATATATATTTAATAATTGTTTATTATTATTATTATTATTATTATAGAATATAAGTTATTATAAAATATATAATAATAATAATAAGAAGAATAATAATAAGAATAATAATAGTATAGATGTATAAAGTAGTACATTATATAAATACATTTGTATAGATATTTAATAATAATAATAATAATAATAATAATAATAATAATAATAATAATAATAATAATTAGTAAAAATAGTAATAATAACAGTAACAACAAATTGATACATAATAAATTCTATACATTTATTTATTTACTTATTTATTTATTTATTTGATTAGCCACAGAGGTTTCCACAGTTCTTTAACACAGTTTAAACTGGTGAATGAATCCAAGTTACTGACTGCTAAAGACAACCTTTAATCAACTTAGTGGGTAAATAAAATAGCATAAAAGCGTAATATCATGAAAATTTCAGTACATCGCGTAGCCCTTATGCACATTGGTACACTAGAACAAGGTGAAGGTGAGTAAACAATTATGCAAACTTATTTTGTGAACTATCCCTTTAAGACACGCATACATTCTCATTCACCTCTCCGTCTACCCCTCCCCTGTTTCTCACATCCTCTCTTTCTCACACTCCCCTCCACCCCCCACGTCTCTGTTACTAGCACCATGTCCCAGTACGCCACTGATCTTTTCCCTATGGGCGTCTGGCATGTGCTGGAGATCAAAGCAGAGTGTCAACCCAAGGTTCAGGGGCAAAACCAATTCACCTGCAGCTCCGTCTGGGCAGGGGGAAGTTTCTGTCGCTCTCTCACACTCTCCACCCTTTCTTCCCCCCTCGCCCCGCAGACAGGATTAGCCTCCCGTGCGTCACGGTCCTGGACCGAGAAGCGCAAAGCACCATTTTACGACCAGATAAACTCCAGCCATAAATTGACCGGTGGGTTTCACAGCCTCTCGCTCTCATATTAACGAGAGATCGAGAGGGACGAGTCTCCCACGAACACCACCCAGACTATGCCCCCGTCGAGAGCGCCAACTCGCAGGACGCCCAATAGAAAGAGTCCATTGTAACGGATCATTGTGCGTCAGCCCCGGTAGCACGGGCTTGTTTGTCTTATGAATAATTCAGCAGGCCTCTCCAGCACTAAACAACAGAGGCCTGTACTGTATGTTTAACCAGTTGGGTAGAGAAAACCAGTATGTTTGTCAGATAAACTCTGCATGGCCTTGATGCGCAAGCGTTCTGTTCGGCCGCGTCTGAAAGGTTACTCTGGGAAATGGGCCTCCGTTGGTGCCTCTGATCTGATCTCTCAGCTGATAGCACCGGGTGGTTCCCTACAAGTATGTGTGTATGTGTGAGTTGCATAGAAAAGGAGAGAGTCAGACCGGATGGTGTCATTTACACTGTGCTACCGCAGTGTTCAAAGACACTGGTAAACTAACTCCATTCTCTCTCCCGAGCCCTTGTCCGAAACACGACACCGTACAGTCACACTGGAGGCCGCCGCCTTGGCCAACAGGGGAAGTGGCGTTCACAGGCTCTCACAGAGACCTGCTCTTTCCTCTCTGAGGACACTTTCACCCTGGGGCTTTTGGTGAAGGCCTGACTTTGGTTTGTTTGGTTGGTTTGAAAGCCGCTCTCTTACTTCACCAGTCAACCGCACTCGAGTTCACTTGAAATTGGTGATTTGGTAAACTGTTGGTGTGGGCTACAGCACTGCATTCAATTAGTATGAACACAATCCGGCTAGAGTGAGCTGCTATTTATTACATATGATTAGCCTATTAGCCTATAATGCATTTTTGTTGCTGCTTCTTTCCACAGAAAGTGGCTTTAGCGGGCAGATTGTTTTCTTCGTTTCTATTGCATTACATTTGCAAATCTGCTTACATTGTGTTACATTACGTTACATTGCGTTACACCATGTAACTTTTACGTTTTATACATTTTTGGTATAAAAATGTGTGTGTACCAATGTAATTGCATTATTAATAGACTTTATAGTGAAAATAATAAATCATAATGTTGAATTCAGTACTAAAAATCGGTGAGTGTGTTGGCCCATTAAAGGAGTAGTTAATAGTAGTAATATACATTTGTAAATATTTATTTAATATTTGATACAAGATTCCCCAACTATTGTCAAACAAGAGTACACAAAATGAAAAAATATTGTTAATATATATTGAATATTACTTGTATAGTTTTCACCTTTATATAATACTAGTTATTTTAGCTGTATAGTGGCTAAATTTACTAATATAATTCACTATATTTACTACATTGATTCTGAACTGATAATTTTAAGAACAGACTTTAAATAGATAATTTAAATCACTTTCGATCAAATTATTATTATTATTATTATTTTTACCAAATTCTGTGTTTTCCAATAATAATAATAATAATAATAATAATAATAATAATAATAATAATAATAATACATTTTATTTGTAATGAGCCTTTCTTACACTCAAGGTAATAATTCCATTCATTTCCATTAATTTTCTGGTTTCATTAAAAAAAGTTAATAATAATTATAAATATATATAAAATAAAATATATATAAAATACGATTTATTATTATTTTATTGACTATTATTATTTTATTGGCTTGTTCTTTTTTCCAGAAACACTGTGTATTTACGTTTTTCTGGTAAGTATTCCTTTTTAAAAAAAAAAAAAAACCAATCTTTTAATAGCAATTGTATTAGTAGTAGTAGTAGTAGTGGTGGTAGTAGTACTATCATTATATTATGTAATATATTTCTGTCACAATTTCTTCAAGTTAAACCAAACTTTTTTCTCAAAAGGAACGCTAAAAAAATCTCAGAGCATTTCTAGAGATTGTTTCATTGTGTTCATCTACTCGTATATTGAGACGGCAGAGGCATCTGCACCATTCATTCATTCAGAGAAACGCAGCACATGCAGGATTCATATTTAAATGGTATTTTTTGCGGCTTAATATTCACAAACATATCCATATCGCATTTGATTTGAACTGTACTGACCTACTTTTTATTTATCCCAAATTTGGCATATTCCATGACATTCCGTGTTATACAGTAAATTTCATTTTTATGACTAAATTTCGGAATTTCATCCGCACTCAACGCATCGCTGAAATCATTTGGCCAATATACTCATACTTCATTAGTGCTACAATTGCCCTGGCCTCACAGCTGGTAAAATTGTAAACTTGCTACCAGTAAGTGTTTGCAGTTTTGCCTCTGTTCATATTAAACCAATACTATACTACTATTTGTTGCTGTAAATTGTTACTGTCAAAGAAAGTAAAAAAAAAAAAAAAAAAAAAAAAAAGATAAAAGTAATACAAAAGCAATTACATGTAAAATTCTTGTTGTTGCTGAAAATTTCTCACAAAGTGAACAAAATCTTTTTTTCCCCTTCCAGTTAGAGAACTTTGCGCAGCATGTGCTGAATATGTTTCAGATTTATTGTGTTACAGTTGCCTGCAGTATTCATTTCTTATTTGGATGTCATGATGACACAATCATAATTCAGTTCAGAACCAAATATTAACAGAGACCTGCAGGGCTAGAGGATGGTGAAACTCTGGTTCCGAGCAAGCAGTCAAACCTAGAATGAAAACAGCCTGCGTTCCCGCACATTACCCAGAAGCTCTGTGCATGTGTGTGTGTCCCTTGATTGTTACGTTAGATTGCTCTAAAACTGCCACTTATTGGGATAGTGTGGGCACTGCAGTCGCACAAGCAGCTTATGTAATGAGACATTTTTTTTTTTCCCTCTCACTTTCCCCCTCCATCTCTGTCTGCCTACACTCTGAGAAAATTAGATGGTGCCGAAATGCCTGGGATTACAGGGAAACGTGGCTGCGTGTTTATGTTGCTCCCCAGGCTGTGGATGGGAAAAGATGAGATCTGTATGTTCGAATTGTCGCCAGATCTGTTGTGTTTGTCTGGAGTAGGGAGGGATGTGCAAAATTACATATTTTCAAAATCAACTAGTCGGTGGGTTGCAACTAGTCAGCGTCCGGAAATCTGTAGAATAGAAATCTGTCTGTCTGTATGTCATTCTGTCTGTCTATCTATCTGTTGTTCTATCGTTCCATTTATTGTTCTATCTATCGTTCTATAGTTCTATCTATCTGTCGTTCTATCTATCTGTCGTTCTATCTATCTATCTGTCTATCTATCTGCTTAACGTTCTATCTAACATTCTATCATCGTTCTATCATTCTATCTATTGTTCTATCATCGTTCTATCGTTGTATCTGTCGTTCTATCTGTCATCCTTTTTATCTGTCATTCTATCTATTTTTCTGATGTTGTGTTACTCTATTGTTGGAAATTCCAATTAATTCTAATGAAACAGTTCATTCTAAACTGTCCATTTCTCATTTGAAACATTTCAATATTTGATTCATTTTACTGAAATGGTTCGTTCAGTTTTTTGTTAACAAATGGTTTGTTTTTATTTCAGAAAAGTATGGCCCAATTAAATTATACATAATATAAAAATGTTATATAAAAATGTAGAAAGTTTGAGTCATTCTAGTGAACCGCTTCTTCCAAAATGGCTCTTTTTTTCATAAGTATTACTGGAAAGGATGAATTCCAATGAGTTTATTCTAAACTTTTCTCTCATATGAAATGTTAGACGTTCAGTTTATTCTAGTGAAACAGTTTTTTCAGTAAGTTTTGTTCAGTAACTTAAAAAAAAGTCAATTTGATTTTGTTTATTGTAAATTTATCAATTCAAGCTAATTGTTTTTTTTTTAGAAAAGTTGGCACTAATTAAATTAGACATTTTAATTGGATAGTTATGTTTTAAAATATTACATTCTGTTAGCTGTAGCATAGTTAGATACCTTTTGTTTGTAGCTTGACTATTATAGTTTAAGCACTTTTTAAAACTGTTTCTTGCTGAGCTACAAGCTAATCACAATTTAAAGGATTGGTTCACTGCCAGAATAAAAATTTCCTGAAAATGTACTCACCTATATGTCATCCAAGATGTTCATGCTTTTCTTTCTTCAGTCGAAAAGAAATAAGGGTTTTTTAAGGAAAACATTCCAGGATTTTGAACTTCCAAAATGTAGTTCAAATGCAGCTTCAAAGGGCTCTAAACGATCCCAGCTGAGGAAGAAGAGTCTTATCTTGCATAACGATCTGCCATTTTTTTTTTTCGGAAAATAAAAATTTATATACTTTTTAAGCACAAAAGCTTGTGTAGCACAGGCTCTGGGATGCGTGTTCACAACACTACGTGCTATTGAATCAAGTAGAAAGGTCACGCGGAACGTAGGCGGAACTACAGACCAGTGTTTACAAAGCAAATGCACAAAGACTAAGAAAGTGCAAGTAAGTCAAACGCTGTTTACAAACAAAAAGGTACAATGATGTCGGACAATTCTGAAGTTGTAGGAGAAAATAAGATGGAGTTTTTCGCCATACTGTACCTTTTTTAGCCGGAGTACACAGACGATGAACTTAGACGTGATTCGTAGTAGTGACGGGAAGTTCGGATCATTTTACCGACTCGGACCGTTGAGTCTCGTTCAGCAAAAAAAAAAGAAAATCTTTTTTCGAGTCATTTCGCAAAATCAACATCACGTGACAGCCCCATAAGATGAATGAACGACTCAGAAAACCCAAAGACTTGAAACAGGTGAACTAATTCCAGTACAGAACCTAATAGGATGTTGCGCATGCGCGACTGAACGAATCACTCCCCGAGACGACTCGTTCTGCGCAAGTCACATTAAAGATTTGTTCAAAATAACCGTATCGTTCAAGAACGACCCGTGAACACGCATCGCAGAGCCTGTGCTACGTGAGCTTTTGTGCTTAAAAAGTATATAAATTTTTATTTTTCGAAAAAAATGACAGATCGTTTCGCTGCGATCGTTTAGAGTCCTTTGAAGCTGCATTTAAACTACATTTCGGAAGTTCAAAATCGGGGGTACAACTGAAGTCCGTTATATAAGAAAATGAAATGCTTTCCTCAAAAAGCATAATTTCTTTACGACTAAAGACAGAAAGACATGAACATCTTGGATGACAAGGGGGTGAGTAAATTATTTGTAAATTGTTGTTTTGGAAGTGGACTTCTCCTTTAATTTCTTTTCATCTGAAGAAAGACAGAAATGAACATGACATGGTGGTGAGTAAATTATCAGGAAATTTTCATTTTGGAAGTGAACTAATCCTTTAAAGCCTTTTCCCCAAAACAGGTTTATACCAGCTGTGTTGCCTTCTTTTTTTTTTCAGCTAGACAGCAAAAAAGAGAAAAGGTCTAGATAAACTAGTCAGTCTCACTAATCGAGTAGTCGGTTCTTGAATGACTCAACCACCATGACCTATTCCGAGTCTGGACAGAGCGCTGAAGACTCCTGACAGGCCCGCGCATATGATCATCCCTTGCCGAGTCGCTGGCTGTCTTCCTCCTCCGGCCCTGTCGCTATGGTGAGGATGTCACATGGAAACAGCCCAGCGGTGGGAGGTGTGAAAGAGAATGTCACAGACAGCAGTCCAAATATGACACCATTGGCAGGGGGCACGCGGGGGAAATGGCACACAACACCTCACTAAGCCACCTGAGCGTGAAATAAAGCAGATAAGAGAAACTGACCAGATGTTTCGCTCCGCGGGGGGACGCGAGAGTAAACGGCTGATAGAAGCGGCGAAGTCCTGAGCTTGTTAGCCTATTGAGAGAGCCGAGACTTGAGTCCTATAGCGATGATTGATTTAATAGAAGCAGACAGCGCTCATCATTGTCAATCACAGTGATGGGCCGCTCTCCTGTCTCGTTCGGTCTCTCGCCCTTTCTTATTTATTTATTTTTTTTAATTCGTTTGCTCCTCTCTCACTCTCTCCCTCCTGAGCTTTGGTGCCAGGCTGGGCAGGCTCTGATGGGCAGACGGCGAGTTGTCTTCATTATAATGCCTTTATTTATTCATGTGTCTGCGGCCAGTGACAGCCGTGCCTGTGCACAGCTCTCCTCTCTGTCTGCGTCCTTAGAGATATGACTCATTTTCATTTCTCTCTCTCTTTCTGCTCACATCATTCTCTCTTCTCTGTCAAGTGCTGCTTTCAGTTAGCTTCAAAACTGACACGCACAACACGCATCATTCACATCCAGCGGCCCACGTCAGCGCACAGAGGGTGCGCGTCAACGGAAGAATCAACGGAAGAATCAACGGAAGAATCGCTCGCGTGGGCCAGATTGCCTCATGACCACTTTTGGGAGGCCAGCGCTGGCTGTCTATTTCAGTCAGGTCTATAAATAGCTGTGCTGTGGTTTTTGTCAGTTTGATAAGCTTGTAATTGGAGTTGCATCCATCAGGTTACAGAGGGCTTTTAATCCTGAGACGTGTTGGCTGGGTTCTGGAGCTGGTTCTGGCTGGGTTTCAGGTTAAAGAGCATTCACTGCCATTGTTTAAGCTTGGGTTCACTGAGCTAAACGCTATTAGATTATTACAGTGTGTCAAAAGCAAATTAATCTAATTTTGCTTTTCCGTAGCTTTGCCAAACAGTCAACCCTAATCAGGCATTGTGTTCAAACCTCCTTTTTAAGCCCCTGGCATGAGGTACGTCGGGTTTTTCTAAGGATTACAGTTCAAAATTAGGTTACGTCGCTCTTTCACCTGAATTAGTGCAGTTTGGTGGGATTTTTAACAGCTCTGCTGTACTTGGTAGCCGGCCTCTTTGTGGTATAGATCAAAAGACGAGACGCGATTATAAAATGGATCACTTCACTCTAGGCTCTTAAGGGTTTTATCCCATATGCTTTGATACATCAGAACCTGGTGGGCTTCTGTTATGGAGCCCAGTGTTCGGCAGCTCTGCGCTAGGGGCCGTCAGCGGACACTCTGATTGTCCTCTGGCAAATGAGGGAGAACTGCAGCAAGCATGTGACAGAGGAGACGCAGCTGGTGGATGCTGGGATACTAGCTGGGTCACCTCCCCAAGCAAAAGCCCTCACATCTGTAACAATTAATGCTTCAGACATTTAAAGGAATATCATAATATTCAATGTGATGTCATAATATCATGGTATGGGTTCATTAGCATTTTATTTTGAACTTTTGAGAAAGAAATATCTCCCTTGTCAAATTATAGGATTCAGAATTTTTATTTTTTATTTTATTTTATTTTATTTTATTTTTAGTAAATTAGTAATTGCTCTTAACTATACATTGAAAAACTAAAGAAGCAAATAAATGCAGTCATAGCCACTGTGGTTCAAATTTTTTTTTCCTTTTTGTTTTGAAATAAATTGTGTATGTTCACAATGTGGAAAATGCAGACGGAATTATGGAATCCAGTAAAAAAAATACAAATAAAATAAAAACGGAATATACAGTTTAACACGGAATGTCGTGGAATTTGTCAGTTTGGATGGGTCAATCAAAAGTGTGTCAATACACTTAAATTAAATCGCCATATGGACTAGTATAGACTATTTAAATATAAATCCTGCATATTCTACGTGTCTCTGTGTTAATGAATGGAGTGGATGCGTGGTTTGGTTTACTACTCATAGGTCTGCACAGTGATTTCAGCGTCTGTCGTCTCCACTAAATGAGGACATAAATACATAAACAGCATCTCCAGAACTCCTCTGAGAGTCACTTCATGAGCATTCTGCCATTTCTTTTGAGTAAAACTAGCCTCATATCTTAAAGGTATTCATGGCAACCAGTCAAAATAAAAGTTTGGTTTAACTCGCAGACATTGTGGCAGAAATACATTTTTATTGTTCAGCAGAATATACATAACAGTACTACTAAAATGATTAAAATCTTATTTTTTAACTTTACTTTATTCTTAAATGTTTTAATTGTAATAGTAAATCCCCTTAATTTGCATTAATGAAAAGATTAATTGTTTATGCATTCATTTGATGAAAAAACGTTTCATAAGGTTATTGTAAGAATAAATGAAACTTGTTTTTATGCATTCAAATAATTAGACATGCTAAAACACAGAATTTGGTAACAACAAAACATAAGGTGGGAAAAAAATCATTTCATTTCATTTCATTGGGCCCTAAACGTGTATTATAAAATAAATAAACTGATGTTAAATTGTTTAAGTTTTATTTTTTTTAAAGGGGTCATTGGATGCCCATTTTCCACAAGTTGATATGATTCTTTAGGGTCTTAATGAAAAGTCTATAACATGCTTTGTTTAAAATTTCTGCATGGTAGTGTAAAAAACCCTTTTACCTTGTCAAAATCAGCTCTGCAAAAATCTACCTGTTCTGGGGGATGTTGCTTTAAATGTTAATGAGCTCTGCTCGCCCCGTCCCGCCTCTCTCTTCTCTCTGTGGAATGACGAGCATGTTTACTTTAGCCGCGTTTAGCCATGAAACTTGCTAACTTATTAGGAGGTTGCAAAGATTCATAAAAAAAAAAACCCTTATACTCTCTTCTGCTGTAAGTGAAGCGGGATCACGAATGATTCGCATGAACATGGACGCATTTGTGAACTTTGCATCCGATGACCCCTTTAATTAATTAGACATGCTTTTTGATTAAAATGAATATCACCATTAAAATGGAGTTCAGAAAAATTAAGAGGAAAAAAATGGAATCCACAAAATTTGGGGAAAAAATAAAACAGATTTCATAGGGCCCTATGTTTGATCACAAATAGGATAAAACCATAATATTGTGAAATATATTTTTTTGCTGGTTTAGTGTATCATTTAGTGTATTTTAAAATTTTATTTATTTCTGTGACGGTAAAGCTGAATTTTCCACAGCCATTACTCCAGTCTTCAATGTCACATAATCCTGTGTCACACAAATCATTAGAATAATGATTTGTGTGACAAAAAAAAACTGACTTTTGAGTGGTAGTGTGCATTTCATTAACTTATTTTTATAACATACTGCTGACTAAACTCGTAAAGTTTGACAAGTTTGATTCACTGAAACGAATGACTCATAAGAGTCATTGGTTTGGGAGTCATACCTCACCTCCCTGATTTTGTTTTTGGTGAATCATAAATCAGATTGCATGGTTTGTTTTGATGTAAAATAAGAACTGGTCTCACTTCCCGTTCACAGATTCAATTAAAAACAACAACAACAACAAAAAGAAAACCAATGTTTTAGATATTTAGAAATGTAAAAAGTGTAAGATCAGTGTTGGGGAAAGTTACTTTTAAAAGTAATGCATTACAATATTGCGTTACTCCTTAAAAAAAAAGTAACTAATTGTGTTATGTTACTTTTGTGTTACTTTTTCTCATCTGAGCTGGACTTGCTTGCTTGGTCATAATTCTATTCTATTTTTTCCTAATTCTATTTTTGGCAAAAGTAAAAGCGAAGTGAATTGGATCGTTGAAGTGTGGCAGCGAAGACATAAATGGGTGTAAATGCACAAAAGATATTTGTGTTATTTGACATATTTAACTATTGCGGATTTGTGTCATTCTGAGTTTGCATTTTACAGTTTTTATTCATTTTAAGGAACACTGATTCTGTTTTGTGCAAGTGCGATGAGTAAATGGATGTTCACATTTAGTCTACAGATACAGTAGCCATGTTTATACAATGTCTTTGCACGTACTTCCGATTTCTCTCAACATGGGGACAGGAGAGCTGTCAGTCAATAAATGGGAATTAGATTATTACTTATTTGAAAAAGTAACTCGGATATGTTCTCATAAATTAAAAAGTAATGCATTGCTGTACTAGTTACGTGAAAAAAAAAAAAAAATCTGATTATGTAACTTGCATTATTTGTAAAGCGTTACCCCCAACACTATAAGATATTCACGACTACAGAATTGCTCATCGAGCTGCATGGACAGTTTAAAATATGGGATCATTTTTGTGTCTACTATGGCATGTGCGCATGTACTGATTCTGTTTTATTCCTGTAATGACCTAATCTGGCTTTACCTGCTGTGCTGTAGTCTTAATGTTAAAAAAAAGCCTTTTCCACACGCTCAGCAAATTTTGAGAGGGCATCAGCATTTTACATAATTTATGTTTTTGTTTGCATGTTTCTCTTCGCTTCCCCAAACAAGCCTAATGTATGCATGCGTACAGTACAGCATGAGTGCGTGAGAGTCTTCGCTTACGTGATCATGCGCAGCCACATTATGTCAGAGCTGGGCTGTGCGCTCCAGGCCGGGGGGCTCAACGCAGCGGGAGACACTGCTGTTTAATTTCAGCACTTCATCCCCCTCCGTAATGAAGCTTCCCTCACGCACGTTTGCTCACACCCTGCCAGTGCTGCTAGCGGGTAATTGGGATGTGACTGAGCATGAATATCCCTTACGCCTGCCGCAGACCGACCTCCCCACGACCCTGCAGATAGCTCTTTGTCTTAATGGACATATCATCTTTTATTTAGATCTCCATTTGAAAGTAATTGTCAGCAGGAGGGGGTTATTGCAGTAGATGGAGACGAATAGACTGGTGTTTCACAGCAGACCTCTTTGATTGGCTGCAGTTTTTGGCTGCCTTTGATTATGAGAGTCGGAACAAAGGTGTGTGCTGTGCCAAGCTGTTTTTGGAGGCTTATTAGAAGCACCGCCCCGACCCCATCCTTCCTAATCAGCTGCCATTGGAGCTCTGCTGTCTCTAAAATGATCAAAGATGCATGCATGTATCTTTTGAATTGCAATGCTGACATGTATATGTTAAGATGTGTATTTAACAGTCTACAACATTTTTTAATTAATTAAATTATTATTTTTTATTTTTTTGTTTGCCGTCAAGTAGTAAAGCAAACCAGGTGCAGTTAAAATGCAAAGCAGCGTGTCATATAGTGTGTTGTTGTCTGTAAGTGTTGGGTCTGTACACAGCAGCAGCAGGAATCATGGGAGATGACCTCAGGAAATCTTAGATTCAGCAGGGATGATCACGGAGATTTAAGCATTTGCTCGTTGAGGTATCACGATTGATGTATTTCCACCATCAGAGGTGGATGATTTTTGATTGTAATGTGACTTTACTTTCTAAAGTGGTGAATACTCTTTAAAAAGTATTCACCACACTTGGACTTCCATGTTTGTTGACATGTTGTGGTATTTTATGTAACTAGTAGCATCAATGGGAATTTACACACAATCCAGTGTAAAGGCCCACTGACACCAAGAACGATTTTGTGTGTTTAAACCACAATTATGACTGTGACGTCACAAAAGGAGTGATATCATTGGAATCCCTTACGGAACATTTCGTTCAGGTGATGAATGGTAAAAACATTGACAGCCAATCAGAATCCACCTGACTTTAAAGAGATAGTTCACCCGAAAATTAAAATTGTGTCATTAATTATTCACCCTCATGTTGTTCCAAAACCGTAACTCCTTCATTCATCTTTGGAACACACATTAAGATATTTTTGATGAAATCCAAGAGCTTTCTGACCCTGCATAGACAGCAACGCAACTGACACATTCAAGGCCCGGAAAAGTAGTAAGGACATCATTAAAATAGTCCATGTAACATCAGTGGTTCAACCGTAATTTTATGAAGCAGAATCAGAAAGCTCTCGGATTTTATCAAAAATAATCTTTGTGCTACGAAGGCGAGCAAAGATTTTACGGGTTTGGAACAAAATGAGGGTGAGTAATTGATGGGATTTTCATTTTTGGGTGAACTATTCCTTTAAAGAGACAGTTCATATCAAAATAAAACATGAATTATAATTTAAATAAATACATTTCATTAAAAAAAATCGAATATATGATATTTAATTGTATATCATTTATAGAACCAAAAGTCATAATTTACTCACGCTCATGTCACTGCAAACTCATTAGACCTTCGTTTCTGTGCAATCCATTCGATTTATGCAGATTACGTACAAAGTCTTTATGAACATTACAAAAAAAAAAAAAGTTTTGGGTATATGGACTCAGTGGAGGTACAAAATCTCTCAGGTTTCATTAAAATTCATTTTTGTCCAAATTTTGTCTAAATCTTCTCTTTTTATTTGGCTTTGATCCCAAATCATTACAAGTACACTACCAGTCAAAAGTTTTTGAACAGTAAGATTTTTAATGTTGTTTTGTGTTTTAAAGAAGTCTCTTCTGCTCACTAAGCCTGCATTTATTTGATCCAAAATTCAGCAAAAGCAGTAATATTGTGAAAGATTTTACTATTTAAAATAACTGCTTTTTATTTGAGTTTGTTTTAAAATCCTGTGATCAAAGCAACATTTTCAGCATCATTACTCCAGTCTTCAGTGTCACATGATCCTCCACAAATCATTTCAATATGCTGATTTGCTGTTCAAAAAATATTTTTATCAATATTTAAAACAGTTGGGTAATTTTTTATTTTTTTTTTCTTTGAATAGAAAGATCCAAAGATCAGCATTTATCTGAAATAAAAACTTTTGTAACATTATACACAATACCATTCAAAAACTTCAGTGTAAGTCAGTAGTTAGTATAATTTTATTTTTGGGGAAAAGAAATGATAGAAATTAATACTTTTATTTAGCAAGGATGCTTTTAAGTAATCAAAAGTGATGATAAAAACATCTATAATGTTACAAAAAAAAAAATTCTGTTTCAGGAAATGCTGTTCTTTTGAACTTTCTGTTCATGAAAGAAACCTGAAATTGTACATAATAATAATAAATCTTTTTTGAGCAACAAATCAGAATATTAGAATGTTTTTTGAAGGATCATGCGGCTGGAGTAATGATGTTAAAAATTTAAGCTTTGAAATCATAAATTGCATTGGGATAAATTGCATTTTAAAATATATTTAAATAGAAAACAGTTATTTTAAATGGTAAAAATATTTCAGTGTTTTTGCTGTACTTTGGATCAAATAAATGTAAGCTTGGTGAGCAGAAGAGACTTCTTTAAAAATATTAAAAATCTTACTTTTCAAAAACTTGACTAGTAGGGTATGAATTCAAAATAACAGATTTTTGCAGTATTCAACCATTTTAAACTATTACTAGTGTGACCAGTTGGTTTTAGAAGACACATCAATAGTTAAATTGACATAACTTGTGTGCAGTTAAGGGCTTTCAATTGATTTTAGTATAAATACACCATCTGGAAGGTTCAATTTGGCAAGTCAATATTGTGGCAGAACTTAAACCATGAACATGAAAGCTCCAAACAACTCCACAAAAAAAAGTAATTAACAGGCACAAAGCAGAAGATAGATACAAGAAGATTTCCAAGTCATTGAATATCCCTTGGAGTTCATTTAAATCTTTAATTAAGAAATGGGGAAGAGTATAGCACAGCTGAAAGAACTTTTGATTGACAGGAAGTGGTAAGTAAATAGTAAAATAAAATGGGCTGTGAAAACGGTTTCACATTAGCTTTAAAGAACCTGAAGTGCCCTTTGCATCAATAGCCTCATCAGCAGCTTTAGGATGTTTATGTCTTTTTAGTCCAACATTGAACAGACTGTACAGAACTACTTCCACTCTGTAAACAGAGGTGTATTGCTCCACAGACAGATGCGATTCTTTGGTTGAAGTGATTAATTTCTCATGTATACAGGTCATCTCTCAGGCAGAGCATCTCATTCACAAGGGGCCCCATCAACAGACATTGCAAGGTTGCAATAAAAGCAGCAAACGTAGCACCGTGTACTCCAATAAATCTTTGGAGGTTAAACCCCACAGCACTAAAAACCTAGAAAGACCATTTCATCATCCCCATAAAAGTGGCAATGTCACAGTGTTTGTGGTAAGCCACCGTCCAGGGTGCTGGAATTAGTGCACCCCTGTAATCTAGTTTAACGCAGCCTACAGACAGATATCCTGTATCTCTTTTTATTGTCCCATCAGTTTTTGTTAAAGTTTCACTCCATCAGAGCAGATCACTTTATATTTAGAAGCTTTTATAAGAACAGAACTCAATGCAATGTCAAGAGCGCTAGCCATCTCAGTGCCAAACAACGTCTACGAATATGTGGGGATGGATAATATATTGGCAGCCATGTTGGTATTGGCTGATAAATGTGGCTTTTTAATGTTTTCCATATCTGTAAAATAGGCTATATACAGTAGTCAACATTTGAAGTGGATCAAAACCTTTCATCAAAGTTGTCCTAAAACCAAAACAATACCCATTCTTGTCTTAGAACAACTTTGATTAACTTTTTTTTGATCCATTTCAAATGTTGACTACTGTAGATATTTAGGCTGATAAATTATAGTCGTCGGATTTGAAATTAATAAATGAAATGAATGAATGTCAAGAATGTCATGTTTTTTTTTTTTTTTTTTTTTTTTTTTATAAATGTAGTTAGGAAGCTATTTATTTATTCCTAAGGTTCTTAGTAGGTCTGTACTGTGTTTTTCAAATAATTGTGGGATAAAAATGACTTTTTTCTAACCAGTCCAAAAGTAAATCAATATGTAATATCACTTATTATATAGGTTATCTCCTTCAAAATGTGATTTTATTATCTTAATTGTGTGACAGTGTGCATACTGAAGTTTTAGAAGTTATATGCCATCTCTACTTTTTTTTTTAAGCGTCTTATGTCATGAGCACCACATTTTAAAGACATTTTCAGGTTAAAAATTAAAAAAAAAAAATTACAAACTGTTTAAACCCCCCTCCCCCCCCCAAAATATTGGGATTACGAATTATAAGGACTCATTGTCAATGGTTGTGGTTCCTTAATAATTTCATTAATGATTCTTGTAGTGCTTTGTATGAAATTTTTATTAAAAAAAAAAAAAAAACTCAAAAGATTACTCAGATGTTAACAGAACCGATATAACAAATCAGAAATAAAGACTTATTTTTTTTCCTCTTTTTTTTTTTTTTTTTTTTTTAGCAGCACTTTTTGTACATTTTATTGTATACCTTGTATATTGTATACCTATTTTATTGTAATGTAACAATTTTTTAATAATTAATTATTAAATGTAATTATATATATATATATATATATATATATATATATAAAAAATGATTACATGGATTTTAACAAATGTAACATCAGAATTAACTTTTTTTTTTTTTTTTTTTTTACTTTTTTGTACTTTTTATCATATAAATGTAACATTTTTTATTAATTGTTAAATGTATATATATATAATATGTATGTATGTATGTGTGTGTGTGTATATATGTGTATATATATGCACGCACAGGGCTAAAATAGTCGTTCAAGTCACGCAATTGAGTTTTCATCATTGCTGTAACTTTCCTAACAAAGACTATATTGAAATGCTTAAAGAATGACTCTCTTTTATTGTTCATTGGCTTAAGCATTTTTAACCCTGAATCTGAGAAAATGTATTTGTTTCTTTTCCTTATCAGTTTGCTATTACTTCCTGTTTTCACTAGTTATTCTCTCGCAGAGTTGCACGCACAGGGCCTCTACCACGGTCCGTTTTGCCTTTCCAGGAATTGTCAATATATAGACAACTTCCTAGATCCTGGATATGTGAATTCCGGGCTTTTTTTATTTTTTTTTTAAAACTGTCAGATATGGACGCTGTGTTTACGTGTTTGAATAATCACTTTTCCTCTGCTCTCTTTCCTTTGGCTCCCCCCACCTGCTCGATCTGTCCTTCCTCTCAGTGGATGATCCAGGAACCGCACAAAGTGGCCACCTTCTTCGGCTGCATCGGGAAGGATAAGTTTGGGAAGATCCTTAAGGAGAAGGCAAAGGAGGCCCACGTGGACGCCCACTACTATGAGCAGAGCGAAGAGCCCACGGGGACCTGCGCTGCCTGCATCACTGGCGACAACAGGTCAGCCACCCCTTTCCTCTAGGGAGGGCCCTTATCGCTTCCTCAGGATAGCACCCCCCCTCCTGCGCACACACAGCGCACATTCACACACCCCACCTCACTATGCATTGGGACTCACTGTTCCCTTGCCGGCTGTTCTGCTCTTTTCCGCCAGAGCTCTTGATTTATTTATTTGCCGGGGTTAGATCAGCACAGAGGTATTTTGATACACCGCATGACTTGGCCCTGAAGGGTGCTAGATTCCATGACTGAGCAGATATGTGAAACTGCTTGGGCCGAATTACGTGCTACCTACACATTTGAACGGAGCAGATTGATGTGTTTATTTAAGTGTCACTTACTATTTCTCTGCTTGAGAAGAAAATACGATAGTAAGCATGGAAGCCTATTGACTAATCTGTAATCGTATCAACTCTGAGGATTTGTTCAAATGAACAGCAGATTTAAATTCCTGATGGACTGCTGACACACACACTTACCCAGATAATCTTAAAGGAAAAGTTAGATCAGACAAAATCCAGCACCAGGATTGGGAATTGTAAGGAGGTTTATGATTCAGAAATTCTACTATTTTCATTAATGATTCTTTTAGCACTTTGTAAAAATATTTACAATATTTACGAAACGATTACTCAGATTTTAACCGAACAGATGTAACAAATCAGAAATAATGATTTAGTTTATTCACTTCAGAAGTTCTTTTTGCATTTTTTTTTTTTTATCGTGTAAACATACAGTATAATAAATTGTTTAATTAATGTTTGTGGTTCTTTACTAATATCATTAATGATTCTTTTAGCACTTTGCAAAAAATATTTAGTAAAAAATAAACTAAAAAGATGACTCAGATTTTAACAGAATGGATTAACTATGGAAACCCATTTCTGTCACTGAATAAAAAATGAAAAGGGTAATTGCAATTGTTTTTTTTTGTTTGTTTTGTTTTGTTTTGTTTTTAAACATCTCACAATTCTGACCTTTTTTTTTCCTCAATTGTGATACAAACTCGCAATTCTGAAAAATAAAATTGCAATTCGGACAAAAAGTCAGAATTGCGAAATTTAAACTTGCAATTGTGAGTTATAAAGTCAGAATTGCAAGATGAACACTGAATAAAAAAAGTCAGTAAAAAAGGTAATTGCGTTTTTTCCCCTTCCTTTTAATTGCATGTTTAAAATCTTGCAGTTCTGACTTTTTTTTTCTCAGAATTGCGTGATACAAACTTGCAGTTCAGAATTTTTTCTCAGAATTGTGAGATATAAACTGGCAATTATGAGTCATAAAGTCAGAATTGCGTGATATTAACTTGCATTTGTGAGTTATACAGTCGGAATTGCAAGATATCTTGCAATTGTGACTTTTAATTCTCAGAATTGCGTGTTAAGTCAAAATTGTGAGATGAACTCGCAATTCTGAGAACAGTCTTTTTTTCCCTCAGACTTAGACTTTAACTTGCAATTGCGAGTTTATATCTCACTTCTGAGAAAAAAGTCAGAATTGCGAGTTATAAACTCGTGATTGTGAGAAAAAAATCTGAATTGCGAGTTAATATCTCACAATTCTGACTTTATAACTCGTAATTGTGAGTTTATATCTTACAGTTCTGAGGAAAAAAAGTCAGATTTGCAAGGTATAAACTTGCGATTGCAAAAAGTCAGAATTGCAAGATACAAACTCGCATTTGTGAGAAAAAAGTCAGAATTGCAAGTTCATATCTCACAATTCTGACTTTTTAACTCATAATTGCGAGTTTATATCTGAGAAAAAAGTCAGAATTGTGACTCAATTTCGTAATATGTACTTTTATTCATTATTTTTTATTAATTATTTGTATTTATTTTATTTTGGGTTTATTTGACAGGGACAATGCACATCAATAATACATAAATGCACACACACACATTTTATATATACATATATAAATAATATATAAATGGACATCACAAAATTAAATATCTTTTAGTTTGTCAGACTGTGTTTTGTGCTGTAGATTCACAAATGTGCTCCTTAGTAGTAGTGCAAGAAAAGAAATGTGCTTAGGGTTTCTTCAAAGATATTTTGGGGTTCCCTGAAAAACATACACACTTTAATTATAACACAGTTTTAATTTCTGCTAGGGCTATTCCTTTAATGAAAAAAATTGCATGCATCTGCAGGGGCACCGGTGTCAGTGACATCAGTTGAATAATAGATGCTCCTCCGAGGCAGTCGTGATCGCTCAGGTGGTGATCTGCATTTGTTTTGCATGTTGTCAGCCATGCTATTGCCTTTTAATCAGAGCTGCTAACAAAACTATTGTAAGTGTGTGTGTGTACATGAACAACCGCTCACAGGTGTGTCCTCTCTGAGACAAGCTGACAAATGAAAGGCACTGCAGATCATCCTGGTTGCTTTATTATGGATTTTCTGTAACACAACTGATGTTGAGAGCACGTTTATGAAAGCAGATACTAACGGATAGCGTTCTCCAGGTATTATAAACCACCTTGGAGTACACATACGGTACTTATAGTCAGGTAATATACGTTTAAAAGGTCCCATGTAACCAGTGAAGATATGAAAGCGGAGAAGGAGATTTATGAGGGCTGGTCTCTTTGTTTAGACTGTCATAGAGTTAGTGTGAGCTGGCTATGCATTAGAGACAGTTTGAAAGAGCAGCGGCTTGTAGAGCTGTCAGCCTTGGCCTTATGAGACTCTTCTCATTAGCACCTCACCTGTCAAAGCAGACCCTTTCATTACAGGAGACTCGCAGACCTGCAGCTCAAGGCCTGCAAGCGGTTTGATCAATATCTTCCTCGATACTTTCTCCCTCCAGCTACGCGCCGCACCTGTACGCAGCCGCCGGTGAGACAGGCCAGACGAGAAATGGTGTTAAAAGGCCACTGATTTCTGAGCGGTTTGAGGGGGGAGGGAGAGGTCACGGGTCTACAGCCTGCAGCGAGAGGTCTGCCCTTTCTTTCTGCGCCGCCTCTCACTGTGAGCCGTAATGATAGCGTGGAGAAGAGTCCGACACAATCGGATCAGCGTGACTCTGCCGCTCGAAATGCTTATTATGCCCTAATGGATTTGATTTTGATTAACATGGTGACATCAAGCCGGAGGGTGTCAGATCGGCATCTTGTGTGTTCTTCTGTGAAAATTACAATCAGATGCTTTTTTTCCTCAAGGAGGCTTGCTGTTTTATTAGATGGATAGACATAGTAGTGATGCACAGTATGTCAGGACCACATTGGTTATCGGATAATGATTTATTTTTTTGTAATAATTATGATTATTATAAATGGCATTATTCCTGAAGAGGTGCGAAAAGAGGAACAGGAAACTCGTGACTTTGATCATTCATATCAAGTGATATCAATAGCAAAAATTAAAAGTCATTAATTTTCAAATTTCGACAGCTTGTAACGGTTTTAAAAAGAATGTAATGATGGGTGAAACTGAGCTTTTTAAAGCGCTCTCGTCGGATCGCGGATCGCAGATCATTTTATTTAGATTGGAACTTCACATATAGCAAATCATTTGATTCAGGTTGGGACTTCGGAGCGCGTATTGCAAATCATTTGATTTAGATCGGAACAGGTTTGTGAATCATTTAGCGAATTGAATGATTCAATTCAAATGAGTCGCGATGCACCATTTGAAGTCCTGATCTAAATCAGACTGGGACTTCAGAGCATGGATTACAAATTATTTTATTTAGATTGGAACTTCGGAGCGGGTTCATGAATCTTTTGCTTTAGATCAAAACTTCAGAGCGCGGATCGAGAATTTGATATGGATGGGAACTTCGGAGCAGGTTTGCAAATCTTTAGATCGGAACTTTGGAGAGCGGATCACGAATCGTTTGATTCAGATCGGGACTTCGGTGGGGGTTCGCAAATTTTTTTCTTTAGAAGGAAACTTCGGAGCATGGAGTGCAAATCATTTGATTCAGATCGAGACTTCAGCACAGGTTCACGAATGTTTTGCTGTTTCGATCAAAACTTCGGAGAGCGAATCATTTGATTCAGATCGGGACTTCGGTGCGGGTTCGTAAATCTTTTTCTTTAGAACGAAACTTTGGAGCGCGGAGTGCAAATCATTTGATTCAGATCGAGACTTCAGTGTGGGTTCACGAATGTTTTGCTGTTTAGATCGAAACTTTGAAACTTGGATCGTGAATCATTTGATTCAGATCAAAACTTCGGAGAGCGAATTTCGAATCATTTGATTTGGATCGGAACTTCGGAGCAAGTTCGCAGATCTTTAGATCGGAACTTTGGAGAGCAAATCACGAATCATTTGATTCAGATGAGGACTTCGGTGGGGGTTCGCAAATCTTTTTCTTTAGATCGAAACTTTGGGGCGGGAATTGCGAATCATTTGATTTAGAACGTATCTTCAGAGTGCGGATCGTGAATCATTTGATTTAGATTGGAACTTCGGAACTGGTTCACTAATCTTTGCTTTAGATCAGAACTTTGGAGTGCAGATCACGAATCATTTAATTCAGATCAGAACTTCGTTGCTGGTTCGCAAATCATTTGTTTCAGATCAGGATTTCGGAGCGATTTAAACAGTAGAAAACATCAAACCTTTAAAACAGTACAGTTATAAAAACCAAAAAAAAAAAGAATACACAAACACAAATCCCTTTGTAATACTTTAGTAGTAATGCTTTGCATGTGTTTCACTTAATTTTTGCCTTTTTTTTATTAGTATATTTTTATCTATTTCTCTTTTTTTGGACTTTGAAATAGAAGACATTGTTTAATAAGTGAGATCTCTGATTGAAGTCCTTGAAAATCAAAAAATAGTGCTTGAAAAGTCCTTGAATGTCCTGGAATTTCGTTTTACAGTATCTGTACGAACCCTGTGTTTAGCTAAAAAGACTTTAGCAGAGCTCCTTTAGAAAGGGAAGAAACATGCTGCATTAATTACATTTAAAACTTAGTTAAAACACAAAAAAGTAATCACAGCCCTAATAATGTAAGTGTGTGTGTGCTCTTGTTTTTATATCCTGGTGGGGACCTAAACCTGAATACACACAGACTCATGGGGACTCATGTCACCGTGGGTACCTAAATTGAGGTCCCCATTGGGAAACAAGCTTATAAATCATACAGAATGAGTGTTTTTTTGAGGAAGTAAAAATGCAGAAAGTTTTCTGTAAGGGTTAGGTTTAGGTGTAGGGGTAGGGTTAGGGTAAGGGGATAGAAAATACAGTGTGGACAGTATAAAAACCATTGCACCTATGGAGAGTCCCCACAAGGATAATAAACCAGACGTGTGTGTGTGTGTGTGTGTGTGTGTGTCAAATTTATAAGTATATACTGTATACACACAGTATAATCCCCATTTTGCCACCACCTACACAATTAAGTGAAACTATTAAGTGAAGTCTTTTGCAAAGTTCAAAATAAATAAAGGATATACACATTTCGTATTGTACAGTGTAATACTGTAATATTGCGATACCTTACTTCACCTTCACTGTAAAATGTAAAACATTTTATTTTTTGTATATATATATATATATATATATATATATATATATATATATATATATAATAATATTATTATTATTATTATTATTATTATTATTATTTTATTTTTTATTTTTTTCTTCATTGAAATAATGTAGAATTTTATATTAAAAGCGATCTTTAGTACTATTTTTATATTGGAAAAACTTCTATATTTATATTAAAAAAAACCTTTTTAATATTATATTATATTATATTACAATTTTTGCAATTAGAATATTCATAACATGAAAGTCATTATCGGCTTAGCGGACTGGCCAGAATTTTTATATCACAAATACATGGTAAACATTGCTGGCTACTGACACAAATTTCATGATTTGATTTGATTCTGATTCACAAGCTTCCGATTCGATTTCCGATTTGATTCAACATCGATTATTTTGGATATATATTAGGTACGGTATATGCCAAGTTTTCACAAGGGAAAAAAATTCTGAAATAATGTTGTAAAATATACATGAGAGTCAGTTGGTACTACATTACTATTATATTCAAGGTAATAAATTAACTGTTTTGTATACAAATGCTAAACTTTCAGTCAACTAGGTTTTTATAATAAAGTTACAATTACATAATTCTATTTCTACTCCAATTCATTTTTTGAAATATAAACATTTAAATGGTGGCTGTCACAAAAACGTGAAAGACTTATTCAAACATAAATTAAACACTGAAGAACATTAAAAATGATAATGAATATGTTATATGGTGCATATATTACCAAAATGCTCCTCTCTAGAGTTCATTTTTTTTTAGCTGACTAATGAGCATATCGTCACTGAATAGGTTTTTTTTTTTTTGGAGGTAAATGCGATTTTTTTTTTTTTTTTTTTTTTTTTTTTTTTCAGATATTCCTATGTTTACAATCTCTTATATTGACGTCTTTCACGGTTTAAATACTTACTGAGTTATTACATGAGAGAGGATACGAATTTTGGTAAGTTGTACTTTTTCTTTTAACATGCCTTCAGATATTTGTTTAATTGCATGCTGTAACTAAAAGGGATGATCAATTCATGTCTTGAACTGACAGCGATCCGTCATTCCACAATAAACAACGCCAAAATGCTATTTATTGTCTGAATACTGTAATAAAATAGTTACAATTTGAAATTTAAGGCTTTGTTTCCTATCAAAAGTAATAAAGCACAAAGCTTATTACGATTTATTGGAATGGAGGTGCATACAAAGTTGCACTCATTAGCGCTAGACTAATCTATTCTTGGGTTTAAGAGTTGATATTGTTTTGTAAAAAAGAGAATCGATTAAAACTGAGAAATCAATGTATATATATATATATATATATATATATATATATATATATATATATATATATATTTTTTTTTTTTACCCAACTCTATAAAACATAGATTTTCTCTGGGAGATAGAAAGGATATGTGATGTGGACCTGTTGCAGGCTGTACTTGAAACCTTCATCATCCGTATGAGCATGTGCACAACACAGCTCCAACAGCAAATCAAATTTAAGTCAGAAATAATATACATGTACATATTTCTGATTAGATGATTTACATTTATATTTTTTTGAACCTTTTTTAATAAGCATGCACCTGTTCGTGAATTTTGTGTGTCTGCTTTTTCTATCAAACCTCTTCACTTTTCTTCCAAAAGCCATAACCGCAGGTCTATTGATTCTCATTTGTGGCCTGACTGTGCATAGCAGTGTTTCTTCTCTAAGGCTAATGCTGCTTCATTGTAGCGGCTGGCCTGTTGGGACCGCATCCTCTCAGTAACAAGTGAATAATGAGAGTGGTTGTTTTTCAAAGTGGAATTAGTTGTTTTTGTTGATACGAGGACCACCGGGAGGTTAATGGAGAAACAGCAGTCCCGGTGGACATTCGCAGTTCTCCTGCATTATTGATTTGTTTGTTCATTTATTTATGGGAAAGGTCTTGTAAGGCATTTGCACTTAAATAAAAAAAAAGAAGAGAAATAAAGAAAAAAGTGTGTTGATATTTAATTCTGGGAGAGCTGACACTAAGCAGCTGTTTGGAAAACCATAGTCCATATGTTAGCCGTATTCCGCCTACAGCAATTTGCAAAAGGTACAGCAGCGGCACGTTTCACTCGCTGAAGGAGCTACATAATTTACACAATCACCCTGAAGATAAAGTCGCTTTCTCAACTGCATTATGTGGTTTGTTTCATATAAAGCCATTTAACAGAAGGAAATGGGCATTGGTGTTATGAGAAATAGACAGTGCCTTTGGGTCATATAATGATGATAATTTAAAGATACAATTTTTCTCCAAAACCTTCTGGAGAAAAATGTATTTGTTAAACATTTTATTTTATGTATTCAAATCTGAATTAGTCTTGCTGTATTTTTTTTTTTTTTTTTTTTTTTGTATGTTTGTTTTTTAAAGATGCCCACCAACATTTTCACTGAACCCATTTTTAATTTTAATTAGTTTATTAATTTATTTATTGCACACTATTACTCTTAAAATATATAAAATATTGATTGTATAATGTATAAAATAAAACATTAAATATTTTTATTTAGATTAATGCTGTCAAATCTGTGATTAATCGCATCCCAGACAAAAGTTTGTTTAAACTTTTTTTTTATTAATTAGAATGTATGCATTTGAATGTATGAATTATGAAATTAAGAAATTATTAATTTTATGAAACATTAATTTGAATATGAATTTAATACATTAATAAATGTATTACACACTATAAATCTTAATGTATAAAATATTGATTTTCAGATGTATAAACTAAAATATTTTTTGTTTAAATTAATGCCGTCAATCGCAAACGATGTTAATCGCATCCAAAAGACAAACACTTTAACATAATGGGTGTGTACTGTGTATATTTATATTTAAATACACACACACACACACACACACACACACACACACACACACACACACACACACACATATATTTAATACGTTTTTACATGCATGTGTGTGTGTATATGTGTGTACTTATTTATTTATTTATTTATTTATTATTTATATTATACATATACATATTACATGTACTTTTTAAAATATACAGTATACATGTGTGTATTTATATACATATAAACATACACGGTACACACATATTATGTAAAAAGTTTTATTTGGTATGCGATTTAATCGCGATTCATCGATTTGACAGCACTAATTTAAATGTTCTTATTTATTGCAATTGTTAAATCTGAAAGTTACCTTTCCCTAATGTAACTCCACTATTTATATGCATTTATGTATTTATATACATATAAACATACACAGTACACACACATATTATGTAAACAATTTTTTTGTGGTATGCAATTTAATCGCGATTCATCGATTTGACAGCACTCATATAAATGTTTTTATTTATTGCAATTGTGAAATCTGGAAGTTACATTTCCCTCATGTAACTCCATTATTTATATACATTTAATCAATATACATATAAATATACACAGTACACAGATATATTTTGTAAACACAATTGTATTTGGGATGTGATTAATCGATTTGACAGCACTAATTTAAATGTTTTCATTTATTGCAGTTGTGAAATCTGGAAGTTACATTTCCCTAACATAACTCTGTTATGTAATATTCATGCACACATTTTTGCTGGAAAATATAATAATATTGGCCAGCTTATAATTTGACAGTGACTGTAGTTTTGTTTTTTGTGTTGTCTGTTAGGTCTCTCGTTGCGAATCTTGCAGCCGCTAATTGCTACAAGAAAGAGAAACACCTTGATCTGGAGGAGAACTGGAAACTTGTTGAGGGAGCCCAAGTTTACTACATCGCTGTAAGTAGAAATGCCTCTCTTGACACTTTTGCCTTTTTTGCGGTTTGCCACCATGTGATGCGAAGTGTTAAAATTCCGTTTTTCAACTTGTTGGCAGTTTGCTTACTCTTCTGTGAGCCAAACTCAGAAGAATCAGATTGCGGAGATGATGAAGGAAGAGAGATGCGAGTTTTCGATTGTGATCTAATGGTAGAAACATTATCTCGAGTATGTAACTTCTGTTCAAAACCTCACACTGCCACGATGCATGAAATCTCTAAGGGCATCAAGGTGGGGTAAAGGAGTCTGAAGGGCAGTCGGTGATCTTTGACCTGTGAGAGTCCATTGGTTTGATCAACAGGTCACGAGGGGGTGGGATGATTCACTCCGAAGATCAGCGACCTACCCGACACTTTCATTGCACGGTGCATGTACCTTTAAGCCCTTAAAAAAATGCGTTTGTCTAAGCACCGCTAGTCAACGGTGCTGGTTAATTCTGAGTACACACCACGAGAAGAGATAGATGCAAAAAGCCGCTGCTCGTAATTACCGGTAATCAAGGTTGGTGTGAAACGAGCGACCCCATTACACTCCGACCTTATTGTTAATGAGCCATTGCAAATGTGATTGGGATGGCTCTCCATGTGGGTCTGTACCTGCTGTAAGCTCCATTCATCGAGGGAAAGTCTGGCATCCGCACGGGCTCGGACATCATTTGTTGAATACCTGTATTGTAGGACTGTGATTAACCTCAAAGCAGGAGTCAGTCTTTGAAGCTCAATTTGGCAGCCATTGTAACGTGACACTCTAATCAAATCATTTTTGTCCCTGATTAAACGTTTTTCATCACACTGTCGTTTGGTGAATGGGAAGCTCGAGGCTATACATGAATATTGAGGAGCCGTCGCGTGTTGACGGCCTTTGTGTTTTCAAACTTGGCTGAATACGCCGCCGTTAATGGGAAAGTGCCGCTTTGCCGGCTTGTCGTCACCGTCGCTGCTTTTCAGCACGCTTGTTGCATAAGCGTGCAGACGCACAAGGCGCTCCGAGATCCACATCAAGCCATGCCCTTGGATGAATGGCTGTCCTCGACGGCAGAGAAAGAAAGCGAGCGAGCGAGCACATTCCAGTGTTTATTGAAAGTCTTGTCCTCGTTTTGTCAGCCCAGGCTTTTCGGTAGTGCTTGTTTGACAGCGATCCTGAGGGAGAGGTGATAGTTTCTGTTGTGGATGCCCTGCTCGGTTTGTCCGAGGCTCAAATTTCAGCTGAGATTGGAGTGCTGAGCGTCCCAGCGGGCAGGCTTGTTTTTCCTCCACAGGTCCAAACCGAGCCGTGAAGGCAGCTTCTTCAGGTGCGCTGCAGGTCTCCGCTCCGCAGACATGTTTAATGCATTTGGCCAGATACTCCAGCCCCACATTTTTCTTGTTCTCACTCTCTCACTTTCTGGCCAGAGGCGTCCCGGTGATGGTCGAGGAGTGTGAGAATTGATTATCCGGCCAGAGAAAGTTCATTACTGGAGTAGATCTTCTCCCACCTTAATGGTAGAGTGAATGTTCCTGAGCGAATTCCGCCTCTGGTCTAGGTAGAGATGGACACGGTCCCCAAGGGAGCCGACTGAACTGGTGGTTGAAGTCTCTGTGGACTTCCTTTTTGTTCTGCAAGCACTTGTTTCTGAGAAGGGACTTCGGTGCTTGTTTTGGCTGGGCGTCAGATCTCGATTGTTTGAACTGAGAAACTGAAAACAGGCCGGTTGATCAAATAAACTGAACGCTCTTGGTCGCAGTCCTACTGGTTATCTAGGAGTCTCTGTATTCTACTGACGCAGGATTATGCAAGCGATTTCCTCTTCCATATAACCATCACAGGCTGTGGCACCAGCCAGTCTGTCCTCGTTATGCATCAAGCCACATATGTCTCTTTCTCTCTCTCTGTCTGTCTCGCTCTTTATCTGCTGACCTTAAGTGTTTTTTTTTTTTTTGAGTATCTTTTTCTTTGCTTGCACAAGGAGGCTCATGTCTTACCTTGTTATTTAATGAATAGATTCTAGACTAATTCATTAGGGCAGGGTGAAAATATAGATTTTTCATTTAATTATGATCATCATTTAAAGAATTCTGTTGATTTAACAGTTAAAAGTAGATACTGAGTAGGGCCCTGTGAAATCTGTTTTATTTTTCCCGAATTCCATTTTATTTTTTCCTGTTTTTTTTTTTTTCAGTTTTAATTTTTCTAGAGTCTGTTTTTCTCCCCATTTAATGTTTTCTACACTGTACAAAAAAAATCAGTAAAATGTACAGAAAAACTGGGAGCTGTAGTTGCCAGAATTTTACCGTTAAAAAATACGGTAGCAACATTTTAGGTTTTTTTTTTTTTTTTTACATTTAAATCGATTAATTTTATTAATTGATATAATTTTATATATACCCTCCTATGGAAATACTGAAATCTGTTTTGTGCTTTTGTAGTACACTGATACCCACCAAAAGCAGGTGGTGATGAGAAAGTCACATGATGAACCAAAGCCCATCACAAGCAGCTTGTAAATGCTAACATATATAGACGTCATTGTCATTCACACAAACACTAAACACCATTATGGTAACGCACATGAAACTGTAATATTGCAATAAACATTCATTTAACAATATTAGATGTAACATACAACCCTGTGTACACAACAGATAAGAAAAAACTTAGAAGAAAGAATTATTTCGGCAATTGTTTTTCACTTCCAAAAATATGTCCAAATGTCCAAAACAGTTTTTCACCGTGTATAGTAGGGGAATTGACTGTTAACCAATGAACAGGTTTTTACAGGAGCATTTTTACAGTATTTTACTGTTAAAATCATGATAATTCTTTACAGTGTGGACTCTAGACTGATTAAATTAAATTAAATTTTATTAATCAAAAATCATGTCTAATTATTGAAATCATGAATCCTACAATGTTCAACAGCAATTTTAATAAAAATTGTACAAATTAAATTTTAATGCCTGTGAATGACCCCCCCCCCCCCCCCCCCCCCTCCCATTCAGTATATATATATAATTCTCTTTTATTTCTGGTAAATTTCTGGCAAATATTCCTTTATAAAATAATGTTTTAATAATATATTTTTTTAGTAGTAGTAGTACTGTCATTACATTAAGTAATATATCTGTCACAATTTCTTCAAGTTAAGTAATATTTTTCTGTCACAATTTATTCAAGTTAAACTGAACTTTTATTTTGACAGGTTGCTGTGAGGACCTTTAAGCTTTTATTTGTGTATGATGTAATGATAGTTTTACTCAAAAGAAACTCATGAAGTGACTCATACTTGTCACTTGCACTTGAATATGTGTGTAGTAAACATATATATATATACAGCATATATATATACAGCATTACTAGTGTAGATTTATAAACAAAAGACTCTTATGAATCTCTTATTAATGATTCTTTAGTAAATCAAAAAACATACTAGATCCATGTATCTGTCTGCTTGTTGTTTTATCTTTCTATCATTGTCTATTGTCATATTAAACTATTCAATTACTGAACTTAATTATAATGATGTTAATTGAGTAACTTGACGTTAATGTAGCTCTAATTGAATCAAATGGAGAATTGGTGAATTAGAATGGAAACAGGAAATGTATATTGATAACCGGCTCTGTAATTCACCCGCATTTTGGGTCTTCAGCATAAAAGTGAATTAAATCCCAGTTCATTTAAAATGCAAATATGTTGGCTGGGTTTGTAGTGAGTTAGGCTGGATTTATCACTGGTGGCTGTGCAAATATGTAATTGCCATGTAACTGGCAAGCATGTGAGCCCATCTGTGAGATCACAATACAGTGGTGGTCAATCCTCAGCTCACCCCCTCAGAGAGCTCTTAAAGTAGACCACTTCAGATCTGGTCCGATTCTCTCATAGCTCCCTTGACATTATGGGATAGCACATTGTGACGGCACCCCGGTCCACTGCCAGAATTCTTATCTGCTATTTACGGAGTCATGGCCTTAGAATTGTACCGTATCATGGCATCAATCAGGACCGCTCCATTTTCCACCTAAGCACCTCTCGGTAACCAGCTAGATTTACTCGTTTAGTGGTAAACAAGGACATATTGTGAATCGTAAGTGCAAAGGTCTGCTCGATAGTCCTCCGTGGTGCATTTTGCCGAGATTGTTTTTTAAAGAGGGCTGAGTGGAGACCATCCAGTGCCATTTCCACTTAATGCACTGTGGCATGCTTCAGTGCAGTGATAAGGGAGGCCTCCTTGAGCGGTAATCTCCATTGACCTTGTGTTCAGAGTGGAAGACATCCCTGTGTGAACATGAAACCATGCAACTCGCTCACTTTAACCTCGGGAATTGATTTTAATTTACCCTGATGGTGTTCTATTGAGAGGCTAGATATGCATTTCCTGAAGGAAATACCAGTGCTTGCCATTTATAAGAATTATAGTGGTGAGAGTTTTGGTAAAATGACGTCTTACGCTGTGGTTCTACGTAACTGAAATGCTAAATTATTAATGGGTTCTTGTTTTATTGATATTCAGCACACTACTTTTTTTAGTCGGCTGCAACTTAACATCACCACAAAGTGTAAAGGCAATTAAAAATAATTATAAATATCTGCAAGGATGACACAACCAATCACATAATGATTCAGAATGCAAATATATACACATTCTTAACGTGTGTGTGTATATGTATATGTATAGACACACACAAATTTATATACACCCTGGACCACAAAACCAGTCTTAAGTAGCACGGGTATATTTGTAGCAATAGCCGGCAATACACTGAATGGGTAAAATTATCGATTTTTCTTTTATGCCAAAAATCATTAGGATATTAAGTAAAGATCATGTTCCAGGAAGATATTTTGTACATTTCTTACCGTAAATAAATCAAAACTTCATTTTTGTTTAGTAATATGCATTGCTAAGAACTTCATTTGAACTTTAAAGGCGATGTTGTTGTTTTTTTTTTTTTTGTTTTTTTTCCTTCAAATTCCATACTTTCATATAGTTGTATCTCGGCCAAATATTGTCCTATCCTAACAAACCATACATCAATGGAAACAATTTATTCAAATGATGTATAAATGTCAGTTTAAAAAAAAATTTACCCTTATGAGTGGTTTTGTGGTCCAGGGTCACATATATAATTGTGTTATGTATTTGTATATTAAATTACTATATATTATGCAATACATTTATAAAAATGTAAAAATAAGAATGTACTTATACTATACATTAATATATTACTATATATTATATATATTTTATATTTTAGACACTATATAATATAGTATTATTTACTTAAATTTACGTAATATGTAAATAATATTAAGATTGTTACTATGTTTTTATAAAAATCTAAATGTATGTTAATATATTTGTATACTGTATTTCATAAATATGTTATGTATTTGTAGTATATATTACATTTGTCATTATTTTCATTCAAATATTTTTAGTTTAAAATAATTGAAACATCATAAATGTATAGTAATGTAGATTTAAAGTGTAAAAAAAAAAAAAAAAAGAAAAAAAAAGAAAATGCAGACAGTGTGAATGGGACTTAAAGGGATAGTTTACCCAAAAATAAAGATTGTATCATTAATTACTCACTCTCATGGTTAAAGGACATGGTTAAAATAGTCCATGTGACATCAGTGGTTCAACCTTAATTTTAATCTGAAATTACCTACAAAATGCAGTTTGGATTCACTCTGTAATGTGGTTTAGGCTATATTAATTCCAAAAAGTTATACTTGTACACTAACTATAATAAAACCCAACCAAAGTGTTTGGGGAATATCAATACTCTGCCGCCTTGCAAGCTCTGTAAATATTAACAGCAATACTCTCGATTGTTGTTCCCCTTGTTTCTTCTGCTCCCCTCCCTTTTTCCTCAGTTTCATTCATCTGTAAATCAGATTAGCGTGAGGGAGTTTGTGCTGTAAAGCACTGATTAATGATGCCTGCTGCCGACTCCCAGCGCGCCCGCTACCGAAGGGTGCAATTTGACGAGAGGAGAGTTAATAGAGGCTCGGGCCGGGCCGGGCCGGGCCGGGCCGGGCAACGCGCCGCTCTGCCACCGTGGCACGGCAGAGGACAGCACACAGGCAGAACAGCCATTTTTCACTAGAGAAGAGAAAGAGGGGAGGGAAGGGAAGAGGAGGGAGGGAGGGGTGTTGAACTTGTGCCAAATGTTTGGTGGCAGGCTGTTGCTAGGAAATCAGAATCCTGAGGCAGAGTGTTCTTCAGTGAGCAGTAATGAGAGACAGGAACAGAGCTGCAAAAAACACACACCAAAAATGGAGATGGATTTCAGAGACGGTGCGCTTGCAGGGCCAGTTGCGCAGTGGATCGCGGTTTTGTCATGATTTTTGAGGAATGTCAAATTATGAAACAAATGTCTTTTAAAGGGGTGGTACACACACACACAGAACATTTAATTGTCATCATATAGGCACCTTTATGTTGAAGGGTGATATTTAGCAAAATGTACGAGCTGCTCTTTTTCAGAACTACGTCTAGTCCCCATGCACTTTCATTGTAGGATTATAAAGAGCAGCATGCACATTCTGCTAAATATCTCCTTTTGTTTTCCATGCAAAAATAAGTCACAGTTTTGGGACAACATATCTGGGTGACTAAATGTTCATGGGTGTGTAATTTTCAGGTGTACTATCAGTTTAAATCTTCCTTTTCATCTCAAGAATGCATTACACCTGAACATTAACCTCAGTCAGTCATCTTAGTTCAATTTTATAATTAAAATATTATCAAATAAAATTGAAGCATTTACATGGAGTCTTCATGGAGAAATATTTCTCATTATATTATATTATATTATATTATATTATATTATATTATATTATATTATATTATATTATAATATATTATATTATAATATATTATATTATATTATTTTAGAATTAAAATATTAACAAATAAAATTGAAGTGTTTATTTGGAGCTTTAATGGAGAAGTATTTCTCATATTATATTATATTATATTATATTATATTATATTAATGTTGCATTATATTATATGAATTATATTATATTACATTTTAATATATTATTATGTATTATTATATTATCATTAAAATATTAACTAATAAAATTTAAGCATCTATATTTATATTCATATTCTATTCTATATGACATTATTGTATTATATTTTATATTATATAAATTATATTACATTATTATATATTATTTATTATTATATTATCATTGAAATATTAACTAATGAAATTGAAGCATTTATATTTATGTTCATATTATTCTATTTTATATGACATTATATTGTATTATATAATATTATTATTATATTTAATTGAATTTTATAATTAAAATATTAACAGATAGAATTGTATTATATTATACAAAATATTATGTTATGTTGTATATAATATTAAATTCCTGAAATATTCCTATGTTATGTTATATTATATTATATTATATTATATTTTATTATAAAACAACATTCCAATTCATTTCGGTAATTTTCTCCTTTTTTGGAATTTTTTATTTATTTATTCATATTTGCATTATAAAAGCTCCTGTATAGTTATTGTTAACTAAAACTTTTAAAAAGCATTTTCGTTAATTGAAATTAAGCTGAATAAATAAATAAATAAATAAATAAATAAATAAAGCTGAAATAAAAATGAAAGTATATAATGATGTTTTTGTTTTGTTTGTTTTGCCTACTGTACTTCTGAAGCATCCTACACGTCATAAACGTAAAGCGCAAATGTATTGTGTGTTACACCTAAGCATTAACCTCAGCGTGTCAGTCTTCTCTGCTCTGTGTGAACACGCAGTCTCTGAAGGCACTGACATACAAATGTTCTCTTAAAGAGACAGGAGCGTTTATAGGTGTGCACGTAGTCACGTTCTGGGGGAGGGAGAAATTCGAAACAGTGGGTGTGGTGAAGTGTGAGAGAGATGAAGATAATTAAAAGCGGGGCCCGATGGGCCTCTGAGGCCCCAGCTGCAGATGGTTCTAGAGCAGCCCAGGGACATAAAAGAGGAGCTCTTGACACTTGCAGGCGTGTGCCAGTTCCACTGAGTGGATGCTTCGTCCAGGGAGGATGTGGCTGTGCCGCGAAGGTAGCTGTGAAAGGAAGTGTCACCTGTGAAAAAAAAAAAAAAAGAAAAAAAACACTCATTCTCTCTCTCTCTCTGTCTGTTTTTCTCTCTAACACTATCTATAGCTCACTTTTCACATTGTGCATTTGCCTAGCGCGAGCTTTCAGACCTGTAAGTGCTATGGTGCACACAAAGCAGGTTGAGCTACGTCTAAAATACTGTCAGCAGAGCAGGAGAGAGAGACCATTAACTGATACAGCAAGCAGTATGGCAGCCTACACCCTGAAGTGGCATTATTCTCTCTCTCTTTTTCTCCATCACCCTCTCTCTGTGTTTTTTTTTTTTTTTTTTTTTTTTTTTTTTTTTTTTTTTTTTCTCTCGTCCTTTTTTCACCAATCAGAGTTCCCTGGCAACAAAATTGGGCACCGGGTTGGGGGTTGGTTGTATTTCATACTCATAATGACACCTCGTTCACAAGGGCTCTGCCGATGATTTCAGCGAGGTGACTCGCAATGCCATCCCTCCCACGTAGGTATCGCTGCTTTCGTTCAGACGCGCACACACACACTCGCTCGCACTCAGGCAGCCCTCCTGCTGACCTTGAGCTGAATCTGGCGTCAGCTGCCCGCCAAACTGTATCCCCCCACCCCACCCTGCTCCACTCCACCCAGAAAGATCACACAATGCAAATCCAGCTAGTGAGGGAAGGAAAATGACTGGCAGCCGCCCCATCACTGCAGGCTGGTCACTATGCTGGATTGCTCCGATGAAATTTAATTAGTGCTGCTTACAGTATTTTAGTAGTCGATATTAGGACCGGTGAAATTTCACTATTCTGTTTGTTACCACAACAAGACATGAATGTGCACAACTAAGCACAACAACAACAAAAAAATGATATATTATATTATATTATATTATATTATATTATATTATATTATATTATATTATATTATATTATATTATATTAATTCTCCAAACTGCTTGTGTGAAGGCTCAAAGAGCTGCTGGAGAAGAAACGTGCAAATTAATATTAAAATAACAAATAAAATGGACCTATAAAACAGTTGCATGGAGCCTTTAAGTATTATTATATTATATTATATTATTGTATCTTTTTATTATTGTATTTCTTTCAAGTAATTATTCAAATGAGCAATCAGTATTTAAAAAAAATAATAATAATAAGTGCAGGTAAATTGTCATTAGATGGTTTTCTCTTTTTCTTGTTGGAAAATATATTATTTATTCAACAAACAAATAAATAGTTAGTCAAATTAATGATTTGACAGAACCAATATTTTGATTTGATCTGATGTTGATATTTTTGTTTACATATTATATAATAACTGTTATTATAATTATATTTTTATTATTAAAAATGTATTATTAATTGTTATTAATAAGTCAACAAACAATCAGTAATATGAAACTTTGCAGGTAGATTTTATTTTCAATAAGTTGTTTTCATTTTTTCTTTTTGGAAATTCTATTATTAATGAGATAAATAAAAAATAAATAAAAAAAAGGAATAATATAATATAGATGATACAGAAAAATAAAACCTATAATATAATATAATACAATATAATATTTTTTATATATTTTTATTATATTTCTTCCAAGTAATTATTCAAGTAAGCAATCAGTAATAAAACAATAAAATAAAGTAATTAAAAAAAAACATTGCAGGTAAATTTTTATTATATTTTTTGTTGTTGTTGTTTTTATTTATTGTTGCAAAATCTATTATTTACTCATCAAACAAATAAATAGTTAAGAAAATATGAAAAAACTATTATTTTGATTTGATATGATATGATGATCTTTTTTGTCTGCATTTAATAGTATATAATAATTATTATAACTAGATTTTTACTTTTAAATAATTGTATTATTAAGTGTAATCTGTAATTGTAATCGGTAAAAAAAAACATTGCAGGTAAATTTTAATTTTCATTAAGTTCTATTATTCATCAAATAAATAAATGTAAAAAAATAAAATAAAATAATCAATTTTTATTATTATTAAATTTCTTCCAAGTAATTATTTAAGTAAGCATTCAGTAATAAAAACATTGCAGGTAAATTTTGGATTGGATGGTTTTCTTTTTCTTTTCTAGTTTTCTTTTCCAGAAAATCTATTCAAATTTATTCAAACAAACAAATATGACAGAACCAATATTTTGATTGAATCTGATATGTTGTTCTTTTTCTTTTTTGGTTTATATTTAATAATATATAATAATTATTATTCTAATTATATATTTTTATTGTTAAATAATTTTATTATGAATTGTTATTAATAAAGTAAATGTAAACAATCAGAAAAATGCATTATTAATTGTTATTAATAAAAAGTACATGTTAGACATCAGAAATGTAAAAAAAAAAATCAGATAAATTGGAATTTTTCTTAAGTTGTTTGCTTTCTTGTTGGAAAGTAATATAATATAATAGTATATATAAAGTAATATATTATAATAGTCTAGATAAAAGAAGAAAAAATCTTTCTCAAGTGAATATGAATATTCAAAAAAAAAAAAATTGGATCCAGTCAAAATATTGATGCATTTTTGACTAGCAAGTGCTTGAATTTTCGTGTAAAATGATGTTTTGCATTTACAAGGTTACATTCATTCTTTGCAAACCTTGTTAAGGAGATTTGTGAATGCACTTCATGTTAATTTAAATTAGTGTTTGATTGGAGGTGGTTGCCACGCCTCTGTCTGCACGTTACTGGACATGGACACGCTTAAAGAGATCTGCCAATACTGTACGTGTGAGTCGTGCTGTCAGTGAAATGGCTTGTTTAGTTTTCTGTGGTCTGTGAATCTCATGCCTGTGCGATACGCTAACAAGTCAGGTCAAGCCACCTTTATATTTATATAACGCTTCATACAATACAGACTGCTTCAAAACATCTCCACAGTAATAAACAGGAAAATAACCGAATCAATGATGCGAACTTCATCAAATATGAGACAGAACACAAAGGAAGCATTTTGTGGCCCTGACTGCTGTACCGAGGGAGAGACCAAATTAATCATAAACCCTTGCTAAATGAATCTATCAATTTCACCTAGTAATAATATTGCACTTATAATCTGTTTACCATTTTATTATTTTTCTCTAATAGCAGTCAGTAATGGTGAGGTCCTACATGATGATAAGAGCCTAATTGTACAATTATACGCACGTTGCATCTTAACCATTAGCCTCGCTCCCCCCTTTTACCAATTCATTTATGCATGCGTAGTGCAAACACAACAGCAGCCAGTTAGGTATTATTTGCCATGTGTCTAATTTGCTGCGAATCAGGAAGGCATTTGTGCTGGTTGGGGATAGGAGGCTGTTTACTCGGCAGAGACATGTTTGCTGTATAATTGAAGCATCATTAGCTGACGTGAGTGCACATGGGGTTGTGTATTATAACGTGACGTTATGGCATCTCCTTTGACGACTTGTGATTGGATTTCGGTCTCATTTCTTCACTGCATACATCTATGTCAGTGTGCCTCTGTACACTGCCTTTTAAAAATTGGGTTAATTTTTTTAATTAATACTTTTATTCAGATTTGTTTGTTGACCAAATCAGCATTTTAGAATGATTTCTGAAAGATCATGTGACACTGACGAGTGAATCTGCTATAAATTCAGCTTTGCCATCACAGAAATAAATACATTTTAAAATTATAATATAATTGTACACTACCAGTCAAAAGTTTTTAAACGGTAAGATTTTTTAATGTTTTTTAAAGTCTCTTCTGCTCACCAAGCCTGCATTTATTTGATCTAAAGTACAGCAATAATTTTGAAATATTTTGACCGTTTAAAATAACTTTTTTTTATTTGAATATATTTTAAAAATGTAATTTATTCCTTTGATCCTGTGAAGCTAAATTTTCAGCGTCATTACTCCAGTCTTCAGTGTAACATGATCCTTCAGAAGTTATTCTAATACTCTGATTTGCTGTTAACATATTTTATTATTATTATTATTATTATTATCAATATTTAAAACAGATGAGTACATTTTTTTCAGGATTTTTTTGATGAATAGAAAGATCCAAAGATCAGCATTTATTTGAAATAAAAAAGCTTTTTTTTTTTTTTTTTTTTTTTAAACATCATACGCTATACTATTCAAAAGCTTGGAGGTCAGTATATTTTATTTTTTATTTTATTTTAGTTTTTTTTTATTATAGAAATGAATACTTTTATTTAGCAAGGATGTTTTAAATTAATTAAAAGTGATGGTAAAGACATTTATAATGTTATAAAAGATTCAGATAAATGCCGTTCTTCTGAACTTTGTAATTATCAAAGAAACCTTAAAAAAAAAAAAAAAAAAAAAAATCTACTGAGTTGTTTTCAACTTAAAAATAATAAATGTTTTTTAAGCAGCAAATCAGAATATTAAAATTATTTCTAGAAATATTTAGAATTATGACTGGAGTAATGATGCCAAAAAAATTCAGCTTTGAAATCACAGGACTAAATTGCATTTTAAATATTCAAATAGAAAGCAGGTATTTTAAATGGTAAAAATATTTCCAAATTTTACTGTTTTCACTGCACTTTGGATCAAATAAATGCAGACTTAGTGAGCAGAAGAGCCTTTAAAAAACATTATAAATCTTGCTGTTCAAAAACTTTTGACAGATAGTGTATTAGATATATTAAATTGTAAACAGCTAATCAACAGTTAATTCAAATTGATCATAATTCACAGTATTACTGTGAGATTTGTATTTTTGATCAAATAAATGCAGTCTTGTTGAGCGTAAGAGAATTACTTCAAAAACATTAAAGGGATAGTTCACCCAAAAGTGAAAATTGTAATTTATTACACACATTTATGTTGTTCCGGACCTGTAAGACCTACATTTATCTTCGATCACAAATTAAGATCATTTTAATGAAATCCAAGAGCTTGAGCAGGAGCTGGCGTTCTGACGTAAAACCCAGATGCACTGCACCTTGTTTACAAACAGATGACAACGTACACTCTACATAAAACTGTCTTCGTAAACGTGTCTGAGGATGACTTGCAATTTTTTGCCCAGTCTTACTTATTTGACCCACAATATACAGACGATGAAGTAAGAGAGATAGACGTTCTACGTTGGATGTGTCATAGTGCTCTCTTGTAAACACGCAGCAGAGACTGACTCAGAAGACCAGCAATTGTTGAATAGTCGTTATTTCTGTTTTGTTCGTGCACAAAAAGTACACTGTAAAAAACAATTTGTTGATTCAACTTAAATAAAAAATAATAAAATAATAAAAATAATTAAAAATAATTTGTTACCTGGCTGCCTTAAAATTTTAAGTTCAGTCAACTCAAATTTTAGTCAGCACTTGGTGACAAATTAAGATATTTAAGTTCATTCAACTTGAAATTGTAAGGCAGCTGGGTAACAAGCCCAGCTTTTAAGTTCAAACCAAATGGTTTGTTTAGTCAACTCAAATATCTAAGTTTTCACTTACTACAGCTTATCATTTCAATTTATTTGAGTTGACTGAATTTAAAATTTTAAGCCTGCATGGTAACAAATTATTTTAAGTTGATTCAACAAATTGTGTTTTTTTGGAATACAGTGTTTTCTCGAAGTTTCATAAAATTACGGTTGAACCACTGATGTCACATGGACTATTTTAACAATGTCCTTACTACCTTTCTGGGTCTTGAATGTGTCAGTTGCGTTGCTGTCGATGCAGGGTCAGAAAGCTCTCGGATTTCATCCATAATATTTTAATTTGTGTTCTGAAGATGAACGAAGGTCTTACAGGTTTGTCAAAACGTCGCTTTCAATTAAGCCAATTGTGATACCGTTTTTTTACTTTTAGATTAGTGTATTAATTGACCTTTTCGTGAGTATTTTTCTCCAGGTGAGTCCACCAGGTTTCAGTACATTTGCGAGGGCATTTTTTCCGAAAAGCAAGTGCTCTCCAAAAGTTCCAGTAAATGCACACACTCAGAGAAACGGCACTCGAGCGCAGTCGATGCCTCTAAAGTGTACACACACTCTCACGCTCATTGCCGTAAACCTCCTTCAAACACAATCCTTTCCTGTCGCTGAATAGGACTCGAAACGATCAAAGCCTCGCGGAGTCGCGTGTTAGACGAACGTTTGATCCGACGGAGTGCTCTCCACGGCCAATGGAAACCCCTCTTCCTGCCTGCCCCCGGGGAGGAAGCGACCGACTGAGAGGTCAGGCTAATATTTAGAGATGATAAGTGGATACCGCTGGAGGTCTCCAGGCCTCTTGTTAAGGGTTAGTTACCCGGCTCCGAGAAACCCCTCCTTCACGCCACCTCAGACACGGGATCGCTGCTCTAGCAGACACTCCAGCTGAAACATTCATGCGCCGCGGCCGTGAAATTGCCACGAGTAGATGAAGTGCGGAGACACCCGAGTTGCAGCTGATTGTTTTTTAATGCGTCGAGCATTGAGACTCGCACATTACTACACAGATCCGAGTACGAGAGGAGGATGGAGTTCTCCGATATGACAGGATCAATAAAATATCACAGAGTGTTAAATACTGTATCAACTACATGCTGAGATCTAGCTGAATGAGGCAGGCGTTTCGAAACATGGTGAATGATTCAAACGCTAAATGACATTGAATATATCTCGTTCTATTGATCTCATTCTCGAGTTTGTTTAGAGTCTTTCCCTTGGATCGATCGCCAAAAGTAGGGCTACCTGAGCGCTCCCTGAACTTCTCTTCACCCGTGTTTGTACGGCTAAAGGCGCAGTCTATGGTATGCTTAATACTGTCTTTTCCTAAGATTTATGAGCACTTTTGGGGCCCCGAAGAGAAGAGATGAAGTTTCCTTCAAAGCCACAATTCACCTCGTCATTTATTAGCGGCGGCGGTTGGGTTGGCGGATTCAAGCTATGTGTGTGAGAAGAGTTAGAGTAACACTGTGCAGATGTTTGGGTATGGAGCAGATGTCAAGAACGGGGGTCTGGGGAAGGAGGGATTCGCACTTCTCTCAGAGCGATTGCTCGTTTTACATCACCTGCGATTGTTGATGGGTAATGATGTGCGTGTGTACGCAAATCCCTTCTTCCGTGTCCATCTACAGCCCCAATGTGGACCTGCTTGCATCTAGCTCAGATTTTTCCAAAAAGCAAAAGAGGTTGTAGGTTATTTTTCTCTCTTGTACACCAGAGCTGTTTTTTTCCCCTCCTTTCTGAGAGTCAGCGCTGGTGTGAAGTGAACTGGTGTGGGTGAGCGTATGTTGAGCTTTTGGTTGGCACGTATACCGAACACCTGAATATCCTTTTACCTTTTGTTGTGTTTGGCTTTATGAATTCTCCCTCTCATTTTTTTTTTTTCTTTCTTTCTAGTCCTGTAAAAAAATTTTGTGAGACATGTTTGGAAGCATGCTCGGTGAAACATGAAATGTCTTAGCCCTGAGTTACATTTTTTTGTTTGCTTTCCTCTGGACTATGATGTTAACAAGCGGTTTTTGATTTATTTGTATATTGTTTTCAATTCAAGCTGTTTTTTTGGCTGTAACCTGGCACACCTGGCTGAGGCCCATCATACAGCCTCCAGGGCACCGGCTGAAAGAGGCAGCAGCAATGCAGCTGTACTCCCACACACACCCTCCCTCCTATAAACAAGACATGCTTCATCCATAACAGCCGTCTTAAGCCTCCTGGCTGGATGCTGTGGTCATGTTTAGGACATGTAGGATATGCCGGAGCAGAGCAGTGAGTATCAAATACATGTATGGGTCGTCTGACCTTCATTCCTCTGATCTTTTCTGTTGGTTGAACATTTAAAACAAAAACCTGAAGTAAGAGGATTAAATCTGATTGTTTTTGGGTGTTTCTTCAAGTTTGGGTGCTTTAATGTCCAAAGCTTTGTTTGAAAGATTCATTTTTCTTTTGTTACATGAAGGTCACGTTAAAAATGTATTGGAAATGTTTTAACTTCATCATTTTTATTTTTTTTGTTATTTTTCAAATGGCCAGTATGAAGAGATTTTATGATTTTACCCTTCTACCAAACCCAGACTTTCAATCTTAAACCATGAAAATCCATCATACAAATGGGATTTATTGAATAGAAAATTGTACGTTTCTTTTAAATATGGCTGGCACAGTTGGAATTGACAGTTATTAAATGACAACATTTTTGGAATGAAATTTTATACCTAGCATTTTTTGTACCCTACATAAACACTGTTTTGTGTTTTAATTTGTGATGATAAAAACAACACTGAATAATTGTCCAAAATGTTTTTTTTTTAAACAATTGGTATACTGTCTAAGTATGAAGATGTGATGTAGTAGGCAGTACATTCTAAAAAAAATGCTGGGTAAAGTATGGACAAACCCAGCGATTAGGTCGTTTTGACACAGTGGTTTAACCTGACCTTCAGGGTATTTTTATTTAACTCGACTGTTGCTTAAAATTACTATACTTCTTGTTTAAAATGAACCCAAAATATGTTGGAAATTAGCGTTTATTAATATGTGCAATAAATGAATAAACTTGAATAAATGATCATTAAAAAATAAAAAAAATTTGGGTTTATTTTAAGCCAGCCTTATAGTAATTTTAAGCAATAGTTGAGTTAAAGTTAAATAAAAGGTGGGATAAAACACTCTAAAGACAACCCAGCGCTGGGTGAAATATGGACAAACCTTCTGAATAGTTTTAATTAACTCAACTATTGCTTTAAAATTATATTTCTTTCATAAAATGAACACAAAATCGGTTGGAAATTTACCTTTATTAATAAGTTCAATGAAGTAACGTTTAATAATAAGCTGAATAAATAATAATTAAGAAATAAACATTTTTTTAAATTACTTATCAATAAATGTCCACCTTTTGATTATTGCTGATGTTTTTAGAAATTATGTGTTTGATTTTTAATTTGCAACCTATTTTAGGTTCATTTTAAGCCAGCCGTATAATAATTTTTAAACAATAGGTAAGTTAAATAAAACTACTTGGAAGATTCGGTTAAACATTTAAAAACAACCCAATCGCTGAGTTAAAAACAACCATTTCTGGGTTGTTTGGCAACCATTCTCTGGGTTCATTCTGGACAGAACACATACTAGGTTATGTAAACCCAGCTTTTTGGGTTTTATGCAATAACCCATTTGCTGTGTTAGCTTGTGTGTTGTTTTTTTTTTGTTTGTTTTTTGTTTTTTTTTTTAGGGTTTTTTTTTTTTGGACATAGTGCTGGGTCAGTCAGCCAGTTTAAGGTTTTTCATTTTAAATGATAAGAACAAATTCTAAAATCTGTTTTATATAAGACAAGAACAGTATAAAGTATAAAATATTTGTTATTCAATGTCAAGTCAGTCTTTTACAGTCATAAAATATTTAAAAACATTCAGTAAACGTTGTAGGATGTGACAGGAGCAGCAAAAGTAGCCAGTGGGAATTTGTAGGAAGAAAACTGCTGCAAGTAGGTTGTTCCAGTTTATTAAATGACTCAAGTTCATGACTTACCTTATATTCATGTTTAAAACTTGCATCAAAAACAGCTTTACCTTGATCGTGCCATCTTGTCTGCCAGACATTATAGTTTCAAACCCGTCAACCAGATAGCACGACCACTTTGTTGCTAGTGCATTGAATCAATACCACTCCTATTGAAGTCAGTTGAGCGCACGGAAACTTTGTCATGCATGACAAACTCAGTGTCGCGTCATGTTTCAGCCCTGGTTGCACAGTCGTTTGGCTGGAGGTGAAACTTCCATGGTGGCGTCGGCGCATCGTTCGCTTTAAGTGCAGATCTGATGAACGCTGTGTTTGTAGAAGGCTAGCGTTCCAAGCAGACGTTAGCTGCAACGTACGTTTAAACAAATAAAGGAAATACTTGAGACTACAGATGTTTTCCTATTTACACAGTAATAATTTGACAGGATTACAATGTAATCCAAACCTTCATTTCATTCAGGAAGTTTCCCGTCAATCACGTTTTCTCTCAGGGCAGAACACAAAATGACTTTTGACAGATGTAACCATTTTTTACCGGTTTGGCACATTTTACCCAACATTGGGTTACACTGACCCAGCACTGTGTAGGTTTGTGAGGGGGTTCATCGTTTGTATTGCCAGTGAAAATAACCCAGCAAGTGAGTTACAGAAAAACTAGCCAGCACCTTGGTAAAAAAGATTTGAAAATTACCCAATAGAATGACCTAACAGACTCGAGCTCTAATTTTGTGAAAGTATGCGAAGAGTGTAAAAATAATATTTAATTGCATCGGTTTAGGATGCTCAAATTTTAGCTACAGTAGGAGATTATCCTTAAAAGAGGTCAGATATTTTATTCCAAAAATGTTTCAAGTTCTACTTCCACCACAAAATCCAGCTGAAGTCAAAAGTTTACATACACCTTACAGAATCTGCAAAACGTTAATTATTTTACCAAAATAAGAGGGATCATACAAAATGCATATTTTTTTTTTTTTTTTTTTTTTTTTTTGTTTTTATTTAGTACTGACCTGAATAAGATATTTCAGATAAAAGACATTTGCCTACACTTTTCTTCAGAAAAAAATCCTTTAGGTCCCACAGATTCTGTTTTTTTTTGCATTTTTGTGTATTTGAACCCTTTCCAACAATGACTGTATGATTTTGAGATCCATTTTTTCACACTAAGGACAACTGAGGGACTCATATGCAACTATTACAGAAGGTTCAAACACTTACTGATGCTCCAGTAAGGGAAAAACATGCATTAAGAGCTGTGGGTGAAAACTTTTGAACCGAATGGAGATGTGTGCATTTTTCTTTTTTTGCCTAAATATCATATTTTTTTCATTTAGTACTGCCATTCAGAAGCTACAGAAGATACTTACATGTTTCACAGAAGACAAAATTTACCCTGATCTTCAAATTCAAAAAGTTTTCACCCCCTGGCTCTTAATGCATTGTATTTCAACACAGTATTAAGAATGGACGGGGTCATTTTTATAAATTAAACTATTGTTTTCTCTTGTGGACTGTATGTAAACACCTTTTATGTGAAATATCTAATTCAGGTCAGTACTAAATAAATGCATTTTGTATGATCCCTCTGATTTTGATTAAAATAATTAACGTTTTGTAGATTCTGCAAGGTGTATGTAAACTTTTGACTTCAAGTGTATATGAGGTGTGGTAGGAAGTTTCACGACAGTAATGATAATTTTTGTTAGTAGACAAGTTAAACTAGTGAGAGAGTAAAGAGTGTGTTTTAAAAGAGGTGTTTTCTAAAGGTCAGAGTGTCCATAGTTGAAGAAACGGCCATATATTGTAATCGCAGCCTCTACAGTGTTCACCCTAGAACAGAACCTCTTAGCATCGTAGACCGTCTTGTGCCTATTTATGGAGCTACTGACAAGAAACTATTAAAAGAGCTATTAGCCAGTGACATAACAAGGTGACGTCGTGGAGTGCTCCATGATGGGCTCATCATCTGTGGTTTGCTGGAAGATGTGAGTCATCGAGTAGGAAGAGCAAAAATGAATGAGATGAGGAAGTGGGTGAATAAGTAAATCTGAAAGAACAAGATTCCTGCACCGGTCAGCGTCTTAACTCTATCAGTATCTCAGATGTCAGCCGTGTCCATTAAGGGATTCAACAGATCATCATTCACGAGAGCAGGGGCTGCTATCGAGTTAAATCACATCTTAGTAATAACGTTACATGATATTAAAGTGCTTTGTGTAGGCATAAAGCATATTGTTCCCCGGTGTATTCATAGGTGTGTTTAATTCCGTGACTATACCCATTTATTGTATAGAAATTGAATTCTATTAATAAATTAGCACTTTCCTGCTTTTTCACACAGAAGTACTAATGAGTGCTTAGAATTACCCATAACAATCGCGGAGGCGTGGTGCTTTTATTAGGCCTGTTAATGGTAAGTGCTGAATTCCCCACAGTTTTGGGTGCAGTGGCTGGCTCTGGAGTTTCCAGCGCTCCGCTGCATGAATATTCAAATAGCTCCATTAATGAGAACAGAGCTGGATCAAGGCTGCGGGCTGCGCGATACGCTTCAATATGAGTTTGAAGCAGCGCAGCTGGTGGGTATACGCACATCAGGATGTGATGCGGGGGCATTTCTGCCCTGGGATCTTTCTCAGAAAGAAGTCTTTTCTTCTTTTTCCTTCCCTTTTTTTGATTTTTTTTAATAACGCTGTACGTTTGAAATGGATCTGATTCAAGGCGAAAACCACAAATGTGTTGTCAATAAAAGGGTTTGAAATAGCGTAGAATTCTTAGATCAGCTTGAGTTAATTAGCAGGGCTTTAACAAGTCATTTTATAAGAAATTATGATGCAACAGATTCTGAAATGTCACAGAAATTAAAATGGTGAAGTGTAGTGCACATAATAAACACACATTTTGGGGTCGGAAAGATGTATCAATGCTTTAAAAGTGTTTCATGCTCACCAAGGCTGCATTTATTTGATCAAAAATACAGTAACGGTAATAAAAATAGAGTAACACTGTTTTCTATTTGAATATATTTTACATGTAATTTATTCCTGTGATGACAAAGCTGAATTTTCAGAAGCCATTACTCCACATGATCCTTCAGAAATCAGTCTGATATGCTGATTTGCTGCTCAAGAAACATTTCTTCTATTGAAAACAGTTGAAGCAACTGGTTCAGCAGTTGAGAACTGCTTCAAACTGATTTTTTGTTCTTTCTTTTTTTGTTCAGGAGTATTTGATGAATAGAATATTCAAAAAATTCATCAGCAGTTATTTGAAATAGAAATCATTTGTAGTATTTTAAATGTCTTTACTGTCGCTTTTGATCAATTTAATGCATTCTCGCTTAGTTTTTGTCCTTAAAATTGGATGGTGAGCATTTAAATGTTGTATTATAAGATTCTAATGTAAAACGTAATCATATATAAAAATAATGAATTACAACTTTATATTTTATATTATATTTTTTTATATTATTTATCTTTATATTATTTTATATTATAAATATTATATTTTATATTATAAGTATAATATAATATAATATTTATATTATTGTTTTTTAATATTTTTTTGTTACATGTATTAATGTCGGACAAAAGATTAATTGCAATTTAATCACATCCAAAACAGAAGTTTTTGTTTACATAATATATTATGTGCAGCTCCTCTGTATATTTATGTACAAATAAGGACCCACACATACAGTATATATTTTGAAAATATTTACATGTATATATTTTCATTCATGTAATTAATATTGTATATAAATATAAACATAACGCATTTTTCTTAAATATATCCATGCGTGTGTATATTTATATATAGATAATAAATATACACAGTACACACACACACATTATGTAAACAAAAACTTTTATTTTTATTGGATGCGATTAATCTAATGCCCGGCATTAATATTTATTAAATATTACATAATCTCTAAACAACATACACTCATCAGACTAAAAAAAGTCAGACTTACTTTAGATTTGTTAAAAAAAAATAGGTATATCATTACTTTTATTCTTCTTATTATTTAATGGTATTTATTTATTTATTTATTTATTAAGTATATTTTTACTTTATTATTTACTCTTTTAAAAAAAATGTTGAAGCAATTTTTCAACATGGGAGGGAAATCACTATGAACTTTGACCTTGGAACTACTTTTCTGCATTTTCAATTAATTAATTAATTAATTTATTTATTTATTTATTTATTTATTTATTTATTTATTTTTTAAGTTTTCGCTGAGTTAGTCTTCATTTATTTCAAAAACAAAGTCTTACTGACTGAACCTTTTGACCTGTTGTGTATAATATAAATACCTTCTACGTCACAGTAGATCATGAAGCATAGATATGATCTCTTGCAAAACGGTGACTTATTAGAATGATCAGTTAATTATTTACCTCTTTCAGCGCTAGACTGTTAGAGATGCATGTACTTTTCTCTTTTTATACTGTATATGCAAGTTGTGTTTTTTTGCCATTTTTGCACTTGTGTTTTTGAAAGCCACCCAAATAAGTGAAGAAAGTAATAGTTTTTCACCCATAATCATTTCAACCCCCCCCTCCATTTTTCCAGCACTTGCATGCACGCACACACACACACACACACACGAGTCCTGTCTTCTCTTCTGTGTGTGGGTCTTATCTTTTGGGCTCAGGAAGTAGTTTGAATTAACAGGCTGGCTTTGAAGCCATCAGGCAAGGTTAACCCCACAAGTATTTCCTGTTATGGCATCGCTCTTAATCCATGAAACCAGATTTCTCATCTGTAAAGTAGATAATGTGTCTGGAAAAGCAAAAACATTTACTGTGGGTTATCATGATTAAGCAGCTTAGCCGCGACACAGAGCGCTGGGGAATAGCGGCGGGAGACAGCTCCTTTCTCTCCCTCGGAAAATATCGCTAGTGGATTGATGCAGTGAGCTTCTCTCGAAAAACAATCAATTTCTGCCCCCGTAATAAATGGCCTGTTTGTTTGGATTCATGGCGGAGTGGAACGAGGGAGTTTTCTTTCCTCCCCATCATGTCATACTCGGTTAATGAGCCGACTGCGCGCCTGACATTATTGACTGATAAATAACGCAGGAAATTACTTTTGATTCCATTTGTATTCACATATCACAGCGTTCCAATTAATCAGCAGCAATTTCTGCTCCGGCATTACCTTTTATAAATGTATTCAATTTCATGGCAAATCACAGATGCTACAGCTTATTAAACCCCTCTTGATCTCACGCTAACCTTAATGTAACACGCACGCGCTCTGCATTGCAGAGGCCTAATAATACCGTGGCAACTGCAGGCTTCTTTCTAACACATTATTTCGCATGTTTCAAAACCACAAACCATGTTAGCACAGTAATAAACACCACCCAACCCTCCGCTGTCCTGCTCGCAGCTAAACCTAAACGACTCTGCACACTGTCAGCCAGGATGTGGTCAACTAACAGCTTACCGTGTTTGCCTTCTGAAAACGATGCTCGTTCAAGTTACAAGAAGCTTTACTCACGCCACCGTAGGTTCGATGCATTTTAGATTAGACGTTAGACCCTAAATGTCTGGGTCGGTCTCAAAAAAAAATGTTGGTTTTCCATCTTACAAAATATGTTGCTTTGAGTACAATTCAGTTTTTATGCTTAAAAGTGGATAGTAAGCATTTAAGTGCAGTATTATAAAATTCTATTGAAAATATATTAAAAAAAAAAGTATATGTTACTATGCATTTTTATTACATCATTTTTATTATATTTGTGAAATATTGCATCATCTCTAAACAACAACATGCATTCATCAGACTAAAAATGATCATTTAAAATTTAGGGGGGTTTTGACATTTACTTTTTTTGTGGGTATATTATTACTTTATTATTTCACAAATAATTATTATTTTTCAACATAGCAGGGAAATTAGTCATGAAGTTTGACCATGGAAGTACTTTTCTGCATTTTTAATGAATTTATTTTTTATTATTATTGTTTATTTTTTATTATTTAAAAAATCATTTTTTCATCATGAAGAAATCACTATGACCTTTGACCTTAAAAAAGAACTTTTCTACATGTATTTATTTTTGTATTTTTTTATTGTATTTACTTGTTCAGTGTCTAACATCAATAATATCAGTGTCAAGAAATAAAGTGAAAGTGTTTTCTTTCTAAAATGTTTAATTATTTATTATTATTTATTTATTTATTTATTATTTTTTTGCATGTGCTTATATAACATGTATAATATAATACAATATAATGTAATATACCAGTATTAATAAATTCTCATGAAAAACATAATACATATTAAAAAATTATTATTATATATTTAATATAATTTTTATTATATTTGTTATATATTAAATCATCTCTAAACAACATGCATTCATCAGATGTAAAATCAGAATTATTTTACATTAAAAAAGGTATGTTATTACATTTTTTTTTTTTAATAATGATTTTTTTAACATGGTGAGGAAATCACTATGACCTTTGAACTTTTCTGTATGTATTTATTTATTTTTTAAATTGTTTTATTGTATTTATTTGTTTAGTGTCTGACATCAATAATATCAGAATCAAGAAATAAAGTGAAAAGCATTTTTCTAAAATTTTTTCTAAAATGTGTATATATATATATATATATATATATATATATATATATATATATATATATATATATATATATATATATATATATATATATTTATTGTTTTATAGGTATATTATTACTTTTTTATAATGTTTTTTTTTTTTTATATATATATATATTTATATATATATTTACTTTTTTTAACACGGTCATGAAATCACTATGACCTTTGACCTTGGAAGAACTTTTCCTTGTTTTTATTTATTTATTTATTTATTTTTTTATTATTTTATTGTATTTATTTGTTTAGTGTCTGATATCAATAATATTAGTATGAAGAAATAAAGTAAAAAGCATATTCTTTCTAAAATGTTTAATTTAAAAAGAAATACATTATATATGTATGTAACATAATATAACATCATAACATAATATAATTTAATATAATACAATATATTTAAAGACAATCTGTCTGGCACTTTAAATAAGAAAGTGCAACAATATAGATTACACAGAGATTATTTTTAAAGACTCTTTCATATAATTGAATACATCTTTTGGCTGTAGAATAACGCTATTTTAAATGGAGTTGCTTGTCTATTTGATGTTTTTCTTGGGACTGAAAAGTCATTGATTGTCAGCATATTGTGGTAGTGACTCACCTGTTGCTGTGCTGTGAGTGTAAATGCCTGCTGTTTTTCAATTGAGTTAGGATCCACTCTCACAAGCAGTGACGAGGATCCCCGCTCACGACTCGCTCTGGACAGATGTGTCCTACTCCTGCGAGGGCAAGCTGGAGCCTTCATGTAAGAAAAGCAGGAAGTGTTTTTCATGTGCGTCTCATCCCCACCAATTTGGCCCTCTCCTGCCCTCCCCCTCTTTTTTCCCTGGTAAAAAGCATAGCCATCATGGGATTCAGGCTCCAATTAGTAACCCTTTGAGTGGAGGAGTCGAAACCAGGCAGATGTACTTGTGCAGATGAATGAAGGGGGAAGCGGATGTATGTGCTTGTACTACGAGTCGGGGCTGTTAAATTGGCTCTGATGATTTCCATTTTGTGGCACAATTAGATTAGAGGAAGGAATCGCACGCTGATCAGTGGCTCTGAAATCAGTATGACACGTCTTTGATGAACCCTTCAGTGTTGAGAGAGGGAGATAATGTGATGGAGAGAGAGGAGCCCTGTTTTCACTAGCTCTCCCTGTCTGCCAGGGACCTTTTAAAAAGGATTTTGCTCTGAGATCAGTTTCTTATAAGCAGCACAGGTGGTATCATTTGTTTGTGTGTACACCAGAAGCACCGACACAATTTTGACAAGAAAATGTAGCTACTGGAGAGTAATATGAACTAGACCCAAGGGAGATGTGTTTTCAGATCTTTAATCTGCGGGGACATTACCATGAGGATCAGTGTATACAAACAAACTACAATTCAAGCTGTTGAGGGACTTTACTGAGAGACTCTATTCATGAGGGAATCTCTGTGCGGTGTGTGTTTCACAAATCACCTTTGTTTGGTGTGAAATAATGCTGTCACTATCGTATGATAATCCCGTGTTTTACATGCGGTGTACAACATGGACTTAAAGTAGATTATGCATGGAGCTTATGCATTTTCTCATTAGTTTTCTGCTTATTGGTATATTTAATGTTAATGACATGACTTGATTAGCTGTTATTTCACATTTTTAGTGTTACTTGTTTATGCTGTCTCTACTATTTTATTTGATGTTTTAAATATCCACAATTATATGTGCATTTATTTTGTTGGCAGTTTAAAATTTAAGCAACATTGTGAATACCACAGTGATTTTAATGAGCTTTTTATTTGGCCATTAAGTTGTCTAAACAGCGTGTCATTAGACTAGTTTTGTGTTAAGAGAGTGTTAAGAGACATTTAAATAGCAGCTCTGATTTAAACGGTGGCAGTGTTCGGTTGATTTTTGTGAATCAGTTCAAACTGTCTGGTTTAATAAATCGATTTGAAACTTTGATTTAGAGATTCGTTTGTGCATTTTTTTTTTTTTTTTTTTATGTTGACCAATCTGCAGCTTTAAGCCATTTCAGAGCATATGCATAAAGTGCTGTTCCAACGTTTGGAGCTGGTAAAAACAGTTTTAAATTTAATAAAATGTAAAAAAAAAATCTAATAAATCGTAATTAATCCCACCTAACATTGAAGGGATAGTTCACCCAAAAATGAAAATTAGCCCATTATTTGCTCTCCCTCCAGGCATCCTAGGTGTATATGACTTCCTTCTTACAGACGAATCCAATCGGAGTTTTATTAAAAATTATCCTGCCTCTTCCAAGCTTTAGAATGGCATGGGTGGGTGTTTCTCTTCATCAGTCCAAAACAAGTCCAATAAAGTGCATCCATCCATAATAAAAACAGCTTCCCATGGCTCCAGAGGGTCAATAAAGGCCTCCTGTAGCAAATCAATGCATTTTTGTAAGAAAAATATCCACATTTAAAACATAATAATCACTTTAAAGGGTTACTCCACCCCAAAATGAAAATTTTGTCTTTAATCACTTACCCCCATGCTGTTCCAAACCCGTAAAAGCTTAATTCGTCTTCGGAACACAATTTAAGATATTTTGGATGAAAACCGGGAGGATTTTGACTGTCCCACTGACTGCCAGGTAAATACCACTGTCAAGACCCAAAAAAGTAAGAAAGGCATTGTCAAAATAGTTCATCTACCATCAGTGGTTCAATCAGAATTTTATGAAGCGACCAGAATACTTTTTGTATGCAAAGAAAATAAAAATAATGACTTTATTCAAAAATTCATCTCATCTGCATCACCGTAGCACCATTTTGGATAGTATCCCCTGTACGCAAACAGCGTACGCTGTTCTCTGTCAGCTGCATCACGCGGATACATTTTCTCCATTTATTTACGCTTTGATTCAAATGAAAACAGTATGGCTGCGTCCGAAAGCTCTAAAATGCTGCCTTCGGAGGCAGCATTCCGAGGCAGGAAGGCATCAAGGCACATCTGAATTCAAATTTTGCTTCACTTCCTGTCTCGGGAGGTACCTTCTTCTGATCGAATTTTGAAGGCAGCATAGATGTATCCTTCGCTGCCTTCGATTTCCCACAATCCTGTGCGTAGGCTATATAAATAAAGATATTCTGATGAAAATAAACTTGTTACTTTATATAATAGATGAGATCTTGACCATGATAAACTTTATGAATCGTAATAGTGTAGAAAGCATAATAAATATTGTTTGTAATAATAGTATTTAAGAAAAAAAATGTTAAAAGTGTTCAAATGAGTAGTAAATATGAATAATATTTACAATATACTACCAATAATAATGAAACAGCCACTAATAATAATGACCTGTTCTGCAATATTACTTGCATCAGTGCTTTTATTTTTGTAAGCAAAAAGTAGCTGCCATTCTCAGTTGTCTTCTCCAACGCACAGAGCTTCAGTGGATAAATGACTTCGAGGTCATTGTGTATTATTAAAGCATTTATATATAACTGTATAAGATCGTTTTTCTCCAAAATCTACAACTTAACCGGTAGGTAACCTAGCAACGGCGTCACGTTCTGCTGCCTCTGAAGTCTGTCCGAAACTGTTCCTGGAGTTGCTATCACAGCCTTCGAAGTCATTGCCTGATAAGGCAGCAAGTAAGCTGACTAGGCTTTCGGACGCAGCCCATATTCGCGTGACGCAGTTGACAGAGAACAGCGTACGCTGTTTGCGTATGGGGGATGCTCTATAAAATGGCGCTACAGTGACGCAGAGGAGACACATTGTTAAACAAAATCGTTATTTTTGTATCCAAAATATCTTAAATTTTGTTCCGAAGACGAACGAAGCTTTTACAGGTTTGGAGCGACATGGGGAGTAAGTGATTAATGACAAAATTTTCATTTTGGGGTGGAGTAACCCTTTAATCTAGCTTGCACCAGCTGGTCGTACACAAAGGTTCTGGGCGGATGAGTCTCACACAAACCAGCGTTTGTTTACATGAGCAAAGGAAGCAAATTTTCCTTACTTTAGCAAAGCAAAACCAGTCTCCTGTTGGTTTATATTGAAATGTTTTACCTATCTCCACGGCACATTCGCATTCGTCACTTCTGAGCAATGCATGAGCAACGCCGACATCCTGCGTCATTTGCACAGAGCTGCTTCCATGTACGACCAGTCGGCGCAAGCTAGCTAAAAGTGATTGTTACATTTTAAATATGGATATTTTTCTTACAAAAATGCATTGATTTGCTTCAGGAGGCCTTTATTCACCCACTGGAACAGTGTGAGGCACTTTTTATTATGGATGAATGCACTTTATTGGACTTGTTTTAGACTACAAAAGAAAAACGCTCGCTCATGCCATTCTAAAGCTTGGAAGTGGCAGGATAATTTTTAATATAACTCTAATTGGATTCGTCTGAAAGAAGGAAGTCATATACACCTAGGATACCTGAAGGGTGAGTAAATAATGGGCTAGTTTTCATTTTTGGGTGAACTAACCCTTTAACAAGTTTTTAAATATACTTTTATATTGCAATAATTTCACATTTAATCTTCAAACTAATGTAGAAACGACATAAAGACTTATATTTTTAATATTTGTTAAATATTTTTTTATGATTAAAGAAATCACTGATACCAATATTACTGATGTCTCTAGGAATTTGTTCTCTTTTTTCTAATCTTTAACCATTGGCTATAGCCATTCAACATTACAGTATAATTGAGAGCTATAAATTTTAACATTTATTAGACTTTAAATAATTTCTGATTTAGGTGAACTTAAAACGATCTTTACATAAACCCATTATTTACCTAATATTTAATATTATATTAACGTAATATTATTCCTAATATTTAATCTTTGACTATAGCCATTCAACATTAGAGTATAATAGAGAGCTGTCAATTTTAACATTTATTAGTCTTTAACTTTTAATTTAAGTGAACAATCTTCACATAAACCCATTATTTACCTGTGCCCTTCAGCAAATACGAAATGCACAGAAATTGAATATCAAACACTAAATTAAATATAAATGAATCCTTAAAGCTACAGAAGTTATTCATTTCCTTTTTTTCTTTTGTTCTTTGATTAATAGAAATCACAACAGCTAGGTTATTTGGCTGCTATTACTTTAAGATTAAATGTTTCTGATTGGCCATTGCGTTGAAGAAATCAACAAATGTGTCATTGCTCAACACTGCAAAAACACATTATAAATAGTAACTTTCAACGCTCTTCAGAGCACAAGTGCAAACACGCACTTAGTTCTAGACATGAAACAAAACAAAATTCATGAAAACTAATTCAGAAGTGAATGGTAAAGATCACCAGGCACTGAAAGTTAAAAAAAAAAACAAACTTTATCATTTCTAAAAGCATACAGCACATGACGTGTTTGTGACATTTCACTTATTTCTTCTCTATTTGTCATCTCTCTTTCCTCTTCCCTTTTTCTGTCTCCGTTGGAGAGCAGATCCATGTGATCTTTTTGCCGTAGCCTTGAAAAAATATGATTTGCACATCATTTGGATAGCACAATGGCATTATGCAACGCATTTCCCTGTTAGTGGCACAATAGAATTGAGAGCACAGAGATGTTTGTGCCCGTGAGGGCAGAGTGACACGCGCTTGTAGAGGAGTGACGCTCGACATGTAACAGGCCCTTCTGATGTGACTGTTGACAGACGATTCGCTCTCCTCTCGGCTCTGTTTCACATGTAGTGGCGTCACTTTGAAGGGTGTAGCTGTAAGCCATATCCTCCCTTGTTCACTGCACTTGTTTCAATATTTAATGCCAAAGGTCAGCCGAGCGAAGCCGCTGCCCCACATAAAGGATTGTGGAGGAGTTGTCTGTCAACTCGGAGGAGTTGTCGGCCGCTCCGTTCCTCACAGTTTCTCGAGCAGACATGATGAATCGGTGGTGATTGATCGACCCTTATCAACACGCCGTCAAGTTTCTCGTGTGTTGGTGTAACACTGCCCTCATTGTCGCTGTAAAGCTGTAATGGAGATCGTAACATTGTGCCAAATTAATAGGTTTGTTTTTTTGTTGTTTACTGTAGGATGTGTTGATTTTTGCAAGTGCGTTTGGACATTGTGAGGGTGGATTTTATTGTAAGTCTTTCTGTCGAGCTGCAGGAAGAAAACCATACAGTTGAAGCCTCTCGTTGGACCACTGTTGCCTTTTGAAAAAGGCAGAAAGTTTCCCTTTTCCTCGCAGGAGAGATAAGGCCAAGTGCCTGTGAGGATTACATTGGCTAAGCCCTTATCACTCCAGAAAACTCACCGCCTGCTTCAGTATGACTGCACGTTAAAATCAAGAGGAAATATTCCTCTTTTAAGTGTTCTTATTCCCATTGAAAGTCATTACTGGGCCAGAAGAGGACGAGACTTTTTTTCTTCTTCTTCTTTTTCCAGCCAGGAATTTTTTTTTTTTTTAATTCTCACTCCACTCCGGCTGGCTGAGGACTGCTGTTTAACACACAGTCAGGTGGCTCTGTCAGAGCTGTGGCACTGAATGTCCTCTTTATTACAAAGACATTTCTAATACCCTCAGGATGATTGTTATTCGGATGCGAGGCTGTCATGGTTACAAAACATAGACTCTTGGACATCTCCATCTTAAAGGGATAAGTCCAAGAATGAAAAATGTAATCAGTATGTTGTTCCAAGTTGTTTTGTAACCCTTGACCCGTTCTTTCTTTCAAGTGGAACACAGAGGAAATGTTTTATGATGTAATATTTAATAATCTATGTAGATAGATACACTGCCGTTCAAATGTTTGGGATCAGTACGATTTTTAATGTTTTTTGAAGAATTCTTTTCTGCTCATCAAGGCTGTTTATTTGATTTAAAAATACAGAAAAAATTGTAATATTGTGAAATATTGTTGCTATTTAAAATAGTAGTTTTCTATTTTTATATACTTGAAATGTAATTCATTCCTGTGATGCAAAGCTACATTTTTAGCATCATTACTCCAGTCTTCAGTGTCATGCGATGCTTTATCATTTTAATATGGTGATTTATTTTCGGTGTTGGAAACAGTTGTACTGCTTAATTTTTTTTTTTTTGCAAACTGTGATACTTTTTTTTTTGTGATATACGTGATAAAACGTTAAAAAGAACAGTACATTGTTTTCTAACAATGTCTTTGCTATCACTTTTTATCAATTTAACACATCCTTGCTGAATAAAAATATTAATTTCTTAAAAAAACAAACAAACAAACAAAAATTTACTGACCACAAACTTTTAAATGGTAGTTTATATAGTCACAAAATATTTATATTTTAAATAAATGCTGTTTTTAAATTTTTAATATTTCACAATATTAGAGTTTTTTTCTGGATTTTTGATCAAATAAATTCTTGTAATTGTTATTAGATCATCTTGTAATTTTACAAGTATAGTTATAATAGAGCAGTACATATTATGTTATAGTAATATTATTTTTATTTTATTATTATTAGTAGTAGTAGTATATTATGTGTATATACACAAAATAAAATTTTATGTATGTTTTATTTTATTTTTTATATTTAATATTATTACTGTTATACTGTTATTGCTGTTAGATTATTTTGTAATTTTATAATTTTGATATCAATTTAATATTGATATATTTATAATATAATAGTACATTTATTATTTTTCATAATATTATTACTGTTATACTTCTATGTCAGATAATTTTGCAATTTTGTCATATTTAAATATGTAATTATAATTTAACAGTACGTATATTATTATTTTATTGTTTTATTAGTAGTAGTCGTAGTGTATATACGCACAAATTAAATATATATGTATAGTAAATATTATTACTGTTACTGTTATGTTAGATCATTTTGTAAATTTTATATTTGATATTTTTATATATATATTTATATAACAGCACATTTATTGTTGATTTTCTGAATTTTTGATCAAATAAATGCAGCCTTAATGAGCATAAGAAACTTCTTTAAAAAAAATAAATAAATAAATAAAAAATCGTACTGATCCCAAACTTTTGAACTTCAGTGTATATATGTTTAATGCTTCTTTGCTGAATAAGTTTATTAATTTCTAATATATATTGTATGTACTGATCTATGTAGGATAACTTGAGCAAATATCAAGATTTTTAGTGTTGTCTTTAAATGTAGGTCTGTAAAAAGTGTTACGCTCGTATCATAGAGGCTTCTTTTATAAAGATAATTATTATTTGTATTTTTTATTAATTTTTTTAAGCTTGATAGCCCAAGTTCTCATTCACTGTCGTTATATGGAACAGAACAGCTGTGATATTCTTAGAAAACAAGTCGTAGAGGTTTAAGGTGGCATGAGGTTGAATAAATAATGCAGAATTTTTATTTTTGGGTGAACTATCCCAGTTTCAGTGTTAAATTCTTGCTCTTTCCATTCATCTTTCATTTACATCTCAGCATGTACACGGTTTTGATGCCTGTCCTCTTTTACCCCCATTTTTCCTTAGCTTCCGTCTCACTTTCCTCTGCTGTTTGTCCTTATTTCTCTCTGTCCTAACCTCCCTCCCTCCTTCTATCCATCTGTCTCTCTCAGTGAGCCCCGTGATCACTCTCTCTCTCTCTCTCTCTCTCTCTCTCTCTCTCTCTCTCTCTTTCCTCTTCGGTCTCCCAACGAAGCTAAAAATGAATTGGTTTCTTTGAAGTTTCATTGAGTGCTTTATTACAGGACTAAATAATGCACACAGTGGCAGAGAGTTTTTCCTTCATTAAGACATGCTTCCTGTCAGCGTACACCTGACTTCCTCAGCGATAATCAATCCTGTGTCCGGTAACCAGTCCTTAGGGGTGCTCTCTATTTGCCTCGCTTTTATTGATTATGATTATGAAGACAGTGTCTCTCTGTGGCTGTCGGCAGCCACTCTATTATGTTTTCCGTAATCATACATTAAAGTGGACAGAAATGAGATAAAAGCAGCCATCGGATCACATCCTGATTGCGAGATATTCAAGTCAATATGAAACCAAATTGATAATGTTTGCTTTATTAATACACTACTTTGGTCGTATTGTAAGTGATTTATTAGCTACGGTAAATAAAAAAAAAAAAAAAAAAAAAAGTTTGTCCTCATAATCCTTCATCAAATTATGTACTCTGCCTACAAAATGAGTATCCTTTAGGACTAATGTTCATAGACAAACAGCTAATTAATAATACTAATGATATTGATAATAACAATAACAACAACAAAATAATAATAGTAGTCATAATAATAGCAACAATAATAATAATAATAATAATAATAATAAAATAATGTACTGGACAATGTTATAATGTACTATATTATAAATATATAAATATTAAATGCATATATAACAAATTATTAAAATGATCATATAAAATTAACATGTATAATTACACATTATTAACACGTAATTGTGCATTATAATTAACATATAATCATTATAATTAAGATAACATATAACAGTAATAGTATAACAGTAAGAATATTTAATATAAAAATATAAAACAAAATGTATTTTAATTTTATTTTGTGACTATATCCTACTACTACTATTGCTACTAATATAACATTAAAATTGTTGTCCTTTTTATTATAGTAGTAGCATTTACACAAAATAAAATGAATCTAATTTTTTATATATTTATATTAAATATTCTTACTGTAATACTATTAATGATATTTTAGATTTTATTGATTTTATACATTTTTTACATTTTTATTTAATATATAGTGTTGTTGTTGTTTAGTAGTAGTAGTGTATATACACACAAAATAATTGAATATATTTTATTATTTTTTATATTAAATATTACTGTTGCACTGTTATTGTTAGATAGTTTTTAGTTTTATCATTTTTATATATTTATAATATAACAGTGGATGTATTTAATTTTTTTTTCATTAGTAGTAGTAGTAGTAGTGTGCATATATACACAAAATAAAATAAATATATATTTTTTAAATTAAATATTACTGTTATACTGCTATTGTTATTAGATAATTTTGTAATTTTAGAATTTTTTATTTAATATTTAATTATTTATAATATAACAGTACATGTATTTTTTTTATTGTTTTAGTAGTAGTGTATTTACACAATAAAATGAATGTATATTTTCTTTTTTATATTAAATATTATTACTGTTATATGGTTATTGTTAGATAATTTTGTAATTTTATATTTTTTTTATATATTTATTTAAAATTTGTTTATAATAACAGTACTTGTTGTTGTTGTTGTTGTTGTTGTTATTGTTATTATTGTTATTATTATTATTATTATTATTATTATTTTTATTTGGTAGTAGTAATAATGTACACACAAAATAAAATTAGTATATATATTTTTATAATTTTATATTAAATATTATTACTGTTAATGTTATGTTAAATAATTTTGTGATATTTTTCTGTTTAATATATGTATATATTTATATTATAAAAGTACTATTATTATTATTATTATTAATATTATTATTATTATTATTATTATTATTAATAATAATAATAATAATAATAATTTTGTAGTACACTTTTACTGGCGGGTTAAAAAGCTAATCGCTTGAATTATTGGTGTTCCTTACGATTATTTAATTAATAATGGATAACAATTCCAGTAGGTTTGGAGCATGAGAGTAATGCATCAAGTGTAACTCATAAGACATTATTCCCAGCGCAGTCATTTCAACACCCATTCACTGATTCAAATGAAGAAATCAATAAATTGTTTCATTACGTTTTGTGATATTCTTCCAAGGGATTAAAATGCAATAGATGGAAGTTAAATTTCACAGCTGTAGAATTGGATTGTCGGATGCTAAATAAGAAGCACCGCCGTTTTCCCTCTCCTTCCTTCACGTCTCTCAAGGCTTCAGTAAATTTAAGCCCTCTCAGGGTTTTGTAGTTCGCTCAGCACAGATTGCCTTAAGTGGCTTATGCCAATTGCAGTTTCTTGGTGCGGACAGGGAGATGCCGCCGAGGGGGAGGGCAGGAAGCGAGGGGAGCATTTAGCCATGCAATTACAGACAGAATGACTCCATAGGTCCTCTCTCTCTCTCTCTCTGTGTGTGTGTGTGTGTAATGTGCAGTACGGATGAGCTTCTTCCAGCCTAAACTCCCCCCAACCCAACAAGCAGAGCCTAAAACAGACAGCATATTTATCAGTCCATGTGGCGTTGTGGCATCAAGCCTTAAAGTCATGCGAAAGGGCTTCTTATAGCAGCTTCCGTCATATCACACTTCTATATGCAACAACTACAAGCTGTTTCATATTTGCTGGCATAGAAGAGGCCCTTGTGCACAGGGCTTTCCTGTGTCCGCTCCAGCAAATTTAATCGTATTTAATGTGTTTTTTCTTAATTTTTTCATTCTGTTCTTTTGTATGCTAAATGAGCTTCTCAACCACATGGGAAATGTTTTTGCATGGGTCACTGCAAACCTGTGCGGCCCTTTTGAATGTGCTAAAGAGCTGTGGAGGAAGTCAAAGATCTCAACGGATGCAAAAAAAAAAGAAGTAAACTTTGTTGTTATGATTCACGCTAAATATTATGTTTTGGTAATGAGGAAATCTACTTTATTTTTAGTGTAACTTTGGGAGTTCTAGTTTCTACATGTATTTTGGGCTGCTCTTATTATTCGTAACTAATTTTGTTTTGTAGAAACTGTATTTGCATGGGGGGACCATCTGTGTATTATCTAGTTTAGTTTGTCTTATAATTACAAATGCTGCAGTTAAACTAGAAGAATGATGGTTAGTATTTAGTAAGGGTAAGTGTAAAGACTCTAAAGAATCTAGGTCTTTAAATCCTGGATCTCCACCAAGATGTTTGTTTTTCTCCTGTGTAAAATGTTTTTTTGTTTGTTTTAATGCTCTCTGATTGTAGGGAAGAAAGACTAGCCTTGGTTGCCTTTAGATCTTCCAACAGAGGACTTAAATCATTATGAGCCTGATGAAGTAAATTATATATTTTGTAAAAGTAGGAAGCAAGCTTTTTCATTAAAGGCACAGTCCTGATTCAGTAGGTGTGCAGTAAACTAGCTTTATGTGAAGTTAGTTTGCCGTGTCATAGACTCTTTGATGTGGAAAATTCAAATTCAAATGGCTCTAGATGATTGTGAGCAATAATCTTGTTACGTGGCTCTGTGGAATACTTGATTCTGATTGGTCAGTCACAGATTTCTGTGGCCAGATGTTTTGCATAATGAGCACTAAATGGTTTATTTGACTTTTGTCCCTGTCTGCTGATATCCTGCAATATACAAGCTTTATGAGTCTTATCACTCGTTTTTTTCTCACTAATGATTAATGTAATATTTAATGAATAAAAATAATTATTATTTCTCACATCATAAGATGACTAATTTAATATTTAATTAATAAAAATTATTATTGTTGTTATTGTTATCAGTAGTAGTAGTAGTAGTAGTGATTTTTCACATGCTAATGACTAATGTAATATTTAATGAATAAAAATAATTTCTCACATCATAAAAAGAGTAATGTAATATTTAATGAATAACAATTGCTATTATTATTATTATTATTATTATTTGTCATATCCTAAAATTATGAATGTAATATTTCATTATTACAAATTGTTATTTCTTTCTTCATAAAATGACTAATGTAATATTTAATGAACAAAATTATTATTATTATTATTATTATTATTTATCTCGCATTATTAAATTACTACAATATTTGACGAATTAAAAATTATTAGTATTACTACTACTACTACTATCATTTCTCTAATCATATATTACAAATGTAATATTTAATGAATACATATTATTATTATTATTATTATTATTATTAATTTCTCACATCATAAAATGGCTAAAATATTTAAATAAAATTATTATTGTTGTTGTTATTACTACTACTACTACTACTACTACTACTACGATTACTACTACTACAACTACAATTATTATTTCTCTAATCATAAATGACAAATGTAATATTTAATTAAATAATATTATTATTATTATTATTATTATTATTATTATTATTATTATTATTATTATTATTATTATTATTAATTTCTCACATTATAACATGACTAATAACATTTAATGAATAAAAATATTATTACAAAAAAATTATATATTACAAATGTAATATTTAATGACTATAAATTATTTATTATTATTATTATTATTATTATTATTATTATTATTATTATTATTATTTTCTCACATCAATTATTATTATTATTATTATTATTATTATTATTATTATTATTATTTTCTCACATCCTAAAATGACTAATGAAACATTTAATGAATAACAATTATTTTTCCTTTTATTTTCTCACATTATAAAATTACAAAAGTTTATTTATTAATATTTATTATTATTATTATTATTATTATTATTATTATTATTATTATTATTATCTTTACCACATTATAAAAAGACTAATGTAATATTTATTGAATAAAAATGTAATATTAATATTATTTCTCACATCATGAAATAATGAAATATTTTAAAAATATATTATAATTTCTTGCATCATAAAATGACTAATGTAATAATTAATGATTAAATTTGTTTATTATTATTATTATTATTATTGTTATTATGTTTTTACTACTACTATTATTTGTTATTAATAATGAAGGTACCTCAACATTTCCTTTTTTTATTTTGTCATTTAAGTGTTTTCAATCAAACAGGATGATGACAGCTCATCATTACTGCAAAATAAACACTTTTGGAATGATACTTAATCTTTTCAGGGTTTTTTTTTTTTGTGTGTGATAATGACCATCTCGCCTTTCCATGGTTCTTTACACATCTACTATATAAATAAAAATGCAGTTATGTAATTATGTTAGCTAATGTTTGCATTTAACTTCAAACATGTGCATAAGCTATACCGTTGAAAACCATTTGGATCCTGATAGCTTAACCTTGTGTGATGAATAATTGATTATCACAGGAACACTGTATTAAACGTTTGTTTCCAGTGACCTGGCCAGCTCCTCCTTCTCTTCAGCTTCCTCTTGTGATGCTGTGCTGGAAGGTGACGAGGGCTGATTTGGTATCTGACACAAGTGTTCACTCTTTCTCTCTCTCTCTCTCCTTTCAGTGTCTGGTCTCAAGGGTGATGTATACCAGAGCTGCTTGTCTGCTGTTTCTAAGGGCAAACAGTCTCTCGCCTTGGCCACCACTCTAATTACCATGGCCTTGGCAGATCAATGACTGATCCTTTTTTTTCCCCCCATTGCACAAATGTGTCACTTTAGCTGTGTGTCTTTCCATTAGCTCGCTCAATCATTGGCGGCTGATGAGACAGGGAGCAGCATGCCTTTCTTATTGGCTAAGGTCCAAGGCCTCGCTAATATAATCCTCTCCATCGATTATGTTCTGTTGACTTTCAGGAGAATTTTTTTAGAGGAGTAATTAGGAGCCGCCCGCCCCGCAGCTGCTCCGAGGAGCCAAATACATTAGTATGTACCGTCTCTTTTTAAAAAGCACCAATATCCTCGCTGCTGTCGGATATGTTATTACACTCTCATTTTCTTGTAGGGATAGAGGGTGACATTTACATAATGTAAGTTAAAGTGATCATATTTTTAAAAAGGAAGCGCTGTGACATCATCCAATTGGATCATTTAATAAACGGATGCAGCCGAATTCTTTTGTTAGTCTTTTAGCGAAGGTCTTTTTAATATGAGGAGCTTAAAAAATATCATTCTGTATGTGATTATCAGGCCTACACACAATCTGCGCCTTGCAGGTTTCCACAGAATTGGAACGAAATGCCAAAATTAAATATGCTTTAAAGGTGCCCCTTTTTACACAATGTAATACAAATCTCAGGTGTCCCCACAATGTGTCTGTGAAGTTTCAGCTCAAAATACCCCACAGATCATTGTTATTTTGAAAATGCCCATTTTGAGTGAAAGTGGACTAACAGTGTTTTCATGCATGTCTCTTTAAATGCAAATGCCCCCTTTTCCAAATATTTTCAGTTTAATATTCTGATAAATGGTTTTCTGAGTGCGCACATTCAAAGCAAGCACACAGAAAGTGGCATGTGAGTACTAAACTAAGTTCTCTTTCATGTCTTATTGTGCTTAAATGGTTAAATACACACAAGTTCATGTTAAAAACACACAGGATTTACAAAAGTTAAGTCTGTGAAGGTAATCACATGTTTATATTAGATCTGTGTGGGAGCAGCGTAATGTACAGTAAATAAATCAATAAATCCACTGCTCTCTTGTATCCTCTCTAAATAGTGTTCTGTGCTCGTCTGTGCAGCCAACGACAGAACAGTTAGCATGCTTTGCTCAAACTTTTGCCATGGTGTTAGAACTGGTACAGTTATCGCTAGCAAAAACAAATAGACAGTGCCATGGGTGGAAACGGCAGATTAAGGGGTGGCAATATTATGATAAGATCCCCTTACCACTTAACTAACAGACCGAAATCTGACATGCTCATTTTCTCACATGCATAATTACTTTCATCATATGTATGTTTATTGCACTAGAAAATTATACTACTATTCAAAAGTTTGAGATCAGTAAGATTTTTTTTATTTAATTTAATTAAAATGATTATTTGGTTTTTACCACCAGCTTTTCATCACCTTTCTATAATATATATATAATATAGCTTATATTTAAATATATATATATATTAATTTTTTTTTTTTTTTTGAAAACAAAGCCTTATAAAATCAAACAGAATCAAAAATATAAAAAATGAACCGCAGACATTTAGGCCATAGTGGGTGAAGATAAAAATGACAGTATTTTATCTGTTATTAAACTATAAGAACAAAGATACACATTACAAATGCACATAATATACAAATAAAACAAACAGTGCTTTATTTTTCAGGTACAGAAGGTTTATTTAAAAGTAGCATTTAAGAAATTGAATGAACAAATAATACTGTATACACTGTATAAAATATACATTACTTCTACTTTTAAATTATATTTATTTGCTAGTCTTTAGAAGGCAGAATGAAATAGTAAATAGAATAGAATATTTAAAATAGAATATTTCTACATTAATACGTTCAACCATTGTAACTTTTTTTTTTTTTTTCCGCTATTTTAAAAACTATTTAAAAAAAAAAGCCTTACAAGGTAACACAATCTAAAATAAAAGAACCACAGACATTTAGGTCATAGTGGGTGGCATTATTTTTTATAACTTTCTTTGTTATTAAAAAATAAGAACAAAGATACACATTACAAATACATATACAAATAAAACAAACAGTGCTTTATTTTTCAGGTACAGAAGGTTTATTTAGCAGTAGCATTCAAGAAATTGAATGAACAAATATAAAAATAACACTATATACACTGTAAAGTATACATTGCTTTTTTGATAGTCTTTAGGGAGCAGAATGACATGGTAATGAAAAATTAATATTTGTACATTAAAAATATATTTACATTTTTAAAAATTTAATACATTACTTTCAACCATTAAATCTGATGGCATTAAAAATAAAATTTTCCTTGGTTTTGTTTGTTTGTTTGTTTTTCTGAACAAATTTTCTGCTGAACCCCTGTCACCCCCCCCCCTCTTGCGACTTGGGATCCCCTTGGGGAAAGCCCCATGATTAAATTATAGTTGCCATTAGTGGACCTCCATAACAAAATCATAACATTCACAGTTATCCCCTGTGATGCCCTGCCAATCATTCACAGATTTCTTCATATCCGCCACCCCTCGCGTGTTAGTTTATTAAACATTTTAGCTTATTAATTATGCTTTCAGATGCCAATAAGCGTCTAATAATCTTAGTTTAACACACATTACCATATTCACATCCATCCACAGACTTTCTAAAATCAACACCAAAAAATCCTCAGATTCTGTCTGGGCCTGGTGATGACTTAATTCAGGTAGATTTATTTAAAAAAAAAAAAAAAAAAAAAGATGAATACTGATTAGCCCCTTTTAGGCAAGTGTTTTGCGGCAAATCATTTCTAATTGAAAAGTAGCGCTGCATGTTATGATAATGTTACAGGCGTCTCATTGCGTTCCAAAACACCCTAGTTGGGAGGACAGGAGAGGACTTGTTGCATAATTACATGCTCTATGAGCCGATCTGTCTTGTCTTTGAAAGGATAATTGCCTGAGTGTCCTGATGAAACCTTTGTAGTTGAGAGAGAAGAGAAGCCGGTGGAGTTGTGCCACCCACCACGAATGTGTGGGGCATCAACTTGGCTCTTTCATTCCTCACAGTTATTTTTAAGCAAGGCAATTTACTCAATTGACTCTATGTACACAGAGCGTCTGCGGCTCTCAACCGACGATCGGATCTGCGTAAAAGCATCATCTCTTGTCGTGTTCGTACGCTCGGAGGTGTATGTATGCAAAAAATCCTTTCATGGAAAATATCAGTGAATATAATGTAATGTGTTTATGCTCTTTAAAATGCGGCGAGATCGTGAGTTGCTCTGGCGTCAAGCGCAGGTTATTATGCTCCAGCGAGCTTCTCATTTTCTTCTTTGTTTAGAAAATGGCGTTCGCCTGATGTGACCTCGGCTCAGTGTTTGGTAGTGTCCTGCCCGCTATGTGATTTTGGTTTATAGCGCACATCATGTGAGTAGCCGGCCCTCGTGTTGGGCGGCTGCTAATGTTTACATAATAGATGTCAGGTTGGCTGAGGCCTGAGGTCCGTCAACACACACTAACTCACAGCGGACCTCGGCTCACTTCACAAAGCCCGCTGTTCCCATTTAAGGCGCTTGACCTAGATTTATTAACGACCTTTAGAGTTATTTTACACAATAGCATGAGGAATGAGCTGAAAATAGTGACGATTCTCGCTCCTCACGGTAGAATGGAAGGTCACGTCCGCCGCTGACCGTTGCCAGCGCTGGCCTGCTTTCCCCTTTATGAATGACTGATGTTGCTATCAAACACCCTGCCCACATTTAGTCTCATCGTTAGGCATTGACAAGAGGCACTGCTGTTGATGTTTTCATCAGGGACTCTCTCCACAGTTGCCGTCAGATGATTATTTAAACAGCCATTAATCATTAATGGCCCACTTTTGCATGCGCTCTTATGTTTCTGAGGGCGCGAGAGCCGGTTACGCTGCGTGGCACGTCGCAATCGAAAAAAACGCCTTCGAACGCGGCTTATATTTCACTTTTAGCCTACGTCTCTACGCGAGGGCAGGCATCGAGTTTGACAGCCTTCACACTACGTTGGATGTGTTTACACATTTGTTTCCTGTGGCGTTCGAATGGGATTTGACAAGCCCGAAGAGCGTGTGGAGGATTAATAAGCCCGACGGTTCCTCAGAAAGACTGAGACTGGTGTAGAATATGTATCCACTTAAAGCAAGACGAGGCCAGACTGTGTTCTTGGCTCGCGATTCCACGTCTTCTGGCATCCCCGCGTTCAATGGCGTAAATTTGCAGTAGACAATAACATATTACCTCCTCTTGGCATCGTGCCGTAAATTAAAAGTAGTTTTTCTGCTCGGTGATTATTACTCTTGGCTGCTTCGGCTTCTTTGGCTGTAACCCTAATAGTTATGAGCAATTCACTGAAACAATGTTAAACAACGACTTGATGAAATCACAGCATCTGTTGATTTAAAGGGATAGTTCACCTTAAAATGAAAGATCTTCTTTTTTTTCCCACCCTCATTAGACCCCATTAGACTTTTGTTCATCTTTATAACACATGAAGATATTTTTAATATTCTCTCATCATTGAATGTCCACACAACCAAAAAGTACAAAAAGGGAGTTCGTGTGAATTACTTTAACAGTGTTTTTGTACATTTTGATTGCTATTGCTTTCAATAGACAAAAAAAAAGAAGAGAATATTAAATATATCTTTGTTTTTTTGTTTTTTTTTTTAGTGTGAATGAAAGCCTTATGGGCTTGGAATAGGGTTGGGCGATATGGAAAAAATATATCAATTTCTTTTTTCTTTTTTTTTCAGGGAAATCACAATTTTGTCAATTTTTCTTTGTCATGTCGGTTTTACTATTTTGCAAATTGTCTGAGCAGTATAAACGTGTTGCCCTATATTTTAAAAACGCAGCCTTGCAGGGTAACAACAAATAAAATTAAAAGAAGGGCAAAGTGGGCAAAGATTAAAAAAAAAAAACTGTCATAATTTTATCTTTGTTATTAAAAAATAAGAACAGAATAAAACAAACAGTACTTTAATTTTTAAGGTACAGTAGATGTATTTAGCAGTAGCATTCAAGATATTGAACGAACAAATTAGGGCTGTCACTAACGATTATTTTGGTAATCGAGTAATCTGTCGATTATTTTGATGATTAATCAAGTAATCTGATGATTATAATATTTTTTTTTAGTAGTAATAAAAGATGCACGTACGTAACCTACACGCATGTAAATTATTAAAGTGCGTATATTAAACCTTCATTGCATATATTTATTTAACTAAATCGTAGTGTTTGCTTTATTATGATTTTTAAATGGGTTTAATATGTGGAATGTGCCATATCCTGTATTTCGACGATTATTTTTTATTTTTATTTTTTATTTTTTTCAAATCGAATACTCAAATAGAATCGAGGAATTGCTGCAGAGCTAGAGCAAATATAAAAATAAAACACTAAATACACTTCACTGTGTAAATTATAAATTGATTCTTATTGAAGTAACTGTATTAAAGTTCTTCAGTCAAGAGCAGTGAGTGATTTTTCTCTGTGTTTTGTTGTTTTATTAGCATTAAAGGGATAGTCCACTGAAAAATGATCCCAAACAGTTGCTGCTTGCTTAACTGTTTGGTTACCCACATTTATTAAAATATCTTCTTTTGTGTTCAGCACAAGTTTGGGGCAACATGAAAGTGAGTAAATAATGACAGAATTTTATTCTTTGGATGAAGTACAATTAGTTGCTTTAGGAGCTTCAACTGTTTACTTTCACTTTAGACATAACCAACTATTTATTTATGTAAACCTTGTGTGTTTTTGACAGTATTAGCGCCATCAGACGCAAACAATAACTTAGTCCAGTAGTCAGGCACTGTTTGACAGGCTTTTTACAGTGTAAGCACTCAAATGAAATGTTTAACCGGCAAGGCTTTAAAACACATGCACATAATGTACTTTTGTGATTGCGAATAAGTACAGTGTCCCATGAGTATAGCTCTACCACTGAGTTAACATTTCATATGAATCTTTGTCATGTTGTACAGTATGTTGAGATGGAGGCACAAGAACTGCAACTGATAGAACGAAGCAATTTTTTTTTTCAAAGTTTTATAAAACCCTCTTTTATAAAATGGGTATTCCATATATGTATTAAAGTTTCACAAAATAAAACCGAGCCGATAAAGTGTATTGAAATTAATAAACACATTATTCTTCCACCAAGTAATGTAGTTCCTTAGAAACGGTTGTGGTCGTAACCAGAGATTCTTACTATAGGGAGATGAGAGGGTCTGTATTACTTACTTTTGGAGAAAGTGTAAAAGATAACTTGGATCACATGTCCCTTAATAATCAATATCACATTACAGTCTTGATGTCATTAAATTTCAGTCAGAGTTTTGCAACACTCAATCGGCGTTTACGGATGCCACAGGAATGAATGAGAAGTGCCGTAAGCTGAATCCCACCTGTTGCAAAAAGTCAATCACTTCTCTTATAAAACGGCTGCTTTTTTTTGTGGTAAACTTTAAAAATAGTTCAATCCAAAAGTATTGTTTAGTGTAAAACATGTAAAAGATTAGCAAGTAGGCTGTCGATTCATTAAATAAGCCGTTTCCTCTAAAAAGATGTTTATTCGGCGTAGTTAAAAAAAAAAAAAAACGGCCTTTGGTCTCCTTTCTCATGTACTGCCAGACCGGAAGGGTTAGCTTTAGCCATTACGCTTTTTCGGCTAATGGTTGCAGGCTTGCCTTCTAGTGGCTTTGGTTGCAACAAAGTGGTTGCCAAGCAACACACAGATGTAAACAAAGGTGTATGTTTGTAGAGCCATTTACAAAAGCTTTAAACGACTCAATCAATCAGAATCAAGGACCGGATCAGTTTTATAATAAAGCAGTAAGGCGCTTCGCATCGTGCCTAACAACGCCCCTTAGCTGTTATAAATTCACTGTAAACCATGGCTTCACGGAGCTTATTATTCACAAAATAAAACAGAGCAAGTAATGTGTAATGATATTAATAAAAACAGTATTCAGTCTGCGCCAGTAATCTTGTGGGCAGAGTGCTGACGTGGCGCAGTTGTACTTCGGGTGTTCCCGATCCCCTTTCCCTTCCCTCTCTCCCACTCACTTCCTGTCATATCTTCCCTGTCCTATCTAGAAAATGCAAAAACGGCAAAAAAACAAAAACGTACTCTTCCATCGAGCAGTGTAGTTCCTCAGAATCAAAGTGGTTGCCGGGCAACACATAGATGTAAACAAAGGTGTATGTTTGTAGAGTGATTTACAACAGCTTCGAACGCAGCTCAACCAATCGGAATCAAGGACTGGAACTATCCGTTTCATAACGTGTGCTGTAGCACGATCCCATGATATTTCATCTTGATATTGTGTGATCGCACACTCCTAGTTTGAAACAAAATGTGGGTAAGGGATAATACAATTGTCATTTAACAAAGTAAAGACGTCCCCCACTTGTCAAAATCACATTGGTTGCATATTAGCCGTTTACATTCATCTGCTTGTTTTTTTTAAACAAAAATATGTTGATGGCAATATTGTTCCAAACTAGCATCTGTCTCTATACCAATGTGTTAAGCAGACTGTGCAACTCATCCAGGCGAGCTTTCAACAGCATTTTCAATTTACCTTGCGAGCTCCCAGCATGCTGAGGAGCGAGATGGATCCGGAGCCGGCGCGTCAGGTGCCTCTTTGTCTTGTCCAACGAATCAAGCGGTTTTTTTCGGTATCTCAACAGCAGGTGAAAATCTAATTATACCAGGATAGCGAGAGGAGGCGAGCTGTTGCCATATTTTAGCAGCTCTTAATTGTGTGCTAAATAATCTGCCTCATGCACTCACTCCCATGTGGAGTCACACCATGAAAAATGTCTCCGTGTCTGAAAAAGTCACGGAAAGATGTTTACTTTGTTTTGCCTCCTAAGCTTTCCTAGCGCTAGCGCTTTCCTCTCCCCATCTTGAAGTCTGTCAAACTGACATTTCAACAATAAAGGCAAAACAAACAAAAACACACCGGTGCACATATAACGCCTTATCTGGAGAGAGTCTTCTCTCGCACTACAGTAGATGTTTTGTTATTGGATCGAGGTGATGAATTATTACGCTGGCACCTCAAGGCTTTTGGACTCTCTTTTTTTTTTGGGTCCGTGCTAAATCCCAGATAAATTCGCTCTCTGAACACTAAGTACTCGGCACGTTGTGTGAACTCGACAGCTTAAAGTTTTGATCTCTCGGGCTTCTGAGGGATCCTGCGACTCTAATTATGTAAAACCCAGCAGTTCCCTTCAGCTCTCTGATGTCCATCACGGTTAACCTCCTCATAGGGTTAATGTGTCAGGTTCGGGACTCTCTTCCTATCGCTTTGGCGCTGGGTGAGTGTAATTACGACCTGTCTTGTGGCGCTACAAATGAGCGCTCTGGGCCTGCCGCCCCTCGGCTCACAGAATAACACACTCCTCCTGAAGTGGCGGCGGGAAGTGAGCGAGGACGGATGGCTCTCTTTAATGGACCGGCCGTCTGCGAGCGCTCCGGCGATCTGGTAGTCGTGTCACGCGCTGCGTCTCGGATACATGTCAGGCTAATGGAGGTGCTGATTATTTATTTATGGGCATTATTGCTAAATTGCTGATTACATATTTTTCTAGTGTCTAATTTCTTTACACAGTCATTTTTATAGTTGAAGGCTGTGTTGGCCCGCCAGAAAACTGACCTCCCCTTTCCCTCCCACAGCTATTGAAGATGAATATAATAGCCTTGCTCTCCCTAGAGGACGGTGGTTAAGTCGTCTGCTTTTTGAAATGCATCCCGACTTGTATTCACCTGTACCTGTCCGCTGAGAATCCGTCGTGATTCGATTTATTACATTTATAAAACATCGTCCTTTCCTGACATCCGTTTGCAAATTTTGATCGTCGATACAATCAGCTGTTTATTTTAAACTGGACTCATAACATGAAATAAACGCACAGATTAAGTCCATCACGGCGTGATATTTTGGCTCTGGATGTTTGTTATGGTTGTCTCTACATTCATTATAATAAAATGATTCTTTAATCAAGCGCAGGTTTTCCTTTTGGCGTCACAGCCGGATAAAGACACGTTTGATGGGGCCCAGGAAGAAATCGAAAAAGAATACCGCGTTTGAAAAGAGCTGGCAGCTGTTGAGCTTTCATGTCACAGGCTGCCTGCCATTAGACTGAGCAGCAATATTAGATAAGGCCCTGTAGAACATGTTTCTTAAGACAGGCAAAAAGAAACCAGATGTGATGTGGACTGTGAGGACTGCAGCGTGGTAAGATGAGCAGCAAACATCAAACATCATCCAATCCCTTTGGTATGCTCAATCCTGCGGCGTCGTCCTATTAAAATAGATTTATCTAATGTTGGATTGATGTAATTGAGACACTCTGAATAAAACTCCTTCTGATTTTTGGTTCAATAACATGGCAGTCATTTTTGCCAGATGTATTAATTAAAAACAAAAACATTAAAAAAGCCATTCAGACATACAGTGATTTACAGTACAGCTATTTATGTATTTAGAGACGGAGAGAGAGAATGTTCTACAAAAGAAAACCTTGTTAATTACTTTGGCATACTCTTTTATTTTTCATTTTTTGCAGAAGCAGATGTCAAAATACTGTATCATTAATATTTGAAACTTTTTTCTGCCGAATCAAAATCATGTGTTCACAACCAGCGAGCAAAAATAACACAGCAGGAAATGTATTAGAGATATTAAATCATTTCGACTGTTTTATCACATCAACATTTGTTCATTGTTGTAAAATGTGAGGCAATCTGCAGTAAAAAGGGATGATGTTTATCAATACAGTACAGATGAAAAGAAACCTGTAATATGGCGATTAAACTGAAGAAATAGGATGATAAAATAGGATGGAAAAAAGTTTCTAGGGAGCAAGAAACTAAAAATTTACACTGGCAATGAAATAAAACAAAAAAAATGTTTTGTCATTTTTAAACATTTTAAATCATTTTTACTTTTTACGTTTACATTTTTAATAACAATATTTCATAACAGAACACAACAGGAAAAAGGAATGAAAAATTAAAAAGGAATGAAATTTACCTATACAGCACTAGATGAAAAGAAATATGTAATATGGCAAATAAACTCTGTTAAGAAATCACATAAGATGTATAATTTCTGCCTTTCACACAAAATCAAAAAGGGAGCAAGAAACCAAAACTTTTTTTTTTTTTTTAATTTATAAACTATTTAAAATAAAACAAATGCTATTTATCAATGAATAATTATTGATATTTGAAATTAATTTAAACATTTTTGTGAAATACTGATTTAAAATATTTTTATCTTTGACAGTCTTAAATGGATAGTTCACCCAAAAATTAAAAGGTTTAACAATTTGTATGCATTTCTTTCTTCTGCAAAAGAAACAGAAAATAAATATTTTGAAGATGAAGCAAAAATTTTTGGTTACCATTAACTTCCATTTACTGGTTCAGTGGATCACTTAACTCACGGTTCGGATTATATTTCGGTTTCTGAGTCTCGGATCGGACCGTTTTTCGATTAAGCAAGAAAAAAAAATATATATTAAATATAACTTTGCTTTCCATTTATTCAATGTCGGGCATGCTACTTTAAAAAAGTAATTAGTTATAGTCACCACTCACAAGTTACTTCTCACAACAGTAACTGAGTTGCAACATTATAAAAGTAACTAATTACCAGGGAAAGTAACTATTTAAAAAAAAAAAAAAAAAAAAAATGTTCATATATGTCAAATAACTTGGATGCCCCCAATATTTAAATACGGTAAACGAATAAAATATTGTACACTAATCTACACTATTTACACTATGTTGCTGTGGGACAATGTGAGAGACATCTTCCAGGGGGCTAAATAGCTTGTTATTGGGGTCGCTTCAATCTGAGAACATGAAAAACATCATAACAAGAAAGTCTCCATCTCTTCTCTTTACAGACGTGTAAATAAAACAACCTGAGTCCCTGCGAATGCGTGCCTTACAGACATGAGAAATACTTCATGTGATGAAGTAATTCGTAGGATACCAACGGCATGGTACTTTTTTTCGGTACTTTACTCTCTGTGTAATAACAAAAACATTTATTTCAGTGAAAAAAATAAAAAATCTCAATTGCAACATTTTTAACAATAGGGCCCTACAATCGTTTTCATTTCTTTCTTTTTTTTTTCAGAAATTGTCCAGAAATGGGAATATATAAACACAAAAATAATACAAGACTAATACATTTCTTTTACATGTTAAACATTACTTTTATTTTGACAGGTTGCCGGTTAGTTTTTGTGTGTATACACTGATATGATGCTAATTTTCTTAAATGAAATGGTAGAATTCACATTTACAACAGAGCCAAGCGGAACATGGAGGATTCATATTTAAACCGTCTTTTTGCGTTTTAATATTCACAGACACTAGTCCATATCACAATTCGAACTAAGTGAGAGACCTACTTTTGATTTATTCATCCAAAAATTGATGAATTCTGTGGCATCCGGTGCAACAGAGTAAATCCGTTTTTATGAATGGACTCCGCGATCCTGTCCGCGTTTTCGTGGAGGAGAAATTGTAGACGTGCGTCCACGTAGAGGCAGAAATGACATGTCATTGTGTAAATAAGATAAATAGCATAAGACTATTTAGTTTGTTTAATAAAAGAACAAGGTATAGATCTGTTCTATAGCAAAATGTAACCTTAAATGACTTCTGTTGTGATCTGGCGCTATATAGAAAATAAAATTTACTTGACCTTTAAGGGGGGCGGGGGTTGCCGTTGGGTGGGTGGGACGCCCCCCTAATATAATGGCAGGGGAAACACTGCTACTTTTCGTTTCGGAAAGAAGACGCGCTGAGAGGAAAAAGCCAGAATTTACCTCAGAAGAAGAACGCAATGCAAAAATTATAGTAACGCCGCATTTTATTGTCAGTACGGGTAACGACATTGTAACAGGGGAAACAGCCATTTGTTTGATTACTCGTTACTGAAAAAAGTAATGCAGTTAGTAACGTCGTATATTTATAACACAGTTATTCCCATCACTGTATTTATAACTTAAAGCAAAATCTAGCATAACTAAGAAAGATCAAACATGATTAAAAAATGAGAGAACAGCCAGTAAGAAATAAGAACAAATGCACAAATTACAAACATTAGATAAATACAACAAAACAAGTTACAAATAAAATAAGGTTGGTATTATTAAGGTACAGAAATGTAATAAATGTAAAATTACACTGCATAGTGTTCACTGTACCAACTAAATATAGAGTAATCTTTGTCAAAGCTGTGTTTTGCATTTGATTAGCATTAATGACAGCAGCAGGTATTTATAGGCTGCTGTCCCTTTAAGACCTGATGCGCGAATGCAGTATAATGATACACATCCGATTTCTTTCTTAGCTGGTTTCGTTCAATTAAGACATAACCGACTGCGTTTACCAGAATGATTGCAGAGATGGGTGTTTTGTCATAAGTTTGTGTGAATTTGAGTTTTCTTTCACCTCATCTTGCGCTTGAATGGTTTAAAATCATTTGAGTGTGTCTCAGATCAACTAGGATCCTTTTAACACCTACTTCCATTCTGTGGACAAAGACGCTGATATTTTTACATTCCCTAGAAAAGTCATACATGTTCGCAATGACATAAGATGAGTAAATGATGACAAAATCTTACTTTTTGGATGAACAGTCCCTTTAATTATCATTTACCCTTGTTGGACAGACGTTTGTTTCTAGATTAAACTGATTGATTAAATCAGCTGGTCACCGACCAACAGACGAGACTCCACTGTGTTCCTTTGGTGGACGACAATCATCCACTCCATCCAGAGAAGTGAGGCAGCAGTGTATTACTCGTTTAAGATGGCTGCTGCGATAGCCATGTGTCAGGTCAGCGCAATCTGCTCCAAGCAGGCCATGTATTGATCCTTCACGCGGGACTCTAACAGAGATAAAACCTGCGTATGACATGTGAAAGGGTGAAGATTCTCATCTCAAGGGCTCGCTCTGGTACGGGGAAGTTCAAGCTGGCCTGCACTGAGCCAACAGCAGCAGGCTTCCCTTTCTCTGAGCACATGGGCTTGAGAGGGCTGTTTAGCATGCAGATTTAATAGAGAATGCTAAACATGCCCCTTTGAAGGGCTTTAATAAACTGGAGCAGATGTCTTGCGAGCAGAGGGCCCGTGTCTTCTGCCGCCGAACGGACGCGTCAGGATACATGCGTTTCCGTGTGGCGGACAGCGGTAATCCATAAATGATACATTGTGCATTAAGGCTTCTTTGAGTGACAGGTGACCTTTCATGTTGAGTTTGTGCTTTTTATTCAGATAGATGTCCAGAGAATTGCAAAACTTTTGAAAGCGGGAGGACAGGAGTACGGCACTCTGCTCTTGCACAAAAAAAAGTTCCTTCTCAGAAAGCTGTGAAGTGGCTGCGCTGGTGGAGTCGGGTTCAGGGAGGAAAGAGAGCGGCACATCCATTAAAGCAGCTTCCCTCTGGCCATCTCTCCAACTTCAAACACACCAACATTAAAGTTCCAATAATGCAGTGGGCTGATTCTCCCAAACGATGCTCGCACATCATAGCCGAGGTGTGCTAATGATGGGGGTAATGCTGAGAGACGTACACACGGATGGTCCATTACCTCTGCACAGACAGCATCTAAAGCTACCCAGGATGCTGTTGGGCCTGAGCCAGTATAACCAACATAATGTTTGTTCTCAAAGGCATTTTGTTTTTTACTAAGTCAAGTAATGTGTACGGATACATTATGACAAGACATCAGCAGAGTGCCTTGATTTAGTTTTGAGTTTTTCTTTTTTTGCACAATTTGATTGAACAGAAGAGTGATTGTTTGCTTTTTAATATTCAATTATCTAATAATTAAATAAAACATTATAGATATATTCAATTATAATTAGAGTTATTGTGTATTTTGTCATTAATAATTAGAATGGCAAAGTACATAATTACAATAATTATTATTTAATATATCTATAACAAGTTAATTGTCATAATTTCATAAGACATTTTATAATAAATATAATTTCATAGAAATTATTAAATTTATATATATATAATATGTGTGTGTGTATATATATATATATATATATATATATATATATATATATATATATATATATATATATATATATATATATATATATATATGTATGTGTATATAAATTATATATTTTTACATCTTCTATTCACAGCTTGTAATTATATAATTTTAGTATACACACACTTTAAAAAATAATGCATGTAATATTTAGATAACAAATGTAATTTACATACATATATAATATAAATGTGTGTGTATATTATGTGTATATATATATATATATATATATATATATATATATATATATATATATATATATAAAATATTAATTTTAAGTATTTAATATTTTACATTATACTACATATAATTTCATATCAATTATATTTATAATTATATGCATGTAATGCATGTATAATATATATTCTGTTTACAGCTTGTAATTACATAATTTTAATATACACTAAAATAATACATGTAATATTTATAAAATAAATATTTAAATTGTAAATAGTATTTTTTATAGAAATATTACATTTAGTATTTTTTGTGTTTATGTGTGTGTGCGTGTGTATATATATATATATATATATATATATATATATATATATATATATATATATATATATATATATATATATGTGTGTACTGTTTAATCATTTTAAGTATTACATTTTTACATTATACTACATACATACTGTGTGTGTGTATATATATATATATATATATATATATATATATATATATAATGTACACATATATGTATGTGTATATATGAAAAACAAGTAAAAAAAAAAAAAAACAAGTTTAGAAATTAGTAAAAATGTCAGTATTTTTTTATTTCACTGACGATGTGAGTTTTTGTATGTAAATATATAGTGTTATCTAAAATCAAATCTAAAATATTAAATAAAATTAGTAGTAAAACATTTAAAAACAAAGTTTAGAAATTAGAAAAAATGTCAGTAATATTTATTTCCCTGACAATGTGAATTTTTGGTTTCCTGCCCCTAGAAAGTATTTATCTTTTTTTGTGTGAAGAAATTATATGGCATTTTATCTTTTTTTACAGAGTTTATTTGCCATATTTTTTTCTTCATCTGTGTGCTGTATTTGGGATAGGTGAAGATGTCGACATCTGTAGTCAGTGACGGTAGCGTAATGTATGGCCAAATGACTGGTGCCAGAACAAGCCTCTCAGATTCCTGTGTGTGAACGGTGTAATAGCTGACACAGTCGCACTAAACACATGAAGGTCACTTCTCTCCACTCTCAGCTACAAAAGCCTCATCTGTTTTAATGGAGTGCTCTGAGCGTTAGTAAAAGCCAGCGCTCCTCTAGCGGTGCACCCTTCTCTCGTTCACACACTCTCTCTATTGTGGTTCTCTCTCTATTTTCTATTTTCTCCCTCTCCTTGTCCTCCTATCCCCCTTAATCTCACCTGCACTGTATCTCTGAATTATTCTCTCAGTGCAAGTAGAACTGTATCGAAAGAACAGGCCCAGCGTAGGGTTTCAGGTTTAAACGTGAAGGTGTTTCCTTACCAGCTCTGTATTCATTCACACAATAAACTGAGGAGCCTCTCTTGTTTCTCGGTAAGAAGAGTCCAGACAAGACCTTTGTTTTCCACTTCATCAGATGCAAGCATAGTTTTTTTTTTTTTTTTTTTTTTTTTTACTCCTGTCCTTCTGGAACAAAGGCTGGAGAGCAGCCATCACACTGGGCTCAAATAGCTCTCTTAGGCCGTGCTATGCAAGCAAGGGGAAAATCACATCATGTCTTCAGATTGCCTCTCTGGAAGCACTTTTATACACTTGGGAAAATGTTTTAGATGGTTTACAAATATCACACAATTCATACAAAAAACATTTTTCTAATTGTGATATGAACATCTGGCTCTGCTGTGTGTGTGTGTGTGTGTGTGTGTGTGTGTGTGTGTGTGTGTGTGTGTGTGTGCATATATTTATAATATTTGTAATCGATTCATCAAATGTGTCTAAAATATCTATTCTTAAATCCCAAGAAACAATTAGTCTAGCCGTTTTCAGTAAATGAACAGAACATTGTAGTGCGTCTCCCATCCAATAAATTGCAAAAGCTTTGTGCTTTTGTTACTTTTGATTTTAAAAAAAAAAATTGATTTTAAATTGTCCATTTTATTACAGTATTCAAACAAAAACTGCCATTTTGGTGCTGTTTAATGTCGAGTGACAGATCGTTGTACTGAGATGATTATCTCCTCCGCTTTAATACTGGTTATAGCACATAATAAACATAAATAAACATCTGAAGGTATGTTAAACGAAAGAATAAAACGTAAAAATCCATATCCTGTCTCGTAATCACTCAATCAGCATTTCAACCGCAGAAAGACGAAATAACTTTTAAACAATGTAGTGTAACGTCACATTTACTTCAGAAAAAAACGTATTCGGTGACCATAAACTGGTTAGTCAGCTAGAAAAATAAACTCTAGAGAGATAAATATTTGCTAAATAACATTCATTATATTTTTACTATTCTTCAATGTTTAATTACTTTTCAAATAAATCCGTCAAGTTTTTATGACATCCACCATTTACATGTTTATATTTCAAAAAATGATCTGGAGTAAAAATATAATTATGCAACTTGAATGTAATTTAATTGTTTGAATTAGGGCTATCAAAAATAAGTTTGTTTATAAACTATATGTGTGCATGTACTGTGTATGTTTATTATGTGTATCTAAATACACACACATACATATACATATATTTTAAAAATTTTTTTTATATAATTATACTTGTATATAATTTAGACTATATAGAAATATGAATATTAAATGTAACATTATAGATTAAATTATATTTAATATTATGAAATTAAATATTAAATATAAAATTTAGGGGTGTCAAACGATTAATCGCATACAAAATAAAAGTTTGAGTTTCCCTAATGTGTGTGTACTCTGTGTGATTATATATGTATAAATACAAACGCATTCATGTATATGTTTAAGAAATATTTACAAGTATATGTATTTATTGTAATTTTTATATAATTTATATTATATATAAACAAAAATATTTTGTACATAACATATTTCTCTTAACTATATACATTAATTGGTGTGTATTTATATGTACATAATAATTACACACAGTACACACACATATATTAGGCAAGCTCAAACTTTTTGTATGCGATTAATCGCGATTAATCTTTTGACAGCCCTAATAAAATTATAAATATACATATAAATCTGACATATTTTCCTTACTCTATACAGTCATACATATGTGTGTGTATTTGTATATTTATATATACATAATAAATATACACAGTACACACGCATATGGTATGTAAACAAACTTTTATTTTGGATGCGATTAATCGCGATTAATCGTTTGACAGCCCTAATAAAATTATAAATGTACATATAAATCTAACATATTTTCCTTAATATATATATGTACGTACGTATGTGTGTGTGTGTATTTGTATATTTATATATACATAATAAATATACACAGTGCACACACTTACGGTATGTAAACAAACTTTTATTTTGGATGTGATTAATCGTGATTAATCGGTTGACAGCACTAATTTGTTTACAAATCAGTTAATTTTAACCTTCAATATTACAGTAATGTAGTACCAACTAATTAGCATGTATGTTGTCCAACATTAGTTGAATTTTTTTTTTTTTTCTTTGAGAAAATTTGGCATGTACTGTACCTCTTATATATCCAAAATAATCAAAATCGAATCAAAGCTTGTGATTCAGAATTGAATCATGAAATTTGTGTCAAAATCCAGCCTTGTATCATATTACTATAGCAGGACACTGTCCCAGTACATGTTATTTTATATATTTTTTTTATTATTATAACTTTAAAAATATAAGTAACAACACTTTGAATGTATTTGTAATCAAAACCATTTTGTTGAAGTTTTTCATTTACCTTCTCCTGTTTGTAACAGAACAAAAGTTCACAAAAACAATGTTGCACGCATATTTTTTTCTGTTTGCACAGACAGAGTCCTCAGCATAGGCATAAACGAGATGTGTAAGTGCTCCTCAGAGAGCCGTGTGACCTTGCAGTTGTCCCCGTGTGAGGAGGTGGGCCAAGGTGCCCTTTATTGTATTGGATTGTCTCTGTGAACTCTCCCTGCTCTCTGATGGAAGCACCAGCACAATTATGGACTCTATTTGTCATCATTCATTCTCATCTCCTAAAACCTTAATCCTATTTGTGCCTCATCATACTCTCCATTATATCAAGCTTAGCCATGTTTACTCCACTTGGAGGAGGAACATGTATTTTTCGCTTTTTCGCTCAGTTGTGTTGTAATGCTAAGATTTACTGATATAGAAGCTTCAAAAGCTCTAGTCGTATGTGGGTTCAGATGAATGAATGTTAAGAAAATAACTCAAACCAGATGATGCACAAGCTTTGACTATCATTTTTGTTTTCTTCTGAAGGGGTTCTTCCTGACCGTATCCTTGGAGTCGATCCTGAAGGTAGCCAAACACGCTTCTGAAAACCACAAGATCTTCTGCTTAAATCTGTCAGCTCCATTCATCTGTGAGCTCTTCAAGGAGGCCCTGATGAAGGTTATGCCCTACGTGGACATCCTTTTTGGTAACGAGATGGTGAGTGTGTTTATGTGGACACATATGGCATGAAAGTATGCAGAAGAGCTTAGTTGCTCTTATCAGCCTGTCTCATCATTGTAACATGTTACTGTTGTTTTGTTCTTGCTGTGTACTTGATGTGGTCATTTCCTTGCAGCACTGTAGATGAGAGGTTTCACATAGGCTTGAATAGAGAAGGAATCCAAATTGCCAAAATAAATAGCCAATTTTATATTTTTGTAATTATACAAATAGAATATGCATCATACTTCAAATCGTCCAGCACTGTCTGTACTCATTGTGAGAGTAACACCACTTAGACCGCCTGCAGTCTAGGCCATAAACAGCTTCTTACCTCAGCATTTGAGACGCAGATACTGGAGTAATGTTCTGAGTCATTGTGGTCTCAGGGCCACACTCTGTTCTGTATGGGCGGTAGGGGACGTGCTATAGACTGGCAGTGTGGGGGGAAGGTTTTTGACTTATGAGAATCAGGCCTAACAACTTAAAGCTTTACTGCTATAGCTAAATATCTTTTCAGCATTTCATACGTGTATTTTGCGTGGTTGTTTTTCCACACTACCAGTAACATTTTATTCAATAGGATTTTTCGGTAAGATCAGTTGTTCTAATAACTTAAAAAGAAATGATAGTCATGATAGAGTGACTGCTGCTATTATTTTTAAAAAAGTGTATTTATCGAAGAATTCTAAATGTGATTCATGGTTTTTATTTTCAGTTTCCACACAAATATTAAGCAACACGACTGTTTTCAACATTAATAGTTATAAGTTATGTTTCTGGAGCACCAAATCAGCCAATTAGAATGATTTCTGGAGGATTGTTTGACTCTGAAGCTGAAAATTCAGTTTTGCACAACAGGAATAAATAACATTTTAACACACATTTAAGTAGAAAACAATTGTTTTGAATTCTTGTAATATTTTACTATAAATATACATAATTGTATTACTGTTTTACTATATTTGTATCAAATTAAAGCTTTTGGGAGAATTTTTGTTACACAAAATTTGGTCCCGCTTTATATTAGGTGTCCTTAACTACTATGTTCTTACATCAGAGAATAAGTACAATGTACTTTTGTGTTGTATTGTATTGCAAAACACTTTTTCTGCTTTTGAGATGGCATATGGGTAAGGTTAGGGACAGGTTTGGTGGTATGAGTAGGTATAAAGGTGGATTAAGGTGTAAAGGATGGGTCAGCAGTGTAATATTAAATGTAATTGCAGAAATAAATTACAGATGTAATTACAGGTATTTTTTAAAATATAAGTACAATGTAAAAACATGTATGTACATAATAAACTGTAAAAAAGTAATTATAGTTACTAGCTACTTCTCACGAATAGTAACTGAGTTACATCATTTTAAAAGTAACTAATTACCAGGGAAAGTAACTACTATGTTACTTAAAAAAAAACAAAAAGTTCAAATATGTCAAATAACTTGGATGCCCCTCATATTAAATATGTTAACTGAAATGAATAAAATTTTTAGTTTAACAATATAAAATGCACTAAGTATTAATGAGCTGCAGGGTTCATGAATATTAATCACGTTGTCTGCATGCACTCAAACTGAGGGGCGATAATAGGTGAGCGCCTTAGTTTGCGCATTAGTTCCGCCCACTACCAGAGAAACAGTTCTTAAAAGCTGAAGAATTCCAAAGGAATTAATACAGCAAAGAATATCATTTAGATGTAGCTTGTCAATTCTTAATGGTATATAAGACTTTCTCACTCTGTATCTTTCTAGTCGTGTGCCTTAGACTAGAGTTTACGGTTCGTCAAATACCGGTACGCATGAAATGAAAAATAAAATTATAATAAAAGTAACACCACATTTTATTGTCAGTAATGGTAACGGCATTGTAACAGAGGAAACAGTAATTTGTTTGATTACCCGTTGCTGGAAAAAAAAATAACGCCGTTAGTAACGACGTTTATTTATAACGCCATTATTCCCTTCACTGGTTAACAGTAGGATTATGAATGCAATTAAAGAAATTATTTACAGATGGAATTACATGCAGGTTGTTTTTTTTTTTTTGTTGTTTTTTTTAAATAAGTACAATAAAAACATGTATGTTCACAATAAGTGCATTGTATTAAATGATTAATTTCAAAGTAAGTACATAGTAGTTAATGCCACCTAATATAAAATAGGACAGAAAAATATGAATGCTAGTGTATGAAAGGTAATAGTATAATAATAGTAGTAATAATAGCTGATTTCTTATGTAGCACTTGAGTTGAAAATTGCACGAAAAGTGACTTCACATAACTGTGCAAAGTGAAGTCATGTGACACATTTCTGATTGGATGAATCATGTTTGAAACTCTTTTAAAATAGGCACTATGTTCTGCACACACACTTTTTGAATTTGTTAATAGTGTGAAGTTCTTCCTCATTTTAAGACATGTTTGGCACTGTATTTTCACGTTTCTTTAGTTTATAAATGACATAAAGCAGTCCTGCCCACTGATAGCCGCATAAACGTCTGCTGCAATATAAATCTCGACCGATTTCTAGTGTTGCGTTATACTGTATACTGTCAAACAGCCAAGCCAGGAAATTAAACACTGATGCTGGTCAGATTCAGATTCTTTTCACCCAAACTATTTATAGAGCAGCTGTAGTTCCTGTTAAACTGACAGCTACAATTTAGCTTTTTCTCGGGCTAATTAAATAGCCTATATGTGGCGAGTAGCTGCAGGCTTTGTTGGGCAGTATTAGTGCATGTTAGTCTTTATGTATGCCTAGCTCTCTGCTGGTTGGTATGAAGTGTTTTGGCAGCTGGAGCTTGTCTGAATGCGTGTGTGTGGGCGGGATCTAACGCAGACAGGCAGGCCTTTATCTGTGCTGACAGGGTAGGCGCAGCGAGAGACGTCCAGGCCCTGCACCAGCCTCACGCCCCCTTAACTGGCACACACCAAGTGTGTAATATCCAGGGAGCGGCGTTGGTCTAATTGAGTCCTTCCCTGCTCCCCTCCTGCCTGCCTGCATGACATGAACCAGAGAAAGTGAAACATTTCAGGAAATGTAATGGCCTCCAGTTAATTAAGTGAGAGAGCCGTGCAGTAAAGAGCCAAAACCAGATGGCGCTGAATTTACGCTTGCCGAAATCGACACACGGCAGCGCGTACGCAAGCGCATACGTAATCTCCAGCAATTTGCCTGCCGTTTACCACATACATGATAAAATTCAACAATGTGAATTGTCTGTGTCATTACAGATGAATTTGTTGAGCAGAAGGCTCAGACAATGTAGATAAATGGCATGATTAATTGGAACAGAATGAATAACCCTGACTGATGTTGTATAAGCAGTGATTAACTCGCGCTCAGAGCTCAGATTGTTTTAAATAACAGGGGAGTTAAAGCCATGATTGCTGGGAGGTTACGAAATGATTGAAATCGCTCCGCTGCTGCTTATGGGAGAGAGAGAGAGAGAGAGAGCGAGAGAGAAGTAGAATCGAGGGAGGGAGGGAGGAGAAAGACAAGAACTTGGAAGAGTTGACTCATTGTCAAGATCTACCCAAAGGCCTTCTGCCTAACGCTGACTTTTAAATAATGTTATTCATGTCTCAAAAGACAGACAAGGAAATTGGAGGCTTTTGACATGCCCCAGAACAAATCATCTTGGACTTTGCATCAGAAACCTCCTTGTTTACCTGTGTGTGGCATGTTAATCATTCTTCTAAAACAGTTAGTACCAGTCCTCCTGTTTGATTGGCTGAGCGGCGTTTTAAGAGCGCTGAGATTCAGTCGAACAGCACGGAAGTTTGCTTTTTGTGATGGCTCATGTCGTTGTTTGCACATTCCAGTCAGATTGTTTTTAGTTGATTTTAGCTTCGCTTGAAATTATTTTCATTTGGGATGCAGGATATATTAGTACCATACAGTACCATAGAGGTTTTTTTTTTTAATATATCAACCAATATTTGATGTTTAATTGTTCGTGCTCATTTCTGCTATTTTACATTTCAGTCACTTGTGCAAACATCACGCTTGCTTAGAGTTGATCTTTAAAAATACAAAATATTTAATAACACTGTTAAATGTAATCTTTAGCAAATCTCAAAATAAATATCCATTTTTCACAGTGTACATTTTAATTTTGAGATGCCTAAATTCCTTTTCTTTCTTTCTTTCTTTCTTTCTTTCTTTCTTTCTTTCTTTCTTTCTTTCTTTCTTTTTCTTTCTTTATCAGTGTTTTGTTGTATTTTACTTTATCTTACTTTTTTTACTTTATTTTTTATTTAGTTTTATTTTACTTTTTATTTGATTGTAGAGCCCTATAAAAACAGTTTTAATTTCCCCAAATTTCTTTTTTTTTTTTTTTTTTTTTTTGGTTAAATTAAAAAAAAAAAAGTCTAATTAATTCAAATAATAAAACAATTTAGCATAAATTTCTTAAAAGTTTAATAAAAATTATATTTTTAAGGCCCTATAAAAAATGCATTTGTTTTCTCAAATTTGGTTTTATTTTTTACCAAATTCTGGTTTTTCCCATTAATTTTTTTGAATTCCATTTTAATGGTTTCATAAAATTTTTAATAATAAAGAGCATATCTAATTAATTAATTTGATGAAGAATTAATTTAATATTTTATTTATTTCTTTTATTACTTCAGAAATGCTGTGTTGTGTATTATGTTTCTGGTAAATATTTCTGAAAAAATTAGGTTTTAATAGTTTTATTAGTAGTAGTAGTAGTAGTAGTAGTAGTTTTTTTTTTTTTTTTTTTTTTACTTTATTTATTTATTTATTTATTTATTTATTTATTATTAAAATAAAATAAATATTTTTATTTATTTATTTATTTTATTTTGCTTTTATTTTATTTTAAAATACATGATAGCTTAGTGAATATCATTAAAAAGTCATTTATGTGGATCATTCTATTGGTTTTATGCGCTAAAGTGACCACATTTACCAGCTGATTTGTGTTTTTCTTGTTTTGGGCTGAAAAACAATTAGTTTCAATAATCGATTCAAAATAAAAGTTTGTGTACATACTGTGTGTGTGTGTGTGTACTGTGTATGTTTATTATGTATATGTAAATACACTCACACATATGTATTTGGGTGTAAACACTTGCATATAATTTATACTATATATAAATATAAATATTTTACATATAAATCAAACCATTTTTCTTAATATATACATGTATGTGTATTTATAAAGACATAATAAATATACATAGTACACACACATATAATATGTAAAAAAAAAAACGTTTATTTTGAGTCGATTAATTCGCGACTAATCGTTTTGCAGCCCTACTTTTGTTAATCCATCAAAAACGAGAATATCACTTGTTGCTTATGATTGAATAACTTTTGTATCTTTCATAAGGATCACTCTAGATTTAATAAAAACTGTGCAGTTTTATATTACATTTGATAATTCAGTTTTTGCATATGATCACGTATAAACCTGCTTTTTGCGCTATTGCTTGTAGTTTGTCGTCATAAGCCTCTTCATTACAGTACAAAATAACAAGGGTCTATAGAAAAATATTCTGAAAACAATAACTGTTGTACTTTTTTTTTTTTTTTTTAATGTGGTGGGTCAGCTCAAGAACACTGAACAGACGTGTTATCTGGCTCTTTTGCCTCAGGACTGGCCATGTTGGCTTTCTCAAGCCAACATCAATGTTTGTTCACAATCTTTAACCTCTAGTTTTATTTATGAATCCATTTTCATCGGCTGAGCAAAATTATACAAAGTATCTTTCCACATTTTATCTAAAATCTAAGTTACTCAATATTACCTTCTTATTTATTGCACTGTTGTGTTCATTATGTAAGCAGAATCCTACAAAATTCCCAAGAAGTCCATTTAACACCTTTTACCACTTTAAGTAAAGTATGTAAATCTGTCCCACAGATTTTCTACCATAATCAGGGCAGAAAATTTTGATTCTCAAAAATGCAGAAATCGTCCAGAATCCGTCTGGGCCTAATTATGACTCTGTCTGGTGCTCTACATCTCGACTCATCCGATGACAGTAACCACTGTGCTTTCTTTGTGAAAGGATATGTGCATGTTTGCATATCCACAGTGATATTTTCTTGTGCTGGAGTGTGTGTCCTCCCCCGCTGATTGCGTGTAGGTGACGGACAGTTCATGCAGGAAGCCCGAGGCGATGAGGGATATGCCTGACATTGGGCCCCCATCTCCCAGCTGATTCAGACAGCTGCACGCACGCACACACGCACGCACACACAAACATTGAGAGACAGATGTCAAGTTCTAAAAATCTTGTTGACAATCAAACACGGACATTTCCAGAGCTCTGAGCCGTGGCAGGCCCCCTCTGAGATGCTTAGAAGTCTTCCTGAGACATTTGGCGATGTTTTACATGGTTAGCAAAAAAATGTTTTAAAGTAGTTTGGAAGCAGCTGTCTGAATTCAGAGCAGAAGGAAAGAAGGACAGGCAGAGAGAGAGAGAGAGAGATGCAAGGTGAGGTAATTAAAACAATGCCGGAGCTGGATGCTGTCAGGGAGACTCACGCGATGCACACTCTACACGAGTGCTTTACTGCATCATTCACTGCACTCAATTACAGCCGTCTGTCTGCTCTCGACCCCTATACAATGACCTGCAAGACATTGCTGTGTGGAGAGACAGTTAGGAGTGCTAGGACAAGTGATTTGCTCTCAGGGAGCAAGAGATGCTAACAAAACCGTACCAAAGTTCTTTGTTTTTTGTTTTTTTTCTCTCTCTTTTTTTTTTTTGGTTCCTCCAAAACCATATTGCCATCAGGGGAGGCAAGGGAGGCACAGCCTACCTTATATTTTGGAAGTGAAAATGGGAGAAGGATGATTTAATGTTAATACAATTCCCAGTTCATTTCATTCATTTTATTTCAGGTCTTTATTTCAGGTTATTTCAATGTATATTTTTTTGTTTGTAAGTGTACCGCTGTAACACCATACTATGCTACCGAAATCAATCTGCCAATAAAATTGTGTTTAAGAAGGAATGGATGTATGCTTTAAGTGATAGACTAGGTGAGTGAAATTATATTTGTATTATCTTGCTGTATATTTGTTATTTTCTTTAAATTTCTATCTAAAAGTGACCAAAAAGCCATTTAAAGCAGTTAAGTAAATATTAGTAATAATCATAATAATAATAATAATGAATAATCATCCAGTGTGCTCCAGTTTAGTGTGCCGCCTCTATTTTAAAACCCACTACTGTTACTGTTCTTAGTATTCATATTAGTAGTAGTAATTAGTATAATGTTTTTTCAATCCTGAGAAAGTTGAGATATTGCTAAAAATCATGGAACTGTCATAACTATAAATAACAATAATGTAAATGTAAATAACAAAAACAAATTAGCCATTAAAGCTCTTTGTTTTTGTTTTTGTTTTTAATGATTTATTGGGGAATTGGACTGAATTAAATAGATTTTTTAAAATTCTTTATGCAGTAGCCACAATACTGGGAAGGTCATGGAAATTCGTAATTTATATTTAAAAGCATCAGTAAAGCATGTTAAGCAAGTTAATGTATATTGCTTGGAGAAAGCTTGTTTGTTTGTTCATTGTTTGTATTATTTATGCGTGTTATATAATTATGTAACTTGTATATTAATTATGTATAAAAATTACTGTTATAAATTACATTCATAATGTATGAACTATACTACTTGGTAGGGTCCTATGAAATCTTTTTTTCTTTTAAAAAATCCATTTTATTTTATTTTTAAATAAATGTAAATTTTTATGGATTCAGTTTTTTTTTCCGTTTAATTTTTCTAGACTCCGTTTTAATGGTTAAATTAAAAAAAAAAGAAAAATGAATGGCTTGTCTAATGAAATAGCATGTTTAGTTAATTCAAATCTTGAAACTTTTCATTTAACAATTTAACAGCGATTTATTGAAAGTTTAACAAAAATTTAATTTTTAAGGCCCTATGAAATCAATTTTATTATTTTTTTCTTAAATTCAGTTTTATTTTTACAGCATTTTTATGGATTCCATTTTAATGGTTTAATTTTATTTTATTAATCAAAAGTATGTCTGATTAATTGATTTTATAAACAGTTAATTTTTTATTATTATTTTCTTTATTGATTTATTTATTATTATTATTTTTTTTTTTTCCAGAAATACTTTGTGTATTTACATGTTTTTTGGTAAATAAACTCTGGCAAATAATTTTTTCTTGTATATATTCCTTAAAAAATAAAGTTTTAATAATAATTTTATCAGTAGTAGTAATAGTAATATCATTGCATTAAGTAATATATTTCTGTCACAGTTTCTTCAAGTTAAACCAAACCTTTATTTTGACAGGTTGCTGTGAAGACCTTTAAATTTTTGTTTGTGTATGAGATGATGGTAGTTTTTCTCAAATTAAACACTAAATTGCTCATGATGTGACTTTCAGAGCAGTTTTAGAGATGTGTATGTTTGTGTTCATATACTCATATATTGAGGCCGTATAGGCTGGAAACTGCGAGCATCACGCTTCAGTACGGTATGTGTGTAGAAAATGCTCTGAGACTCAGAATATGCAGGATGTTTAATATTTAAATACTATTTTTACGGCTTAATATTCACAGACACTAGTCCATATCACATTTTAATTTAAGTGTACTGACCTACTTTTGATTTATTCATCCAAAATTAGGCAAATTGTGATATTCTGCATTATACAGTAAGTTCTGTTTTTATGATTGGCTTTCGCGATTCCGTCCGTGTTTTCTGCATCGCAGAAATCATAGGGACCTAACTTTGTCAAAGATTGTTTGATGATTATGATGATAATGATGATTGTTGTATTATTGTTGTTGTTGTAAGAAGTTATTTTAGTAATATTCTTAATATTGCTGTTTATTATTATTATTATTATTATTATTATTATTTAGAAAAAGACCCATAAATGACTGTTTAGTGTGTGCCCTTTACACCGAAAACAAATATTTCTGTAGATTTATAGTCCATCCTAGTGCGTTTTTATGTCTCAGGGATGATAGTTGTGGGCTTGTGTGTGTCGCTGCTGGATCAGATAGGTTCACAATAGGGAAGTTCAGCTAACAACTATAATCGGAGGACTCAGGAGGCTTTCCCCAGAATATCCCTCACATTGAGCCACAGAGGCCATTTTCAGCTTGATGGGGAGTTCCATAACACAGATTTGAGGGTGAGAGTGAACCCTGGCCGGCGCTGCCTTTAATAGGTAGAGCGGCAGAGGCGCCTGGCTCTCTCTTTAGAGACGCAGAGTGATGATGGATGGAAGAGACGGTATTGTGTTGAGGGCCGATCAATAGCTGCCACCGAGCCCAGTGTATTTCTGTCACTGTGGAGTTGAGTGTAGGATGTCAGCTGGTTGTTGCCAGGATGATTTGGGAAAGTTTAACACCAACCCGCTCTGACGCCCCACACATCAGTCATTTTGGTTAACAGAAGGGTTTCACGGTCATTTCTGCCAGAGACAAACACACACACACGCACACACACATCTGTGAATGTATGTCTCATATTGATTAGCTCCTGTATGGGGTACTTATGTTGTCTGCAGTGAAGTACCTCTCATTAGTGACTTTACAATTATATCGTTCACCATTTAGTTCAACTGACACCAGTATACAAGGCTGTTAAAAACCAATTCATAAAACTGATTCTAAGATTCCAAATTTTATTGGATGAGCCATGATTGAAGCTATATAGATATGAAGACTTCATTTGCAAACACGGATGTCTCCGTTTTTACCAATTTTCAAAAATCATGTTTTTTCATTGCGCATTCCAATTAAGCAGTTGGATTATTTTGATCAAGTAAAAATAACTAAAAAAAACAATAAAACACAATAAAAACATGGTAATATAATAATAAAAAAAGAGTTATCAGTTTTTAAAAAGAAAAAAAAAAACTACATTTCCATTAATGTTTTGAACTTGGTTTTAATGGTTTCAGAAAATTTGAATAATCAAAAGCATATGTAATTAATTGATTTGATAAAGAATTAATTTATTATTTTTGTAATAATATAATAACACTAATATAAATAAGTTTGTTTGCATAATGTGTATAAATGCATGTATATATTTAAGAAAAATTTTGTTTATACATTAAATATAATTATCTATATAATATAAATGATATGAATATAAATTTATACATGTAAATGTTTTTTTAAATATACTGTATGTGTGTGTATTTATATAAACATAATAAATATAAACAGTAGACATATTTTTTTGGATGCAATTAATTGCGATTATTCATTTGACAGCACTAACTATATATATATATATATATATATGTTAAATATAATTATCATATAATTATATTTAATATATATTATATATATATATATATATATATATATGTGTGTATATATATGTGTATATATATAATAATTATATTTAAAATTATATTTAATATATATATTATTATATGATGAGTTTTAATTTTAATAATTTTTTAATTTAATTAAAATAAAAATAAGCACTTTTTTTTATGGAATTTTATTTCCTTAAGGCTGTTGGTAGAATTTGTATAGATCTAAATCTGTTCATCAGCTAATGCTAATCATTTTAAATTTAAATTAACTGGTCTTTCACTAATTTAGTTTTTACTCATTTTGAAAGCTTGTACAAGTAAAAACATTCATTGTCAAGAGTTTCAACAAAAGAAAAGGAAGTTAATGACTAAGTATTAAGTCATAGTCCTGATGTAAGAATAGCAATGATTTATGATGTAACCTGTCTAAATTTACCGAGGAATGTAATGTTTTTGAGCTGTTTCAGCTCCTCCAGTAGGTTTTGTTGTCCTGTTTGTGGATGTTCCTCTGGGAATGACTACATCGAACAAGCACCGTTGACTCATCTTGAGCAGCACGTCATTCTTCATCTGTACGTGCGTGTCAGACCAGTCTGTAACTCTGTGGCCCTGCTTATGAGTGTGTGTGTGTACGAACGATCTCTATGTTTACCTTTTAGCCTGTATTAATCACACAAGAGCTTGAGCTACTGTCAGAATCCCACAACCTTGTTTATGTGCTTACTTGCATTCCTGCAATGAAGTGCGGACAATGGCAGGCTTTGAAAGTGATCGGAACGTACTCGGATTGCGCTAATAAGGCTGTCATTGAGGGACATGTCATGTGGCCAGGGTGGGGGTGTTTTGGGGGGGGGGGTTTTGTTGTTGTTGTTGTTTCTCCACCTCTCTAACAGGCCATGCTGTACAGGCCAGGAGAGATGGCAGTCAGCACTCATGATTCTGGTAATGATATCATTACAGCTAGTCATTGCTTCTCATGCATTGTTTAACAAAGACATGTTTGAAGTGCTCAGCAGAGAGCTCAGGCAGAGCTTTCTCAGCTTGCAAGCTGAATCAAAAGGCAGAGAGCAGATCAAGAGCAGGAGACACCTTTTTAAGCTCTCCACTTGCCAGAAAGAAGAAAGTTGAATTAACATCCCAAAATGACAGCATTTTTTTTTTTTTTTTTTTTTAAATTCAACAATCTCCTCACTATCCAAATTAGTATAGTTACCCAAATCACATTTAGATCCTTAACTTATCAGCGTTATTTCATTACAATATACTACTTTCAAAAATGTTTTCTTGTTTTTGAAAGAAGTTTCTTATGCTCACCAAGGCTGCATTTATTTGATGAAAACCAAAGTAATATTGTGGAATAGCTATACAAATGATTTTAATTTAAAATAAATGTTGTCTGTGTTAATATATGTTAAAATGTAATTTATTCCTGTTCTGAATGCTAAGTTTTCAGCATCATTACTCTAGTCTTCAGTGTCACATGATCATTCAGAAAGCTTTCTAATATACTGATTTGGTGCTGAAGAAATTTTTCATATTATTAGCAATGCTGCTCAATATTTTTGTGAAAACCGTCATAAACTACCATTCAAAGTAAAATATAAAATGTAAAATGATTATATTTATTCAGCAAGGACACATTAAATTGCCCACATGTGAAAGCAAAAGCATTAATGATGTTACCAAAGTTTTTCAAATAAATTCCTCAAAGATTTTTTTTTGGCCTTTTTGCCTTTATTATAATAGGACAAATCATAGCTGTCAGGAAGCGAAATGAGAGGGATTCGAACTTGGGACGCCCGTAGCGCAACAGCGCTGTATGTCGGCACACTGCCCACAAGGATTTCGCCGCCGACACATCAAAGAATCTTGAAAGAAATGTTCCACAGTTTCCAAAGTATTAAAACACGAAACTGTTTTTCAGCAATTAAGCACTAAATTAGCATATTAGAATTATCTCTGATAGATCATCTGAACTGAAGACTCAACTAATGGCTGCTGAAAATTCAGCTTTGCATCAGAGGAATAAATAAAATTTCATAAAATACAATTAAATGCAATTAAAATACAATACAATTAAGATCAGGGCACTGTATATGCAAATATAATGTTTTGATGATCTTGTTATCATGGCTGCAGTATTTTTTTTTTTTTTTATGATGTACCCTGTGGATATTTTCATTCTCCTCTGAATTGTCACATGCTCGTTGTACTTATGCCAGCGGGAGTGGAGCAGTTAGCAGAGGTGAGCCGCAGGAAAAGCAGGCCCAGTCCCCCCTCCTTCCACGCTGCCTCTGCAGTCTGCAGTCCACCTGGACGCCCGCCATCTGCAGCCACATCAACATCCATCATCCCACACGCTCTAAACGGCATCAACACACGCTCACATCCAGGATACCAGAACACATCTCACGCCGAATTACAGAACATGCCCGTAGCATTTCTCAACCTCTCAGATCTCTGTGGTATCTAAAATGAAGCATCATAAACCGAGGTGTGACAGTGATACAGAGTGCAGTATTTTTATTTTTTTTTTCTACAGGCCTGGTGAAGCCAGTTGTTATTTTTTGATTGCCCTGCCAACATTTTCACACAGCTGCAAAATTTTGTTTATCAAGATACGTATATCATGTTTTTCACAAGACAATTTGTTTTTATTCTTTATAAAATGTAAGACTCAGCCACGCCTTCCTAAAACAGCTCATTCAAACACACCCCCATGTCTATGTCATGGTGTGGAAAAATTTGCATAACACCGCCCAAATTTATACGCAAAGAAAGAAAGTGTAACTTTTACTCTCGCTGTAGTATTTGTTGCCGCCACAATGTTGTGGACACACTGTGTGTTTCATTACGAAAGCAAAAGTACTTTGTTTACCCTTCCAAATGAGTACACAACTAAAAATCAGTGGTTAAGTTGTATTTACAACACTGTTCCAGAACAAATATTCTAGTGTGTCCAGCGCATTTTACAGTCGATTGTTTCCTGAACCTGGGAGAGTAACTTTAGCCTACAATGCCAGCTGTGCACATTATAAAGTTGCACACTTTTTAAGGACAATCTGGCTCTTCTGACTCACAGCCTGTAAGTACGTTTTCATATTTAAAGAATTTGCTACTGGCTATTCAATCATGAGTTTTGAACAGTGTAGGGAGTGCTTGTTTGTTGTTTTTACGATCACAAAAAAATGCAGACAAATGTAATGGTGTTATGTTTATGCAGCACGATGCGATGCAACACGCCACAACGTGTAAAAAGACAGTATAAGTCATTATAATCAGTAATTATCTCCTCACTGGATCAGTCAAATGCCTCATTTATAGTGGGTTTTATTGTTTTAGTCATGTCGCACTGGGACACGGCATCACAACATGGTAAGGGGCGTAACATTTCCGACACGCTTGAGGTATTCGGCCAATCACAACGCAGTGGATAGCTGGCTAATTGCATCGACGTGTTACAGAATGATGGGGCAGAGAAAAGCAACAATATTGTACAGTATGTAGAAAATAATGTGTTTTTTTGAACCTCAAACCACGTAAACATTACACCAAATATACAAAACAATGTTCTTTTTAGCAACATCATATGACCTCTTTAATTTGCAAAAAATAAAACAAGCTGGAAATGTTTGTATCCACTAGCTTTGAGGATGCATGCATGGATAGATGGATAGACAGTTAACCCAAAAATGAAAATTACCCCAAGATTTACTCACCATCACACCATCCTAGGTCTATATGACTTCCTCCTTTTATATGAATGCAATCGAAGTTATATTAAAAAATATCTTGGCTCTTACAAACTTTATAATGAGAGTGAATGGGTGTTGTGATTTTGAAGCAAAATAAACTGCATTCATCCATCATTAAAAAGTACTCCACTTGGCTCCGGGGGTTAATAAAGGCCTTCTGAAGTTAATCGGTGCATTTGTGTAAAAAAAAAAAAAAATAATAATAAAATATTTAAAACTTTATAAACCATTATCTCTTCGTGTACAAGAGAGTGGCATTCCAGCGGATGAAGTAGGCAAATGATGTGACAAATGCGGAAGCGCAGAGGAGAGAGCAAAACAAAACACAGAATTAGAAGTACAAAACAAGGATCTGTAAAAAAAAAAAAGATGTCGGATGATTTCACTATAGGCAAACAGGAGACTGGGTTTACTTTGCTGTAAACAAAACTTGGTTCTTACGAGACTAGCATGTTCTCACTGGAGCTTAGGCTACGCCTACATCCTGCAAGTTTTAAATATGAATATTTTTCTTTCACAAACGTATAGTTTTACTTGAGAAGGCCTTTATTAACACTCTGGAGCTCTTTTTATGATGGATGGATGCACTTTTTTGGGATTTAAAATCTCAACACCCATTCACTGCCATTATAAAGCTTGGAAGAGCCAGGACATTTTTTTAAATGTAACTCCAATTGCATTTGTTTGAAAGAAAAAAAAGTCATATACACCTAGGATGGCTTGTGGAAGAGTAAATCATGGGGTAATTTTCATTTTTGGGTGAACTATCCCTTTAGTCCCTTGCCCTAACTTCCTGTTTCAACAGGAAATGTATCAAGACAGGAGAGAAAAAAAATGTGTTCTTTAAATGTCTTTCTCAAGGTCACAGTGATGGGAGGTGGTCTCAGTAACTTTATGCATCGCTCCTTTTACTGTTTCCTCAGACTGTGACCTTTGGGTTTGCAGCCTAGCGTTCTAACCGCTATGCTGTGTCATTCGCTGCCGATCAGCTATTTCCTGATGTAATTTTAAGCTTTGTTTGCGGCTATATCTGGGCGACATGTCATCAGTAATGGAAGTGGTGTCTAGGACAGGCTTCGCTTACTCCCAGCTCTTTAGCAGTAATTGCATCTGGTGGTGGTAAGTATAGGATTAGTGGCTTTAGATAAATTTCCACCAAAAGGGCCTGTCTTCTGTGGCTTGTTTGTCGCTCTCTCAGCGTCTCTCTTTCTCCGTCCGTCCGTCTCTCTGTCTGTCTCTCTCTATTGGTTTGTTGTCGGTGGCGCGTCACGCTCCAGTTGGCCTGCTGCATTCTCAGGGGAGTACCTTTAACACCTCAGCAGTGCTGGCTTTCTTCTCTCTAATCTTCCCCTTCCCCTGCCCAGATTACTGTATCAATAACCATCTGCCGGCCCACTCAGACAGCACTGCCCCTGGTACAGTCACAGCCCGTGGCCATACAGTCCTGCCTCATGCAGGATTATGTGGGACGTTTGAGACGGCGTAATGAAATTGCACTGTGATTGGCCTGTGAGTAACCAACAGTTGCATCTTTGTTTTTCTTTCTGTCTGAGCCGCCACTGGTTCACCAGTGTTTATGTCACCAGCGCAAAAACAATGTGGGGAAAAATAACATCTTATGACCGTGTGGTGAAGTTGGTTCTCATTTTTTGTTTTTGTGTGTGTGTGTGCGTATGTTTTTGCCGCTGTTATTTTCTTCTTCGTTTAGCTAGCTGATGATTTTAGAGCTTAGCCCTCCGTCCCTCCGGCTGTGCGTTTTGTTGAACTGTCTTTTTTCGGTCCCTTCCTCTTGCAGCTGGCATGGCTAACCCACTGGCCCGATTCACAAAGAGAAATACTCTCTTCATTTTCTGCTTTGAGCTTCATCACAACATGAATAACCGCACAGGATGGAGATGAAAGTGGGCGCTGAAGTAAATAAGCAGTGAGGTTGGCCCTCACGAGCTCCCCGGCCCGGTTTGTCAGGGCCACATTTCTAACCCAGACCAGATGTCAGTGTGCACTCACCCTGACACTCCTCACCTCCTCTATGCCACCTTTATTCTTCTCCGTCCATCTTCTTTCGTGAGCTATTTTTGTGCCATTCATGAGACTGTCGAGTGTAATGGTTCTTTTTACACAAGTTAAAGCATATCCAGTATACAAGATACTTTACGAGTTTAATTTGTAGACACAACAAGTTAGCATTTTGTAGGTTTAATTCATAAACAGCATAAACACTGTGGCTCTGTGGAGCCTTCAAAACATTTCAACTCATTTGTTTCAGTTGCCTGACATGACAACTACAAAATATTTTTCTATGGAAATATTTTTCCAATTAATTTTTTCCATACAGATTTTTCAAAATCATTGTTAAAGGAGTAGTTCACGTCCAGAATAAAAATTTCCTGATAATTTACTCACCCCGTGTCATACAAGATGCTCTTGTCTTTCTTTCTTCAGTCGAAAAGAAATGAAGGTTTTTGAGGAGAACATTCCAGAAATTTTCTCCATATAGTGGACGTCAATGGTGGCTAACAGGTTGCAGCTTCAAAGGGCTTAACTCAATCCCAGCTGGAATAAAATTTATATACTTTTTAACCACAAATGCTCATCTTGCACTAGCACTTGCACTATCGTTTCACTAGATAAGACCCTTATTCCTCAGCTAAGATTGTGTAGAGCCCTTTGAAGCTGCATTGAAACTGCAATTTTGACCTTCAGTCTGTTGATCCCCATTGAAGTCCACTATATGAAGAAAAATCCTGAAATGTTTTCCTCAAAAAACGTGATTTCTTTTGGACTGAAGAAAGATGTGAGCACCTTGTATGACATGGGGTGAGTACATTTTTAGGAAATTTAGAATTTTGAATGAATTAATCCTTTAAAGTGTTGTACAGCATGAACCACACCATATACCTTACTTTGATGTGAAGCAAACATGTTTGGACTATGTTCCTGTGTACGTAACGGTCTTAAGGTGAGCAATAAGGTGAGGTAATAATATGTATGTAAATATTTGGTGGTTTCAATTCTCTGATTGGTGGAGATTTCTCTGCAGAATTATAGGAGGTGTAGTTTTTCACCTGGAATCTGTAGTTTAAAAGGTATCGTTAAAAATCATTTTTTTTCTTCAGGAATCTGACTGGTGCACTCTGGGGTGAGATCGGGGCGGGATACCTATCTAGCTGATCAAAAATTGGGGAAATATTTGGAGAATATGTTTGGAAAGGATTGTCATTAATTTGGTAATTGCCTTTAGTAGTGCAGAAATCAATTAATTGACCTTTAAAAAAAAGATTTGGGAAGATTTATGGGTATATTTGTAGCAATAGCCAAAAATACACTGTATGGGTCAAAATGATCGATTTCGATGTTCCATGAAGATATTTTGTAAATTTCCTACCGTAAATATATCAAAACTTAATTTCTGATTAGTAATATGCATTGCTAAGAACTTCATTTGGACAACTTTAAAGGCGATTTTTCTCATTATTTTTATTTTTTTTATTTTATTTTTTTTTGTACCCTTAGATTTCAGATGTTTAAAGAGTTGTATCTCGGCCAATTAACGCCTTTACATGTATTTAATCCTTTATTCTCCTTACAGAATATGATGAGACTGGTTTCTGTCATTTCACATGTCTCTGTATCCTCTTTTTAATTATAAAACACAAAACCTTGGATATGGTTCTGGTTAGTCTGTTGTGCTAATAGAGTGACTTTTAGAGTGTAGATTTATTACAAGACCGACATTTCCATAGTCTTGCATAGTGAAGAGGGTCTATTACAGTTTTCCAGTGGGGTTGCATTAACTCTAATTCCTGGAGCTAATCTTGAAATAATGCTGCTTAATCACTCTTAATAAAAGAGTGGCTCACCTTGGCTGCTGGATGGCTGCATTATCAGATCGTTGAGCTGTAATTGGTGTCATGAAACCTAGTGGTGGGTTATCTCCATGGGGACTGGAGTTTTTCCCCAACTTTATGGCGCAAAGATTAACCTTGGAGTGTTTGACCTCTGTGCGGTGAACACAAACATAGGCGTAGCTGCAGTTCTCTGACCCGGAAAAGGGAAAATCTTCTGACTGGAACCAAATACAAACAGCTAAATGCCAGGTTGGAGTGTTTGGAGTGATGTCAGATGGTCTATTATAGATTAATGTACATGTCTCGGCTCTATTATGCAGTGCCTGTGACAGACAGACAGACTGCAGGTGGTCTCTGCCCCTTACATCCGCGAAGCACTGGTTCTTTCCACCCCCTCTTCCTCTCTAAAGGCCGAGGTTGTCACAACTGGTCCCTAGAGCCGTTCACTCGAGCAAAGGGCGAAGCCCAGCACACATAATTGGAACCTTTTAACCCTCACAGAGCCCTTTTATTATAGGAAATAAAGCTGTTTTATTCATACATCTCGCTTGAGCTTGAGTTTCAAGTCATGTTGTGGAATTTTATGTAACAGTCTTTTTAACCAGTAGCGAATTTACACACAATCCAGTGTAAAGGCCCGCTGATGCCAAGGACGATTTTGTGTGTCTAAACCACAATTATAACTGTAATGTCACAAAAGGAGTGATATCATTGGAATCCCTTTCAGAACATTTTGTTGAGGCAATGAATGGTAAAAACATTTTTTTTGTTTCAAAGGTTTATTTTTGGCATTTTTAGCCTTTATTATGACAGGACAGAACAGAATGGACAGGAAGCGAAGTGAGAGAGAGATAGGGTGCGGGATTGGGAAAGGTCCTCGAGTCGGGATTCGAACACAGAACGCCCGTAGCGCAACGGCGCTGTATGTATGGTAAAAACATTGACAGCCAATCAGAATCCACCTGACATTAAAGGGATAGTTCCCCAAAAAATAAAAGTTCTGTCATTATTTACTCACCCTCATGTCGTTCCAAACCCGTATGTCACATGGACTATTTTATCAGTGTCCTACGTTTCTAGGCCTTAAACAAATTGCTGTCTGTGCAGGGTCAGAGAGCTCTCGAAATTCATCAAAAATATCTTCATTTGTGTTCTATAGATGAACGAAAGACTTACAGGTTTGGAACGACATGAGGGTGAGTAATTAATGACAGAATTTTTATTTTTGAGTGAACTGTCACTTTAAGGAGCATTTAAAATGGCAGATGACATGCAACAAATTATCATCCGTTGGTTCAGTTGCTAAAATAGTTATTGTTCTCGTTCGTGAACGATATTAGATGGAACTAGCTTACCATATTATAAACATACATTGAGTAGTAGGGCTGCCCTCGACTAAAGGTTCTTCTGGTCAACTAGTAGACATTTCATTCTCTATAGATATATTTTTCATGTCTGTAAGGCAAGTATACACAGTTTCGAAGTTTCACGCTCAAGTTCACAGAGACCGAAACGGAAAAAAGCACATCCTGTTTGCTTTCATTATTTTACAAAAGCGCAACATTTTGTTGCTTTTGTGAGTGCACACAAATAAACATAGTCTTTACAGATTCGAAAGATGCATTACTTTTATCTGTATGATCAAAAATGTCGAAGTATTTTAAGAGCAGCAGTAGCGCACTACTGTTCAGCGTCCACGCTTGAATAGCGTGCATTTTTCTAGGTTAACATTAGATTTAGTGGCCATGTAAAGTTGCTACTACATACGTGTTTCAGATGAAAAGCCATATTTGAGGTTGATGAATGATAGGTGAGTGTTTGGACGTCCTGCTTGATGTACTGTATTACCACATAGACCAGCTGTTAACAATCTGTCCATCACAGACTGCATGACTTCACAACTTCCTTTGGAAGGTTTTTTCTGCGGCTAATAAAATTTTACTCGACCAAGCGTCTTCTCGTCAACTAACGGTTAGTCGACTATTAGGGGGCAGCCCTACTGAATACATTGATACTACACCAAATATATGAGAGCGACCCCACGTGGTTGTGTCTTATTTAGGTGCTTGGCTTCATTAATTGAACTGCAGACCTTGATATGAATATTGTATAAAGATGTGTTGCAATGCATTGATACATAATTGTATCGAGATGCTTGTTTAATTTTGTAAATTTGATGTATTAGGACAACAAAAAAAATGGTTTTGAAAAAAGAACTGAAGGTTACTTAATGTATATCCTGTGCTACATACTCTAACATAGCTTTGAAATGTGTCCTAAATGGAATAATATCATTGCTACACTAAGCTCTCATTAATTGAGGCCGCATGTGTGCTTTGTTTTGCAGGAGGCCGCCGCGTTTGCGCGAGAACAAGGCTTTGAGGTGAGTGGATGGAGGATCACACACTAAACAGATCCTAAAGGATTATTTTTCAGCTGATAATGAAGTTCTTTTTCGGACAGTGATTGATGTGCTATTATACTCTCTTGGCCCCCTTGCAGTGGTCGCCATAGCAACCTGGCAGTCGTCATGGTTTCTTTGTTCAGCCAGCACTCCGGCTCACACACTCTCTCTCTTTCTCACACACACACACTTACACACACACACAAACACATTTTCTCCCCTACTCTCACACATTCTCTTCTCCTCTCTCTCTCTCTCTCTCGTCCCCCTCCTTTTCTGTTATGACGCATTCCTCCCAGGTCTGCACCCAACATCGCCTACAGATGTTATTTATTGAATTTTGAGAATGCTCTTGGGAGGAGAAAAAGAAATCCTCAGGGGCTGCTTTCAATTCTGTCGGTGTACTGGGCAGGGCTGGCAGGTGCCTTTGTCGAGGAACCCACCTTGTTAGCTTCATTAGACCGCGCGAGGATCCGCCGCGGCATTACGCTCAATTATACCGCGCCGCATCCGCTCATAAATACTGGATCACCTTCCCCTCCAGTCTCAGAATGTGGAAACACTGATTGGCCTTGTTTGCTCATAACACGTCAAAACAATACGAGTTATCTCTCTGAATAGCAGGGAAATGCAAATGTAATAGTAGTGTTTCTCGTCTCATATTCACAAGTGTACATGGGTGGGGGGGGGGGGGGTAAATGTGAATTCATAAGCAAAGTAAATGTGAGTTTAGGAACAGCACGCTTAAATAATTGAAGTGGCTTATCTTTTTTCAAATGCAGTGCTATCCGCCTGAATGTGTTTCGTCTCAGTATGAATAATTGTCTTCCAGGATCACTCAAGGTGCGATCGACGTGACTGGAATGCAAAGCAGATTCTGGCAGCAGAGTAAGTTAGAGAGAGAGAGAGAGGGAGGGAGAGATAGAGAGCATGCAGGGGCGAGAGAGAGAGAGAGAGGAGGAGCAGTTCGTGAGCCAGGGAGAGATAGAGGAGGGGGCGAGAGCTTGCATCGCACAGAGTAAATATATAAATGGCAAGCACTGTCACACACTGTGAGTACCTCTTCACTGATTTCACACACGTCATGTTGATTTAGGGCTCAGAGAAAAGGGAATCTTTGACATACGAGTCTTTACCCTCTGATTTTGCTTCAGAAATAAACATCTCAACAGAGTATGGCAGCTGAAATGTAAGCATTTAGTGACAGGACGGAGAGAAATCGAGAAAACGTTCTACTTTCAGGCCCCAAACGTGCTGAGAAGCATGTCATCGTTTGTCTTTCGATGGCTGCGTTTTTCGATCTTATTCACGCACGCCTCCGCACATCAGCTGACTTTCCACATCTGCATGTCTGCAGACCGATTCTCGGTTTTATGTGGTTCGTAACATCACAGGCGTGCTCCCCCTCGTTTATCTGCAATAAACTTTGTACCCCACTCATACCTAGAGCGAAAACTGAGGTTTTGTTTTATTGGGTAATAAAGCAATAAAGCCACCAAAGCTGTTTCCATCCAAGTTGGGAATTTAATTTATTCGAAAAATCATAATATTGGGAAAACTGTTTGCAAATAAAACAATTTCCAGTGTTTAGGAAGACAAAATCATTGCTTGACGCAAAATAGAAATATTGTTTAATGACTTTTTAAATGGACATTTAGGAATTTATTTGGTAAATGACTTTTTATTGAAGTTTACTTGCATGTCTTGTAGTTTGCATGCGTGTCATCTTACTGTTTTTTAAATATATGTGACCCTGGACCACAAAACCAGTCTTATGTTGCACGGGTATATTTGTAGCAATAGCCAAAAATACATAGGATGGGTCAAATTTATTGATTTTTCTTTTATGCCAAAAATCATTAGGAAATTAAGGAAAGATCATGTTCCATGAAGATATTTTGTAAATTTCCTACTGTAAATATATTAAAACTTAATTTTTGATTAGTAATATGCATTGCTATGAACTTCATTTGGGCAAATTTAAAGGCGATTTTTCTCAATATTTTGATTCCAGATTTTCAAATAGCTGTATCTTGGCCAAATATTGTTCTATCTTAACAAACCATACATCAATGGAAAGTTTATTTATTCAGCTTTCAGATGATGTATAAATCTCAATTTCGAGAAATTTACACTTATGACTGGTTTTGTGATCCAGGGTCACATATAATATAATATAATATAATATAATATAATATAATATAACATTAACAGTGGCGTGCGAAAGTTTGGGAACCCCTTGCAGAGTCTGTGAAAATGTGAATAATTTTAACAAAATAGGAGATATTATATAAAATGCATGTTGTTTTTTATGTAGTACTGTCCTGAGTAAGATATTTTACATAAAGGATGTTTACATATAGTCCACAAGACAAAAAAATATTCAAAAGTTTGGGAAACCTTGGTTTTTAATACTGTGTGTGGTTACCTGGATGATCTACAACTTTTTTTTTGTGATGGTTGTTCATGAGTCCCTTGTTTGTTCTGAACATTTAAACTGAACACTGTTCTTTAGAAAAACTCTCCAGGTCCTGCAGATTCTTCAGTTTCCCGGCATCTTTTGCATATTTTAACCCTTTCCAGCAGTGACTGTCATTTGGTATCCATCTTTTCACATTGAGGACAATTGAGGGACTCAAACATAACTATTAAAAACAGTTCAAACATTCACTGATGCTCCAGATGGAAACACAATGCATTAAGAGCTGGGCAGTGAAAACTTTTTGAATTTGGAGATCAAGGTAAATTGTACTTAATTTGTCTTCAGGGAAACATGCAGGTGTTTTCTGTTGCTTCTAAAGGGCAGTAGTAAATGGGGGGAAAAAAAAAAAAAAAGATTTTTTAACAAAATAAGAAAAAAATTTGGACATCTTCATCTCGTTCAAAAGTTTTCACCCCCCAGCTCTTAATGCATTGTGTTTCCTCAATTGTCCTCAGTGTGAAAAGATGGATCTTAAAATCATAGAGTCACTGCTGGAAAGGGTTCAAATATGCAAAGGATGCTGGAAAACTGAAGAACAGTGCTCAGTTTTACTGTTCAGACAAACAAGGGATTCATGAACAACCATCACCAAAAAAAAAAAAAAAAAAAGTTGTAGATCATCCAGGTAACCACACACAGTATTAAGAACCAAACTTTTGAAGGAGGTTATTTTTATAATTTCAGCTATTTTTTTGTCTTGTGGACCATATGTAAACATCTTTAATGTAAAATATCTTACTCAGGACAGTACTAAAAAAAATAACATGCATTTTGTATGATTTCTCTTATATTAAAATTATTCCCATTTTCACAGATTCTGCAGGGGGTTCCCAAACTTTCGCATACCTCTGTATTAAATATATTTTATATAAAAAAAAAAAAAAATCTTTAAGCCTTTTGGATTTATAAAATTGTATTTTATTGTAATGAGTTTCATTGTATTTATGTATCCTCCCAGCATTTTTATGCAATATCACAGAATTTGCATAAAAAACTTGGAAAAACCTGGATAATGTTATGCATTGTTGTGGTTGTAGGCACTCTAAATCTTTTCAGGAAGCCTGTTCTTCAATACAAACTTTCAATAAGCTGTGTGATTATCCAAAGAACTCCCTAGCAGACGCTGCTAGACATGCTGTACCTTTGTAAAGATAATATTTTTCTCACGTCTTAAACAATGTGGCAACATTCAGAAGTGTGAAAGAAGAGTGTTTTTACAATACAGCTCTACATCTTGTGAAAATCTACAAGCTTTATGAAAGTGAAAATCAAACACGTCTGCTTAGCATCAATCCATTTCCCTTGCTTCAAAGAGATGCCTTGTTAATAAATCAATTTACATCTCAAGAAGGTAGATAAGAGTGTGTTATTTTCTCTCTGTATTGAGCCGGCATTAGATCTGGCTCGCAGTGTGATCCGATCCTCATCTGTTTTACTTAAATACCCTTAGATGTTGAATCCGCCGCAGGGTAATTGATGTTCTATTGGCTGCTGTTCCTCCTACAGATTACAATGAAGGAGCTGTTTTATTAGCTTTAATATGGACACAGAATTGGACACCCTAATAAGGCAGCGTTTTTTTTTTTCTGACTGCTTTCATCATTATTAAAGAAGAACATCTCTTATGATAATCACTGACAGCTACATTATGGCTTTCATGAACTGATGGTTACCAGTGAATGGAGAGATATTATGGTTAAGCTTAATTAAGCTTGTGCTTATTATGTTTTTTACGCTTAAAACCTTCATTACACACCCCTCTGATCAAACACAGTTCTTGAGTAGCAAGTAGTCAATGGCATGAATATGCTAATGTGTGTCTAAGACCTTAGCAGGGGACTGTGCAGTCTGATCTTTTACATTGAAGGGTTAGTTTGCTTAAAAAGTCTGTCAGAATGTACCCACCCTCATGTCATTCCAAACCTGACTGACTGACTTTCTTCTGTAGAACACAAATGAAAATAATTTGAAGAATGCTTCAACTGTTTTTATCCAGACAATGAAAGTTAATGGGCTCCAAAACTAACACTGACAAAGACATAGTTCAAAATTACACAGAAGACACAGGAAAATTGCAAAATTATAATAAAAGTATCCACTGTGGTAAAATTTTAGTTAAAGAATTATTACAAAACACTTCAAAATATAAACCCATTTCATGGTTTCTAGAGATCAGAGGTAACTTTTTTTCTTCAGCCAATTATACAATCGCATGCCTTGTTGAGGCAAAGTGATGTAACTTTTTATTCTGTTTATTCTGCTTAATTTTTGGTAATTGTTTAATTGCAGTTCATTCTTTCATCCTATTACTGAAGATTGTAATTCTATATATAATATTTGGTTCCACTTTATATTAGATGGCCTTAACTACTATGTACTTTTAAATTACAATCCACTTATTGTGTACATACATGTTTTTACATTGTACTTGTATTTTTAAAAATGTCTGCATGTAATTACATGTATATTACGCTGTTAACCCATCTGTACACCTTAACCCACTCTTAAACCTACCCACACCACCAAACCTCTACCCACCTGTACTCGTATCCCACATCAATAGCACCAAAAATGTTTTTCAATATGGTATGAATACAGGAAGTACATTTGTACTTATTTTTTTAAAGTGAAAGTATATAGTAGTTAAGGCCACCTCATATAAAGTGGGACCCAATATGTGACCTTGAAATTACGCTTTGAGACCCAAAAATTACGTTTTGATATATTTACGGTAGGATAGTGGAACATGATTTTTACGTAATATCCTTATGATTTTTGGCATAAAAGAAAAATGTGTCATTTTGACCAATACAATGTATTGCTGGCTATTGCTACAAATGAAGAGTTTATTTGCAAAAACATAACTCTGTTTTTGAAAATTTTCAAAAATCTTTAACATTTTTGATGTTATTATATTTTTATTATTTTATAGTGTTAGTTAGCTGTTTTTTGTTTGTTTTTTTTTCTTTTTGTTGTTTTTACTTTTACTGCCATTTTATTGAGATTAATTGAAATGCAAAAACGTGATTTTTGAAAATTGTTAAAAACTGAGTTCTTGCAGATGAACTTTTTAAATATACTTGAGCTACTTTTGACTGGTTTTGAGGTCCAGGGTCGCATATTTAATATAAGCTTAAATTTTAACATAAATACACCTCAAGCAACAAGTGTATATCTTTAAGGCTCATTTTGCTCCTACATATTTGATTTGACTTGAAGTTGAGTAAATGATGATGGAATTTAAATTTTGGGGTGAGCTGTCCCTTTAAGAAAATAAAGAGAAACAGTGTTGACGAAGCCGGCCAACACTTCTAACTCAACCCGTCTCACTTTATACATTCAGTCTCAGTGACAAATTGCCTTCAACAAGCTCTGGAATCCAGTATCACAGTATTAACCTCTCCATTAGCACCTCTGTAGACTCCCACAACGCCTCTCCCTTCTCTCCTCCTTGGGAACGATCAACCTTTTAGTGGTGATTAGAGACTGTGTTTGGGGAAGTGATTAAAAGGCCCCCTACGCAATTTAGCTGGAGCAAGTTAGCGCCAGTGGGGGAAACGGCAACATGGGAGCACGCATCCCACGGCAGCTGCTCCTAACAGTCTCCGCAGCCCTCTGCCCCCCAAACCGCAGCACCTGTCTGCAGGAGAGATGCGCACAGAAAGCCTCTTTATTCCCAGAAGGGCTCTTGCCTTTCTCTGTCTGGACTGAAGGATCCAGTTGTGATGTGTCTTGATGGGTTAATTATGAGAATAGCTCTGACAGTTGATATTCAGATCAAAGCGAACAGGCGTTCGGTCCCTCTCGGTCCCTCAGGCATATATGTATTCACACCAGCAGATAGCTATGCAGAGATAAGTGCCTGAGAGTGAGGCGGGAAGGCTAATTTATACCCCACACCTCCCAAGTCCTCCCTCACTCTCTCTCTCTCTCTCTCTCTCTCTCTCTCTTTCCGAACTCTTCCGCATCCAGCTCGCTCCCCCCCAAAATCATGCTTCTAAAAATTAAACGACTCTTAAGAAGTGAATGATTAATCTAATGAAGCTGCAGAGGTGTTCTACTTCTGCTAATGAAGCCTTGCATTCTAATAAGTCACAGGCATACACTGTAATCATAATTGAAATGCCAAGCAGGGTTAAAGACAAACTGTGATCGCAGATGTTGCAGCGCCAAGATATATATGTAGAAAGCGAACGAGTAGGCAGCGGCTGCTGGGGGCTTTTATTCAGAGCTCAGGGTCCTCGGATTCCAGCTAAACATCTGTTTTTCAATGGGCAATCGCTGTATCCTGAATACATATAACAGACTTCTCGGTTTTTACAAGCGCCTTGCAAGTTTCTATGCGTGCAGACTCCCCTATGTATGAAATGAAACACCTCCTCGCTCTTCGAGGAGTAAAAAATAAAAAGCTGGTTTGACACGAAGAGTTTGCATTTCTGATTCGCATTGTTTGAGGCCAAGAAAAGAGAGTAAATTATGAATGAGTAATGCTATTCAGACATTTAATCTGCGCAGCTGAATGGAGCTCCATGTGAATATATGACTCCATAGGTGACTGTACATTCCCCTCTGGGTCTCCTGGCGATTAAGTGTTCATGAGCATGTGTAGCTACACTCTCTCATGGCTATCATGTGTTTGATAGTTATAATGACGGGATAATGGCAGGCTTGTAGGCAGCCACTTCTCGTCACAGGATACCTATAGACCCGCAGCCCCTGACAGATTTACAGTGCGCAGTCAGCTGATACTGTAAAACAGTAAGGTTTTTATAGAGCCCTGGGCTCTGCTTAAAACAAGCCACCACATTCGTACTCCCCTCGCTTTCTGGGTCTAGCCTTGGGCCTGTACTGTCTGTGGGTGAGTTTTCCAGAGAAGTCGTAATTATCTGGTTAGTTTTGCATTCTGGTGTCGGTTCCGATCGGAACGCTTTGTTAACCTTCCCCAAAGCGCGCTGTATTACTGATTTCATCCATAATTATGTGGCTTTATACTTGTTGGGGGACAAAAAAAGCTTCTATTGTATTTCTATTCAAATGTGGGTTATTAGTAAATTTTAACCTGATGTTTCACAGTAAATTTGGTCTTGTGGTCCAGTCACATTTATCGGTGTTTGGTCAATTTCCTGTGGGTGAATTCCGGATGTTTATTTATATTTTAAAATTTGTTTTTGCATTTTTTCCTTCATTCAGATAGTACAGTTGAGGAAAGGACAGAAAGTGAGATGGTTGAGAGAGATGGTGATGGGTTTGGGAAATTATTTCGCGTCGACCAAATCATAGTCGCGCTACATGTCAGAGTGCTACCCATGAGGCAGTGGCGTTTCCTCCGAGAAGGCAAGGGAGCTAAATAAAGCTAAGCCAATGTTTAAAAATATCACTTTAAAAAGTACATAAGTCACTCGTTCTAAAGAAAACCATGTCCAACAATGACACCAGAAAGTAAAGTTACCGCGGGAGTCCGCGTCTCTCTCGCCTCCCCTGAGCCCATTGAGTTTTAACAGACCCCCTAAAACGTGAGTTTGGTGGGGGGTAATTGAGAATGAATGGGGGAAAATCACGTTAGAGGAGGAGATATGATCGGATATGACTGGTTATGTTTGACTGTGATTGGTGATAAATTGCAAATCAGTCTAAATGAACAATATTATGGCGTTAATGGGAAGAGTGATTTAAAAAAAATTATGTAAAAACTCACACTCTTTGCTATAACCACTTTGTTACATCAAAATAAGACTTAAAATGGCCTGAAAACATGATCTATGGGAGTTTTGAGTTTTTAATTAACTTGGTGAAATTTAAAGTAGATCTCTGACTATGACCAGTATTTACAGAGCTTTAATGACTTTAATGTTCCAAAAAAAAAATCAAAAATAGTTCAAATATAACTATTAAAAAGAATAGCTGAACATAAGTTTAAATTGTTACTGCCTCAAGCTATAATTTTGAAATAAATGTCAAATGCTTAAACTCTAACTTAATGAGATTCATACTTTGCTTTAATACATAGAATATTGATAATATTGTGAATGTATCCAATCATTTCAATAGGAATCTAAACGATTGGGAACTACCCATGCAGATTTCGCAAAAATTTGGCCAACAGACAGCAACTTTGGTTTATAATTGACTTCTGTGTGAGCTGTGTTTCTTATATTGCTACACTATTGACAATAGTAAAAAGGACCTTTTTTGCCTGCTCCTTTAGTGTTGTGTTATTGAAAAATGTGAATCACTGAGCCAATTTCACTTGCAATACAAATGCAAACGAAAACAACTGTCTGGCAGTGTAAACTCACACCAAAGTCAATATCTTGAACAGCAAGTGCTGCAGTAAGCTGATTGAATTCGTTCGGCGCTCTGCTGATTGGCCAGACTGCAGGAAAGCGGACCCTTTTAGTCGAGTGGGGAGGGAGACAGAGGTGATGAGGCAGCTGGGCCTGCCTGGGACACCACACTACCTCGCCTTTAACAAAACTGTCAAGGGCTGGTGACTGCCGAGGCCAAGCAGCTTCTCTAGCCTGCTTTTGGCAAGGGGACGAGTGGACATGTGACAGACTCAAAGCTTTGGCAGAGTCGCACTGCCTCAGACCCTCTCACTGGGGCTTTGTGTGACTGGGGGTGGGGGGATGGTATCGAACCACCAGCACTCAACCCTTTAGACCAATCCACCCCCCAAAACCAGCACCGGCACCACCCATTCCACACACTCCCCCCGTCCCAGCCCAGCTCCTTCTGTCCAGTGCCAGCTGGGAGGTGTGAGGACTAGGAAATGCAGATGATCTCACTCAATTCCCTAAACATCAAGCACTCAGATTATTTTTATTTATCACATTCAAATTATTCATAAATATATGTATGCAATTGAGTGTGAAGTGATATATAAAGACGACATATGTTGATTTATATTAAGACAACAAAGTATTTGGACACTTTTTGGTTGTCAAATGTTAGTGAACTGACGTCACCCATGAAAAATCACTTGGGATTAGTTGCTAAAAAGTAATTGCAAAGTTACTTCTGAGAGAGGTTATAGCATTATTTAGTTGCAGGTGCCATTTGAACTAATATTTTATTATTCGATGCAATGAAATTTATAAATTTTGGTTTCCAAATATACTTTTGGACCTACTGTAGGTGTGGACAGCGCTCTGATCTGCATGTCTTACAGAGCCCACTCCCACTTGGTCAAAGCTGGCACCCCAATCAGGATCTTGTACTTTGACTTCTTCAGTGCCCTCAACATGCCTCTCCGACTTGGTAACAAGCTCAGTGCGATACCGGTGAACGCCTCCACAATCTCCTAAATCATAGACTATTTTACCAGCAGGCAGAAGTTTGCGAGGCTCCAGGGAGAGAGCGTGGAGGTGGTGTAGTTCTACAGGTTGCTTGGAGTCCACTTAAACAGCAGACTGTACTGGACAAACAAGTAAGCTGTGCAATACAAGAAAGGTCAGATCAGGAGGCACAGGTTTTTTTAACTTGTACTATACCCTGCTACAGGTATATTTTACTATTTTATTTAGTGCTTTTATAGACAGAAATGTTCTGTTAGTCTCAGCTCTATTACTGGACTCACTAGAAGTCATTAGAGTCAAATTCAATAAACAATACTGTTCTTCCTCATAAACATGCTTGAGGTATTGTGGTAGTAGTACAGACTTGTTCCACAACAGTATTATGAAAGGGTTCCTATAAAAAAGAAAAAACAGAGCCAAATGATGTTTGAATGTGTTAATGGTTCTTGTATCAGCATTCCGTACATAGCATACAAAAATACTCTTGCCTGAATTTTCTATTCTTACTATTTGGCAACACATCTTAAGAATCTACAGCGTGACTAGTGTAAATAGATTCACAAACAAATGACTCTTATGAGCCAGTTCTTTTTTTAATCAAAATTTCAGTGTGACCAGTGTTGTCCGATTCCCAAACGAATGACTCTTATGAGTTTGTTCTTAGTGAATCAGAAACTTACCGTGCAACAAGTGTTGCCTGATTTCCAAATGAATGATTCTTATGAGCTGACAGTGAATCGGAAACGCATAGTGTGAAACAAAAACATACAGCTTGACTAGTGTAGTCAGATTCACAAACAAACGACTGTTGTGAGCTGGGTCTTTTTGAATCAAAAATAAAGTCTGATCAGTTTTGTCCGATTCCCAAAAAATGACTCTTATAAGCTGGTTCTTAGTGAATCAGAAACATGCTGCCTAATTTCCAAACTAATGATTCTTATGAGCTGACTCTCTTAGTGAATCAAAAATATACAGTGCGACACGTGTTGTCCGATTCCCAAATGAATGATTCCTATGAGCTGACTCTTAGTGAATCACAAATATACAGTGCGACACGTGTTGTTCGATTCCCAAACAAATGATTCTTATGAGCTGACTCTTAGTGAATCAAAAATATACAGTGCGACACGTGTTGTCCGATTCCCAAATAAATGATTCTTATGAGCCGGTTCTTAATGAATCAGAAAGATACAGTGCGACACGTGTTGTCCGATTCCCAAATGAATGATTCTTATGAGCCGGGTCTTAGTGAATCAAAAACATACAGTGCGACAGGTGTTGTCCGATTCCCAAATGAATGATTCTTATGAGCCGATTCTTAGTGAATCAAAAACATACAGTGCGACAGGTGTTGTCCGATTCCCAAATGAATGATTCTTATGAGCCGGTTCTTAGTGAATCAAAAACATACATTGTGACACGTGTTGTCCGATTCTCAAATGAATGATTCTTATGAGCCGGTTCTTAGTGAATCAAAAACATACAGTGCGACAGGTGTTGTCCGATTCCCAAATGAATGATTCTTATGAGCCGGTTCTTAGTGAATCAGAAATATACATTGTGACTAGTGTAGTCAAAATCACAAACGAATGACTTTTATGAGCTGTTTTTTTTAATCAAAAACTTATGGTGCGACCAGTGTTGTCTGATCCCCAAACAAATTACTCTGAGGCAGTTCTAAATGAATGTAAAACATACTGTGTGACTAGTGTAAATGAACCAAACCCATACAGCTCTGTCAGTTCCCGAATCGCTCTGAATGATTGATTATTTTAAATGGTTCTTTTTAGGGAATCAAACACGTACAGTTTGCATTCAGTTATGTTGTATGACTATATTAGCTAGTAAGCCACAGAAATACATTTTTAATATACAGAGATAGTTATACGTTTGTTTTTATGCCTTAGTTATGTCTTTAGTAAATCTATTTGCCTTTTCTGTAAAACAACTGTTTTACTAAATTGTGAATTTCTGAATGACTGCCTGCCTCATTTAGTCCTGAAGCAGCATTTGAATGCTAAAGAGACCGTACATTGGTATCACCTCTGTAGCTCTCATTTCCTCTAGCAGAACCTATTTTCAAATCATCAGTTATGACATTTCTTTTGTTTTTGTTGACAATCAGTTACATTTCAACTTGTTTATTCAAGCATTTGTTCTCTCCCATTATTTTAAACAACTGTCCAACTTTTGTCCACCTTTTTTCTTGAAAGAAATTCTGTGCATTGCAAATGCAGCCATTTGTAGTACATCAGCGGATCGCTTTAAAGCCACAGAGCGATACATGCGTCATTTTAGTATCTTGTTAGCATTTAAACATTTCATTGGAATGAATACGTGAGTCATGAGTGATGTGATTACACATGACATTTAGCATTTCCGCACAACAGCCGTTCTGAGTGAGATGTAGTTGGCAATTGCAGTCACTAAACGCACTCAGTAGGTATGACGATGACTCAGGTGCGTGTTTTACAAGGTGCAATATTAAAGTAAATCTAATCTGATCTGGAATAACTTAATATTTGCTTCTTACCTTCTAGTATGTGTTTGATTTTTTTCTCTGGCGCAGACCGAAGACATTGAGGAGATTGCGAAGAAGGCCCAAAGCTTACCCAAAGTGAACAAGAAAAGGCAGAGGATCGTCGTCTTCACCCAAGGCAAAGAAGGAACCGTAATGACCAAAGGTGCGTGGGTCAGATTTCATCTGTTCAGAATTAGGTTTTCATAATCACGCCTTTAGATCGGGACCGCCTCGTGTTAAAAAGAAATAACACAACCCCCAGAAACACTTTTAGTTATTTACAGTTGGAATGATGTTGATAGATTTCCTCTGTAAACATTAGTGAATAGCCTCAAACAAGGTCATCTTAAGAATAGAATGCCGTTCTCTCTGGCGGCTTTCGATGTTGCTCAGTGTGAAATGAATTCGCCCTTGGCAATGACCTCCTATCTCTCAGATGCAGAATTTGAATCCAAAGGGCTGTTGCAGTCACATTGCTATGGTAACTGAGTGGTGGGGGATCTTTCTGTGGAGTGGATAAGTTTAACCGAATAGTGGGGAAAGCATAACAGTTGTAGCTGATTAAACCAGCGGGGTTTGAAGTAGAAAGCGGGGAGGCGGCAGGAATGTAAAGGGGACAGGCTGAGCTGTTTATGCTCTTCTTCTCCTGCTCTTCATTTCTTCTCCTTTTGCACCTGCCAGAACGGCATTCCTCGCTTTACAGTCCGCCAGTGCCCAGTCTCGGCTAAATTCCATTTGTTCAGGATAATTCGCCTTTTATTGCCTTTTGTATTTTGATTCATTGAATTTCACAGTGTTCTTACAATGAATTCCGTCGAGGTTGGACATTATTTAAATCTCTCGGGAACACAATGAGCGGCTGCCCTTGCAACGCTCTGGAGACCCTGGAAAAACAATGAGGTAAACATGGTACATGACCTTTAGTGTGTGCCTAGACGCAAAAACCATCAAGAGGTTTGGCTTAGCAGTTGGCATACTGTATATGCGCCAGCTAGTTGAGTCTTGGTGCTAATGCAAGAAACAAAAGTTTGAATCCGGCCTGCGTCCATCATTTTTTATGGTTTTGAAAAGTCACTTATGCTCACCAATAGTGATGGGAATAACAGCGTTATAAATGAGCGGTGTTACTAACACTGTTATTTTTTTCAGTAATGAGTAATCAAACGAATTACCGCTTCCCGTTACAACATTGTTACCGTTACTGACAATTTATTATAACATTATTATAATTTTATTTTGCGCAGCATACCTGTATTTGATGAACCGTAAACTCTAGTGTGAAGGCACACGACTAGCCGTTGATTTGTCTCACACACATGCAAAGAAAGATACAAAGCGAGAGAGTCTTACATACCATGCAGAATTGATGCACTACATGTAAACGATATTCTTCGTTGTGTTTTTCCCTCAAAATAACAGTTTCTTTTGGAGTTCTTCAGGTTTTAGGAACTGTCGGTTTCTCCGGTAGTAGGAATTAATGCGCAAACAGCAATCTCATTGGCTGGCGCTTACCTGTTATCGTCCCTGTTTTGATTTCAGCAAATCAGTTTGAGCGAACGCAAACATGATTAATATTCATGAACCCAGCAGCTCATTAAAACTTAGTGCGTTTTATATTGTTATTAGTAGTAGAATTTGAATCTTATCAGTATTTTATTTTATTTTTTTTATTTTTTCCCTTCTTTATAGAAACACTAAATGACAATCTCTTAAGCATCACCACAAGTCCTAAGTTCAGTCAACATGACAAATATGCAAATATTTGATGGGTGTCTCTCACGTTGTCCTACAGCAACATTAAAAGAGTGTAGATTAGTGTTTTATAATAATAATTTATTCTATTTAGTCTCCATTTAATTTATTTAACATGTTTAATATTTGGGACATCCAAGTTATTTGACATATTTTAACATTTTTTAAAACAAGTAACGCAGTTGTTACTTTCCCTGGTAATTAGTTACTTTTTGAATGATGTAACTCCGTTACTACCGCAGTTACTATTTGTGAGAAGTAACTAGTAATTATAACTAATTACTTTTTTAAAGTAACATGCCCAACACTGCTCACCAAGGCTGCATTTATTTGGTCAAAAATACAGCAAACAAGTAATATTCTGAAATATTATTAGAATTTGAAATAGCTGTTTTCTACTTTAATATCTATTAAAATGTCATTTATTCCCGTACTGGCAAAGCTGTTTTTTTTTAGCAGCTATTACTTCACTCTTTAATGTCAAATAATGGAAATCATTCTAATATACGGAGTTTGATGCCTAAAAACATTTCTTATTAGAAATGTTATAAATAGTTGCTGTTTAAATAGTGCTGTTTAACATTTTTGTGGAATTGTGGTGTTCCTTGAAATAGGAAGTTCAAAAGAAAACAGCGTTTATTCGAAATGAAACAACATATAACATTTCATAACATTATAAATAGCTTTACTGTCACTTTATCAATTTAATCCATCCTTGTTGAATAAAAGTATTAATTTCTTTGAAGAAAAATGTTTTGAATGGTAGTGTATGTCATCTTGTTTTTAAATCAACTTTAAAGCATTTTTATTTCCTCTAGCACTACTTAATTAATGGTTTAATTAGATTTAATGTTTATTTTGTTGTCAAAGCTTATTTTTACACTGTAAAAATGAATCATGGGTCTTGTAATTTTCATTTAATTACAAAATTAAGGTGATAATTAAAAATAGTGTGTATATTTCATTGAAGAAATTGTGGTTCAGTGTTGTATAGAAAATATTGTATTAACTTTTTACTAATAAAACCAAGAGGTATGTTTTCCTCTTCCTCTTTTTTTAAGGAAACAAGCAGTTTTGAGGCTTAAATTGAGGAACTGATTAAAATGAAAAAAAAAAATTAAGAAGAATTAGCTAAATTATGCAGTTTTATTTAGCCTGTGATTGTTAGTTCACATGTAAATATTGAAATATTGAGTGCTATCCTATGTGTTTTTGAGTAAAAGGAAACTATTGTTTAATGTTCAGTTATGTTTGACATTTGAAAGAGTTTATGTTGAAGTTTCTATCATTACCTTTGTGCAGAAGAGCAGAGTTTATGGTTATGGACATCTGCATATACTCAATGAGCAGTAGCTTTGCTAATGCTAGTGCGGTAACAAGTTTTTTCCTACTTGAGTCTTTTAATTGTACAAAATAACTCAGTCAGATACAAACAGGCCTTACGCAAAATGAGAATCAGCTTAAATTAGCACATTACTCTAATAGTATTACATTTATTGTGTCATAGATTAAATCATTTAGGAGATTTGACCTGATTTATTCAGGTAGATTCCATTAAAAATCAAACCTTAAAAATATTGTGTAATATTGTTATCATTTTTGTCACCATTTTCACTTATTTGCCAATGGTGACGTATGTGACTGAGGTTGCCGACAGCTGATCAAGACAATAAAAAACAAAATACCATGTTAAGGTTGTTCTGATTTTACACGCCTCACTCTAAGATCGCTTGTGACTTTAACACGACATCCCGATGACACCGCAGGCCTCTCTCCGAGTCCCTCGCCCCTGTTAGCTTATAGGTCTAATCCTATTCACAAGTCTGCTCTACAGGATTGAAGTGTTGTTAAACAGAGCTGTCGCAGAGCTCTGTATTATACAATTTACACAACATGTTACCAGAGTAACGCGGCAAAGCTGGCTGTATTGGTTCCACTGCGCTGCGTTTATCACACAAACGCTAATAGCATTAGTCCCCCTGGGCTGATAAGGCTGCTCAGAGGAAAGCGCTACAAGACAATCCTTCCCTTTTGCTACAGAACCGCCTCGCTCCCACTTGTTCCTAGCTAACTTTCACAGCCTAAGCGTCGGCTTTAGAGAAAATACTCTCCTGGAGGCATTCTACACCGAGCTGAGGAAAAAGGCGGGCTCGGCTAACCTCCCGCAGCCCTTTCATAAGGAGCCGCGGGGTCGGCGGCAACCCCCGGCGAACCTGTGCTAAGTGAGCGAGGACGCCTCGTACGAGGTAGTCGGCCGTAAAAAATGTCAGGCGTCGCACGAGCGCCGAATAAGTGGGTTCAAATAGCAGGGGCGACGGAGAAGGAGAGGGACGTTATTGCTCCCCGCTGCCTCCGCCAATAAACATCAATATAAAAGAGAATTGAAGATTTGCTCAACCTCCCAGAGGCTGTGCTCTGATGCCGTCTGATCTCTACATTTCATTTGCAATTTGCTCTCTATGTGGGGATGTGATCATTCAGCAGGCTCTGAATGTCACAATGAAGTTGTTTTAATGGTGATTAAGAAGGCTGGGATGATAGGCCCTGGGGGCGACGCTCCAAAGAGATGCAGATTTGTTATTGTGTAGTTCCTCTTTGTGCGCGCCGGCTTTCTCTCGCGGCATAAACGCAGGCTGTCCTCGCCCCTCCACATTAATTTCCTTAATGAAAGCTGCCAGAAGAGGAGCCCTTAATGAAGCACCTTTGTGACATCGCTGAACAGAGCGCGGCCCTGCTGGCGCACCTATTACAGGCTCGTATGAAGAGCGCGGCGCCCACGGTCTTTGATCTAATGATGGCTGAGTGTGCAGGGTCGCCCAGGGGCTCCGGCAGGGACGACAGCGTCACGGGGAGGAAGAGAGTCTGTGATGTTCTATTAGTACTTTCCCTCCTCCGTGAGTTCACGTATTAAGCTAACTTAATCGCGCTCTTCGTGACCGCCTTGCGAAATAGAACGTCCCGTTTAATCCCAAACTACTTGATGGGTAGGAATGTAGCCCAACGAGGGCAGGTTGACAGTTTCGGGCTGAGTCTTTGCTGTTTGCACTGAGTCATAACTCATAAGTGTTGTACTTTACTCTAACTTCCTGGAACTGAGGTTACAGAGAGATAACCTTTGTTGTGTTCCTTTTAATATCACAAGAAGTGAAACTAACACCACAACAGGAGGGGTGTCTTTGCATTTCTGCAGAGAGTGTGAGAGCGAGCAAAGCTGCTGCAGTTTTATTTCTGGTCGACCTGTAAACTCCACCGCTCAGTGATATCTGGACGTGACCGTATCCTTATCTTATCTAGACTGGAATGCACTGGGCTTAGATGTGGTTGTCCCAACTCAAGCACATGATGTGATTTAAAGGGATAGTCTACCCAAAAAATGACAAATGTCATCATTTACTCACCCCTTTTGTCTATGGGTTACCAAACTTGATCCTGGAGGTCTGGTGTCCTGCAGAGTTAGGCTCCAACTTGCCTCAACACACCTGCCTGGAAGTTTCAAGTATATTAAGACCTTGATTAGCTGGTTCAGGTGTGTTTGATTAAGGTTGCAGCTAAACTCTGTAGGACACCGGCCCTCCAGGATCAAGTGTGGTGACCCCTGCCTTATGTCATTCCAAACCGGTATGGCTGACTTGTATGAATGTACGGCTGACTTATGCAATGTTCTTCTCCAGAGTTTTCCTGATGTTTTGCAGGTGCAAATGCATATTACCTGGTTGTGATAAATTACAAAACAGCTTGGTTTCCTTAATTAAATGTATTTCCAGCGAGTGGGCGTGGCTTCAGCGCTGACAGCGGACACGCCCCCAGCTTTTGAGAGCAGAAATGTTTTAATACCTTATTTTATTTACTTGGTGGATTTTTTTTGTCATTCAAATTTAGCTGGGTGGTTACACATTTTACTGTGGTGTGACAAACTCAGAACACATATTTACTAGTGCTTTTCACAGACTTTTAAAAAAAACTTTTTGAGCTCATTATTTTAATCAAAACGTCATTATTCCATTAGACTTTTTCGTGGTGACATATGCGGGACTTCTCCAATGATTTAGTCTGCATAAACCCCTTTTATTTTTTTAAAAGCAACTGTAAGCTTGTATTCAGATTTGCTTCCATCCAATCAACAACCAATGTAAAGAACCAAGTTCTGCCCTACATTATTTTTTTCTTTTTCAATAATCAATGTACTTTTCAAGTTCCAACAAAGGCTCACTGGAAATACGTGCCTCTATATACATTTCTAAAAACTGTTTAAAAAAACGTACCTGTATGTACAAATCACTGCAGATTCCAGTTAAAATAAACACTAGATGCAGTAAAACTCTCGCTTTTATTTTTCACGCAAAGTATGATTTACAGGTACAGATTTTTGATTAATAAAGCCTTATTTTCACACAATTACTTGCAGAATATTATGTTATGACTTAAAAAAAAAAAATGTTGTCATCTTGCGCAACTTGAAAACTGATAACTTTGAACGTCGTCTAGGGTTGGGTACGGTTCATATTTTAACTGGGACGGTACTTTGTGTGATAACAAAACATCTATTTCACTGAAAAAATAAGCCCAAAACAGGTTAGTTCTTTTAAGTTTCCCTCTTTTCCTCACTTTCCTTCTCTCTTAAGTAACTTGTAAAGACGCCTTGTGCATTTTACTTTCAAATTAGTGGTAAATCGGCATCAAGTTTTCCCTCTTTTCCACGCTTTCCTTTGCTTTTAAATAGCTTGTAAAAGTGCCGTGCACATTTTACTTTCACTTTCAAATTAGCAGCAATACGCCGTCGATTCAATTCAAGCAACAAGAAAGTACCACGTCAAACTCATTGAACTTTTATTAACAAAACAAATAAAAATAAAAGCAGCAAACACTGTAGAACCAAATGTTTTAAAACCAATGTTTTTTTTTTTTAAAAACTTCCAAAATCACCTTAGGTGAATGGCAAAAGTCAACAGGCTTTTCAAAATTCAAAATATTGCCAAACAGGCACTTTTGCATTTTGTTTCTACTGCCATCGCCTTGTCTTTCTCACCTCACTCTTCTTGTTAGTCAGCTCAACTCACTCTCCTCACTTGATAAATTAAATCGGGCTCCTGCTGCTGTTCTGTGATGTAAACAAAACTGTGTCTCCGCCATTCATGTGTACCGAGGCAAGTGGAATATGCAGGATTCATATTTAAACTGTCTTTTTGCATTTTAATGTTTACAGACACTAGTCTATATCGCAATTCTAATTAAGTGACAGACCTACGTTTGATTTATTCATCTAAAAATAGATGAATTCCAATGAATAAAGCAGTTCCGTTTTTATAAATTAACTCCGCAATCTCGTCTGCATTTTTGCGGAAACCATATGGCCCTAGAAATGTAACCACGCTTCAGATCATTTCGGTTTGTCCTGTGTTTTGAACGAGTTGCAGGGGTGACATCACGTCTCATGAAACTACAGTTCTACAAAACACCTCAAATTTCACCTTATGCATTTGTCATCACAATCGGTTAGGTTTATGGTTGGGTGTGGTATAGGGGATGTTTCTGACACAATAGAGCATTAAGCTTTAGCGACACTACCTGGATCTTTGAATTCTGAACAGCCACAATAGGTACCTCAAGCAGCGGAATAAAAACACAGCAATACGTGCTTGTACCAACATAATAAAAACGTGCCATGGTCACGTATTGATTGTGTGTTTTAGCGCCACTCTCTCGACATTTCACTTGGAAACTGCCGCAAAATGCACAGAAAGGTACGTGATTACGGTGTTGCAGAAATTAATATAGACGCACGTATTTCCAATGAGCCTGGGTTGAAATGTTCTGTTGCTACTTCTGTGTCATTGTGACTCTGGAAGTGAGAGAAATAAATTCCCTTAACTTCAGTTGCGAATAATTCTAAAGTCGCTCCATGTAATCCGTTTTGTTTTTGTCGTCCTACTAAAGAGGAACATTTTCATTCCTGCTCCTGGAGAGGTGCTGCTCGTCTTGAAACTTATTCAGGAGGAATGTGTCTAATGCGCTGTCAGATTTACCTGCACCTAATGAACTCCCTAGAGGAGCCTTTTCGTTTCAGTCTGTTTTCTTCCATCTCCGTGAGCCCTTAGCAAAGGTCATTATGCGCTCATAAACGCACACGCTCTTCCTGTGTGTGTGTGTGTGTGTGTGTGTGTGTGTGCGTATGTGTGTGCGTATGTGTGAGTGTGAGTGTTCGCACTCTCCCTCGCATTTTTTTTTAGTGTTATGTTAGGGCTATTATTCTGTAATGTTTGCCCGTCCTTGTTTGTGTCTCATTAATGCAATGCACCTTCGACGCAGCTGAGCTAAAACAGAAACGCTGTAAGTTAGTGGCTGCTTGTTTTGATAGGCTTTAAAAGCAGAAGAAAAATGCTTGGAGTTATAAGACGTAACATTGATTGATTACATAAACGGCCTCTGCGATGCCTTTACTGACACAAGGTGGACTGAACTTTCCTGTTCAGGCACCATTGTTTGGAGTTAAAAATTAATAGGTAGACTAATAATTAGTTATGATTTCATATCTCATTTCTGACTTTATTTCTCACAACTACAATATTGTTTCATAACTGAAACTATTTTTCACAGTTGAGACTTTCTCAACATTTTTCTTCACATATTTAGCAATGTGAGTTGAGTAATTGTTTTATCTTTTTATCATCTCTTTTTCTCATGACTGCAACTTCATATTATTTTGTTTTGATTTCAAATCTTACAAATTTCCCACAGTTTCAACTTAATATCTCAGTTACAAATTTGTCTGCTATTTACTGCTTATCATATGACTATATATCTCACAATTGAATCTTTGCATCTCCTAGCTGCATCCTTAATTCTCATAATTGTAACTTTAGATCTCAAAAGTGTGACTTTTTACACTCCCAGTCAAAAGTTTTTGAACAGTAAGATTTGAATGTTTTTAAAGGGGTCATCGGATGCAAACTTCACTTTTTCATGTTGTTTGAACATTAGTGTGTGTTGGCAGTGTATGTACACATCTACCCTATAATGATAAAAATCCATGCAGTGGTTTTTAATTAATCTGTAAATATAATATCCCCTTTTTCAAATCAAGCCGTTCTCAGATGCCTGTCTGTCACGATAGTTGATTGACATGAGCTCTTACCTCAGACCAGCTGTCACAGTCCAGTAACTTTCCTTGTTTCGATGCCGAAGCAGGGATGTAAGTTAGACAAGAATATCTCCAATTGAGCGATTGAAGTGTTGTGTTGCTGGATGTAATAATGAACATAGTGGTCGTCATTTACTCCGACATCTGAGTCGCTGAAGATGCAGTGGATTACTTTTATTTGTTAAGGGAATGCGCCTCCCGATCTACATATATCCGTCTATGTTCGCGCGAATCATTCGTGATCCAGCTTCACTTACAGCAGAAGTGTGTATAAGCGTTTTTAAATGAATCTTTGCGATGGCCTTTCCTTATAATGTGGTAGTTAGGAAGTTTAGCGGCTCGTTTAGCGGCTAAATGCGGCTCGTTTAACGGGTAAACGCGCTCGTCATTCCACAGGGAGAAGAGAGGGGCGGGGTGAGCAGAGCTCATTTGCATTTAAAGGAACAACCCCTTAGAATGCGATGATTTTTGCAGAGCTCATTTTGACAAGGTAAAAAGGGTGTTGTTTTACACAACCATTGAGAATTTTTAATCAAAGTATATTAGAGATTTTTCATTAAGACCCTAAGAATCATATCAACTTGTGGAAAATGGGCATCTGATGACCCCTTTAAAGAAGTCTTTTCTGCTCACCAGGCCTGCATTTATCTGATCCAAAGTACAGCAAAAACAATACAATTTTGAAACCTTTCCAATATGCTGATTTGCTGTTCAAGAAACACTATTTGTTTATCAATAATTTAGAACAGTTGAGTTTATTTTTTTGATTTTTTGATGAATAGAAAGATCCACAGCTCAGCATTTATTTGAAATAAAAACTTTTGTAACATTATATACTATACCATTCAAAAGCTTTATAATAAAAAATTATAAAGTCTTAAATTATAAAGTAGTTGTTGTTGTTGTTGTTTGTTTTTTAGCAAGGATGCTTTCAGTTGATCAAAATATGATGATAAATACATAAATGCTGTTCCTCTGAACTTTCTATTCATCAAAGAAATCTGAAAAAAATTCTACTCAGCTGTTATCAACATCATAATAATAATAATAAATATTTTTTTCTGCAAATCAGAATGTTAGAATGATTTCTGAAGGATCATGTAACTTGAACAATGATGCTTAAAATTCAGCTTTAAAATCACAGGAATAAATTACATTTTAAAACGTATTCAAATAGAAAACAGCTCATTTAAACAGTAAAATTTCACATTTTTTTATGTTTTTGCTGTACTTTGGATCAAATAAAATGCAGGCTTGGTGAGCAGAAGAGACTGTTTTTTATTTTAAACTCGTAATTACCGTTTTTACTTTGAGGTGGAAACAAGCTGGCTTTTTCAGTGTTTCATTTTCATATTTTATTTATGACTTTATCTCACAGCAGCAGTATTGCTTTTCAGAACTAAGACTTTATTTCTCACAACTGTAAGCTTATTTCTCATAATGGACGTCTCAAAATGTGAAATTTTATTTCTGTTTATTGTTTTTTTTTTTTTTTTTGCAACTATTAACTTTATATTTTTATTGTACCTCTTCATGTACCTTGAACTATTCTTCATAATTGTGACTATCCATCTTATATGTACAACTTTATATACTTTTAATGTTTTTTTTATTTTATTTTAAACTCACGATTAACTTTATTTTTACTCTGAGGTAGAAACAAGCTGACTTTCTCACAGTTGCGATTTCATATTTTAATTGCGACTTAACTGTAAGCTTATTTCTCAAAATGTGACATTTTATTTCTATTTATTGGTTTTTGAACTATTAACTTTTTATTGCATCTCAATTTTGCTTGAATTTGTGACTGTACGTCTGATATATACAACTTTATATCTCACAATTGTGACTTTTTTTATTATTATTATTTTAAACTCCCAATTACCTTACTCTGTGCCGGAACCAACTGTAATGTATTTAGTCTATTTCTGAGCAGAGATTTTGAATTCACCTCATGAAATGCGAGCTTACGCGCCGCATTCATTCAGTATCTCGCTCGTGATGGGAAGGGCAACGGATGAAGACCTCCTCACGTCCGCCAAATCGATCGTGACATCATCACCGCTCGTCTTCAGCTAATTAGCATGGCTCAGAGGCGAGGGGATCTGATCAATGTCTCGCTTTGAAAAGGGCAAAACTGCCTCTTAAAGCTCTCTCCGTCCCAGACTCCTCTGATTATTTGTGCTGGTTATCTCCCGCCACTCTCGGCATGGTGGGTGCCCTTTATTAGCAGCTAAATGTGTTTGTCACGCTCATGTTTCTCTGACCAGCCCTAGCGTGGAGATAGTGGATCAGAGAAAAGAAGGCAAGTGAGGGCAGTTTCCTCAGTCTGTTTGCCAAGAGGAGGGCCATCCTTGTTTACTCCTTGGAGCTTTTGTTTGGCTCCGGAGCCGACGAGAAGTGGATTTGAGAGGAATAATCTCTCACCGTTCCGCAGCTGTCTGAAGGCCTTGAATCTCTCTCTCCCGCTCATTGGTTTTGTGTCATGTCTCATTGTGTGGCGAATAGCTTGTCATTCAGTAGCTCAGGTATCTATTGGAGACGTGAAACATTTCTGTTGCTGTCTGAACAGCCGAATAATAATCCACCACGCCATCGCTTTTGGAAAGTCGCAGTGATATATTGGAAACGACAATGCCTAAGATACAGTAAAAGAGTAATTATCGCATGACCCGAGGCGTTCACGGTTTTGGCTTGTCACATTACGAGCATAATCATATTACGCCGCACATAACCAGTGATAACAAGAGAATTTATTACACATAATTGGCGTGACTCCACAGAGCTGTAAATGTTGCGATGGCTTTTTCTGACGCTCGGGCTCTATAAATAGTCGTCACGCATGTGACACATGTTTTGTCTTCGCCGGCCTGTTTTATTTTGAGCCGGTCCGATACGTGTTTACAATGCTGCTTGTTCCTGGAGAGCCTTTTGCGAGCAGAGCTGCGGTTTCCTCTTCCTCCTGAGAGGCTGTGCCAAAGGGATACAAAACCCTGAAAGCAACATCTCACTTCTGATCTGCGCACACAAGTGTCAAACGCAGCACCAAAAAGAAACAGCTGTACAAGAGCTATTAATATAACCTCACAGCTCGGGAGGTGTAACTTCGTTGCCCCTTTTTTTCCGCTCCCTGGATAGTCACGCAGAGCGAAGCATTTTCACTTTCTGCATGAACATGTAAAGCGAAGAATGGCAAAACCACAAAAGCGATGGAACTCCCTGTGAACTGCCCAGAGACTGTGTTTACAGGGACGACCACAAGCCAGTAACAACAAAGACAGGTTTTGGCAGCAAAGTTTTAATTGCCATGCCTATTAAAGAGCGCTGCCAATGGCCTCTTTTGTGTTATACATTAACATGAAATTGGTCCTGGAACGCTCTCAGACTAACCAAAGCAGCATGTTGAGAGCCAAGTTCAATAATATGTTTTGAATAAAGATGTGATGTGTTCTCTCCGGTTTGATGAAATGGAAGGAGATGTCCATCAAGGATGGTTTTGGGGGGAACGAGAGCAGAATGTAGCGCTTTAGGAATTTAATTTCTGTTTTTATTTGCCCTAGTTTGCTCTCGCGTGCTTATATAAATTGTCCTCATTCACGTTGGAGCAGAACCTCTTGTAAAACCTTAATTCAGAAATGATTCATTTTTACTCTTTAAATGATTTAATTTCCTTTGTTCGACAGACTTGTCTTTTCCCACATACTGTTTTGCCACTCAGGAATTGGGTTAGTATTCTGGTTATTTGCTTTGCCTTTAAAAAAAAAAATTTGATTGATTCCGTTAATGGTTCCTTTTGTTTATTCTTAAGTGTTTCCTGTACTACAGTTAGGGGCGCTACAACAACACTACTAAATCTACTGCGCCAAACAGTGTGATTCACAAACAAATAACTCTGAGCTGGCTCTGTTTAGTGAGTAAAAACACACAATGTAACAGTTTGATTCCCATTTGAATGACTCTTATGAACTGGTTCATAGTGAATCAAAAATATACTGTGCAACCAGTGTAGTGTGATTCTCAAATGAATGACTCTTATGAGACAGTTCTTTGTAACAAATAAAACCCACACAGCTTGAGCAGTGTACTTTAACCGCTGAGTCTAATGATTCAGATCTTTTTTGTGAATCAAACACAGGCAGCTTACAACTTTATGCTGTACTCTAGACTTTTATTACACATTAAGTTGTCAGTAATACAGTTTTATGCAAAAGCTTGGGGAACCGCTTGCAGAATCTGAGAAAATGTGAATAATTTTAACAAAATAAGAGAGATCATACAAAATGCATGTTGTTATTTTTATTTAGTACTGTCCTGGGTAAGATATTTTACGGATAGTCCACCAGATAAAAAATAACCCACTGCAAATGTTTGGGAACCTTTGGTTCTTAATAATGGTTGTGGTTACCTGGATGATCTACAACTGTTTTTTTTTGTTTTGTGATGGTTGTTCATGAGTCCCTTGTTTGTTCTGAACAGTTAAACTGAGCACTGTTCTTCAGAAAAATCCTCCAGCTCCTGAAGATTCTTCAGTTTTCCAGCATCTTTTGCGTATTTGAACCCTTCCAGCAGTGACTGTATGATTTTAAGATCCATCTTTTCACACTGAGGACAATTGAGGAACCTAAACACAACTATTAAAAAAGGTTCAAACATTCACTGATGCTCCAAAAGGAAACACAATGCATTAAGAGCCTTTTAAGAAAACTTTCAAACAGGATGATGTCCAAATTTTTCTTAATTTTGTTGAAATATAATTTTATTTCCATTTAGTACTGCCCTTCAGAAGCAACAGAAGATACTTGCATGTTTCCCAGAAGACTAATCAAGTACAATTTACCTTGATCTTCAAATTCACAAAGTTTTCACCCCCCAACTCTTAATGCATCGTTTCTCCTTCTGGAGCATCAGTGAATGTTTGAACCTTTTTTTTAATAGATTCTGCAAAGGGTTCCCAAACTTTTGCATAAAACTGTGTTTTACAAAAAAAAATACCTTTTTTTGTATTTAATTTAAAATTTAATTTGGATTGCATTTATAAAACTTCTAAAAAGACTAAGTCTTTTTAATTACTTTTGCGAAAATTATTTTATGCTATGTGAAATTGCATTTCCATTTTCCAAATATTTCTTTCACCAAACTTCTAAAAAAAAAAAAGTGTAAATGGAACCAGTAAACAACTGGATTCCCATCCCTTCTTATGAGTTTCGGAGTACTTGAAGACAGTGCTCAATTATTACAATATTTTTGCTGTGCGTGTCGGTTAACGATGACACACAGGGACAGTAATGAAAACATCCTATTGGACCAATTAGTAGTGTGAATCTTTCTTTTTTCTAAGCATCTGCCTCTTGCCTCCATTCCTTGAAACTCTTGTTATTGTCCCCATTGAGAGCCGAGAGAGGCTCCTGGACACCATTTGGCATCCAAGTGGTTGGACGCCTCGTCCTCCAGCGCAGCCCCTCTCATTTCACACGTCCTCCCCCCATTATCATATCAATTGATGCAGCTTGTAGGAGACAAAGTGAGGTTATGGGAACCACCTAGAGCAACATGCACCATTAAACATCAATGCAAGGGGACTAGCACATATGCAAGTTCAGCCTTGTTTACCAAGATGGAAGACTGGCAGTGTATGTTTCTCGAGCTCTCAGAGCTCACGGCCCTCCCTCTGAACCCTAAATCAAGTTTAAATCTGTTTTGCACACCAAGGTTTTATTGTATTGACATTTGTTCCGTGCAGCAATTTACATGGACTTAATAGGCCGTGTGCGCTTGCGTTTTAAGATGTTTTTTTATTGTAGCATTTTTTTTTTATTGTGGACTCTGACCCTTGGATATGACCTAATGTTGTACCATGTACTTCCAAGAACCACCTCATAATTTTTTTTCCAGATGACTTACCACGGCTGGGATGTTTGGACATTTCCCAGCATGCCTCTGGTGCGTGACCTGTCATCAAAGGGCAGAGGGGTTAGCCTGTGCTAGTACCTACATTCTCACCATGCTGAATTGCATCGTCTCTGCTTGCTCCCTCACAAATCTGAAGAGAAGAGTGTCGTTGCTTCACACAAGCCTTAATCGTCAGTTTGATGTCCATTATTGTCTAGAGCCTCTTCAGTTCAGTCATGGGTATCAAAGGGAGGAACAGTTAATGGCTATTTTTTTTCTCTCGCTCTCAGGCTGCGCTCTCTCTGAGTCATAAAAGGAAGTAGAATCAGGTCAGCCTGTATGCAGGAAGGAACCACATACAGTTTCATTTTGAACATATTCATTTGCGTCTGGTCATTTATCCCCCCCCCCTTCAGTCATTTGTCTGTTCAAAGAAAACTGCAGATTTAGGCTGCACGTGAACATGCGCACTTGCTTCCTTTTGTAGTTTGTCGTGAGGGAGATGGCATGCCATGATGGCAGTGGAAATATTGTAATCTTTAATTGCAAAATAATAGATAGATCATGAGTTTCTGTTAACTTAATTCACACGGAAGATCCTCTAGTTAATCATTTCAAGAGGAAGGCGGGCGAGCATGCTTCATTGCCTGCATTAATTAAGCAAAGTCGTTTTGCTGCTAATTAGCTGATTCTAAAAGGATCTGCTTTTTGTGTAATTAATTATCAAAGACACAATCGGCTGCCTCGTTTAGGGAAAAACCGCTCACACACGCAGCAGACGTGTCTTGAGTGCTCATTGTTGCGTCAGTTGAAAGCCTTTGCTCGTGTTCTGTGTTGTTTACTGTCTGCGTCTGAAGGTTTCCTCTGAAGTTCTCCACACAAAGTGATGGTCTTTGACACCTACTGACTACAATTAGCAGGTGTATACTTTAAAGCCCTCTGTCGTTGCAGATTACAGGCTGTTTTGTGAAAGAATCATCGCAAGGGCTAGCTAAGACTGGTTTCTGCTTCTTGTTAGTGTCAGGAAATGTAAAGTTTCATGCAGGCTTTAAGCGGAGTGTTGGAAGGGGATATGTTAGAGGAATAGTTCACCCAGAAATGAAAATTCTGTCATTAATTACTCACCCTCATTTCGTTCCTAACCCGTAAGACCTTCGTTCATCCTCAGAACACAAATTAAGACATTTTTGATGAAATGCGAGCAATGCAACTACCACGTTCAAGGCCCGGAAAGGCAGTAAGGACTTCATTGAAATAGTCCATGTGACAGTGGTTCAACCTTACATTTATGAAGAAACGAAAATACTTTTTGTGCACAAAGAAAACAAAAATAATTACTTTATTCAACAGAAGGAAACTCTGCAGTTGACACTGATGAATCATTTTGTTGAGTTATATTGACTTTCAGGTGTTAAAACTGTATAGCTTAAAGTAGTGATTAAAGAGAGGTAGGGACAAATCTTTTCTTCTGTGTTGTGATGTACATTAGAGACTAACTGATTATCGAAAAAGAGAAAATGTTGGGCGGGGACTTGGTTCAGTTCATCAATTGTTGATTGGATCTTGAGATGTGGGCGTTATACACAAAATGCATTTGATTCTTGAGAAGCAAGGTTTTAAGCAGACTAAAAAAAGACACAAGAGAAGTCTGTTTCAAAACATTTTTTTGCAAAAAGAAGTGCAAGAATGAACTGTTCACAGTAAGATCAATAACTGAGATGCAGTTAGAAAAGTTTGCACTAGTGCAGTCAAACGATTAATCGTGATTAATCGCGATTAATCGCATCCAAAATAAGTTTTTGTTTACATAATTTGTGTGTGAGTACTGTGTATATTTATTATGTGTATATATAAATACACACTCATACATGTATATATTTTGAAAATATTTACGTGTATGTTTATATTCATATAATTGATATTATATATAAATATTTTTAATATATAAGCATAATTTGTTTTTCAAATATATACATGCATGTGTGTGTATTTATATGTACGTAATAAATATACACAGTACATATATTATGTAAACAAAATCTTTTATTTTGGATGCGATTAATCGTGATTAATCGTTTGACAGCACTAGTTTGCGTTGTTCAAAGAAACAATAGAATGTTGAATAAAAAAATAAAAGATGACCCAAATGTCATCCAAGATGTTTGTGTCTTTCTTTCTTCAGTCGAAAAGAAATTAAGGTTTTTGAGGAAAACATTCCAGGGTTTTTCTCCATATAGCGGACTTCAGTGGGGATCAGTGGGGTTGAAGGTCCAAAATGCAGTTTCAGTGCAGCTTCAAAGAGCTCTACATGATCCCAGCCAACGAATAAGGTCTTATCATCGATCATAATTTTTTTTTTAATAAAAAAAGAAAATTTATTAAGCCTGATAGATTATTGAACCCAATAATAAATTCATAATTCATGTTGTGTAAAAGTCATCCAGTGTCCTGGCATATTTAGTTATCTAATGGTATAGAAGAAGTGGCAGCAATTGTGTCACCTATTGTTGTTTTGACTACTTCCTGCTTTTTTTTTTTTCCTCCCTAGACTTGAATGTGTATCGTGTCATAATAGCGACTGCCTAACTGTGTCGTAGAGGCTTACCAGGTGCGCTTGAAGGCAGCAGTAGCTCAGTTCAAATGCTAAATCGCGGCACAGGAGTGGGTTGCCAGACTTGCCACATGCGGAATTTTCTGAAGGTCCTCAAGAATCTAATATTGGGTTCTCTGGAGTGCTCTTCTTACTGCAAAGCAAAGTTATATCAGCCTCATTCAACCCTAATGGAGGCTAATGCCATGAATAAAACACAAGCGTACAGCAGAAGGCTTTCGAGAGCGAACCAGCGTGGGACAGTTAATGCATTATTTTAGCCCGAATGGGGACAGATCATTCAAACTGAATGCTGAAAATAGACTGACGCTGTCTTTCAAATGCTATTTTAGAGAGCAGATCCATTTCTGTGCAAGAATTGTCATGCTGAAGAACCGGCAAATGATATAATTGCCTCTCCTTGAGTTCAAGGCCCAAGCAGGGCTCTTACAGCTCATCAAGTGAAAATGGCACATCCTTCTGTTCCCTTCTGCATGTCTTGTGGGAACTTCTCCATCTTTTCACGGTACCAAGTTTATTCCTGTTTCTGCTGTGTCATGGATGATTAGCATCATGCTAACTAGATTTGTTTGTGAGGAAGAACAAGCAGCGGGAAAAGGTGTGCGGGTGACAAAAAGATGACTGGCTCTTATTTTTGCAGCTTTAAATCTACGCTTGACACTATTGTAAAATGAAAAAGTACTTTGAGCTTCTATGGGGAAAATATACAGTCTTTCATCAAAAAAAAAACGACCATTTTTGACAGCAGAAAGTCTCGCACGTCTGCCAAACAGCCGGTCTGTGAATGAGCCTCATTTTTCAGTTCAACAATAGTTTAACAAGCTCACACTTACCGTGAACCGTCTTTTCCACAGGTGACAAGGTGGAGACATTCCCTGTCCTGGAGATCGACCAGAGCGAGATAGTGGACACCAATGGTGCTGGAGACGCCTTTGTTGGAGGTACTGTGCTACTAAGCCATGAAGGCGTACTTTTAAAGTACATTTTTAATAACTTCTAGTGCTGTCAAAATTTGTGCGTTAAAGAAGTCCACTTCCAGAACAACAATTTACAAATAATTTACTCACCCTTTTGTCATCCAAGATGTTCATGTCTTTCTGTCTTCAGTCGTAAAGAAATTATGGTTTTTGAGTAAAGTCTCTGTCTTTTTTTTTTTTTTTTTTTTTTTTGGACAAGAATTGCATTTATTTAGTCGCAGAACGTCTTTATGACCACATCAAATGGGAGACTTTTCAGATACGCACTCCAGTTTTACATCAGTGCTAGGCGCTAGTCAAACAAGCGCCGGAAAGGCACAGGTGACGAGGAGCTTCAACAGAACAACAGTGAACTGCGGTCAAATGAGATGTTGTCAGGCTGTATGTCATAAAAAACAAATTTTCTTGTCTTGTCAGCCATTGTCAGCATGCTTCAGTTGTACGGCGGCACACGCCGTAGCCTGTATCATTTCATATTAAAGCGCATATGAAACTACAAGTGGCAGAAGTGGCAGCTCTTAGAGTAATAGCAGTCAAATAACCAAATAACCAAATAACCCATCTGCTGTGATGTCTATTAATAAAAAAAAAGAGGAAATCAATACATTTTGTAGCTTTAAGGATTCATCTATATTTCATTTGATATTTAGTGTTTGATTACTTTATTCAATTTCTAAATAATTGCTACTTGCTGAAGGGAACAGATAAATAATGGATTTATGTGAACACTGTTTTAAATAGTGTTAAGTACTGTTTTAAATCACTTAAATTAGAATTTTCTAATAAATGTCAAAATTGATAGCTCTCAATTATACTGTAATGTTGCATGGCTATAGTCAGTGGTTTAATATTAGGGGAAAAAAAAGACATCAGTAATATTGGTATTAGTGATACCTTCAGTCATAAAAAAATATTTCACAAATAATGAACATATACTGTCTTTATATTGTTTCTACATTAATTGGATGATTGAATGTGAAATTATTTGCAATATAAAAGTATATTTAAAAACCTCAGTGTTAGGTAGGCTGGGCGATAAATCGATAACGATAATTATCACGTGATATAAATTTCCTCGATAAACGCTAACAAGAATTCGATAAATGTTCAAAGTAATGTTTATGCGGCAAAGGCGGAACGAAAGCGCGCTAGTCATTTGAAGTGCGCCATTCGGACCATTTATCCGCTCGGCTCAAAGTTTAAATGACAGCGCAGTGTGAACTTACTAGAGCAGATGCATTCACTGAGTCTCGGTCACATGACCACTAATCCAGTGTGAAGCGCTTGAATTCAGTGAAGAACACAAATAACGCTGTTTATAGCCAGATGATGCAGCACTGACAAACAGGAGAAACGCTGTGCACAACAATACAGTCAGAAGGGATTTTAATCTACAAATCGCCATCATTTACCATAGATTTACTGTAGTAACACTAACTGCACCCAGGTATTGTGTCAGAAATGTGGGTATTCGTGTCGAATTTTATTATATTATTAATGTAGACATGTATTAAATGTATTGAAAGAGGAGTAATGGAATATAATTACAGTATGTTTTTGTGATTAAGCTATAGTGTTTACATTTATACCAAATGTATTTAGACTACTGGTTTTCATACAAATACGTAAAAACCATATTACATTTTTACCATCGTACTGAGGTGCTATATTTGTGATTTTAACTGTGATTATCATGATCTAAATGTATACTACTATGGAAGACCAATGGTTAATTAAAAAAAAAAAACTCAAACAGTCAGAATAATTACATTTTACCATACAAAAATGAGGTTGCTACAATTTTACCAATATTACTGATTTGATAATGAACATACATCTACATCTTAATTCAAACTACTATCAAATGTGTATTTCTAAAACAAAAAATGAGACAAAAAATGTTATATTATTGTTTATATTATAAGGTAACACATACCTGTTTCTTGATTTGAAACAATATTACTTATTAGAACATGTAGAACTAAGATTTTTTATTATTATTATTTTTATTATTTTTATTTATTTTGTTAAGGAAAAATGACTGGAATACAAAAACGTGAAGTGTTTGTCATGTTCTGACCACAAAGAATAGTTTGAAACCACAATTAACCGTCTGGTTATTACAACTTTCATATTGGAACAAAAATCTGCCTTTAAACTTGGGAAAAAAAAAAAAAAAATTACATTTATCATGATAATTATTGATATTGACACATATGGGAGAAAAATATTGTGATCATTTTTTGTCCATATCACCCAGCCCTAATTTGGATTCAATTAGTTTTTTTTTTTTTTTTTTAATCGATTGACAGCACTAATAACTTCGTTTAAAGCAATAGTTCACCCAAAAATTACAATTCTGTTATTATTTTACTCATCCTCATGTTGTCGCAAACATGCATTACTTATGTTTTTCCTGCAAAACTGATGATGATGATTTCAACTGTTTTTGTCAATACAATAAAAGTCAGTGGCGTCCAGAACAGCATTTGGACCCTATTAACTTCCATTTACAGTATGGACTAATACGAGACATTTTTCAAAATATAACCTGCTAAATTAATTAACCTGATCGTTAACGCGCAAATCACAGAAAAGGACAGCTCACAAATGAATTGAATTGTTGAAACAGGTGTCGCAGACTCTAGACTAGTCCTAGACGAAAGTATGTTCAATGGAAAATCACTATTGACAGGACAATTTAATCCAGGATTAGGTTTGATCTGTAACCTCTGGGAAACCAGGCCGTGATGCAAGAGCTCTGACACACAATGCTTATTTATTTCCTGTGCAGCTGCTCTGGAATGACAATTTGCAGATGAATTGTAGTTATACTTCATTCATTTGGCTTCGTTTATCCACACGAAGCCGCCAATGCGCTATTGTACTATTTAACCTCAGATAACACAGTTACAGGCAAATAGATCACTTTCATGATGGATTAGTGGAGTTTCCAGACTCCCCACAGCCGTTATCTTTAATCGGCGGGTTTTGCTAATAACCGCGCGTTCGGATAGCCGCTGCGTGTCTACTCCGATCTGAACTGTGAAGCCATCCATCAAAAGCGTAAAGCGCAACGCTGTTTGCCTCCCCATTAAAAAAAAAAAAAACAGAAATATCGATGTTGATCACGCCGTTCGCACGGGGCTTTCGGGTCCGCGTAATTTATCTTCATACGACGCTCTTACGCGGGCCCTCTGCTTTTCAAAGGCCACGAGCCTGATTTGCTAACATGTCTTCCTGTAGCTCTTCCAGGACAACCTTGCGACTAATAGAGCTGTGAGCGTGTTTGCTCAAACGTCGTATTGATTTTTTTAACTCCTTTATCCGTTCCAACAAGAGGTTGGAGGCCAGCGCTCTGCCGTGTTGGAAAATGAATTTGCCAGCTGTTTTTCAATGCGCTCCGGCGCTGCTGCAGAGAGCAGAGATCTAGGTGGGAGGGTTCAGAGCCCGAGGGCAGCTGGAGGATTTCTGTATCGCACATCACTAAAGGGGGCCTTTTGCATCACCTTTACCCCTTAAGCCTGATTTCCTTAATTTTTTAAAAGAAAATACACGCAACAAAATCGATATCCTGAGCTAACGTTCGCCGGCGTGTTTTCAGATGTGTGTGCATGTGTGCGTTCAATAAACATATGTTTGCACATGCTTTTTGATTAGGATCTGTTCACTCTTTTGCACTAGATTTGATTTGTCTTTTTCTCGACGTCTGTTTGCATGTGTGTGCAGGTTTCCTGTCCCAGCTGGTACAGGATAAGACCTTTGAGCAGTGCATCCGCGCTGGACACTACGCTGCTAACGTCATTATTCGCCACGCGGGCTGCACATTCCCAGAAAAGCCAGACTTCCACTGATGGGCCGCTGAGAGACCGGAAGATACGGCCGCCCGAGTGTTTTATAGGACTAATGCCTTTTTTTAATTGACTTTTTATCTTCTGTTCCTCTTTCCTCTCTTGTTCGCTGCCTGCCTTCTGCTGTGCCTCTGTTTTCTCTGTCTCACAGCCTAATGCAACCACGGAGACATATTTCACGTTTTAAAACTGTTTACAAAAGAGGCAAAAGAGGAATTTCTGTTGAAAAATGTTCAATTGTTTTTACTAAAGCCATTTTAGATCACAGTAAAGAGTGATGATCATAACCAGCATCTTTTCAGATGTGGCGTTTGCTAACAAAATTATTTTAGTTTAGTTATTAGCGGTAAAAACGGAAGCCAGATGAACTTTGAGGCTCATTTATTTCAAAGAATTTTTGTTGGCCAGTCTCGCTGTTGTAAACCAAATGTATTTGTGGGAAACACTTAAATGTGTCACAAACTGCCAAAATAAACAAAAAAAAAGGCTGTATTACAGCTCTCACTTGTATTCTCTTCCTAACCTTATAATTATTTATCCAAAATGCGTGTTTATTACTTGAAATATGTTTGGATTTTGCATAATCTGTGTTTTTGTTTAACAGAGAGCCTGGACTCGGCCTGTTTTACTGTCTCAGCTGTGTCCTTTTGGATGGTTAGAAAGCCTCCAGCTTCTACCTGTCCTCTTGATGACAGTGGCAGGGTCTGCATTGGTTCATCTCTGTGATATGGGATGAGGAGTAGCTATTTGTGAGCATCATTAGAGAGACTCAAGGTACAGCTGACCCTTTGTCCCCATGTGTGGCAGCAATCATAGCACATTCAGGTTCTGTCACTGACAAACCTGTTCGGGCCCTGGCATCACCGAGCACATGGTTTTAAACAACCCATGCGAAATCCTTAATGACAGCGAAGGACAAAGTCCTTGAGCACTATTTCACATTTTCAGCTCTCACACACACACACGGTCACGCTGGTGTTTTTTTTTCCACTTCTCTAATCCTCCCGCTGTGTGTTTTACAATGATGCTGGGTTGTTTTAAGACCTGCGAAAGTTGCCTGTGAGGTTTATAAAACATAAGTTGATTCACAGGTGCGTTACTTTTGGACAGCATTACAGTCAGTGGATATAGAAGACGTTTTGGAAGTCAAACTTGAAAAACAACACTTCTGATATAGTTGAAATGTTGGTTTCTCTTTATGGTAGGTGTCTTTAATTATATACAGTGCATAAAGATTCATTATTATGTACAATGTAGGGTAATGATTAAGGTTAAGGACAGGTTTAGTGGTATGAGTAGATTTGAGGGTGAGTTGTACTGCATAAAGCAGTGGTTCTCAACTCCCACTGCTCTGCACATTTTGTACGTTTCTGAATCTGACACACTCAGTTCAGTTCATGGATCATTCTCCTAACCAGCTGATGATCTGAATCAGGTGTGGTAAATGAGGGAGACATTGAGAACATTGAGAGAGACATTGGGAGTTGAGAACCACTGGCATAAAGCACTATATAAATAATTTTGACTGACTTCTAAGGGGTATGTTGAGGTCAACAGATGTATTACCAGAAATGAATTAAAACTAATTACATGCAGGTATGATTTAAATACAAGTACAGTGTAAGTGTACATAGTAGTTAAAAACACTTAATATAAAGTAGGTATGAAATCGTTATGTAATATATAATATATCATCTCAGACACAAATAAGTGTAACATATTAAAATGCCAGCTGGAAAGCAACAGGATTAGTTTATTTAAAACAATGAGTCAGCCCAGCTACTGTGTGACCTCATTTAAAGTTTATTCATTTCATTATGATTGATGTTTAATATGCTTAGACTTATTTGGTTTGGTTTGGTCCACTATAATAGCAAATATTGTTAAGTTATTTAAAAGAGGAAATCCATCTAGTCAGCATTCTAGGGAAATGCTCATCTTTGCTTAGTTGGAACATTCAACGCAGTTGCATTTTTGTACTTAGTAATGTTCGCCAGTATCTGAAAGGTCATCAGTTTGAGCTAATCTCCTTACCCTAGTGCTGTTATACCCTTGTGCAGGGCATTTATTCTGCTTCTGTCTAAATGTGAATATGAATGTGCCAGTGGTTGGAATATGCAAACATGAATAATTCCAATGTATCTGCGTAAACTGTAAACAAAGTACCTTCCCTTTTGGCATACAAATAAGTAACACCTACTCGCAATCGCCACACACATTACAGTGCTACAAAAAGAGCTTCGGGCTGAAAATAATGCCAGTTATCACTTGAGAATTGACAGGTATTGTTATAATGCAGATTATTAAAAACAACAATGCTTAGTAGTAACTTTAAAGAGGTTGTGAAATGGATTTTTTTATTATTATTTTAAAATGTTCCTTGAGGTCTACTTATGTCAAAGTTTTGTCAATAATGTCAAAAAAAAAAAAATATATATATATATATATATATAAATGTATATATGTGTGTGTGTGTGTGTGTATGTATGTATGTATGTGTATATATATATATATATATATATATATATACAGAAAAATTATTTTCAACCCTCATTCTGACCCTCTGTCTAAAATGACCTGTTTTAAGGGGCGGTATCAATGCCTCGCCCTCTCACTATTGCATGTGAGTGTTTTGACAACATGAAAACATGTTCAAAAAGAAAATGGTCATTTCCAGAAAAAACATTAAGAGATAATTTACTTACCATTTGTGATGCAGCTCCAGTCAGATCTAGTAACGCTTCATCTTGCAACAAATGTTTCTTTGTGAACTCTCCATGACACTAGGTGTTTCCATTACAGATTTGCGCAAACTTTTGCAATGTTTTATAAATGTGGATAAAAAACTGGTGCGAAATGACACCATTTTCATTAGCCAATGTTATGCAATTTTTTCCTTTTATGATAAGTCATGGCAATGGATGTTGGTAGGTTTTGTTATGTTGCAGCCACTGCACTAGCCATTAATTGTAATCGTAGGTGACATAGGCAACTATCTTTACAGAAGCAGCGCGGACTGTCGCTTCTGAAGCTAAGCCGTGGCGCGCCTGGTATAAACACAAGCGTGGCCACTATCAGCTCCACAGACTTGTGCAGTGTAAATAAGATTATGCAAGCTTTAATGGCATTGTGTAATCATTGCTTCTGTAAGCAGCCACATACTGCATGAGTTGTTTTTTTTTGAGGTTACAGTATAAGAATGATCATGTGATTTTTATGTACGCAAGGTGACATGGAAATCCGAAAAAGCCATTTCCATTGCAGTTTTGCGAAATATTGCTTTTATGAATTGCCTGAAAGACCACTTCATCCGAGCGTAAAAAAAAAAAAAAAAAACTTTTTTGTGATATATGGTAGTTTCTGCAAAATTTGTTTCCATTAGGTGTATTTTCAATTCACAATTTGAAGGGTAATGGAAACGCAGCTTCTGTGCCTCATTAACAAAACAACATGCTCCGAAGTCTGAACAATCCTCTGACACGATCTGAGATGCCATTAAAAATAAACTATCCACTTGTTCCTTACGCTGGGATCCCTCTGATATCTGTACAAAGATGCGAATGAACCGTTTAAACCAAATGCGTCAAAGCAAACATTCTTTTACTCCATTTGTCCTATTGATGAAAGACTCAGGCGCATGGACTGTCAGAAAGTGAACACGCATCTGTATTCTGTACCCAGTGTAGACAAGATAGCGGCAGTGATTGTAATTTCTATTTGCTTTTGACATGACACCGCACTTGCTTTCATTCAATCTGACATTTCAATACGATTGTCCCCCTAGTGGCAGTCGAACAGAACTTTCAAAGTGGTCGTAAAGCAACAGTTACCCACCATGGTAAAATGAATGACTTTAATGAATGTAATGAATGTATGAATAAAATAAAACATAGTAGGTTTTATGGGTTTAATCGACCTACATAATGATTTAATAATTATAAAAATAATTATTTCTGTCATAATTATTCTAAAGCACAATTTTACAAATATAGTGTTTAGAGAATAACGTTAAAGTGCGAAAATATTGGTCATTCTGACCTTGCGCGTATAGTTTTGATTAGAATATATCACATCCAGTTGGGCGGTCGCATACGGTCTATCCGCAAAAATTCAAATATTTGAATGCATCCAAAGCTCAAATCTGATCCGAATTTTACGCATATGTTTGGAACTCCACACAGCTCCCGCACTACTTTCCATTGGAAATGAATAACTTCCCGTCTTTTCCTTGTTGTTTGTCGGAGATAGTGGAAAGACCGCTATAGCCGTTAAGCAACTGAACCTCAGTGGGCGGAGCCTATAGTGAGAAAAATACTATTCGTCAAATACAATGTCTTACACCGGAGGTGGTGTTTATGCAAACGACTCCGCCAGGTGACGTCACCTTGTACCTCTGATTCAAAAAAGACTTTTCTGCTTTTTTATTGATGATGAGAACATTTAAATTTATGAAACTTGCAGAATGTATTAAGCATACAAATGTCCTCTTCTATGTCAAAACATCAATGTATATTTGGTTTCTCATGTCATGACCCCTTTAAATTAGCAGAAAAAAAAGTGGATTCAACTGAAGGCGGTGTAATTATCATAGTTAAAGCAATATTTAGTGTTGTGTTAGTACGTCACACCAAGCCCAGCTGCTGTAGGCAGCTCACCCTGGTGTTTCAAAAAAGACAACTGAAGACAACCCTTTGGTGTCAAATCACCTTGATCAGGCTTTGCTGGAAGCCAATATGAAAGCTTTTGCCAAACTGTAACCACATCCTGCACGGCTCAAGTTTTATTTAGTGTGCAATTTGTTTTCCTTTCAGGCACCGTAAAAAGTAACATGTCCAGGTTCAGATTGCCCTGCACTACACCAAATTTTCACCGCAGGGCGAAGCCATGGGTTTTCACATGCATTTGAAAATTGTCAGTGGGTTTTGTTTGTAATTTTGTTGTGGAACGGTTTAGGTTATCCAACTGTGGTGAAGCACATTCAACTGTATTTAATTGATGTTTGTATTTATATTGCAAACAAACATTAATTACATGTGCAACACCTTCTGAGCAATTATAAAGCCACGTGTAATTAAACAGTGTGGAACTTTTATTATAATTATGCATATATGCGTGTGTTGAGTTATATTAAAAGTTTTTTTTTTTTTTTCTTTTCCCCCCATACGGTTTAAAATCTAGCATGATTGCATATGCCAACTTAAAGACGATTTTGTATGCATACGTTGATATCCCAATAAGTGATATTAAAAGTTTCCTTTTCCTCTACACAGACAGGGCACATTATGTCTCCTCTTTTCCCACCCATGCCATGTAGTCTGAAACAATGTACATTGTTTCCCAATGAGCGATGTGATGTCACATAGCGGTTACAGCGAGTTAGTCCTCCTCTGTGGCTGATGGAGTGCCGAAAGGGGAGGGTACTACTTTGTCACAGACTCCTATGTAGATTAACCTTTCAATTAGTTGTTATCAGGTTCCCTCTGCCTACGCGTGCGTTCATCTTCCGAATCAAACAGGACCCTATTGGATTTATCAGGCTACTTTACGCATATATCATCAGCTTGGCAAATAAGCGTGTTTTTATTGCTTATACGAGGAGCGTGGAGAGATCGTGCGAGGAACTTAAAGGTAAATGTTCGCTTTGCCAGCGTTGTCGGGCATTTATCTCGGCGGAGTCTTGAGTGGCGTGTTATCGGTGGCATGTTTTAATCGTTCAAGTTTAACTTGTCGTGAGTGATGTAACTTGACGCGAGCGGAGAAATTAATTCGGGCTATTAAGGTTATTGGGTTACGCGAACCGCGCAAGTATCGCAAGCTACTGCTTGACCCGCATAAATGGAATTTTCCAGATGCTATCTGTTCTCAGTTGCTTGAGCTTGCAATACGAGTGCATTTTGCATGCTTTGGACAGAAGCGCGTAAACAAACAGCAGTTTCCACTGCTGCCTTTTAGCGTTTCACGGGAGGAATGATATGCCATCATCCGTTTAGGCATTCGCATGAGGATATATAAATGTTGCCTATTTGCGTGCACAGTACCTTCGTGAGGATGTACGCGCGTTCGATAGTTCATGGCCTCCCGTGTCTTTTGTAAAGTGCAAACTAATTATGATATTAGATTACAGTGCACACAGGACGGGGAATGCCAGGGCTAACTCGAGCACTTGGTGGACTAATTATTCACCATTACATTATTCTCCAAAAAGTGTGACTAGGTCGATCTGCTCATATTGCAGTGTTGTGCGATGCTCATAAGGGGGAGCCTTCTTAAAGGTGTAGAGCTACTTTCGGCTGATCTTACATTAAAGAGCCATCAAGTAGTTTTAAACTCATTATGTTACGTGGTGATCAAATATTCTATCCGCTATCCCTGTTAACTGCTTTTCTGATGCGGATACAATAGCAGGTATCGCATTTCATACGCAGTACGGACTAAAGAGCAGTTGACACCTTAAAGGGATAGTTTGTCAAAAAAATATATATATATATATTGTCATTTACTCCATCTCGTGTTTGTAATAATCCTGTGTGAGATCGTGCAATGACAGCCTTCAGTTATTAATCACTTTTACTGTTTGTTTAAAACAAACACTGAAAGTAAATAATAATTGAGGCTGTCAGTTCTTCACGTTCTGCTTAATGTCTTATTTTGTGCTCCGCGGGAGAAAGAAAAAAAAGTCACAGAGGTTTGGAAAAACATGCGAGTGAATAAATGATGACAGAATGTTCAGTGGTGTTGAACTGTCCCTTTAAGAGGCGGGTCAAGTGATTATTGACAGATTATGAAGCCAACCGATTTCTCGAGAGGCCGAGCTGTTTCGTTGTGATTGACACTTTGGTTATCAAACCAGGGATAAGTATTTGCCCTTTCTAACCAATATTAAAGTTTCTTGGGCGGGACCGTCTTTGTGAAGGTAAGGTTTAATGAGACTCCATTGGGTTGTAATCAGTGTCATGTCGGATTCATGTAAACTACAACATTGTAACAAAATGGCGTCTGTTTAGTAACGCGACCGGGCAAAGCGGCGAAGTCACCTGACCTGTCCACCGTATTAAAGCGTCCAGAAAACAAGGTTTGCGAGACCGTGGGTTAATTGACGTGTTGACTTTGTCATCATAAATTATAGATAGTCATCTGTCGGAAGTAGTCATAAAGCATAACCTAATTTAGCCAGCTTTAGCTTAGCGTGCTAGACTTGAGCTCCGGGGCTGTTTAGAAAGCCGATGCTGGAGATAAGAAGCCGAATGCTTTTGAGATTCGCCTGACTTTACCTCTCTATCTCGGCTTTAATCAGAGGACTCGGGCTGAAGTACGAACGTCAGTATGCGTGTTTGATACTGTGTTTTATTTTAGCTGTCAACATTAGAGATGATGTTGCTAGACTCTTAATGTGAAATGTCATGGCCAAGTCGTAGTTTGTGATCAGTGCTGGAAGAGTGTAGACGAGAATTAAAATAAGTGTCAAAGCTTAAACAGCGCTGTGTGTTGTGTTTTTAAGTTTGAGTTGAACACCCAAAACGAGACTTTATTTTATCATCGCTTGTCTTGCTTTTATACGTTCTGCTAACACTCTGTCTGTGTGCTGTCATGCCTCCCCAGTTAAACGCGAGTTATTTCTTGGTTATTTTGCTGGCTAACTGAGTTGCGTCGTTCAATTATTTACCGTAGCTTTTCTTGGATCTGTTTAGGCCGGATCTAATGTCTCAGAGGAATGGGTCAAGTGTTCCCTCTCAGTATGTGTGCGCGAGGCTTTTTATATAACAATATTATGGCAGATAAGTTGTGGTTGAGTTTACACGGCTGCTGTTGGCGAGCGGAGGAATTCTTGAGAAATTGTTCAATGCATGTCACCTGCTGGCTGCTCGCAGCACTGTTCTTCCTCTGCCTCTGCTGTTTGGGTTTTTACACTGTCATAAATCAACGAGCTTAATAAAATGTAATGTTATGCATGGTGAACTGTTTTAGCTTGTAGATAAATGTAAAAAAACAAAAAAAAGTTATACGCACAATTTAATAAATGTTGCGTTGTTTTGGAGTAAATAAGTGTCTCAATCTAGTGAGCTCCCTAGCTAGACTGCATTTATAGGCATAGTAAACACGTGCAGAATTTTTGCTCTCTAGGTAGGTAGGCAGGTTTGGACTACCAACTATAACTCCTGTGAAGTGGCTTGCATTTTATCAGAATGTGAATTAACATGTTTATCTTAATCTCATGGTTGTACTGGTCTGTCTGGTTTAGACTGGTGATTTTTCCTTTTATGGATTGTGAGCACCTTATACCTGAAGTCACATGTTCCATTTCTAAGGGCTAGGGAAAGAAAAAATTAATAATAATAAAATAAGTATTAACTAAGCCAGTTTAATCATATATATATATATATATATATATATATATATATATATGTGTATGTATATATATATGTGTATGTATATATATATGTATGTGTGTGTGTGTGTGTGTGTGTGTGTTGTCAAACGATCAATCACGATTAATTGATCACATTTTTTGAAAACTCTCCCTTTTCAAACCCATTTTACGTTGTACTTGTGTGAAATAGTATGACTAATGCAGAAGTATGACTAATGTAAACGAGTGGTAGTGTTGGTTAGCCTAACCCCCTGGATCAAGTTGCCATGCCCCTGTAACTACCTCTGGAGTGGCTCTGCAGAGAGTTTGTTTTGTTGCAAAGTAACATGTATTTTCTTTTTTCTTCTCTTCACACCCACAGGTGTAACACGAAAGGATTTTCAGCAAGTCTTCTGACTTTGGAATTACAACCACAAGGGATTTTTTTCTTCTTTTTGACAAAAGGGAAAAGAAATGAATAGTCAGTCTGATCTTTGAGGAGTTACATCAGTCCCATATCCTGTTCGGCATAATGTACTAATGGCTGGCTTTTGTTTGTGGATGCGTATTGTTCGCTCTTAAAAGAAACGGAATGTATTCATGGATCACACCTTAATGAAACAACTTATTTCACCATGGTGAAACTGGCCAATCCCCTGTACACAGAGTGGATTCTTGAGGCTATTCAGAAGATCAAAAGGCAGAAGCAGCGGCCTTCGGAGGAGCGGATTTGCCATGCCGTCTCAACCTTACATGGACTAGACAAGGGCGTCGTACTCCAGCAGCTGGAGCTCTCTGTGAAGGATGGATCCATCCTTAAGGTTACCAGCAAAGGGTGCGCTTCGTACAAAGACCCGGATAACCCGGGAAGGATTGGGCCTTTCAAGCTGGGAGGCTCTGGCCCCATCTCGCTTGGATCTGTGATACCTGTGGGAGATCTGCGTCATGTGGATTGGAATAAAATCCTTAGGAGGGCTATTGAAGGTCTGGGCGTCCCGGCTGGCTCCTCTCTAAGGAACATCGAGAGATTCCTTAGAAGCCAGGGCGACCTGGTGAATGTTGTGGCCAACCCCAGGTTTCAGCAGAGGCTGAGGCTAGCTGCTAAGCGGGCGGTTAACAACGGGCGGCTGCTCAAGGATGGGCCGCTCTACAGGATGAACAGTGGTGGGCTGGGAGGCAAAGCATGCTTCAGGAGCCTGGGGGTCTTTGGTGTCGACCTCCCACCTGTGACACTACTCCCTCATGAGAGAGACCAGGTACGTCTACAACTTTTTGTATCTGTACAGGCTCTGTGTGCTTTTTTTTTTTAATTGTTTCTGCAAATGCAAAGTCTCACGACTTCTTTGAAGCCAAGTTTTTATCTATGAACGACTTTGGGAACTTACGGTCGTTTGAAACGGACAGTTTAGCTTGTTAGCGTGGACTGCCGTTTTGAGACCTCAGCAGAGTTGTTGTGTATACAACAAGTGTCAGTAACAGAAATACTCCTTCCAGAAATACTCATGCGTCACCAGAGTCATTTAGAGGTTGTAACATCTAGGAAGTCAGTAGTTTAAGTACAGTGTTTGTAGCGTTTCAGGGTTTAACTATACAAAAGTGGCTTTGTTGTCCTAAATTGTTGAAATATCTTGAAACCATAGCCTAACTCAATGTTTAGGTAAAGGGTTTCTTCACCATTGGCCCCAAACCGCTTTGTCATCCACATGAGTGAAGTTGGGTTTGACTTGAACATTGTGTGATTGAAATGTTGTGTGAAAAATGAGCAGACCATGTTTTTATTCCTAAATCATCTTTGGTTTGCTCCAAGATAGTTTTCTAAATGAGGGCATGATACGCTACAGATGTTGGAGTAGCCGTGCGTTATTGAGCTGAAGAATTGTTTTTGAGTTGCTGTGTTTTCCTGAAGCTTCATCATCCAGACCGTGCTGGTGCAATTTCCATATTTAAAAACCTTAAGTCAACATGAAACAGCATTTGCAACTCATTCTACATCTGTAATGTAAAACATTTGAAGTGTATTTAATGAGTCAAAGTGTAGGCTGTGAACGAAACTTGTTTTGATTGTGAAATGTGCCCATTACGTGGCCGAACGAAGTTGGATGGAAGAGAGTTGTTTTGTGACGTCAGCAGTAAAGTTTCAGAGGCTGAGCACTGAAACGTTACTAAGATAAACATTTTTTATTTTTTTTTTCCTTGGAATAATGTGCACTGATTATTTAACAAGACCATGATTGTGTATTAATAAGTTAATGGGTTTTTGTTTTTATGTTGACTACATTATACTAGCTCTGTTGTGAACTCAACTATTGGAAGATGATGTGAAATGTTGACAGCCTATTATAACATAATTATTACTACAGTGATATTTTTAAGAATCCTACAGATTTCCCTCCTCTGGTGTCCTGTGTTTATGGTTGTTTTAAACTGTTTAAAAGTCTGTGAGATATAATAGCTTTTAAATTATTACTACACCAATCGTGGCATTTTAGATTGGCTTTTCCAGACTTAATATATAGCGTTTGTTCACTTTGAGCTACATATCAATCTCTCTAGACACAATGCAGCTATAGTCTATAGGCCAATGAAAATGTAAGTGTGTTTCATTGTCTATGACTTGCTGGTCACTTAAGGTCCATGCTAGGTGGCTCCTAATGCTCTCTTTTCCTACAGTGGTCAGCGAACAATCAGAGGCCATTTGGTAATCAAATCTTGGAGCACATTCCCTTGTCCACTCTTTATTGAGTTGCTCTTTGAAAGCTAAAGCTTTTGGTTTCCATGCACGGGGGCTTGACTGTTGCTAAGCAATGTGCTTCATTGACCCTAGGACATGATAGCATGGTGCCAGTCTTTTTTTCACAATCACGGAGACGGTCTGCCGTCTTGCAGATGGTTCAGGGGGACTGCAGTGGTGGGCTGGCTGCTGATTAGCTCAATGCGTTAAAAGGGCTCTTTTGTTGTTAATTGTGTGCTTGGGGACTGGTCAGTCTGCAGCTGCTCCAGGCCTCTTTATCATATTCTGCGAGGGGTTAAATTATGAGAAAAGAGAGGGCCAAATCCGGCTTTCTTTTGTCCCATTAGCTGGCAGGATTAGATTTTGCGTTGAAGGTGTATTAGATCTCATGGCTGGCCTCTCTTTTTGACGTTCTTGAAACTCTTGCTTAGTTTAAAAGATAGTAATTCAATGAATGTCTGTTAAAGCTTTGCCGATTACATCTGTTCTTCAGTAATGGTGTTGAAACAGTACTAGACTGCTGTTTACCAGCTGTGGCCGATGCAATTTGCTCACTTTCTAGAAATTTCATTATGCCATTATGGTCTTAGCAGTGCGTTTTACTTTCGTCTCCCTGAGAAACTGCCAAATTTTGTCTTAAAAGTTTAGTTGCAACCAAAAGTACATGAAAAACTTAATCAGATAGTCCAGTTGGTACCATAAAGTTGCTAATCTTGTACATGTTTCAGTCTTGTTTCGACAAGTCTAAACATCAAGTTCTGTTATATTTTTAAATTAACATGCGTGCATGTAACTTGATACAGATTTGTGCTAAATTTTAAATCTTGAATCAAAATGTTATGTTGCTAAAAGGATTGCATTTATGATTGGTGTCTAAGAGGTACATCACCAAAGATTAGCTACAAGTTGGCGTTCCTAGTTGTGGTTTTGCTAGTAATGGTTGTAAATGTCATCCCACTGTCTTCACACCCATTGGCATTTGCTGTGTGAAGTTGCTCTGCATTTGTATAAAGTTGCATATTGGGGTTTACTGATGCATCCGTAGGAGTATAGAAGACCAAAAATGCAGTTGGAAAATGAATGAATGCTAACCCACACAGGTGAAATTGCTGTTCTTTTAAGTTTGAGACTGTTGGTTCAGCTTACTGTGAAGTTTGTTGATGTCATCTCCATCCTCTGTGACTTCTGCTAAATGCTCCTTTCAAAGCAGTACCGCTTTCTTTCAGTGTATCTGGTATATTTTTAACTGTTCAATCAGCATTATTGTTTGCACAGCAGTCTCAAAGAGCCTGCGGCTTATGTGAAGAAACCCATACTCGCTAATGTTTTTTGAGATGCACATTAAGGCGCAAGTTGGACTGAGACGAGAAGCAAACGCACAAATGTTTTTGCTGGCCTAATCAGGCCAGTGGTTCAGTTTTTACTTGCTTGTTTGGGTTTAGTGGTTTCCTCAAAGTCACTATTGATAGGGCAAGATTGAGATCTCTGTAACTCTAGAGCTCCTGGATCAATTTTTGTTGCCATTGAACCTGTTTGCTTTGTGTTAACAACTCGAGTCCCTAAGCTTTAAGCCACTGCCACCACATATATGCATAATTAGCAAGGGTCAGACACAGCCTGAAGTGGAGATGGCTTAATTAGTGCTGGAGTAATTGTCACTTAGCTAACCTGAGTCTCGGATACCTGAGCGTGTGCCATGTTGCTGTTCCTCAGGCAGACTGACCCGAATGAAGTAATGGTAATGTAATAGCCCTGCCATCCTCGTTAAGTTCCAGGGCTTTAGAGGCCTGGATGAGCTAATAGAGCTGTTGGAAAATGTAATGGGACGAGTCACGGGTCAGCGTTAGAACAGATCTGCCCTACATTCCTCTTTCACACTGAAGCATGAGACGTCGTCAGGCTTAAATAAAGTTGTACTTCTCTCTCTCTGGCTCTATTTGGTCTCAAACCACTTGAAAGATGATGCTGATGTGCATGTCACTGGATTGGATCACACAAGCCGAGCCAAGAGACGCACAATTTACGTGTCAATTACTGTCAATGTCTGGTTATGGGATGAGGGCAAGGCATAACCGCATGCACTTTCCGCCATTCAAAAGCGATATGCCTATACTTGTGACTATCCAAGGTGCGATCTCAGGAAGCTTATGTAGATAAGAGGTGCAGCAATCACGTTTAATGTGGGATGAAGCTCATGTTTACTCTGCTTTAAGTGATTTTTACTGATCATCATTACTCTCTTTCACAGTGTATGCAACAGATAATGGCTCACGTAGCCTTAAATGTTTTGCATCTGGCAGATGCTTTTATGCGAAGTGACTTGTATTGCAGTTTGTCTTTGTTCATGCATTTCATGGGAATCAAACCCATGCTCTCCTTGCGGAGGTTGACTAATTGCCCAACAACTAATAGCTGATATATTGTCCAACTAGTTTAGCTAGTGTTTTTTTTTCCCCAAGTTTCAGTCTGTTTTCATTTTGATTAATTAGCATGCAGTCCTTTAGCTGTTAGGTAGTTTGCATTGAAAAGGTAAATCCTAAATGATCCTCTTTATTTTAAAATCTTTTTGCATATCCCTAGTTTTGAGATACATCATTAACTTCATAAGAAACACTCTGCTTGTTTTTCGCAACATTTGGCCTCATGCCGAAGTATGCATACTTAGCTTTTCTGCACCAGTAGAAACATAGTGGTGGGTGGATGGATGGAGATACTATTGACTTTCATCTAAACCAAAGAGTAGTTACCTGTGCTTCTTAAAGTGCTTTTATCTAGAGTTTATGAAACGGCTAAGACACAGGTGTGTAATCATTGATCATTTTTTTATGACACTGTTTATAAAACCACATGTATTGATGTTTAAACGATTCACTACACACGCAATTTGTAACATGTTGAAGGCCTATTGAATAACATGTTGAAGGATTCAAGCCAGAGATTTACTTTATTTATTGGTTTGTAGGCTAATTCATTTCATGAGAACTCACTTACACTTTTTTTTAATATAATAAACTGTTTGTCATTTATTTATTATGCTAAGTATATATTTTTTTATTATTATAATTTACTTTCTCATTTTTACATGTTTCTTGCTATGAATATATCCGTGGTAGCTGGCATGGGGCTAAATTATAAACAACCATTAGACTTGAGACTGGTTAAAGTAGTGAATTTGCAGCATCACGCACCACAAATGACAGTAACAGTTTTGTTTGTTTTTTTGACACGTCTAGTGGAAACATCAGAGAGAACCACATGTTCTTCCTCTAAGCATTTCACTTCTGCATTGTTTAAATAAAGACACGTACATGCCCCTGTGGTCGTCACAGCCACGCATTTCGCAGCATGTTTTGCACACTTGCACCTGTAGCGCGCGCTTGTTCGCAGTGCAGCCGCTGTAGTCAGGATTCACTGGCCTTTAATTCAGAGCCAAACATGGCACAGAACGTCCTGTCATCAGCCTGGTGTGGATGTGCGCTAGCTCCACTTAGTGGACAAAACAACTGAGAAAAGCATGTTTGTGGTGTTGCTTTGTGACGTTGCCTTAAATAGAAGGATATTGTTAATTAATGAGCTGAGTGTTTCAGGTAAAAGGACTCATGTCCCTCAGTGAAATCTAGACCTGTCTCGGAGTAACACGCTATTATTGCCCGTTTTAGATGGGAATGCTGTGTCATCTGTGGAATGTTCCTTTTGCAAACATTCCAGATCACATATTTGTCACAATATTCAACTGGGTGTAGTCATCAGCCAGCACATATTTGTGCTCACATTGAGATGAGAATGTGTCCTGGTGTAATTTGAGCAAGTAGAGATGCTAGTTTTGTTGCTAGGTTTGGGTTCATTCAAATATGTGACCCTGCACCACAAAACCAGTCTTAAGTAGCACAGGTATATTTGTAGCAATAGCTACATTGTATGAGTTAAAAAAAGAAAAAAAAAAAATATATATATATATATATATTTTTTTTTTTTTGTTGCCAAAAATCATTAGGATATTAAGCATGTTCCATGAAGATATTTTGTAAATTTCCTACCGTAAATATATCAAACCTTAATTTTTCACTGGTAATATGCATTGCTAAGGGCTTCATTTGGACAACTTTAGGCAATTTTCTCAATATTTTGATATTTTTTGGGGGGGTTTTTTTTGCCCCCTCAGATTCCAGATTTTCAAATAGTTGTCCTATCCTAACAAATCCATACATCAGTTGAAAGCCTATTTATTCAGCTTTTATGTATAAATGTCAATTTAAAAAAATTGTCCCTTTATAACTGGTTTTGTGGTCCAGGGTGACGCATGTAACCATGGCCAGGATTGGAATGGGATGCTACAACTTTTTTTTTTTTTTTTATTTATTTATTTTTTTTTTTTTTGAGTACTACAAATAAATTGTAATGCTTTTTAAAAAAATACTAAGAGGCGTTATTGCATATAGGGCCCTATGATTTTTTTTTTTTTTCCCGTGGTGCAGAAAACGCAAACGAAATCGCAGAATCCAGTCATAAAAACTGAATTTACTGTAAAACGCGGAATGTCTCAGTTTGTCTGAATTAATCAAAAGTGGGGCATTACACATAAATAAAATCTCAATACGGACTAGTATCTCTAAATATTGAGCAAAAAGACTATTTAAATATGAATCGTTCATGTTCTGCGTCTCCATGTGTGTGAATGCCGCAGATGAAGTTTCATCATGAGCATTTTACCATTTCTTTTGAGAGGAACTATTGTCAAATCGTATACACACAGAAATGTAAAGGTATTCACTGCAACCTGTTAAAATAAAAGTTTGGTTTAACTTCAAGACATATATTGTTTAAGAGAATGTATTTAATACTACTATTACTCAAATTGTTAAAACTTTATTTTAAGGAATAATCACACAATATTAGTTTCATGTTTTAATTTTTAATAGTAACTTTGTTTGCCAAAAAATAAAGTTTAATTTTCTTTTGATTAAAAGCCAAATTTAATATTTTATGCCTTTATTTAATAACCAGAAAAATGCAAATGTTGTAAAAATATTGTTAAAAAATGTTGTTGTTTTTATGCATTCACATAATTGGACATGCTTAAACAGAATTCGGTAACAATGAAACAGAAGTGAGGAAAAAAATGAAACATTTCATAGGGCCCTAAACATGTAATTTTGTTAAACTTTTAATAAATTAATGTCAGATATATAAGTTTGATGTATAAGTTTAATAATTTTAATTAATTAGACTTGCTTTTTGATTAATAAAATGTAATTTAACCAATTAAAAAAAAAAAAAAAATAGAATTTGGGAAAAAATAAAACTGATTTTAAAGGGCCCTATGCATAGTACATATTGCTGTAACAATATAACAGTATGCAGCATCGTCACATCTCTCACAATCTTGAAATGATGAGTCAGCAAAGAGGTTAAAATTTGTGGCTGTCATAACTTTTGGTTAATCCAGCACACTGGAAATGGAAGGTCTAGCCAATTACAGTGCATTGTGGGTTACTGTATTTTATTCTGTTTTTGGCAAATTTAGTACTAAAAACTGCAGCAATAGTAAAAGTGTGCAGTTCTAAACTTAATCTAAATGCTCATGATTGTGAAAGCGGAACAGAAAAGAAATTTTTTGGGAACCAAACACCACCATACCCTGTTTTAGACCCTATTGACCTAAATTGTGTATTTTTATGCTCTGCAGAAAAAAAGGTCACACAGGTTTGGAATGATGTAAGGGTGAGGAATTTACAGAATTTTCATTTTGGGGTGAAACTGTCCCTTTAAGTAAAAATTCAAGTGTCTGCCATTGGGAACCCCATGTTAATGTACTCTTTTTAATAGGCCTAAGTGTCTATGGTGGTTACGGCTCTCCATTAAGTTAGCAGTAAATGCCCATGTATTTATGATTGCCACTCTCAGAGGTGTTAAATTTATACTGAAGGTTTATTGTAAATTTGAGCCGTGTAAATTGCAGCGGAGAGAACGCGTGATGGTACTTCTAGTTCTGATGGGTAAACTGTTTGGATTCTAGCGGGATTTATATGACGCTTAAATAGTGCATATAATCACCGCTTTAATGATAGTTTGGCTGCACATACAGAAGTTCACATCATATATTTAAGTCTGAGTGCTACGAAGAAATCATTTGAGAATCGGCCTGAGTGTTTATTTTTGTTTGGTTTTTCCTACATATCGAGTAGCTTGCGTTCAGATCATATCTGACTCGATGTCAAGCATGCCAGGCTTTCAAGTAGCTATGCTTTTTTTATTTAATCTTTGTGCACATGAGCACACTATGCGTGTGAAGTAAATGAGCGCGTTTCATGTGCTGCATAAATCCAACGAGAGGCAGTGGAATTCTGCCATTGAAATCAATTTAGCGCTAATGTTATTGAATGATGTGGTGTGTAGAGCTGCAGTAGAGGGTTTATTTGTATTTCTACGAGGCGGCGGTGCCTGTGCTTTTCCCCTCCTGTGCGTGAATACAGATGTATTGTTTGGAGGCAATTGAGGTCAAGCATTATGTGCATGGTGGGATTTTTGTTGTGTGTCGTGATTACGTTGCCCTCGGGGAGAGAAGCCCTTTATAGGCAATGAGCGCACATTTATTTCTGAGCACTAACCGACTCGTCGTTCGTATGAAGAGCTGCACGTATCATTCAGGGGCCATCGATTGGAGCCTTTCAATTGGCACTTAAATGAAAACTTGCAATGTTTATGAATAACCCATCTGCAAATTGATGGTCTGCCAAAATGATTAATAGGCTAGGGATTGATTGCCTGTTGCATAAAACAATTAGTCTGGCATTACTCTCAACAGGTTTCTCACCAGAACAGACACTCAATATTTATCAACACGGCACAGCGGGAGCTCAGCCTGAGTGGCTCTCTTGAGATGGTACAGAGAACATACCCACTAGATGTAGTTTTACTCCGTCTTCTAATGCCCCATCTGCATCTAATATACACCATCCCCCAACAGAACGCTCCGTCTCTTGCTGACAAGCCTTTTGGGAGAGAATTGAGCCGAATTGCTTGCTTGTTTACTCTCAAGTTCTACCGGTTCCTCTTCTCGGGAGACCGGCGTGTTTTTGTGATCGTCTGACGCTGATTCGAAGGGCTCGGGCTTGAATGGGCTTACGCAACCCGTGCCGAGATTTAGACGCAACTGTTTGGAGACGCGAGGGTGTGGTGGCAGACTTTGCCGTCAGATTCCATGTAACCTTTTTCTGATCTCCACTACACGAGTCCTGCATGCCACAGGCTTTCGTGGGAGGAAAGATACAGTCTTATCTCGAGAGCTATTCGCTGAGCCTGTTCGGTTCCCTCTAATCTTCTTTTGGCATCAGCACCTTGCGTTGCCCTCGTTCAGAGGGCACTGGCTACACCTCTCGCAGTTGTATAACATCCCATTGCCAATATTTACACAGGCTCAGCGTTGTGTATCACAGCGCTCGGTGATACGGCAAGGCGGAGTGAGTGTGTGTGTGTGTGTGTGTGTGTGTGTGGTGACGTGCACATACATCCTGCTGGGCATCCTTTATCTTTCATCAGTAGTACCAGATTTATTGCATGTATGTGCTTTTGATGTCTGTTGTTTTGGCTGCTGCTTTTTACACAAGAATGTAATCTTTACAGTAGTCAAATGCAGCACGCCTCCTAAATTCAAAGAGACATTTGGATTTAATTTCCTGTTTGTGGTATCACGTCTCATGCATTCTACGTCTAGATTTGCATCTGATCTCCAGAGATCTTGGATACCTGAATGACAGAACACTACAATTTTCAGTGCTAGAATGTACTAGGGGTGGCACAATAAAAACATACATCCTTTATTTATATTGTGCTTTCCAAGGCTGCAAAAATACAGTAAAAACCGCAATGTTATGAAATACTATTACAATTTAAAATGACTTTTAAAGTGTTTTAAAATGTGAGCCTGGTCTTAAGTAGCACAGGTTTATTTGTAACAATAGTCAAAAATACATTGTATGGGTAAAATTATAGATTTTTCTTTTATGCCAATAATCTTTCAGATATTAAGTAAAGATCATGTTCCGCGAAGATATTTTGTAAATTTCCTACTGTAAATATATCAAAACTTAATTTTTGATTAGTAATATGCATTCCTAAGAAATTCATTTGGACAACTTTAAAGGCGATTGTCTCAATATTTATATATATATATATATATATTTTTTTTTTTTTTTTTTTTATTTATTTTGGCACCCTCGGATTACAGATTTTCAAATAGTTGTGTCTCGGCCAAATTTTGTTCTATTCTAACAAACCATACATCAATGGAAACCTTTTTTATTCCTTTCAGATGATGTATAAATCTCAGTTTTAAAATATTTATCCTTATGACTAGTTTTGTGGTCAAAAATGTAATTTATTCTTGTGATGGCAAAGCTAAATTTTTAGCAGTCATGCCACGTGATCCTTCAGAAATCATAGTAATCTGATTTGGTGCTCAAGAAACATTTCAACATTTCCTATTATTAAACAAAAAAAGTAATGCTGCTTAATATTTTTGTGGAAACTATGATCTTTTTTTAGGAGGTTAAAAACATGTTTTACAACTTTGTAAGTTTCTTCATCACTTGATCAATTTTATACATGCTGATTTTTATTTTATTTTATTTTACAGAATCACAACTATTAGGATGCATTTACTCTGCAATGCCAAATTCACAGGCCTGATCATTTGGATCAGCAGCCTGCAGAAAGGCTAGTATTGTTCTTACTAGTATCTTTATTTTCATAACTGTACTTGGTACTAAAGTATCAGTACATCTAACATCCCCACGATGTGCGTTTTCGTTTAACGGAGCGATTTGAGATTGATTAGACTCGTGTTGGTTCTCTTTCTCTGCCAGGAACTGCTTTATATCTGGCACTGCGTATCTGTCCTCTATAATCACATGCTTAATAACTAGCCGGCTCCCTGGGTTTGTAACCACCTGTCTAGTTTGACACCCGATATTCAAACAAAGCTAATCAAAACACATGCCAGATCTTTTATCTTCCAATCTGTACTCATTGTCTATGCCACTCATGTGCCTTGTGTTTAATAATAGTCGTACTGCGTTTCAAATCTTGGCGTGTGTATTTGTGTACGTAAAATTATTTAATGTACTTTTGATCTAAGAGGAATTTAAAGAAATGTTGCCAGTAAAGTTTACATCAATTAAATGCATGCTATCTCCCCCTTCTCTCTCTCTCTCTGTAGCCACGTGCTGATCCCATACCCATATGCAGCTTCTGTTTGGGCACAAAGGAGTCCAATCGAGACAAGAGGCCTGAGGAGCTGCTGTCCTGTGCTGACTGTGGGAGTAGCGGTAAGACCCTTGTTTGAACTCTCAGCCTGAGCAGTGCCTATATATGGACAGTGCATCATCTGAATGTCTCTGCCAAATGGCAGAAAGCAAGTTATCATGTAACTGGTGTGAATCAAACTTTGTAACCAAACCATCAATTTTTTTTTTTTTTTTTTTTGGATACCTGCTCATAATTGTCGTTGTTTTGAAGTTTTGTTTAGTAGTACAGTATTTCAATCATCATCAGCAGTGTCGATTGAGTCAAACATAGAGATAGTGATGCACCAAAAGTGTCAATTTGAAGAAAAACCAAAACTTTTGTAACATGTTGGTAGGATAGACCGTCAATTCTGTTAAAAGCATGTATTTTTTTTCTTTTTGTGTTTTGTTTTTTTTCACTTAACTTCCTTTAGCTGGTGTCTTCTTTCTATAACATGAAGGCTACTTATTAAAATGCTGTTGAAATAACTGTTTAAAACATAGATTTTATTAGTTGTTTGTAAAATAGATCACAATTCCCTTGAAACAACTGATTTTTCATAATACAAGTGCATCTGTACCCTAGGGTATATTACATTAGGTGTTGGTTAGTCTGTATGAGTGCATGGGGCAGATAAGTGCACATGTTCGGTCTGTTTAAGAGCAGGAAATACTCTTTATTAATCAACCAGGACCCAAAAGAAAAATGCAAAATCAAGATATGCCTTCTATTTTTAAGTATTTGAATTGCTGGACATCGTGCATGCACAATTAGAAAAACAAATCCGAACTCAATTTGCAATGGAGTTTAAATTTTGACCGAAATATGCTTTGACTGTCTTGTATGAGATTGATGCTCAGCAGTGTTTGTTGTCCGTCTGCATTTCTCTGCATGCTTCTCATCTCGTGTCTGAGCGGGTGTGTGTCTCACATCAACTATAAACACTCTTTCTGACAAGATCTCATCTTCATTAGTCAGTGTTTGCATTAAATATGTTTAAACCTGAATCATTTTACATGCAGATTGCTTCTCAATGTCTAAATTGTTTAATCTGCTGAATTTACGATTCATATTTTCAGCCCAGATTCAGTAAGGTTTTTGGTGCATCACATATACAATGAGAATGTATAAATCTTTGAAACAGCCAGGAAATGTTCAGCGAGTTGATGAGGCAGGGAGAAAGATGCTCATAGGTGAATATTGAACCTATCACTGTTTTAATAAACCTATTTTTTCTTTTAATTATTTAGTAATCCATTTTTAAAATGGAGATATGACTGTACAATGACTATATAACTGTGTTCACTAGTAAAAACCTCTAGTGTCAATTCCTGCTATGAGGGAGAGTTAGTAGCAATAGTGGAGTAGTTGGTGAATCCCCCATCTGATGAGCGCTATCCCAGGCACCTCCATGATAGTGTTCACAAATGTGTGTTGTGAAGGCTATTGATAGCTTGTGCACTACCAGACAAAAGTCTTTGAACAGTAAAATTTGTAATGTTGTTTTTTTTTTTTTTTTTATTTAAGCCTTAAAACAGGAAAAAAAAGTCAAATAACTAAATAAAATAATTTAAAATAACTGTTTTCTATTTAATATATATTTTAAAATGTAATTTATTCCTGTGATTTCAAAGCTGAATTTTTAGCATCATAACTCCAGTCTTCAGTGTCACATGATCCCTCAGAAATCATTCTAATATGCTGATTTGTTGCTCAAAATGTATTATTATTATTATTATTATTATTATTATTATTATTATTATTATTATTATTATTATTATTGTTGTTGTTAAAAAAACTGCTGAATAGTTTTGTTTGTTTTTTTTTGTTTTTTTTTTCCTTTTCAGGTTCAGAAATTCAGAAGAACAGCATTTATTTGAAATCGACATTTTTTGTAACATTATAAATGTCTTTATCACTTTTTATCTCTTTAAAGCATCCTTGCTAAAGAATCCTGAAAAAAAATGTACTCGCTGTTTTCAATGATGATAATAATAAAAATAATAATAAATGCATATTTCATATATCATATATATTTCAGCATATTAGAATGGTTTCTGAAGGATCATGTGACATTGAAGGCTGGAGTAATGATGCTGAAAATTTTGCTTTGATTACAGGAATAAATTACATTTTAAAATGTATTCAAATAGAAAGCAGTTATTTTAAATAGGAAAAATATTTCACAATATTACTGCTCTAGCTGTGTTTTGGATCAAATAAATGCAGGCTTGGTGAGCAGAAGAGACTACTTTTAAAAAAAAAAAAAAAAAAAAAAAAAAATCCTACGTTTGACTGGTAGTGCATGTATGTTTTTTTTTTTTTTTTTTTTTTTTTTTTTTTTGTTTTGTTTTGTTTTGTTTTTTTTGTGAGGGTTTTCATGTTTTGGTGATTTGTGTAGGGATATATGTTTGAGAAGTGTGGTGAAATATCTCAAGATGCTTGAAGACTGAAGAAGGCAGCTTTTTTTAAACTATAAAAATTGTCTATTCTGTAGAAGTATTGGCAGAAGGGTTTTACACAATCACAGATGGATTCAAGCTGAAAGGTGTGCAGTTTATAAGATGCCCCCCCCCCCCTCCGCTTCAAGTTCACTTGCTTGTTTCTTTTCCTCTAATTTATTTATTTTTTCCCTCCTCCAGACAGAATTGCCATGTTCCTGTTAAATTACCTGCTCTTATGTCGTAATTTGTTTTGAACAGTGATTTTGAAATGCCACAAGGAATTGTTCTCCCGGTGACATTTTTATGGCTGAGTTTGACTTAACAACACAGAGGTGGTTTTCATTAAGTGTTCATGAAAGTATAGAAAATGCGCTCCCACTGTAAACCGCAGCTGGTTCGCAGCCCTCAGGGACAGGAGTGCATGCTTTTACATGACTATAACGGATCGACTGCCATTACGGTGTACGCGCGTACCATTTCTGCCTCGTTAAGATCAAATTATCCTTAATTAGCCGCTCAGAAGTGTTTGATAATACAGTGCTTTTAGACACCGATTTTGGAAAGTCTTCACGCATGGCTTTTCGCATTGTTGATGCCACGTGTAAATATTTAACTGATCTACGGTCGGGGGAATCTTTCATTTGTTTCGTTTTGATGTTCTCTCTCCGCTTGATTAAGTCTCTGTTAACATTTATCCTGTAATGTTTCAGCAAGGGCTTTTGTGTTTCCTGCCAAAGTTAAAGGATTAGGTAATGTCGCTCTTTTAATTGAGCATGTTTGGAGACTCTCTCTCTCGTTCTCTCTCTTTCTCTCTTTCTCTCTCTAAAGCTTGTTTGTTTTATTCCGCATTTCTCCTCAAAGGCCATCCATCATGCCTGAAGTTCTCCGCTGATTTGACTGCAAATGTCAAGGCCCTGCGATGGCAATGCATCGAATGCAAAACATGCAGTTCCTGTCAGATTCAGGGGAAGAATGCTGTAAGTTCTTTTCAAATGCACTGATGGCCTTGGCCCAGTTCCTGCTGACATCTTTTGTAGTGTCAGAGCACTGCTTGTGTTCTGACACTTTTACTGCAGGATGTTGTTTACTTGTGTTGTGTAGATTGCATCTTATTTTTTTGCGTGTCTGACACATTGTTTCCCTGTGTGTGTGCGTGTGGATCCAGGACGAGATGCTCTTCTGTGACTCCTGTGACAGGGGTTTCCATATGGAGTGTTGTGACCCACCGCTCTCCAGAATGCCAAAAGGTACATTAGGCTTTTGTTTGCCTCTGTGGATTTTTCCATTCTCAAGGTGAAGCTGTTAAATGTGCCATTACACAAAGGCTTCTGGTTACATAATAGTAAGATGATATGTACCTTGCGTCCTGAACTATTTAGTGGCTCTCTCTCTCTCTCTCTCTCTCTCTCTCTCTCTCTCTCTCTCTCTCTCTCTCTCTCTCTCTCACCCTCTCTTTCTAGTCTCTTTCTCGTTGTTAATGATTTCGCCTCTGGCTTGCAAATGACTGTGCTTGTCCTTTTCAGTTAATGGCAGTTTGTCTGAAATGGGCATGTAAGTGCCAAGATAAAAAGGCAGCAGCATCATAAAGTGTTTCAATAGAGCAGAACAGGTTCATTTCACTTAATTTTACAAGAGCCTTCAGTGCTGAATGTCTGAAACTGCTGGAGGGAGGTGACATTCTGCCATGCAAAATCCCATCAAATTTCATTTGGGTTCTGTTATGGGTGAAAGAAAATGCTTTAACTAAAACTTGCATGTTAAGGATGTCAATTTAACACATTAATTTAGTGTGATTAATTATAGCAAAAATAACTCTGCTAATCATAGTGTGAGAAGCTAACAGAACAGCAAGACCAAAGACGTCTGTCTGCATTTCTGCTATAAGAATGTGAGTCTGCTGCAGACAAAATGACAAAGTTGTATTCATTTGACTGCATTGACTGCAAAGTATATAAACATGGGTTATGGTTCAGTTTTTAGTTTACATTAGCAACATGTTATACATTTTGATTTTCTTTTGTTTGTTTTTTTGTCAAGATTTTCATTCATGCTCTCTTAATGTCAAGATCAAAAGAATGAATAATGCTTGTTATCTGTCTGCTTCTGTATCTGCACAAGATATCTGAGAGCTTCAGTTCTGTATTAAACATCAATGCAAATTAAGCTTTAATTAGTTACGTGAAATCTGATAAACTAACGGTCTAATTATTCAATTTGTTCATTTGTTTTCCCTCTGTAAAGAGGATGAGAAGGCTGAAGCCATGTCAGGAAAAGAGCACCCCACACAACTTCAAAGCCATTTATTCAGTGCTTCCTTGTTGGCGTGTTACCTGTAGAAAGCTTCTTTTTCTTTTCTTCTCAAGACAGTGGAAATAAAGGGAAAAGCACAGCGGGTCATCTCTGCTCAGCACTACAAAGACATATCTGAAAAGTGTCACGGCTGCAGACATGATGAACCATCCTTGAAATGCTTCTCTCTTTTTGTCTCACCCTCTTTCTCTCTCTCTCTTTTTCTTTTTTTTTTTTTTTTTTTCCTGGACCTCCCCCAGGAATGTGGATCTGCCAAGTATGCAGGCCAAAGGAGCAGGAGGGAAAACGGTTGCTACACAAGACAGCGGCCCAGATCAAAAGGCGATATGCAAAGCCAGGAAGGCCAAGAAAAAATCTAGCACATCCAACAATGTACGATAAGTCACTTCATCCATCTCGTTCGTTATGCTTCAGGCTTAAGGTTACAGGTCTCGCATCAGTATGTTGCCTGTAAACTGTAATGCTCTTTTTGATGGCCTACTCTGATTTTTGTCCTTCACAACCTTGCCTTGAGAGTACATGTAGGTTTTCATAGCCTCTCATCCGAAAGGTTTAAAATTAGCATGGCTGCTACAATGTACTTTTAGCCTGGGGTGTTCTTTGCAAGTCTATTTTTAACATATGGCTGTGTAGTAGGAACGCTGTCAGTCGGACTGGGCGAGTCTGGGTCGGCGCGCTTTTAAATGTGCAAGACTTGAGGGATTACATCTCTCCTAAAGGCTTGATGAGCACTGATAGACACGGTGGAACGTGTTGTTGAAACTGTGAAATCAGGCTCTTCAACCGAGGCTCAGGCTTAGTCACAGTCCAGATGTGCACGTGTTCGTTTGTGGCTCGTGTTCTAATCGCAACCGTCGTCTGCTTTCACAGGTCTGACAGTGGTGGTCCGGGATCCGTTGAGCTGTCTGAAAAAGCACGGCATGGTAGGGGTTCCATAAGCACTTTCTGTACCCCACCCTCATCAAGCACCTTTATACCCACCACAGACGGCAGGAGTCTCACTGACCCCCTCACATCCACACCCACCCTCACTACGTTGCCCCCAATCAACAAGAAAACCAAAGGTCTCATTGACGGGCTTTCCAAATTTTTCACGCCATCGCCGCTGGGCCGCCGGTTGCGCGGTGAGGCGTCGGGCTCCTCGAATCAGCACAGGCCGAGGAAGCGGGGCTATCGGAAATGCCACGGCAGCGTGACGACGCCAGGTGTGAGGTTAAACGCCCCGTCTAGCGTTCTCCTTACCCCGTCCCCCTCGCAAGGACACAGCCCCGTCTCGCTGAACCCCGCTCAGTCGTCCTCGCCCTTCTCCGCCCACTCGCCCCACAGCTCCTCCTCCCAGTCTAGCGGCCCGTCCCTCAGTAGTCTCCCAGGCAACAACCAGCTGAAGGGACTGTTTGATGGACTGTCTCACATCTTTACCACTCAGGGACAGTCCCGGCAGAAGGGACTCCCCAGCTACGCACCGCCCAAGCGAGCGCGCCGCAGCCAGGACGTTTCCACCTCACCCAAAACGTCCCTGCAGCTGCCAGGAAAGAAGTCCGTCAAGGGTTTCGGTAGTAAATTAGCATCCCTGTCCGGTTCAGCCTCAGGATGGCCGCCCAAGCGGGGCCGGCCGTTTAAGTCGGCGCTCCATTTCAAACGAACTCCCTTCTTGAGAAAGCACAAGCTGCTAGGCAGGTTTAGGTTTAAGGCCTCCCCGCAGAGGGAGAACACCACACCAGGGAAGGGCAGATTGGCAGACGGAAGAGTAAAACCAGACCCAAACCATGGTAAGCACAGGGGCCTGAACCTCCGAACGGCCGACTAGCTTTTTCATCTTCAACCGTTTTAACTCATCTTCCTCATTTTTAGAAGCAAAATAACATGGATTTTTTTATTTTTTGTTTTTCAACTAATACTGCATCTCTGCATTTTTGGTTTTAACCTTTTTCTTCAATATTTTTTGTATTAATTCTGAAGCCACTAAAGCCTTAGATTTCTGCTCTCTGCTCACGTCCTCATGCTGCTCACACCTGCCTCTCAAACCCAAGTTGTTAATGCTTTTTCCCTTTAGTAACAAGCACTTTAATGTAAAGTGTTTGCATTTCAAATGACCCTTGCTCCTGGTTTGGTTTCCTCTCAACCTCTGCACAAATGGAGTATTTGTTTAGAGGTCACTGTTGCCTAGAAACAAACTGTGATGTGTGGTTAGAGGTTTGAGGTTAGTGTGTTGGCCAGCAATGTTGATATGAGCCTTTCCTATCAGCCTTCCTTTCCATGACTCTAGTGATTTGCATGCTAGCAGTTGTGATTTTGAATGCCGTGTTATCGAGTCCAAGTTAGTTAGTGCTTGTTTATATTAGCTTTGGGTTTTGTTGTGTCAGCATCTTTTCAGTTCTTCTTACTATATTCTGCAAATATCGACTTCTAAAGGTCTTTTTTTCCTCTGACCCCTCACAGCCTTTAATCCCGAGAGGTGCTCAAGAAGAGAGCCGCAGGAAGGAAGGATGACTTTACTCAATGACCATGTGGCTGAAGAGGATCTGAAATTGTTCAGACACATCAAGGAGATCACAGCAAAGGTGTGGAGGGTAAACCACCCATTGACAACTGAAGAGAAGGTTTAAGAGCTCACTGCAGTTTTTCGACTAAATAAAAGCTTAGTTGAAAACGTTGACCTAAATATTTATAGTGTAAAATAAAATTTAAACTATAAGTCCACTGCCAGAATAAAAATTTCCTGATAATTTACTCACCCCCATGTCATCCAAGATGTTCATGTCTTTCTTTCTTCAGTTGAAAAGAATTTAATGTTTTTGAGGAAAACATTCCAGGATTTTTCTCCATATAGTGGACTTCAATGGGAGCCAACCAGTGTTAATTTTTTCGCAAGCGAAAACGAGACGATAACGAAACAAAAACTCACTTTGAATGACAAAAAAATGCAAAAAAACGTTTTCGTCAATGAATAAAAACGGGACGAAAATGTTAGGGAGGGGTGTTTTGGAAAAATACTCATTCAGAACTAATCTGCGGTGAGGTTAGATGCGTAACATTACGTATGAACTGTATCATAGCCTATTGATCTATCCGGCAGGACAAAAGCTGACATACATCGTCTCATAAAACGTTAAAAAACATCAATATTTGGGAGAAGGAGTGTAGAGCAGACTCATGAATAGATTCGATGACGCGAAAGAGAACTCAATTTGACCCGTTTTTTTTAAGAGCACACCAAAGCAGCGCCTCTCACACATCACGTGTACTCTTTCGTGTCTCATGAACGGAGAATTACACACAATTATGTCGAATTGTCCGTTTTCACGAGTATTCATGTAAACATGCTCTCCCAACGTAAACAGTTGGGAGAATGTTGGACGTGTTTCAATACCTTGCACCTGTGCGTTTGGTTTTAAAGAGACAGCAGCGTAGTTTAGTTGCTGTTGTCTGTGGCATTGATGTTAATTAAGCAACAAAAGAAAGACAGAAAATCACTCAGTGCTCTTGACTGAATCACTTTAGTAGCCCTAATAAAGATTAATCTATGTTTATTTGTGTGAATAATTATGTCTGCTTGAAAGAATGAAGCATGTGGTAAAAGTTATTATAAAGAGAGCATAATGAGCCTATATAACCATTGGTATTTCATTAAAAGAAGGCCATGTTCTTGTTTCTTTATGAGAAGTGGTTTAATTTAATTTTAATATACTGGCATGTTGTGTGTCACAGCAGTTAAAACTGTTTAATTTGATAAAATCTTAATATTAAACCTGTACAAGAGAAATGCTTAATAAATGCATTAAACTGTAACTAAACCCATTAGATTTTAGCCGACAAAATCTACTGCAGATTTAGTAGACTAAAATCTTGATATTTAGTCATAAACTAAAACAGTTCAGATGCCTAAAATATGATAACTAAATGGTGTTTCAGTCAGAAGACTATGACTAGGACAAAATCAAAATTTGCTGTCAAAATTAACACTGGAGCCAATGGGTAGAAGGTCCAAATTACAGTTTCAGTGCAGTCTCAAAGGGCTCTATGTGATCCCAGCTGAGGAATAAGGGTTTCATCTAGCGAAACAATCGGTCAGTTTCTTAAAAGATATATATATATTTTATATATATCAGTCTGGTCTTTTAGAGAGGTTTTAGGCATTTTTCTTACTGGGAGTCCAGCAAAAGTCACCTTAGACCGGCAGCCCAGCTTAGCATCTTTACACAACCCTTAGCGAACACCTTAGTGTGGTGACAGAAATATAAAAATCTAATTCCTTTAAGTGCTTTAACTGTTTCTAACATGTGATTTATTTCAAAAACAGAAAACTGGTGGCGATCAAGGACAATCCCCTCCTTTGATTGAGTTTGGGAAGTATGAAATACAAACTTGGTATTCCTCACCATACCCTCCAGAATACTCAAGGTAAGTGTGAAATTAATTCAGAAACATTTTTTACAGCATGTTTGCCAGATACAGCCTTAAGCAAATGTAAACTAGTACGTGATTTAGAGTTTCTCCCTGCTCTTGTAACTTATGCCACATTCTTTGTTATAATTAATTGCTGCTCACCTCCTCAGATTACCGAAGCTTTATCTCTGCGAGTTCTGCTTAAAGTACATGAAAAGCCAGGACATTCTGCAGAGGCATTCAAAGAAATGTGGGTGGTTTCACCCGCCAGCTAATGAGATCTACAGGAAGGATAACCTCTCTGTGTTTGAGGTCAGTGCTTCCTCTTAAATCTCACACAGGGGGCACATGCACAACTTCATCCGCATCCTAATTTATCATCTGCATTTGCAATTAAAACAAGAGGGGGTTATGTCCAGAGATTAAAGGCTATGAAGTGCCAAGCTTGTCGAAAGACATGGATGAGAACTAGACTTGCATGAATTAATAACGTCAGATTAAGTCAATTCTTCAAGGACTCAATATCTTGTTGGTCTCGTGAACAGGAAATGCATCAAAATTCTATTTTGAGTTGTGATCTTCACATGTGTCTACATGTATGGCCTACCTGACTCTAATTGTTTCCTATTCTGTCGTCTTTGCTCAGGTTGATGGAAATATCAGCAAAATCTTCTGCCAAAACCTTTGTTTGCTTGCAAAACTTTTTCTGGACCACAAGACGTTGTATTACGACGTGGAGCCTTTTCTCTTCTATGTTCTAACACAAAATGATGAGAAGGGTTGTCATCTTGTTGGATACTTCTCAAAGGTATTACAACCCTTAGATATGTTATGAAGTATGTATCCTATGACAGTGCAGTTAAAAGTAATAGCGGGTTATCTAGTGGGTTGCTAAAGATAGGATTTCTTGTATGCTGCTCGTTTTTGGGGATCTGAACCTTTTCTGCAATATGTTTGAAGGGTTTTTTGTGGTTGTTTGGTTCAGTTCAGGACAACGGCAGGTGCAGTGAATTGCATGCGTTGGCAGTGCGCTGACACACTCTGTCTTTCTCTCTTTCTCTCCCACAGGAAAAGCTTTGCCAGCAGAAGTACAATGTCTCCTGCATAATGATCATGCCTCAGTACCAAAGGCAAGGATTTGGGAGGTTCCTCATTGATTTCAGTAAGTTATTCATTAACTGGTTTGGATGCCTTGAGTGATGTGAGCATAAGATTGTTTGCAACATGAACAGATGCAATGCGTGAAAGCAAAAAGAGGTGTTTCAGACTACACAGTCATGATGGAAAGAGTGCCTGTTTCATTGTACTGAGTACTAGGTTTGCATGTCTCTATATACAGTTGAATGTAGTGCATGATATAATTTGCTTGCTTGTGAATGTTTTGATTTGCTCTCTTTGTAGAATCAGAAAAGCATTTGCAATGCAAAAGACAAATGCTTAGAGTGTAAAAAATAATCTGAATCTTACTTTGCTTGGCACAAGATCAGCTCACAGTTTAACTAGTCAAAAATAAGACCAAATATTTTCTTTATATGTAAATAACTCTGAGTCAGTTTAAAATTGAAATTACATACAGTTGAAGTCAAAAGTTTACATAAAATGTTAATTATTTTACCAAAATAAGAGAGATCTTACAAAATGCATGTTATTTTTTTAGTACTGACCTGAATAAGATATTTCACAAAAAAAGATGTTTATATATAGTCCACAAGAGAAAATAATAGCTGAATTTATAAAAAAGACCCTGTTCAAAAGTTTACATACACTTGATTTTTAATACCATGTTGTTACCTAAATTATCCACAGCAGTGTTTGTTTTTGTTGTTGTTGTTTAGTGATAGTTGTTCATGAGTTCCTTGTTTGTCCTGCTGTTCTTCAGAAAAATTCTTCAGGTCTCACAAATTTTTTGGTTTTTCAGCATTTTTGTGTGTTTGAACCCTTTGAACCCCTCGGCTCTTAATGCATCATGTTTCCTTTTGGAGCATCAGTAAAGCGTTTGGACCTTCTGTAATGGTTGCATATGAGTCCCTCAGTTGTCCTCGGTGTGAAAAGATGCATCTCAAAATCATACAGTCATTGTTGGAAAAGGTTCAATTACTTAAAAATGCTGAAAAACCAAAGAATTTGTGGTACCTGAAAAACAGTGGGCAGTTTTATTTTTAACATAACACTGACATCACAAGAACTGAGACCAGTCTTTAGCCATTAGAATCAAATACGTAATCGTTAACTTCCTCAGAAATAACTGTTCGGCTTTGAGAATCTTGCAGTTGTTTATATGTAAAATATCATTCAAGCCAAGCTTGTGAAATGTGCTTCAAGACCTTAAGAAGCTGCATGGAAGCATTACTCCATGTCTTCATAAATTGTGATTGAGTTGTTTTATGTTTTGTCACAGTGACACTCAAACCCTGTCTGACGACAGTACTCATAAACAATCTTTTCTCATCTCCTCGCTTTGTCTCTCTTCTTGTCTTTCCAGGTTACTTACTTTCCAGGCTAGAGGGCCAGGCTGGCTCCCCAGAGAAGCCTCTATCTGATCTGGGTCGTCTGTCCTACTTGGCTTATTGGAAAAGTGTCATACTGGAGTACCTGCACAACCACCCAGATAAGAGTGTCAGCATCAGGGGAATGAGCCGAGCCACGGGCATGTGTCCACATGACATCGCTACCACACTTCAGCAGCTCAACATGATTGATTTCCAGGATGGCAGGTGGGTTTGACTCTGGTGGTATCTGTCAATCTGACAATTCACTCACATGCTTTCAGTACACTGCATCATCTCTAAAGACATTACCACATTCCAGAGTGAGGGGTGTGGACACAATCTTAGCTCTATTTGCATGTGCAGTAATACCAGATTACAATTTCTGATTAAAATCTGTAAATCAGTAATGTTTCCTAACATGTTTGTCTAGGTTTGTAATCCTCCGAAGACATCAGCTGATTGAGGAGCACATGGATAGGCTGAGAATGAAGCCACGGCTTCATGAGGTTGACCCTGACTGCCTGAGCTGGACTCCAGCTTTAGTTTGCAGAAGCCCACCAGGAGAGCTGAAGAGTGCTATAGTACAGGTAGGCTTAAATGTCTATTCATGATTTGATCAGAGACTGAACACACCTGATTTTAGTGAACCCAGTTTTTGTTTTCTGTCCAAGTACACAGTACTCTAATACTTAAAGCTAAACTACCAATGATTTATTGTTAAATTTCCCATCAGAAACAAATTATAGAGCCAGTACAAATACATAAATAAGTTTAATCTGTTTAAAAACCACATTTTTGCTTTACACTGCAGTCACTATGATAAGCTTTTAATAATGATTCATATGCACAGCTTTCAGGTTTGATTTGGCAGAAAATCAGGCTTCTATCATTCTTCTTCTGTTGACTTCATGTCCACAAACAAAAGATCTATGGCGGCAGATGTACTACTTGTTCAGATTACTTACTTTTTAAATACATGTCTTGTAAGACTTTCTACTCACTATCAATGATGTTGGTGTAGCTAATCATATCATGTTGTTGTGGTAATCACAAGAAGTATTAGGGCTGTCAAACGATTAATCACGATTAGTCGCATACAAAATAATAAAAGTATGAGTTTGCCTAATATATACGTGTGTGTACTGTGTAATTATTAGGTGTATATATAAATACAAAGACATTCATGTATGTATATATTTAAGAAATATTTACAAGTATATGTATGTATTATAATTTTTATAAAATGTATATTATATATAAATAAAAATATTTTGTACATAATATATTTCTCTGAAATACATACATTAATTTGTGTATTTATATATACATAATTACAGTACATGCACATTTATTAGGCAAACTCAAACTTTTAATTTGTATGCGATTAATAGTGATTAATCATTTGACAACCCTAATAAGTATGCATTGTTCCTTTAAGGATTAGTTCACTATCAGAATAAAATTTCCTGATAATTTACTCACCCCCATGTCATCCAAGAAGTTCATGTATTTCTTTCTGCAGTGAAAAAGAAATGAAGGTTTTTGAGGAAAACATTCCAGGATTTTTCTCCATATAGTGGACTTCAATGGTGGCCAATGGGTTGAAGGTCCAAACTGCAGTTTCAATGCAGCTTCAAAGGGATTTACACAATCCCAGCTGAAGAATAAGGGTCTTATCTAGCAAAACGATTGCCCATTTTCCAAAAAATCGCACTAGCTCGACTCTTTGCATTACGCAATCACGCATATGTGAAAATGGGCGAAAGTACGGACCCAGTGTTTACAAAGCAATCGTGCAAAAAGTCAAACACAAAAAGGTAAATCAACGTCGGACAATTTTAAAGGTTGGAGATCAAAATAAGATGGAGTTTTTTGCCCTACCCTACCTTTTTGAACTTAAGTATTCAGATGAAGAACTAACCTTGTGTCTTTTCCAACAAGATTACGCAATCCATGAAGATGCATGTGTGAATCGCAGAGGTAGTGCACGACAAGCATTTGTTGTTTAAAAAAATATATACTTTATTTTTTCAGAAAAGAACCATAATAATCATTTCGCTACATAAGACACTTATTCCTCAGATGGGATTGTGTGGAGCAATTTGACGCAGCATTGAAACTGCAGTTTGGACCTTCAGCCTGCTGGTCACCACTGAAGTCCACTACATGGAGAAAAATCCTGGAATATTTTGCTCAAAAACTTTAATTTCTTTTCGACTAAAGAAAGAAAGAAAGTAAAGAACCTATCTTTTAATAATGTTGATTAATCCTTAGAGAGTAAACTCTCTGCAACAACCTTTATATAAATATACAACAAACATACAGGCTTGATCGGTACATTCCACAGGATGACTTGAAGTCCAGTTTACAATTACAGCTGTCTCGCATCAAATTACTATGTTCTGTCTCCATTGTTAATGTCCGTTGCAGATATTGCAGTGGAAACAGCAGATTTTGTAAAATGCCCCTTTATTGTTTCCTTTTGGCCTCTGACACAGCCTGGCTCTTTTTGCATAATGCTGAACTCGACCATAATTGGTAAGATGATCAAAGGCTGTTCTGGTGGCAGATCAGACCTTATGCATTTAATTCAAACCTATTCAGTAGGCATCACAATGAGCGCAGGTCACTCATTCCTTCCTCGGCTCTGCATTATTAGCTACAAGATGATGCTTGCATGAAAAGTGGGCTAAATTTATCCCATCGTTCGCCTTTCAGGAGTTCAGGGTGAGTTCACAGAGATAGCTGAAAGCACTTTCAACAGTAACCCAGCTTCCTGAGTGACCTAAATCAAAGCCCTGTATTATTAATGCCTCTGAATGTCCCATGAAATGTAATCTTCCACAGCCGCTTAAAAATAAATGTTGCTGAGATCAACGGCTAATCAAGAGACAATCTCTGCACTGCAGGGGCGCTGCGGAAGCAAAATGGATAACTGAGATGTTATTTGTCTGCTTGGCTTCAGCCTGTACAGAGCGGCTGAGACAAGCTCATGTTTGTGTTTTTGTGACATAACAGGCAGGAGATCGTCGTGCAGGCTGTAGTGCGTCAACCAGGAATTTGGCATCAGGGATGGGCTACAGTAGCACAAGACCTCCACTAACCAAGTGCAAGAACTTCAGCAGAAGATACTCAGACCCAGTGTTTGCCAACAGCGCTGGGAAAGATTTCGAAGTGAGCGAAGAAAGCACCAGTGATGATGATGACGACGACGAGGATGATGGTGAAGACAGTGCAATCAAGTCCCAGTCTGGGCAGGGGCTCAAGCGAAAGGTAAAGTTTAGAATCAGAGAATCAGTGATAGTGTGCATTTCCTTAGTTCTCTTTGTATCATCATTGTTCACATTGAATTTCCTTCATCATTTGGGAAGTGTATTTAGGTGGATGGAAAAAGATCCAAAACTATCCATTAGTCAGAAATTTCCATCAGCCCTTAAGTCCATAATTAAGTAATATTGCTTTCATGATTTGTGTGGGAAATCTTGGTTCTGTATCACCAAGTAATGCTGCAGATTATTTGCATTGGGGTACTGCTATCCCAGAATGCCTGGGGGAGAGTATGTTGTGAGGAACTTGCGGTCAGCTCGATTCTGCACACTCTCATTTGGGGTTTTGGGCAGGCTAAGCTTTCCAAATGAATGGCCTGTGGTGTAGGCACTGTGGTCTAAATGATGGGCTTTTGCATTTAGATCATGAAGCAACCCATTCACAACGCAGCCACATTTCCCTATGTTTAGCATCACCCTTGACCGTATCTGTCTCCTCCAAACCTCTGCTTTTTGGATTAAAGGGCACTAGGGACAATTCGACAAAAAAGTGGCCAGCTCTTGCTATGACAGTTGTTAGGTCTAACAGTCTTTGACATCTCCCTATATTTATTCCATTCTCAAGCACAAGATGTTTTCAAGCATACAGTATGCACTTCTCTGTTAAGTGAACAGCCCCCTTAAGTATATATTTTTGTTGTTTTTTTTTTTTTTTTTTATCTTAGCGGGCACCAACTCTGCGACGGAAGAGAGGGCGAAGGAGAACACGAATCAACAGCAGTGTCACGACCGAGACCATCTCGGAGAGAACAGAAGTGCTAGATGAACCATTCGAAAACTCTGATGTTGAAAGCCCTCTGCCGCAACCCAGCAGGAGGGTTGGTAGCGAGGATGAGGAAGAGGAGAAGAGCCAGAGATTATCTATGCGTCGGCCTGGAAGACCAAGGAGATATGAAGATGACAATCACTCAAATCAATCTAAAGAAGAAGGGAATGTGGAAGGTAAAGCCATACTTGTTTATATTCACAACTTGTACTGTTTTGTTGCATATTTGAAAGATTAACATGGAACGTCTTTTTTGTGTTTCTGAAGCAGTGAAAAAGGACAATCCTCGACCGCTAAAACGGAAGAAAGGCTGGCCCAAAGGTGTCAAACGAGGCCCTCCCAAATGGAGACTAAAGGAGCGCAAAATGGGCTTTAAGCTCAACCTTTACACACCTCCTGAGACGCCAATGGTCACAGCGGAGCAGGAGCAAGAAGAGGAGCAGGACGCCAGCCCTGCCTCATTCTCAGAACCATGCGAGTCCATTAGAGAGCCCAGACAAGAGGACCCAGAGCTGGACCACTGCGACTCAGAGCCTCACACTCCTGAGCCACCAGAGTCTCACAAAGTAAACGAGAATGAGCCAACAGACAAATCTGAAATGGTGGAAAACTCTCCATGCGCTGAAGAGACCAATGAGACAAAGTCAGGTCCAATAGATGATCCGGAAGAACCAAGTCAAAATACAGAAGAAGTCAAAGACTTGAAGCCAGAGGGTGAAGCAGATGGCAGGGTTGGTAAGGGCTCCGGTGAACGAGATGAAGAAGAGGATGAGGACGAAGAGCCAGAACCATCTCATGTGGACGATCATGATGCGGATGATGAAGATGACAGCCACGAGCAGAGAATGGACGACCCGGTGGCACTTCCAGAGCGAGACCTCACGGAAGACCCAGAGCCAGTTCCAACTCCTAGTAATAACAATAAAACTCCTGAGGAGCAGCCGAGCCCTGCGGACCCACCGCCTCATTGCTCAGAGGAGCTTGCATCTGAAAGCACTCTCGAGAGCTTGGGCATACAACAGGGTGACACTGTGGACTCGGATCATCCTCCAGACTCCGAAACCGAGGAAGAGGATAACGGTCAAAGGCCTGAAGAAAAGCACATGGGCCCGTTGACCCCGGCAATAAAAGAGGACCACAACATTTGTCCCGAGCTAGACATGGAGACGGCCCAAGCGGTGCAGTCTCTGACTCAAGAGACTGAGCAGGAGAGGCACTTTCAGGATTGCGTGGAGACTCAGGATGCCTGTCACAGCCTACAGCGGTATGTTCACGTTGAGCAGAGCCCTCAGATGACTCCCGTGGACGACTGCCAGCAGTCAGATCACAGCAGTCCTCTGTCTTCTGTCCATTCTCACCCGAGCCAATCTGTCCGATCAGTCAACAGTCCAGCGGTGTCCATTTTAGAAAGCGGCTACACGCAGATCAGCCCCGATCAGGGCACCGTCTCGGTGCACTCGCTTCATAACAACATGGAGACGAGTCCAATAATGGATGTGCCCTCGGTGTCGGACCACTCTCAGCAGGTGGTGGACAGCGGCTTCAGCGACCTAGGCAGCATCGAGAGCACCACTGAGAATTACGAGAATCCCAGCAGTTACGACTCCACGCTGGGTAACAGCATTTGTGGCACGGGAGCAGGAACGGGCGCCTCCTCCCAGAGCAGCTGTTCCTATGGCAACCTCTCCTCCGGTGGCAGCCACAGTCAGAGCAGCTGTGCTGTGTCCCAGCAGATGGCCGGTCCTGTGGTGAACAATACTGGCGCTTGCAGTATGCTCCAGCAAACCAGCATGAGCTCCCCTCAGGGATGCAGTGTGAAGTCTCCGCAAGGCTGCGTGCCGGAGAGGCAGCCCAGCCATCCGCACGGACACGGGCACGGCCACGGCCACGGGCACGGGCATAGCCACAGCCACCACCACAGCCATCACCAGCACCATCCGCACCATCAACATCACCAACACCCACAACACCAGTACCAGCAGCCTCTGTCGCACTGCTCCATGTCAGCCAGCTTCGCTCCATCCATGCAACTGCCCGACATCCCGGAATCCAACAATCCCTCCAGCAACCTGGGCCTGTACGACCGAATGGGCCAGGGAGAGTATGGAGGCGGACACTATGGTCAGGTCAACTCAGCTACGTTCAGCCTGCATAAGCTACAACAGCTCACCAATACCATCATGGACCACTCCTTACCCTTCAGCCATTCTGCCTCGCACTCCATCTCATCCTATGCAAACAACAACGGTTCGTTGTCCACGCAGCTCGGCCCTCACAATCCTGCGCTGGTGTCGCTGTCGCAACCCGGCGGAGGTCCCCAGTCGCAGGCCACCGTGACTCCTCCACCCAACATGACTCCGCCGCCCATGATGCTGCAGCGCAACGTGGGTACACCCAACATGAACCTGGCCCAGTCTCAGAGACTGCAAACGCAAATGGCCCCCAAGAACCACCACCACCACCACCCCGTGTCCATCCGCTCCAAATCGGCCCCTCTGCCGCCCCACCACCAGCAGCAGATGTACGGTAGGGGTCCCCAGACCGTAGCCATGCAGGCCCCTGGGAGGACGCTGGCTATGCCGCCGCGGATGAACATGGGAGTGAACCTCATGCCCGCCCCGGCTTACAATGTCAACTCCATGAACGTTAACGTCAATATGGCGATGAACACTTACAGAGTGACGCAGCCCATGATGAATGGAGGCTACCACGGCAATCCTACCTATATGAACCAATCTCCGCAGTACTCTATGCAGATGGGCATGATGGGTACTCAGCCTTACCCGCAGCAGCCCATGCAGGCCCCTCCCCATGGCAATATGATGTACAGCCCCGCAGGCCATCATGGTTACGTGAATACCGGCATGTCCAAACAACCCTTAAACGGGCCTTATATGAGACGATAATCAACGACCTGAAAGCGAAAGGTCGTGATGTTGCAAAGTCAGCTAGTTGACTTGAGGTATTTAGTTTTCACGGTTAATGTTCGCTTTTATGGATCTTTCTGAAAGAACCAGCACTTGGTAAGAATGCAAAAAAGTTTTGTTTATCGGCTAAATTTTAGCTTTTTCCCCTGTTTATGGGAAGCCTTACAGCATAAGATTTAAAATGTAACATTTGTGTACGCGTCAATCTCCCCCAAACTGCGTTGCAGTTGAATGGAGGTTACGTTTTCTTTAAGTTGGAACCTGCATTATGGAACCTTTAAATGTGCCTGCATTGTATGTTTTTGGACAAAAGAGCCTTTTCAATGTACCTTTAGCAATCGCAAGGTTATATATGTAAGTCTGTACTCATGCCTTCATATTATTTAAATTATTGTAAATCGACTTTTATATTTTTTTAAATGTAAGGTTATACTTAGCATGCTATAACGTCTTTGTTAGTGACAGTGCATCAAAGTAGTACTGTACAGTGTTGTGCTTAATAGCAAGCGATTTTATATTAAATGTATGGCCTTGGTTAGGTTTCCCTCGTATGGAAGGAAAAATTAAACTCTATTTTTGTTGATTCTAATACTGTAAAGATTTGAAAACATCGTCATGTTCGGCTTGGAAGGTTCTATTGCTAACTGTGTATAATTTGTTACTTTATAACGAGTTTCTTTACCTGAGGCAGCTTTCTGTTTTTATACAATTTAAAGCAATTTCTGTCACAATAGCAAAGAACAGTCAATGTCAGTATTTGTACATGTAGAAATCTAAATCAAAGGGGAAGGAGAAACGCGAACATTTCAAACGGGGCAGAGTTGCAAAATTATTATGATGATGATGATGATGATGATGATGAGTGTCAATTTACTCCAAAGTTGGTCTTTTATGAAATGCCTTTAAACTTACATTTTCATTCCATCTGTAGATTTTTTTTATCTTTATAAAACATCTGATTTATATTTTACTGAAATGTAGAGCAGTAGCCTTGTTGATAGACAAAAACAGATGGCATGTAAAAAGGTAAATTGTATCGGTGTCTGTTTGTATAGCTTATTTTGTAGCCTTTGTACCTGTACAGAATGGCAGTTTGACGTAAGAGGGATATCCTGACTGTACTAATTAACAGAGCAACAGTCCTGTATTTATGAGTTACCTTTTTAGTCAGTCACTTAAATGCTGTACATTTTAGCAGAAAATAAATTATGATGAGCCACTGACAGACTTAAACGTGTTTACGGACTCTGTGTTTTCATCTCATGCTAATCGTGACTCGCACTTTCTTTCTCGAAAGGATCCATTACAGATTTTCAAACGCATTGTTACGGTTGGAAACAGTCTTGTGGAGTGCAGGGACTACTGAATAGAGGCTGGATAAATTTAGCTGGAAAACACTAACATGTATCTAACGCAACAGCAGGACTGCCCTAGCAATAAAAATGAACCAATATAGTCTTTGACTACAAATCGTAAATATTTGTGCTTGACGTAGGGTGCTAGAGCCAAAGGAAGACCATTTAATCCTGCTGTACAAACATTACAAATCACTAAATATACCCCAGAAACAAAGTAGTCGCATATTTCCCCATTCTTCATCAATAAACTGTTCCTTAAAGGGGTCATTTGATGCGATTACAGGTTTTCTTTTGTCTTTGGAGTGTAACAAGCTGTTCATGCACAGCGTTGAGCATGCTACTTTACAAAAGTAATTATAGTTACTAGTTAGTCCTCACAAATAGTAATTGAGTTACATAATTATAAAAGTAACTAATTACAACGAAAACTATTGTTACTTTAAAAAAAAAAAAAAAAAGGTTTAAATTTGGTTGTCCCCAATATTAAATATGTTAAATTAATGAAATGGACACTAAAGAGGATAATTTATTATTATAAAACACTGTACACTAATCTACACTAATGTTGCTGTGGGACAATATGAGAGACACCTTAATGGCACATTTTTTTAAAATATGACGTTCTAATTAAGTAATTAGAACTTTAATCATTAGAATAACCGTGCATGAATTCATATTTGTCATGTTGACTTAACTTAGGACTGGTGGAGGTGCTTAAGATATTTAGTGTTTATATACAAAAAGGGAAAAACCTAAAAATAACACTGATAAGGTAACAAAGTTACTACAAATTCTAATACTAATACTATAAAATGCAATAAGGATTAATGAGCTGCTGGGTTTATGAATAATCATTATGTCTGCGTTCGCTCGAACTGATTTGCTAAAATCTAAACAGGGATGGTAATAGGTAAGCGCCAGCCAATGAGATTGCCATTTGCGCATTAGTTCCACCTGATACCCGAGAAACCGGCAGTTCTTGAAATCTGAATTCCAAAGCAACTCAGTTATTTTAACAAGAAAATACAACAAAGAATATCGTTTACATGAAGCGCATCAATTCTCCATGGTATACAAGACTCTTTTGTTCTTTGTGTGTGTGTGTGTGTGTGTGTGTGTGTGTGTGTGTGTGTGAGAGAGAGAGACAAAGTGACGGCTAATCGTGTGCCTTCACACTAGAGTTGATGGTTCGTCAAATACAGGTAAGCTGCACATTCATTCAGATGAACTGAAAAATAAAATTATAATATTATATTAAATTATAGTAACGCCGCATTTTATTGTCAGTAACGGTACCGGGGGAAACAGTAATTCATTTAATTACTTGTTACTGAAAAATAATGCTGTTAGTAACGCCGTTTATTTATAACGCCATTATTCTCATTACTGTTCGTGCATATATAAGATCTGTAAAGATGCAAAGATTAAAGTCACAAACCCAAAGAGATGTTCTTTATAAAATTTAAGACTCAGCCACGCCTTCCTGTGTGGGAAGATTTGCATAACACCGCCCAAATGTATACGCCAAGAAAGAAGGCGTAACTTTTATTCTGGCTGTAGTATTGTTGTGGAGACGCTGTGTCGTTTGTGAAAATCAACTTGTTTCAGAAAGGCAGGGCAGAGAGGAACAACAATGTACAGTATGTGGAAAATAAATTGTTTTTTGAACCTTAAACCGCGTAAACGCATTGCATTACACCAAATAATGTTATTTTTTTATTATTTAAATAATGACTTCTTTAAATGTTGAACTAACTGACTTCAAGCCAAATGGCCTAAACGGGAAGTACAGATTGAACTGAATTCCATTTTTCACCGATCTGCAGTATCAGCACACATAAGAATGTATCTCAGTCACTGATATTAGTGCCGACTTTATAAGTCAGGGCTAATAATCCAACAAGAGCACCGTTCTCTCCTGGGAGAAGTTGCATCAGGAACACTTGCCTCCATCAGTTCTGCTTTTTGGGCCTCTCATTTGAATTCTACAGGGCTCACTTGATTGAGTCCTTGAGTGCCTGTTACTTCTCTCTTATCTAAAGAGATTTAACATGCCCTGTCTCTCTCTTTACTTACTTTCTGCTTTGCTGAGTGCATGGTCAATAAATTGAGCTCCAGGGTAGAGAAACTCAGAGAGCTCTATTAGTTCAGCCTGAAAGCAAACACTTGACTAATTATTTTCACAAGGCTTCTGGTGTCATTGTCTTAAAACTTTGTTATTGTGAGTGTGCATGATTACACTAATATGACAGTTGAAATGCTCTGTCAAAACAGACGTCAATTTTCAGTAGATGGTGCAAATACATTTTAAAAGCCAGTTTGTTGAAACTTGGCTTACTATACTTAGGGTCTGTGAAAATACCAGGATTAGGCCTGTATTCCCTGTGGTGTGAACAATTGCTCTCCTCTCTTCAGACACAAGATTGGATTTCCAAAATATACCACTTAGCATATCAATGATTGCATGTGTAAACATGAAAAAAGATTACATTTGTCCCCCTAATAGTGTGGCGCTTGCCTCCAATATTAACAGCCTGGGGTGGTCCGTTTGTACTGAGCAGACGCGGCATGTTTGCTTGGCCCAGAATAGCCTGCACATTTTGAAATGATATTTTTAGGCTATTGATCTATGAGTTGTGACCTTAGTAACATGCAGCACAGGAGCTGATGAGGCAAGTGGCGCTTTTGCGACCTCCAGCTATTGCAGTACCATGTATTCGGTTCAGATTCATGTAACTGCCTCACTATTGTGTGATTAAAGGGGACGTAAGACAGTCTCTGCCAATCCCATGTTAATCTGGAGTACCTATAGAGTAGTACTGCATCCTTCATCTCTCCAAAGAGTCTTTGGTTTTATCAGATTTATAAAAGAAAGATACAGCTGTACCTCTTCTCTCCGAAAGCAGTCAAGCTCCTGGAGGTGTGCCATGGGTGGAGCTAAAGAGTCACAAGCACGCAAAGTTTTTGTGAAAAGCTGGTCTGCAAGCTGACGTCAACATAAATAATTGCCTTAACGCTTGCTGCTTTGGGAAGCTGAACAAGGTTATCTTTCCCTCAACCAAAAACACTTCTTTGGTGACATTGTTGATTTTGTGGTCAAAAACAAAATGTAAGGCTGCGTCAACACTGTGAACCTCAGTGCTCAACTCAGACCTGATTTTTTTATTTTTTTTTTATTTTTTTTTTTTTTTGGTGTAGCTCTTCACATTTTGTTTTAAATGTGGCCAATATCAGATTTCCAGTGTGAACAGATCAGTTCCGAACCGACTCGCATGCACAAAAGAACAATACGAACAGGGTTGCCAGGTTTTCACAACATAAACTTTACCCAATTTTTTCTCAAAACTAGCCCAATCACGTTCCGTAAATAAAAATATCACGTTGGGGGTTCAATTCTACCCACAGAGTTCAAAAACAACCCGCAGCAACAGTGAAAAAGTAGCCCAGTTACGCAGGAAAACTGTGGACTTGGCAACACTTGCATATAAGATAAGTGATTATGCATTTATTTATTGTGTGATCTGCCACAGAAGCCAGCAAAATGCACCGCCAATATGAAAAATAAAGACAAGGATGTGACAAAAGAGAGCAGTTTTTAAACTTTTATAATGCATTCCCTCATTTTGCTTTTATATAGAGTTGTCATCGTACCTGCTGAAAAAAAACAGCTAAAACCAGCCTAAGCTGACTGGTTTTAGAGGGTTTTGGCCACTTCCTTAGCTGGTCAGGCTGGGAGACCAGCTGGAATAACCAGCAAAAACCAGCTTGAGCAGCCTAGGAGAGCAGCTAGCCTGGGAGAGCAGCTAAGACCAGTCAACCATCTTAGGTTGGTTTTAGCTGTTTTTGTTTGTTTGTTTTGGTAAGATTTTTAATGTTTTTTTAAATAAGTCTCCTGCATTTATTTGATTCAAAGTACAGCAAAAACAGTAACATTTCAAAATATTTTTACTATTTAAAATTGAAACTATTTAAAAAAAAAAAAAAAAACTCTTTTCTATTTGAATACATTTTAAATAGTATTTTTTTTTTCCTGTGATTTCAAAGCTGATTTTTTTAGCTTCATTACTCCAGTCACATGATACTTCAGAAATCGTGTTAATATTCTGATTTTATGCCCAGAAAACAATTTATTATTATTATTATCATTATTATTATTATTATTTTGTTGAAAGCAGCTGAGTTCTGACACATCACACTACTTCTGACTACCTTTCACAACTGTCTTGATAACTCTGGGTATGTAAAATCTTTGAAGTGACTCCCATGAGCACAGAATCATGCTGAATGTTGATCTAGAGTTACGTAAAAGTTGCATGAATTCCAATATGACTGTTTAGACTGCAGTCGCATTGCAAAGCGTGTCAGATTTAGTACCACGTATGGAAGTGGCACAAATCAGAATTAAAAAGATCAGATTCCATGTGGTTTGTACTGTTCACAATGCCATGAGAAAAAACGAGTCACGAGTCATGTGTGTCACATGTGAGCAAACAAAAATAAAATAAAAATCTGATTTGCCTGCAGTTAACGTAGCCTAAAATCCTTCCTGAGTAAGTCCTTTGCAGTGTTGCTGTCCAGGGTTGCCAGGTTTTCACAACAAAATCCGCCAAATTGCTACTCAAAACTAACCCAATCACATTTCGGTGGAGTCCCCTAGTAAAAATCACATTCCGGGGATAAATATCACGTTATTGGTGTTGCTTAAATGCGAGGACACGAAACAGTGTTAAAGTATCCCAATTCCGTGGGAAAACTGCAGACTTGGCAACACTGCTGCTAACGACTTCCATAACTCGAATTAACCATGTTGATGGGTGTGCTCTTGCTCTCTCTCTTGGTTGATGTGCGCGCGCTCTTCCGGGAGAAGTACACATAGAAAGAGGTCCGCCTTTAATGACGCCATACTCGGTGTTGCCAATTTTGCGGTTTTCCCATGTATTTGGGCTACTTTAACACTGTTGCTGCGGGTTGTTTTTCATGTCCGTGGGTTGAAGCGACCCCAATAACATAATAATTAGCCCCTGAAATGCTAAGTTCACCAGGGGAACCCTGCCAAAAGACGTGTGTTTTACCATAAGTCTAACTCGTTTTTTAAAACTTTGGTCATGTTTAGCATGAGAATCCAACTCTTTAACATTGTAATTAAATTTAAAGTAGCATTAGACATCCTCTTTCAAGTGATTTATTCAAAGAGATGTTGGTTAGGCAATCAGACTGTGGTATATAAGCTGTGGATCACTTTCTGCACTCACATTTGTAGATGCCACATCGCTGCTTATTTGCATAAAGCTGAATGTGCGTTGCCAACACTTGTGGTCATGATATCATCGGGTCTCCATCATCAGTCAGTAAGTATTTCTACTAAGTACACAAAATGACATTAAAATCTGTTTATAATTACTATATAGTGCATACTAAAACAAATTTGACAATATAATTTCTTGCACTAGATAAAATTAATAAATGAATAATTAAACCTCACTTGTTGTAATGAAACTACATAACTACATTAAAGACAGGTGTGAATTCATGCAGGATAAATGCAAATGTATAGTGTATAAATCAAGCTAATCGGGCTAATCAAGTATCTGTATGGTATTCTAGTATGTAAGCTAACTAAAACAAACATTAATGGTCATTAAAGATGTTTCTGGGAGATTTTTTTTTATTTATAACACTGTATTGCTTTGTTATATTCCCATGTTTGCTATTAAAGCAAATGGGGACACAAAAATGATATCTGCTGTGGTCTCCCACGTACATCTGCAGAAGTTAACCCTGCTATAATTTATTCCAAATGTCCCGAACCCAGAAATGTGAAAATGGTCCCTCACTGTCAGCATAAACCCCTGTTATGAACGGAAAGCTTGTTTGTATATCTCCGCACAGCATGTTAGCTCCTTAAAAACTGCTGAAAATCTACATGGGAAAAATTGGTCTGTAAGACACCCCTCAAACATGCCCCGTAGCCCTGAGGAGTGGAATATCACATCATTATGCAAATTTGAAAAAAAGCACGTTCTCATCACGGATGGTGCTTGTGTTGTCATGTTTGTGGTTGGTGACAGATACAAGGGAGAAAGATGGCAGCTTCAGTCAAAGGCCAGTGAATCTGACTTTTGTCCCAGAGGAGACGGTACAGCCTGGGCCCAATTCCACCAGCCAATTATTCCCTCCTTACACTGCCTGCTGCGAGCCCTCCTACAGGCAGCTGTCCTTCCTGGCGCCCAGTGACTAAATTTGACAAAAATAGGAAATCTCTGTAGAGCTGTGCTTGTAATTTAATCCAAAAGGTGTTTCTTTTTTGAACCGAGTTTAACACAGTCTCTGTAATGCGAGCTTGGCCGCTGCAAATGGAATGGTAATTGCTTTTCGCTTCCCAGATATGTGAAAAGGACACATGAATCATCTCCGGAGAGGGATGGTTTTCAAAACCATCAGCACTGGATGTTTTTTTTCCCCCTCCTCTCATACTCAGTCACCACCATCACTCACCTTGACAGGGAAGTCATTAAATTGGTGATGTTGAATTCCTTTTACTGTTTTGTCAGGTTCACTTATTCCTTCAACCTTGAAATCTTCTTTCTTTCCCACAAAAGCAGCTCTATTACTGTGAGACGAGGTCTTAATTTTCATGAATTTCAAATCATTCCAGCGCATATGTTCCAAGAAAAATTAGTGTCTCTAGCTACATTTCCGTTAGACACTGGGTTTTATATACTCCTTTAAAGTATATTATAGCATATGCGTGAAATGTAGAAAATGTAAAGAAATATGCGCGCAGTATGCGGGGAGTGACGTTCATACTTCATGCCTGAGATAGCAGCACAATCACCTTCTTATTTATAGCTTCACTCTGTTGAAACAGTATTACAGCCATACCACATTACAGCAATTCATCTTCCATGAAAGTTGATTCATAATTTGATATGAAGCCGAATACTCCCTTGCATATATTAAAATATTAGTCATTATTTACACTACTGTTAAAAAATTGGGGGTCTATATATAATATATACACTACCAGTCAAAAGTTTTTGGACAGTAAGTTTTTAATGTTTTTTTAAATAAATCTTCTGCATTTATTTACAGCATTTATTTCAGTGCATTGTTCCTGAACAAAAGTAGTATTTCTTTTGATCCATAGTACAGCAAAAACAGAATTTTTAAAAATATTTTTACTATTTAAAGTAACGGTTTTCTATTTGAATATATTTTATATATATGTGATTTCAAAGCTGAATTTTTAGCTTCATTACTGCAGTCACATGATCCTTCAGAAATCATTCTAATATTCTGATTTAAAAACATCATTATTATTATTATTATTATTGTTATGTTGAAAACAGCTGAGTAGATTTTTTTTAGGTTTCTTTGATAAATAGAAAGTTCTGAAGAATAGCATTTATCTGAAATAGAAATCTTTTGTAATATTATAAATGTCTTTATCATCACTTTTGATCAATTTCAAACATCCTTACTAAATAAAAGTATTAATTTCTATAATTATACTGACTCCAAGCTTTTGAATGGTATTGTGTATAATGTTACAAAAGCTTTTTATTTCAGATAAATGCTGATCTTTGGATCTTTCTATTCACCAAAGAATCCTGAAAAAATGTACTCAACTGTTTTAAATATTGACAATAATAATTAAAAAAAAAAAAAAAATTATATATATATATATATAAAATATATTAGAATGATTTTTGAAGGATCATGTGACACTGAAGACTGGAGTAATATATATTTATTTAGTTATAAATAGTTATATAGTTAGTTATATATATATATATAATTTTTTCCCCCCAAAAGGAATAATATTTTTATTCAGGAAAGATCGACCGAAATAAATGCTGTTCTTTTGAAAGAATTTTGGGGGGAAAATGTATGATGTTTTCCACAAATATCTTAAGCAACAATAACATTAATAATAAGAAATGTTTCTTGTGCAGCAAATCAGCATATTGGATTAAAGGATCATGTGACACTGAAGCCTGGAGTAAGTAACTGCTAAAAATTCTACTTTGCCGTCACAGGAAAACTATATTTTGAAATATATTAACACAGAAAACAGTAATATTCACAATATTACAGTATTTTTTATTGTATTTTAATAAATAAATGCTGCCTTGGAGAGCATAATGAGACTTCTTTTAAAAATATTTTAAATCTTACCGACCCCAAACTTTTGAACTTTTATTTTTTAATTGTTGTTATAAAAAAAATAACATAATGTATGCTTTTTCAATATAATAAAAAGTACCCATATGACTATATTTCTCTTGTGAAGATCAATCAGTCATTTAAAACAACATGAAGGTTAGAAAATGACAGAAGATTAATTTTTGAGTGAATTATGTGTTTAAATGGTTATCCAGGATTCTCAGCTGCTCTAGAAAGCCTGAGTTGGGACAGATGTCCCTGTTCAACCTGACAGCGATGATGGCGTCTGTTAGAGTGAGGTTCTCGCACATCATGAGGAAGGCCAGTACCAAGGCTCCGGAGCGACTGACTCCCATTGCACAGTGGACCAGCACTTTGCCTGCAGCACACAAAAGAACCTCCTAACTTATTCAGCATCTCTGACACTGGTTACAATTTACATATTTCTCTTATTAAAACGACTGTATTGCCTGCTGACTTTGCGCTGCTCCATTTATTCTTTTGCTCTGCTTATTTTAATTTCAATACAATCACTGACAAAATTAGTTAGAAAAAGGTCAAGGAAGTCAGACTTGCCATTTTGAGTGAGTGCAGCTTTAATGAAGGACGCAGTGGAGCAGAAATACTGGCTCAAATCAAACTGAGGGTGATCTGAAGCCTCCACTCCACAGTAACTTATACTCGTGTCTGAGTAGAACTGGGCGCCCGTGTTGATGCGACGCGGCCCGTCGGCACAGTTTACAACGTGAGTGATTCCCAGATCAGCGAGGAGTCCTTTATCACGAGCTGCTGACCTGAAATGAGTGACTGTTTAACACATATTCATGTTTTTGATTAAATAATTTACCTACATGCAATTAACTGTAGACACAGGCATCTATCCACCTTTATCTAGAGTAACTGATTAGCGCCATGATGCATTCTAACTTCTGTTTGGGTGCTTTTGTGTTTCAGTCTCCATAGAAAATCATGTTAAAATATGGTAAAAACAAAAGTCGACTGAATTAATTAAAGTGAAACTTTGTGCACAGGGAAGCTGTGCTGTTGTTGGCTGCCACAGTAACAGGGTCATTCTATAATTATGGGGACATTTAACAATGTGAAGGAAAAAGGTTTCCTGTTTCCCAAAAACCCAAACATGACCTTACATAGCTGCTTTGAAATAATCTATATTGTATAAAGTGCTATATAAATAAAGGTGATCTGTAGGAATGTATATAAAATACCATATATGTTTGCTACTGTCCACCATGTTACCTTTACTGGGTAACACAGTTGACATTTTTAATGTTTTAGACCTATACTCAACATGGAAGCCTAGAACTACTAAGCATACGGTATGTTTAGAAATATATTTTCATAAACAAAACATAAGTTTTAGCTAAATTGTCTTGTTAAAATCTGCAGCAACAATACTTGTGTAACACTGTTGACAGTTAATTAATCCGCTCTTGACACAGGTTTACTAGTTTAAACAATATTAGGGGAAAAAGAGAGAACGTAACTTCTAGTGTTTCATCCATGCTCTTCTTGAGGAAATATCATCATACTGTGTAAATTACGTAAGAATGGGACAAACCATTCCTTTTTGAGGGGGGATTCCAGTGAGTACTTAGTTGACAATGGTTTTTCGCACACAAATAAAAGTTATATCACAATAAACACTTATTATTTTTGAAGAGCACACCCATATGTCTTGATAACCTAATCTAACTGAAGGCAAAACTATTAAATTAATTTATTTTTGAGGTAATTTTCATGCTTAAATGCAGAGTAGAATGAGCAACTTTACAAAATCGGACAGCTGAATACCAGCGTTGTATGTGATATAAACATCATTTTTATAAAAAAAAAAAAAAAATATATATATATATATATATATATATATATATATATATATATATATATATATATGGCTTTTTCATCACATAGTAGTGTGATTGGGAAAACTATAATCGTGTACTAGAAAATTAAACATCGGGGCTTTATATTGATGAAAATATATTAAAAATATACTTCACGGACATGAGATGTACCCACAATTATAGAATGACCCAACAGCTTCCTGTACAGTAACGTTACTTGTTTTGCGTACTAGCAAATCTGTCAGTGTCCAGGAGTCTTGCAAAAACGATGACAAAATAATGTGTGCACTTATAATTTTGTGGACAAAATGACCGCGGATTTGTATATGCGCTCATCTGTTTTCAATGCGGCTAACCTAGCGTCGCTTCATGTCACTTACCCGCTCATTAAACTATGACAGGTGAGTAACTACAAAAGGACAGTCATTGCGACACTGTAAAGTGATGGCGCCATGTGCTTTTAAAACCGATTTTCGTAGGTTTAACGTTAAGTTATCGGCTAGGAAATACGTTAGTTTAGCTACAAAGTCCGGAAATGTAAAGCATCGTTCCAGTTGGATGAGACTTCCGCGTTCAGAAATACGGTGGACAAGCGTGAAACTTGATTTGTACCAGTGTTTTGGTTAGATCTGTGTTTTTTCACCCAAGAATGTGACGGTTCGGTACTTACTCATCTCCAATGTACAGGCCGGGCCAGATAAGACTGACGGGTCCGAAAGGCTGTCTGTTTGTCAGGAGCAGACACCGCAGATCCGGTATCGATGGTGTCTCATAGACCGCCTGAATTTGAGAGGCCAACGGTTTGTCTTTAGGAGCTTTTCTGTCAAAAAAAAAAAGAGTTAGAAGTCTCTGGAATCAAAGATATACCCCCTGTTAATTCAATACATGTGTTGTGAGTAGAATGATCAATGCATATTTTCATAGGACAGTTTGTATTTACACATATTAGTTTGACCTTTCTGCTTGTGTAATCATGTTTGCCTGTGGGAAATTAGGTGAAAAAATAACAGATGTCCTCTTTCAGAACAAAACACCACATAATTCCACATAAGTCCTGTAATTTATTTCACATATCAACAAGAAAATATATGTCTCAGCGGGAACAATGTGACAGTTTTGGTCTGGACTAAGAAATTATTTAAATGCTTTATCATCACATTTGCATTTGGTCATCAATTTCATAAATATCCGTTGGTCACAACTTAAGCATTTTTGACCAGAAACCATAAATATGTTGAAGCATATGATACCCATTAGAAACTCACTACAGGGGACTAACCCTTAAGTCATGTAGCCATGCATGGCTCTTCCACCTTCCCATGATAAAGAGCAAGCCACAACCGTTTCATTTCACTCCAGTAAAAAACCAAACATGCTTGCTGGCTCATTTCGAGACAAGTTCAAAGTATATCTCATCTGGAAGAAATTTAAAAACCTGCCATTTATTTTGAGACCCTGCTGCCCTTTGGAGGTTATTTACTATTTATGAGGAAGCCCATCAATTTTGCTTTCTGATACCCGCTTTGCCATTGCACTACAATGGATATTAGCAAATAAGATCTGGCCCAGTAGATCTGGGTCAAGGCCATGGGGAAGGAGGCCCTTAAGGGATGTGCTCTTGAAATGGGATTCATCACATTGTTACCAAGTTTTCAGTTACAATTTGTAAGCCTCCAGTTTTTTCTTCCTCTCTCGTACGAGGCTCATGTCAAGATGTCGAAGCTGGTTAAGAAAGCCAGGATTAGGACAGATGTCCCTGTGTTGCCGTACAGCTTTAATGGCCTCCATTAGAGTAAGATCCTCACAGATCATGAGGAAGGCCAACACCAGGGTGGCAGAGCGGCTCACTCCCATCAGACAGTGGACAAACACTCTCCCTGAAGAACAGAACACAATCCATTCATAACATTTTTACAGAGCAAATGCTACTTTTAGTAGGCTATAGCCAAAAGATTACTTCAGTGCTATTAGACATGATGGTTTTATTAGGTCATAATGTTTTAAACCTTCAAAGCTGATCTCAGGTTTAGTTTTAATTAACTGGTTTAGTTTTAATTAACTGAATGAATTTTAATAAATATTGACGTACAATGAAAAGGGAAAGTGATAGGTAAGTGTTTCCAGGAACACAGAGGGGGCTGCTTTGCAGGCTCAAGGCTCTGCCCTTTTTCCAACATTAACCAAAAGTGCCCTTTTCTCAACAATTTTCAACAATAATATTGTGGTCAATAAAACAAAGTGTTTCATTTCAAGTATAATTATTATGACAACATGTACAAAACAGTAACAAACAGTTCAAAACTCTAAAAATACCTGTTTATTATCTGTCAGTCTGAGATGTCGTTGCCATTGAGTTGCTAGGTGTGCATATTAAACAAGCTCAAATTTCATTGAACAATGTTTACTGTGGTCTTATTCATAAATAGGTTGAGAAAAAAAACGTAGTATTATCTGATTTCAGGGTTTTTTTTTTGTTAACAAACCTAAAAAATTGCTAAAGTAGAGGAAGTCGCATTAATTTTAAGTAGTGTTTAATTTACTTACCACTTGTGACCCTGGACCATAAAACGTCTTACGTAAGTAGCACGGGTATATTTGTAGCAATAGGCAAAAATACATTGTATGGGTCAAAATGATAGATTTTTCTTTTATGCCAAAAATCATAAGGATATTAAGTAAAAATCATGTTCCATGAAGATATTTTGTAAATTTTCTACTGTAAATATATAAAAAATAAATTTTTAATTAGTAATATGCATTGCTAAGAACTTTTTTTGGACATTTAGTGATTTTCTTATTATTTCGATTTTTTTGCACCCTCAGTTTCCAGATAGTCAAAAAGTTGTATCTCGGCCAGATATTGTCCTATATTAACAAACCATACATTAATTGAAAGCTTATTTATTTAGCTTTCAGAATGTAAAAATGTAAAAAAAAAAAAAAAAAAAAAAAAATTCTCAAAGTGTAAAAAAAAAAAAAAAAAAAAAGAATGACCCTTATGACTGGTTCAAGGACATGCTAATGACTTTATTTTTATAATTATGCATAATTTTACTATAGTAATTGTTAAATTGGAATTACTCCATATGCCCCTTTTTTGCATTTGAGCCCCTGTCCCCGAGAAACTCTTGGGGTCAAAGCACAGAAATAAATAAAAAACAAAAAAACAAAAACGCACTCTTTTTATTTAATGGTATTTAATGAGTTGTAGATCATATACAATAGATTACATTTTCATTTGTACATTTGCAATTTATAAACAGGTGTCTTAATGCACGCTTGGTCTGTTGCATTTATACAGTTTTGACCAAACAAATTTTTAAGCTGCTTTAAATGCTTCAGAAAAATGAATCATTTTGTGAAGCAGTTTGTGAAGTAATTTCAAAAAGCTAATTTCCTTGATTATATTATTTTTCCGTTACGTCCCGTTACTAGCTATAAAATGGATATAAAAGTAGATATACTGTAATTTTTACACTAAAAAGGGCCACATTTGCTGGGTTGTAGTAGTCGGAGTGCGCGTCGAATACAGCGGCAGGTGGGAAAATGAAGCATTCCCCATGTAGGGCAAATCATGGTACTAATTTTTTATATTTTACATAGTTATAGACTTCCAAGTGATGTTATTAAATATTGCATTAAGAATGTTCATGAGGATGTTTCCTCCAATTTAACTCACCATTTTTTGACAGCGCAGCTCGTATAAACCTCGCTGTGGGATAGAAAAACACACTTATGATGAAATCTGAGGAATCATCAGCCTCCACTCCAAAGTAATCAATATCCATGTCTCTGTAAAAGCGGGGTCCAGTGTTGACATGAGGGGGTCCACTAGCAGCATTCACAATGTGTGTGATCCCCATACTATACAACATTGGCTTGTCACGTGCCGCGACCCTGAGAAAAAACAAACACGGAGAACATCTGTAGTTCTGTACATTTTCATTCAATTTCTATTTGAATAGAAAACATAATACATACTCGTTGCCAATGTACACATTAGGCCACACTTGGTTGACATGTCCAGTGGGGCGTCTGTCAGCCAACATGAAGTTCTGCATTTCGGCAACGGATGGTGTTTCATAGGCGCACAGCTCCTTGAGAGACATCCTGCCCCAAAAATGTTTAAAGAAGGACCTTTTTCAATTTGAAAATTGCAGTATGGTATTGGATATTATCACGCTGCCTGACATGCAGTTTAGATGTATTCTCCACTAGCCCATCAAACTAGTCGAGCCCACCTGAGGCCTTCGCTCGTGAAATCTTCTTGTTGCTAAGAGGCTGCGAGCACACTGACACTCCACTTCAGCTCTTAACATCATTAAAATGAATACTGAGGGCTTTTTATGGAATATCATTCTACTTAGGATTCCTTGACTGTTGTGGCAAATGTGTTTACAGCTCAGGTGTGGGAAAGAAAACGTGCGATGCCAGAGCCGAGAGCAATTCAGTGAGGTTAGCTTCCATAATAGCTCTCCAAAACACCGAAATGTTACTTTCTAAAAGCTTCTAAAACCTCCCCTCTTTTTGTGAACTTACATTTTGCAGCCGGTGGCCCTTTTTTTTCCCCCCTCGTTCTCAGATTGCCTGCTCTTCTCTCCTTGGTCAGGGACGTTGTCGACAGCCAGTCCACAGATATGTCTCTGGAGGCTGTTGCTTTTTTTAAATGGTGTATAATTATAAACCTCCCTGGATACAAAGAGCTCTTCCAGGTCTTAGTGGGCAGTCAGGTTTGCTTTTAGAAGACTGTCTTTCCCTAGACAATGATCTTTTGAGCATGTTCTGCACATATTGTGTATATCTTGGCTAGACTCCCAATATTGTAAATCACTCTCGCAGCACAGACGAAGGTAGAGGTGGGTCATCAGTGGCTTTCATTGCACGCATACATCTTTATCATGAGTCATTGTGCAGGGAAATACACACAATCTCACGAGGTCTCGCCAGCTGCTAGGTTAAACACTCTTGAAATCCAGATGTTCCTTTCATTTGCCTCGAGGGCGAGTCTTTGATAAATGGTGAGATCTTTGCACATGCAAGTGCAGTGACATGTTCGGTAATTGGAGCGTGTCAGATACCCCTCTCAAAGATACGCTGTCTTCTTTGCACTCCAGCTGAAAGTGTTTAGTTAGTGCTCAAATGCTTCAGTAAATTAGGCTATATGTGTAAAACAGGAAAAGACTTAACTAAGAGTTGTTCTTTCCATGCCGGTAAAATAAGCTTTGAGCCCCGTAGTAATTATGGTTTTATGAAGCTAATAAAAAGGAATTAATGGGCTGGGTGTGAAAGCCACATACACCTGTTCCTCCTCAAGATCTGCTTATTACTCACTATTATTGAAACCTCATACTGTACACAAAAGAACCACAATAACACATAGTATGTTTCATGGATTTTAATAGACTTTTCTCTCTCTGTGTGTGTGTGTGTGTGTTTTACCATCCTTGTCCCATTGAATCAAATAACACACTGAGGTGCATGGGACTAAGCTTGGCTTTCTTTAATCTTTATTTGGAAAAGCAGCGTATGTAATTTGTATTAAGTGGCCCAAATTTGCCAGTTTCAGATTACTGTGGTAGATCCAATCCATGAATCATTTAGACTGCTTTTCTTTTGTGTTTTTTTTAAAGTTATGGAGACTTCCTGAATTCAAAGTAAATTGTTTGAAAGTTTGGGGTCAGTAAGATTTTTTAATACTTCTAGTCATCAAGGAAGGATGAATCAAATTAATCAAAAGTGACAGCAAAGACTTAAACTGTTACAATTTCCATTTCAAATAAAACTGTGTCAGTTTCCACAAAAATATTAAACAGCACAACTATTTTTACCTTGATAATAATAAGAACTGTTTGTTAAGCACCAAATCAGCATATAAGAATGATTTCTGAAGGATCATGTGACACTGAAGACTTATTATATATATATATATATATATATATATATATATATATATATATATGTATATATATATAATTTATTTTATTTGTTATTTCCACCACAGTTTAAAATATATGAAGTGTATTTCACAACTAACTCTTTTCCCGCCAACGTTTTTTAAAAAACTTGCCAGTTACCGCCAGCATTTTTGATGATATTCACTAAAATTTCATGGCCCTCAGAATATTTTGTTTTATGAATATCTGAACATGTAATATATCAAAATAAAGAACAGACCCGCTACTTTTAAACAAACAAACAAAAAAATCTGTTTTATTCTAGCCTTAAGCTTCTTTTTTTTATAGAGAAAATCACATTTTTATCAAATACTACATCTGGATCATATTCAGTATTATCAAAGCAAAAATGCAGTAGATGGCTTCCATCAGTACTCCCTGAGTTTGCACAGTCCTTTACCACTTCCTGGATCGACATTTCACTTGGTGACATTATGCAGTTTTCATTTTTATGCGATTTAGTGTTGATGATTGCATTTTTTTACATATGCATTTGTGACTTTGGACCACAAAACCAGTCATAAGGGTCAATTTTTCGATTTTTATACATCAATAATGAATAAACAAGCTTTCCATTGATGTATGATTTGTTAGGATAGGACAATATTTGGCCGAGATACGACTATTTGAATATATGGAATCTGAGGGTGCAAAAAAAAATCAAAATATTAAGAAAATCACCTTTAAAGTTGTCCAAATGAAGATCTTACTAATGCATATTACTAATCAAAAATTAAGTTTTTATATATTTACAGTAGGAATTTTACTAAATATCTTCATGAAACATGATCTTTACTTAATTTCCTAATGATTTTTGGCATAAAAGAAATATCAATAATTTTGACCCATACAATGTATTTTTGGCTGTTGCTACAAATATACCCCAGTGACTTAAGACTGGTTTTGTGGTCCAGGGTCATTTGCTTACATAATGAGATCGCTCCTTTCTGCATCTTCCTCATCTGTGTTTTTGATCGGCGCATTCTAGCAGGGTTTCCAGGTTTTCACAACAAAACCCGCCCAATTACTACTCAAAACTAGCCCAATCGCATTTCAAGGGGGGTCCTGTTAAAAATCGCATTCTGTGTTGATTTTCAATACAGGGTTTTTGGCAGGGTTCCCCAGTAAAATTCGCATTCCAATGGGATAAATATCACGTACTGGAGTTGCTTCTACCCGCAGACATGAAAAACAACCCATGGCAACAGTGTTAAAGTAGCCCAATTCTGCGGGAAAACCCACGGACTTGGCAACACTGCATTCTAGACTCATTCAGGAGATGTGTAATAGCTCCACAGTGTTGTCAAGTCTGCGGTTTTCCTGCGGAATTGGGCTACTTTAACACTGTTTCCGCGTAACACTTGTTTTCGATGTCTGTGGGTTGAATCGACCCCAATATAGCATCATATTTAGCCCCTGAAATGCCAATTTACCAGCAGAACAAAAACATACATTTTATCCCCAGAACGTAATTTTTAATTGGGGAGGGGGACCTCCACTCGAAACGCAATTGGGCTAGTTTTGGGCTAGTTTTGAGTAGCAACTGGGCAAGTTTTGTTGTGAAAACCTGGCAACCCTGCTAGAATGTGCCGATCAAAAACACAGACGAGGAAGACGCAGAAACGATCTCATGATCTCATACGTAAGCATATATATATGAAAATAATGCCATCATCAACACATTTTGATGTGAAAACCTGGCAACCCTGTAGCGCCTCCAAATGTGTAACAGTGAGAAACAAGGAAAATTCGTTTTGGCAGGAAAAGAGTTGAACAGTTTTACTGTATTTTTATTCAAATAAATGCAGTCTTGTCACGCATAACATACTTTTTTCAAAAGCACTTAAAAAGTAAAAAAAAAAAAAAAATTATTAAGCTATGCTTTCTGTTTCTTCACAGCCTAAATATATGTTGCTGCTGGGCTGATTTGTTTGTTTGTGCTGCCTTATCCATGATATCTGAGGCTTGACAGTCTTCCATGACAAAACACTGACACAATATAATCATGTACAGATGCATCTGCTTTCCAGAGCACTTGTGTGACACTAATGTGGTCATCAACATCACCCCCTCTGTGCCTCTGGTTCCTCCACAGTCAAATCAGGAGATGACTTAGCTTAGCTGAAAATATATACACACACTTGGCTTAGCTGCTTGGGTCTGTTCTGTGTTTCTCTTCTCAACTGCTTCCATGATTTATCATCGTACAGTGTATGCCAAGCAGCTAATCAGGAAGCAAAGTAGTGTCTTAATTGAATGTTCTCTGAAAGCGATGTGTATCCGGGGACTCGTGTTGGTCCTGCTTCCTCTGGCTGCACAGCTGCAGGTCACGCTGTCAGGGTGACGACAGGATAAAGCCAGTCCAGGGGAATTAGTTTCTCTCCTCAAGGTTTTTGTGGGTTAATGCTGTTCTGTAATAGTTTTGGTAGGTCGGGTTATATTCAAGAACATCTGCATGATGACATGTCATTGACAAGTGATAGAGAGCAGGGTTGAATGTATAACCTATTTATCTAGATTTCTTTGAATGTGGTTGAACGTAATAAAAGAAGACTGTGTTCGTGTAGCATATGAAGAATATCTAATGAAAAGAAAAAGGAAAATGCTATGGAAGGACACTAAGTATAAAAACGGCAAGATTTTAATTAATCTGATTACACTGCTGGAAGAAAACCCGTATGCAAACATTTCATGGCACATCACTGCACCCTGCTGGAAAAAGTCAGAAGCACAAGGGAAAATAAAGCAAAACTACTTGAATAATGACGTACTTTAGACAGGGTCATTTACAGTTTATAACTGACACATGCATTTAGTTATATTATTTACAGGAGAAGGAACATGTGGCTTTTTTTTTTTAACTTTAAAAACTACATTTAATTTTTCACAATTATCATCAGTATACAAGTACCAAAAAAAAGAGCAAAAACCAAAGAACTTTCAGAACTTTTTATTTGGCACTTTGTTTTTATGAAACATCTGAATCTACCAGTGCAGTTGTTACACTTTCAAAAAATACTTAACATAGGCAGATACCAGTATAACAAATTTAATATTCATCCTGCTCATGGTCAATAGAATCTAATGTGCAATTAAATGTAATACAGTGCATTTAACAAAACTTTATACACCACTAAATGTTCTCCGAGATAACAAAGGAACTTCTGTGAATCAATGAGCTGAATGAAACACATTATTCTGCTATTAAAACAAAAAGGTGCACTAAAATCACATCAACGAGTGCTGCTCAGTCATTTAAACAAGGCTTTTAGGACTGAGTCAACAGAAGAGTGTTGTGCTTGGCCCGTATATTTCGCCAAATGTGGCTGCCAAAAGCAATGTAAAAGCTAATGCTGCTCACAGTGAGGGTTTTCTCTGCAGCTGAATAATAAGCCACAATTCAATCATTTAATACAGCTTAATTTAGTATTCTATGCTGAATACTGACTCCACTGTTAAATGTTATTTGCAGTGTGAGAAGCATGTGGCACCTGTGGTTCATAGAGCTGCAACTTGAATATATCATATAGACTTCTCATTTCTTTCATTTACACCACATTTAAAGTCACCCATGTTAATACGACAACGCAAATGTCAGATGTCAAAAGTTTAAAAATTCTTAAGTCAGTATTAAAGTGTTTTATATCTAAATTCTTAAATACCTAAATTTACTATCCTTGTAAATGCATGGAAAAGTACAAAGATGGTCTATACATACACTAAACCTGAAAGGCACAAGTTTTACTGTGAAACAATATATATACACATCATAAATAATGTAAACATACCAATGGTGGTTACCTTCTCACCCTTTAGTTATATAAAATGAATGCATGTGCATTTGTGTTTTCATGACATTTGTGTTTTTCTGTCAGAGAATAGGACACAGCATTCGCTTCCTCTGTAGCTGAATGTCCAAATCCAGGAGAAGGCTCAAAAAGTTCCTGTTAGGATAGATTGCTCGTCGCAGTACAACCGTTTGGATGGCAGTGCGGAGAGTGAGACGTTGACGCATCATAAGGTATGCTAGAACCAGAGTGGCAGACCGACTCATTCCCATGATGCAATGAACAAGCACCTTTCCTATGGATAAAAGACACGTAACTGTCAGGAGCTGACTAATAATATAATTGAAACAAACCACTTGATTTTCCTTGAATATAGATATTATATTGCATTTCAGAATGAAGATGAGCTTTTTATCAAGTTTAAAGAGAACTTTTTAAGAGATAATGTAGTTTTTCTAAAATCATGTAGAGTAAAACAGACCTATTTGTTGCTTAACATAATAATTTTAGTACAAAACATGTAAAACATATAAGTTCAATGTCAAATAGTTTTGATGATATGCGTTATTTAGGATAGATAAAGGTTATAATATCTTACTTACAATTTATATACACTACCTGTCAAAAGTTTTTTTAATGTTTTTTTTTTTTCAAGAAATCTCTTTTGCTCACCAAGCCTAGATTTATTTGATCCAAAACACAGCAAAAGCAGTAATATTGTGAAATATTTTTACTATTTAAAACAACTGCTTTCTATTTGAATATATTGTAAAATGCCATTTATTCCTGTGATCAAAGCTAAATTTTCAGCAATTCAGAGAAATGATAGAAATTAATACTTTTATTTAGCAAGGATGCTTTAAATTGACCAAAAGAGATGATAAAGACATTTATAATGTTACAAAAGATTTCTATTTCAGATAAATGCTGATCTATTCATCAAAGAAACCTAAAAAAAATCTACTTAGCTGTTTTCAGCATAATAATAATAATAATAATAATAAATGTTTTTTGAGCAGCAAATCAGAATATTAGAATGATTTCTGAAAGATCATGTGATTGGAGTAATGATGCTAAAAATTCAGCTTTGGAATTTTCACAGAATCACAGGAATCAATTACATTTTAAAATATATTCAAATAGAAAACAGTTGTTTTAAATAGTAAAAATTTTTTAAAAATGTTACTGTTTTTGCTGTACTTTGGATCAAATAAATGCAGGCTTGGTGGTCAGAAGAGACATTAAAATCATTTAAAAAAAAACATTAAAAATTGTACTGTTCAAAAACTTTTGACTGGTGGTGTAAATCAGTGTTTTAGTTATAAAATAAACATCAAATGTCTCCCAAGTGCATCCCCTTGTTTTGCATTTTTGCATTACATTAATATCACTGGCTGTGGTCACTTACCGTTCTTCTTCCTTAAGGCTTTGTGGATGAAATCAGAAGCCAGTTTAAAGTACACACTAAGATCAAATGATGAAGAGTCTTCTGCTGGGATGCCGTAATACACAATTGTATTGCCGTAATAACTCTGGTCCCCAATGCTGCCTTGCTTGGAATGGGCACCATTTAAGACATGAGTGATGCCCATTTTCTTCAAAGCATTTCTATTTTGAGCAATGGCCCTAAAAAAAGGTGAAAGATGTGTTATGTAATGTAATAGGGCAACCACTTTGGCAGTCATGAAAAGTGATTTAACGGCAGAATCGAGCTCATTAGAGGGATGCACAGTATATGATTGAATCTCAAACAAATAAGTTATTTTCATAGATCAGCTTATTCTCAAATCTTATTTTAATATAACAATAGCATAATAAAACTATAGTATAATAAAGCATATAATAAGCTACAACACCACATGATCGTTTATGTAGTAACGTTAGTACTTACACGTTTCCGATGTACAAGTTCGGCCAGACCTCGTCGACTGGATTTAGGTCAAGTTTACATGTGTCCAGAATGTTCTCCAACTCTTTAATAGCCAGGAGTCCGTGTTTGTTTTTCTGAGCTGTCATTTTTCTGAATTGACCCAGATCAGACTATTATGCCGGTGAAGATGTGTTTCTGCCGTTTTCCCGAGGCTTCAGTATACGTAACGGGTTTGGCACATCGTGATCCACACAAACAGGTGCTCTTTATGACGCTGTTCGGTCACCCGATACCACTGAGCATCTTAGAGCTCCACTGATGATAGACGTCTGTGCGTACAACACATACTGCGAGTAACTGTTTCTGTGCTGTACAAAATCTTTACTTCCTCCAGGGGGCGTCTGGTGGCTCAGAAAGTCAATAGCATCAGTTGAGTCGCATTGAAATTGCTGGATGTTTTTATCTTACTGGATATATTTTTACGCGAAAAATATATGTTAAATATATGCTAGTCAGACAGGAAATGCAAATATAATACGACATTACTATTATTAAATAAAATGTCTGGGGCAGTAATCACAAATGAATCTGATTGGTCTATCCTGACTAGCGCGGTAAAAAGTAACAGGCATCACATTTGTGTTGGTATTACATCGTCATGGGTTTAAACCTAAATAATAACATTGAAACCTTTAATAGCCACTGAAGTGGCAATATATTGTAAAGCGTACACATCTGTTCATTATCATTTATACACTTAGTACCCCGCCTATTTTTAGATATATTTCATGTTAATTTCCATTCTAGCTTATTCCATTTCGGTGGTAGGACATTGTGGTCTGTTCCACAAAGTTAAGTTTGGAGATGATTCATCCGATGACGAGAGAACAGGACAAGTGTCAATTGTGTTGCGTGAACATCAGTGAACATTTGGAGTATTGTACATAGTGGAACAAACAGGGAAACACAGTAACAGTGTTTGCTGATCAGCTTGGTTTGAATACATTTGCATAGGACTACTTCAGTTCAGTTTAAGATTCAAATCCTTAACAGATTCATATCCTTAATCGTTTTAATCCTTAATCCAGTTTTAATAAATTATATAAAACATATAAAGAGGTTTAATTCTGCCCAGTGTTGTGAGGTATTCAGGAATTAAATATTGTTTATTAATTATCAAATAAAAATAAAATATATAAACAAATAAATCAATCATTTATTAGTTAAATGAAAACTGAATATTTACAGAGATTTAAAATGATCCCTTTATTGACCATATATAGTACAAGTATTGCTTTGGACGTCTTACATATTTTATTAAATTAAGTTTAACAGAAGTATGACAAAAAGTTGTTAATAAAAAATAAAAGATAATGCCTAGAATTATGGTTGTTGTTCAGCAGTGGGCCTACTGTTTAAATGTAGACTACTAGTCAAAAGTTTTTGGTAAGTAAGATTTTAATGTTTTTTAAAGTCTCTTCTGCTCACCAAGCCTGCATTTATTTGATCCAAAATACAATAAAAACAGTAAAATTTTTTAATATTTTTGATTTTTAAAATAACTGCTTTCTATTTGAATATATTTTAAAATGTAACTTGTTCCTGTGATTTCAAAGCTGAATTTTAGCATAGTTTTAGCATAAAAAATGTACTCAACTGTTTTAAATATTATTATTATTATTATTAATAATAATAATAATAATAATAATAATAATAATAATAATAAATGTTTTCTTGAACAAAAAAATCAGCATATTAGAATGATTTCTGAAGGATCATGTGACATTGAAGACTGGAGTAATGATGCTGAAGATGTAGCTTTGATCCCAGGAATAAATTACATTTTAATATATATTCAAATAGAAAGCAGTTATTTTAAATAGTAAAATATTTCACAATATTACTGGTTTTGCAGTATTTTGGATCAAATAAATGCAGGCTCGGTGAGCAGAAGTCACTTCTTTAAAAACATTATAAATCTTGCGGTCCAAAAACTTTTGACTGGTAGTGTAATTAGTTGTTATTTAGATGTTATTTATAATTTACAGATTTCTGAATTGCATACTTGTGAAAAAAAAAATAAAATCAATTACTTTGACTGTGTCTTGTAGTTTAATTCATTGTTGAGAGTTATCAGTTGCTTCAGAAATCCTCGGTTTGGAAAGATCCATCTTCTTTCTTTGACTTTCAAGATGGCATCCACCAGAGAGTAATTGCAATATATCATTAGGTAAGCTAAGACCAGAGCAGCGGAACGGCTCACTCCCACAGCACAATGCACAAACACTTTAGCTGTTGAAAAGAGAGACTTCAATACTTCATCAGTTCTCTATTATTAACTGATAAATAAAAAATATCAAAAATTACAATTTTAAAAAGTTCTAACCAGTGTTGTTCAATTCTGAAAATGTCACACTGTTTTTAAAATGGAAATTGTGTTTTTTACATACCACCTGTTGTGCTGAGAGCATCATGGATGTAGTTTGCCGAAGGGTAGAAAAATGGTGAAATATCAAATGTAGGCAGGTCATTTGCTGGCACGCCGTAGTACTTTACAGTTGTCCCATAAAAATCATCACTTCCTTTGCAACACATTTTACCATGTGCAGCATTTAAAACATGAGTTATACCCAGTCTCCACAGGCCATATCTGTCGTGAGACATGTACCTGTATATGAAAGAATGACATAATAAAGGATGAATGTTTTCTTTTAATCAACACAAGAAGAAGAGAATCCCACATACAGTTGAAGTCAAAAGTTTACACACACTTTGCAGAATCTGCAAAATGTTATTTTACCAAAATAAGAGGGATCATTCAAAATGCATGTTATTTTTTATTTAGTACTGACCTGAATAAGATATTTCACATAAAAGAAGTTTACAAATAGTCCACATGAGAAAATAATAGTTGAATTTATTAAAATGGTATAGGTTCAAAAGTTTACATACACTTGATTCTTAATACTGTGTTGTTACCTGAATGATCCTCAGCTGTTTTTTAAGTGATAGTTGTTAATGAGTCCCTTGTTTGTCCTGAACAGTTAAACAGACCGCTGTTCTTCAAAAATAAATAAATAAATAAATAAAATAAAATAAAATAAAATAAAATAATAATAATAATAAAAAATCCTTCAGGCCCCACAAATTCTTTGATTTTTCAGCATTTTTGTGTATTTGAACCCTTTTTAACAATTTTGAGATCCATCTTTTCACACTGAGGACAACTGAGGGACTATCGCTATTACAAAAGGTTCAAATGCCCACTGATCCTTCAGAAGGAAACACGATGCATTAAGAGCTAGGGGGTGAAAACTTTTTGAATTTGAAGATCAGGGTAAATTGAACTTATTTTGTCTTCTGGGAAACATGTAAGTATCTCCTGTAGCTTCTGAAAGGCAGTACTGAAAGACAGTAATGGAAAAAAAAGATATTTAGGCAAAATAAAAATAAAAAATGTACACATCTTCATTCTGCTCAACAGTTTACACCCCTGGCTCTTAATGCATCGTGTTTCCTTCTGGAGCATCAGTGAGCGTTTGAACCTTCTGTAATAGTTGCATATGAGTCCTTCAGTTGTCCTCAAAGTGAAAAGATGCATCTCAAAATCATAGTCATTACTGAAAAGGGTCCAATAACCAAAAATGCTAAAACAGATTCTGCAAGGTATATGTAAGATTTTGACTTAAACTGTAAATGCACTTACATGTCCCCCAGAAACAAATTAGGCCACACTTCATCGACACGGTTACAGGACAGCTGACCCCCATGTAAAATATCCTCCAGCTCTTCAATAGAGGGACTTTCAGACAAAATTTGATCCACATTCTCCATTTTCAGGAATAACACAAGAGCAGTGGTTTATGAGTAGGCTACATGAGTGACATTTCCAGGTGTGGCACTTCTGTATTACCCTGTTTACCCCAGCAGATGTCAGTGTATGGCCATTCATTCAACATAAGCAAGTGTATTCCCAAGTATGTTAAACTGAGCCTTTATTCATTAAACTGTCAATAAACCAAAATCACTGACGTGCTTTTTTGCTTTCAAATACTGATTATAAAACGAGTTTGTAAGTGCGAGCTGTGAAGGGACAGTATTAGTGAACGAAAACGCCCCCTTCACTGAACGAGTCTCTGAACGAGATTCGAAGCTGAACTTCGCTGAATGAGTCTCGTTCGTCAACAAACTGAATGAACTGGGAAGTGTCGATTTTGAATGAACTAAAGGGAAGATTGAGTGATTCAAAAGAATCGATTCACTGGAATGAATCGAATCCTCCACCATCTGTCAGAACCTTACGCAGCCACTGCGCCTGCGCCTCTCTTCCACAGCCGGGTACGCGCTTTCCCTATCCAAACGCACGCGCTTCGAGTCTTCCCGCAACATCCTCGAGAAGTTAGTCACGAGAGACCCGAGCGTTCGTTGATCAAGGCGCGACAAACATCCTCCTTAACACCGTGAGCAGTGTCCACTGGCCTGCTGGTGTTCTGTGGTTTGTTTAATCGGTTTTATCGAAACAGTTTTGGTTGGCTGAGCTGTAAAACACACCCCTCCCGTGAGGAGTAGACTGAGCTCAGACAGGAGTTTGGTCATCAGCATCCGCTCCGCGTTTTTACGGTGTGCTAGCTACCTATCCGCCTCCACCCTTATGGATTTTACTGTACCGTAGTGTTTTTTAAACGACATATTTGAATGCTCGATGCTTGTTTGACTACGAGGCTGTATTTTTTATTAGACGGGTGAGGTAAATACAGAGGATCACACACATGTAGCCGTTGTGAAGCTAGCTGAGGAAGTGGACTGTTACTTTTCCATCCTTGTATGGTGGAAGTCGCTCGCCTTGATGATTCACTGTTATGGAGACGCGAAATGCCACATAAAGGCTGATCTCTGTCACTTCCAGAGAGACTAATATCTTCGCCATCTTTGACAGGATTACTTGGAGCTGTCTGCAACTGTATAGTTAGTTAAATGAGTTAGCTGAGGATCGATCATCCACAGCTAGCCCATTAGCCAACTCCCCAAGTGATTCGTTTAGTACAGTGTTAACACTTTATGTCGTGTCAGTCTTTTTTGTTTTTGTTTTTACCCATAGTAATTTAGATTGCGTTTAGAAAATGTCCTTTTTCAATTTTCGGAAGATATTTAAACTGGGTACGGAGAAGAAGAAGAAACAGTATGAGCACGTTCACAGAGACATCAACCCAGAGGAGGTGTGGGAGATCGTGGGAGAACTTGGGGATGGAGCATTTGGGAAAGTCTACAAGGTAAATATCAGCCAGTAGGTGATTGTCATCTGTGTGTATTTGTATTTTTCCCTAGCTCTACTGGTTACTCTTAAAGATTTAATCTAAATGTTATCATTTGTTTACCTTTATGTCTTTTCAAACCTGTATGACTTTCTTTTTTTCTGTGGAACATAAAAGGAGATGTGAGGGCCTGACAGCGCCAGTCTCCATTCAACTGCATCTATTATCCATGCAATTAAAGTGAATGGTGACTGAGAGTCATTCTGTCTAACATCTAATTTTGTGTTCCATAGATTTTCTATGGAAGTCTGTTCTTATCGTTCATTGCCAAGTGATGTTAACGTGACCTGCACTGACATTTTTCTTTAAAACAGGGTGATGAATTTCTTCATTTCTGTCGGCCTGTTTCCTGCACGTTATGGTGCATATGATCAGATTGACAAAATGAGACCTGAAAAGTCATTGAGTTCAGAGATACATTTATACACATTAAAAGGGATAGTTCACCCAAAAATGAAAACTGTCATCATTTACTTACCCTCAAGTTGATCCAAACCTGTAGGAGTTTATTTCTTCTGTTGAACACAAAAGAAATGTTGAATAATGATGATGAACTTCCCCTTTAAGCTTTAGTCACGCATAACAGCAGCACTCGCAAACATTAGCCATGGTAACCACAGTTTGCCAAAATACGATAGTTACTGATGTTACTTGGAAAGATTACGAAAAAAAGAAACGTAACAAAAATAATGTGCAATTGCAGATATTTATAGTGTTTGACACTTTTTGATGTAGATGCCATATTTAATATGGCTTCACAGTAGTATGAATAACTGTAGAAACTGTTATTTTGGCAGAAACCATTTTTTATGGTTTCATTGTTAGACAACTTCAGCATACAATGCATATACAGTACTGTGCAAAAGTCTTAGGCCACTAGTATTTTCATCAGCTAAAAAATGGTTTAAAGTCAGTTAAAGTCGGTCTTTTGCTGTAGTGTGTCAGTAGGAAATATCAGTTTACATTTCTAAACATTCATTTTGCCATTAATTATAATAATCCAGTGAGATTTTTATATGGAGCACAGGCTGTTGTCAGACTCCTTGTGCAAACAGAGATCTGATCTCTCCATCATTCAATCCAGTCTGTCTTAAGAAACAGAAAAAATGGAGACAGACTAAATCCAGAAGAACTGTGGCAACATCTCCAAGATGCTTTAAGAGTCCTATACCTACAAAGCTACAGTACTGTTGAAATTTTTAGGCAGTTAGGCACACAAAATGAGGATGCTGTCAAAAACAATGTCATAAACAGATTTTCTTTATCAGTGAACTTCTATTAACTAAAATAAATAAGCATTTGATGTGACCATCCTTTGCGTTTAAAGTAGCTTTTGCCCTGTGTGCACTTGTGCATAGTTTTTCAGGTAGCTTTGCAGGTAGGTTACTTGAAACATCTTGGAGATGTTGCCACAGTTCTTCTGGATTTAGTCTGTCTCAGTTTTTCTGTTTCTTCATGTCATTCCAGAGACAGACTGGATGATGGTGAGATCAGATCTCAGTGTGGAGCACTGGCTGTTGTCAGACTCCTTGTGCAAACAAAATTCTCACTAGATTGTTTGGAAATGTTAACCGATATTTTTTACTGACACACTACAGCAAAGGATAGAAATAACTTACTTTAAACCATTTTTTAGCTGATGACAATACTAGTGGCCTAAGACTTTTGCACAGTACTGTATATTAAACCTAATGACATTCCCTTCTTAACTGAGCATGAATTAGACAAGAGATTCAAACTTATTATTTTAACTTTAAGGTTTATTTTGTCTCTTTACAATCTCAAATACCTAGTTTATGTATTTTTTGCTGATGCTGTAGGACCAGTTTGTACCATTCCTCTCATTCCCTGCTTCAGGCTTTAATCTGGTGGAGAATGTTTCCATACTGCTCCCGATTATGGAATGCATTGTGTTTTTGACACCACAAGTTGGGTGTGACATACTCAATAAATTGTACAAATGCATCTTGAGGTATCTTTAGTGACAGGATTGATATGCAGTCAGGTTATTCTTGTTTTTCGAAGACTAGGCTAATTTGCTGTTTTTTATACAAAACTTTTTGCAAATTATAATCGGTGTGTTCAGTTTATGGACATCTTATTTTAAATTAGTGAGGAATTATAACTCAGTTTATTCTGTTTATAAAGGCATTGCCCAAAGAGAAAGTAACACTGTAAGTGAATGAATGTATGCTGATCTAGAGGGTGAATCAGCAGTGTCTTCCTGGCTCAATTTAGCAGCCATGCAGTGATGCCATTGGTGTGGTACTCGGTGATAAACATCTGTTACTTGTGTGGTTTACCAGAAGTTCACTGCTGTTTCTTTTTCTTTTTACTGTTTTTATCCCCCTCACTTGCCTGTGGTGAGATACAGTGTGCTGTGTTTTGTGCCTTTTTAAAACATATTTAAAGCATAAAATTATTGCATATTCAAAGTCACTGAAAAATTTATGTTATTCGAAAAAGGAAAAACAATTGTTTGTCCTAGTAATCATTAATCTGAATGCAATAACTCTCCCCTGAAACAGCTTTCCTTGTCCAGGGACATCACTTAGGCCGTTTTGGATTTTGAATATATTAATCAATAGACAAACAGGTATTCAGGCAGTGTTTCATAGCAAACTCACATTCAACATGGCTCTGTTCTGATATGTAACGCCCACCATTCAGTCATTTCCAGATGGATAAAATCAAGCCCCATCCTACATGTTTTCCTTGACAAGTTTAGTATGTGGATTTATGAGATGAGAACTGATTTGTTGCTCAGCAAGCAAGCATGAAATGACACTTAACCTTATCTGTTTTGTCAGAGCATGCTATAGATGTTACTGTGAACAGTTCACCCAGGTGTGTTTTTTTTTTTTTTTTCTTTCTTTCTTTCTCCATTTGACCTCATAATATTTAAATGAGACCTATTATGCTCCTTTTTACAATGTGTAATATAAGTCTCAGGTGTCCCCAGAATGTGTCTGTGAAGTTTCAGCTCGAAATACTACACACATAATTTATTTATATTCTTTTGAAAATGCTTATTTTGACCGAAGGCAGAAATGCACTGTTTTCGTGCATGTCTCTTTAAATGCAAATGAGCTGCTGCTTCCCGCCCCCTTTTCCAGAATAGGGCTGTGCCCTTACAGCTCCTAGCTCAGACACTCTGCCAAAAAACATCTGTTTGGTTTTGATTATAATGTTTATTGTGCTGAAATCATGCATTTTAAAGCCATATCAGTTTAAACTTCTGATATACTGCACACACATCTGAAGCGGACATACAGAAAGCAGCTGTCAAACGGCATGTGAGTATTAAACTGACTATGTATTATAACACATGAACTGTCAAATACACACAAGTGTATGTTAAAAACACACATAAGTTATAAAATCACAGTTGGTTGTGTCTGTGAAGGTAAACAGCTGGAAAAGAATTTGCAGAAACAAAAAGGTGACACCGTGGGTGGATTTAAGGGGTGGTAATTATACTTAATAATATAAATATTAATATTATTGCAATGTTAATAATAATAAGACCCTATTCCTATGTCACTAGGTGAATATTGAGCACCTGTTTTTTTCACATGCTTGCAGAGAATAGCAAAACAAAATTACCGGGTTGTCCTTTTTCACGCTTTCTGGGTTGGTAGATGCACGGGAGACCCTATTATAGCACTTAAACGTCAGATTTTCATATGTCCCCTTTCACTTTAAAATGTCAAACAACAGACTTCTTTTCTGTGACATAGGAAGAAATTCTCCCCTCATTTAGTCAACAACCAATGGACAGAACCGCCACCACACATTTTCTTTTTGGATAATCTGTTGCAATTATGTATGTCACAGTACGTAAGAAAAGACATGTTGCTACTTCATTATATTGTGAACGTATGCTTTTCATGACCTGAATTTGTTTTTTTTGTTTTTTTGGTCTTTAGTCTTTCTTTAAACAGTGAGTTTGGTTTGCCATTGACTTGTCAGTGTGTATACTTCCTTTTAATATGGTTCTGTGTAACAGTAAGAGATATCAAATGAACCCTCTTTTGGAGGTGTTTGAGATAGGCATATGCTCTGTTAATTTCCTGTTGGTCTGAGGGTAGAAACAGTTGTGAAGTAGTACAAAGTGAAATGAAGAAAAATACTTTTTTTTTCTTCCATACACTTCATTTTACACTTGACCATTTCTTTGTTTGCCCCTCTGTGTTTTTGGGTAGCTGTAAACACTAAGAGCTTGATCCCAGAATAGAAACGGTGTTTCTTGGCATAGATGGAAAGAGTTTGAATGGAATAACACGTTACACCCGCCATTAGTCACTTCTCCTCTTCTTTGAATAGAATATTCTGGAATGATTAGCTAATGCAAACACTTAACACAATACAACTGGAAGAGTTTAATTGGTTTTGTGTTGTAGCTTGTAGGGATGACCTCAAAGCCTCATGGAGATATGTATTTCCTCATACAGCCTTTGGCACGCCTCTAGATGAGGTAACCCTTTCTTGTTTCCTTTTTTTTTTCTTCTGCTTTTTTGAAGACTAGATGGTGTTGCTGATGTGTGTCAGTTGCAGGTTACAGGGAGGGGCTAATCTCTTTCAAGACGTTTCCGTTTTTTTTATCATAGATATACATGTTGCATGTTCTTTATTCCATGAATTTCATTAAGCAGTTGCAAATGTGATATCCGTTGGCTTATTGCTCACTCGCAGAGCATTGTAACCAATGAATTCGTAAGAAAGGCCAGCGGGCTTTGATGGTTATAGGTTTCGTTCTGAATGTCTCCCCTGTTGGAGCAAAGCTGTGAAGTGCTTTTGTAATGAATTAGGTCAAAGGCAATAGACTAATCTCAGGGTACATTCAGGAATGTGTTGCTTGCTCATTCATTTTAGCTCTAAATTACAGCTTTTACAAAAGGGTTCCTTCTTTTTATTGATAGCTTTATTTGTTATTCCTTTTACCACAAAGCAATACTGAGATTTCATATCATGGCATTGAAGTAATAATGTTTAAATTTAAGTAACAAATTAGTACAAAGCAAAATATATCAGACAGTTCCGAGGTCAAGTTAATAGTTTTATTTTAATATGAGATGATAAGTGCAACGAATGCCCACTTAAAAAGGAAAGTGACTAATAACATTGTTTTGTTCAGTGTCACGATTGGCTACAGTAACAGACCAGCATTCACCTTCACAAACTTTTTGAAATCCAGCTTTAAGTATCTCATATGAGATGCTCATTGTCACAGTCTTCAAGGACACGGTTTTGTTTCCTGGCAGACCACTAAAGACCGCCACACACTAGGCTCCCAGAAATACAGTACTGCTAGCCAATCAGATGTAGACTTTATGAAAGTGTTTGCTGTTAGTGTGCCATATGCCTCAAACATTTAGCGAATGTTGTGTGGCCAGTCCCAGGCTGAGACCAGCAAAATTGAGCTTTAAATTATTGATTGTGTCTGATTGGTTGTCTGTGAGTGGACATTGGTGAAAGTGAGTGGAGACTGATGAAAGTGGTCAGACTTCAGAGACTGCTCTCAATGAGAGAAAAATAGAAATGCAGCCTTTTACAGCTAAAAATGACATTTGGCTGAAAGAAAAAAAAGAGCTGAAAATATATGCCTCAACTAGCAGAATACAACAAGCATAATTGTTTTAGGTAGAGACCAAACAATACCAAGTATATGTAAGCAGTATAGGCTACATATGTGGCTTTTGGGTGGCATTTTGGTTTGTAGCTTTACCAGACATTAATTAACCATAGTAGGTCATATATTTATTTAGAGCGGTTATTCCAGATTCAAGCCAAAACACAACATAACACAACATGTAGATCTTGAGGTAATCCTTATAAAGTCAGGGCCCTGTGTTACTTTTGGTTTTTTACTTTAAAAAAATTTAGGAGCACAGTCAAATATTTCAGGAGCACCTTATAATCAATAATCAAAAAATCTGATAAAAAATGTGACCCTGGACAACAAAACCAGTCATAAGGGTCAGTTTTTTTTAAAATTGAGAAACATACATCATCTGAAAGCTGGATAAATAAGCTTTCCATTGATGTATAGTATAGGTTAGGACAAGATACAACTATTTGAATATCTGGAATCTGAGGGAGCAAAAAAAATATTGAGAAAATCGCCTTTAAAGTTGTCCAAATGAAGTTTTTTAGAAATGCATATTACTACTCAGTTTTGATATATTTACGGTATATTTACGGTAGGAAATGTACAAAATGTCTTCATGGAACATGATCTTTACTTAATATCCTAATGATTTTTGGCATAATAGAGAAATTGCTCATTTTGGCACATACATTGTATTGTTGGCTATTGATACAAATATAAAAATAATAATAATAATAATAATAATAATAATAATAGTCATCTTTTATGTCAAATTTAAAAAATTATATTCATAAGCTTTTTAAAATTTCTAATTAAAACAACAGAATAAGAACAAGTAGCATAAGAATAATTAAGTTACCAATCAAATGTATTAACAACATTAAGATGAGGCGCAGAAAAACGATTTTCAGACATTTAATGAGGCTCAGAGGTGGCATGAGTTGAATTAAATTCATAATTCAAACACAAAAGATGTATTTTCAGATGTTTAATGAAGCTCTGAGGTAGCATGAGTTCAATTAAATTCATAATTTAAATACAGATACTTTAAAAATAAAAATAAAACTTCCAGAAGGTGCCAAGTCACCGATGTTATCATTAATTCATTTGATTCGTTAGAACAGCTTATTTATTTAGGAATGAAGCAAGTCACTGTCTTTTATGAATGGGTAATTAAATCATTGACTCACTAGATTAGATTAGATGCACGGCGGCTTAACTGTGAACTTAAGTTTGAAATGTGTTTGAAACCTATTTTTGTTGATGACAGATAGCAAAATCAGGCAATAGTGTTATAGTCAGACAGTGTAAGTCCGTTAAGATTAGCTTCTTGTTTATTGAACTGTTGTATTAAATCAATATTAAATAATTTAATATTTATATAATATTATATAATATTATTTTAATATTTAATAATATAATATTAATATTAACTTCCTTAATAATCCTTAAAAGCTGTCACTCATCTTAGTTCATTGCAATCAAAAGTTCCATTATAATCAACAAAGCTCTCTACACTGCACAATGAATCTCTTTTTTTATTCACACTCCGTCTACACTTTGTTTGTGAAAGGATTTGTGAGGTTGCGTAACTCAGCACTGAACAAAACGGTGGTGTTTTGAGCAGTGAGTGGATTAATGAATTAACATTGTGTTTAAGAAATCAACAGGTATGTCTGTGGTACATTACTCAGTTCTGCAAAACCACATAGAAACATTTGAAGCTCCCCTCAGTGCAAACATAAGTATGTTGATCAGATCGGTTCCATTGGTATACTATATATACTATGTCTTTAGTATGCTAAATATATACTTGTATTTGATAGTCGCATGCAGAAGTTTTCAGTCGCAGATGGATTGATCTCTCACCAACTGAAAGTTCAGCACTTACCCACCACTTTATTATTACTTGATCTTTATATAAATACATTGGGTGGACCAGCTCTCAATCCGAGTAGGCCAGTGCCACCCCTGACCCTTATGTATCCTTGCCACTGCATCATAGATATATGACTTACAATGACATTAACAGTTCAGTACAGATGAAGATTTGTTAAAGAATGAAAAAAAAAATCTCTGTCATTCACATTAAAGCACTGCATAAGCTGCTGTTTGAATACCAGGCCTGTGCAGCATCATAGAAGCCTTTGTATGCCTTTGCTACCTGTTGAATGTTTCCCACTGGTTGCTTTTATCACAGGCTCAAAACAAACAGACCGGGATCCTGGCTGCAGCTAAAGTGATCGATACCAAAACAGAAGAGGAGCTGGAGGACTACATGGTGGAGATCGACATCCTCGCCTCCTGTGACCATCAGTACATAGTCAAACTGCTGGATGCTTTCTATTATGAGAGCAAACTATGGGTGAGTGACTCTTCTCAGGAGGGGTTTGGTTACTTCGGCTGTTCTGCAGCCAGACACACACACACGCACACACACTGACCTCTGTAGGAGGAGTAGGAGTGAGAGCACACTTCACTCTCGCCTTACTCATCAAAGAGTAGCACTATGCTGTCGGTTAAGAAGTGTTTGTACACAAATCAAACTGGGCCTTGCTGAGTGTTTCTCACATACTTATAGGCTATTGAAGAAGCATAATGTTTATTCTGGATTTTGTAACTACATATATATGCCATAGTTTTGAGTTTTGAGTTTTTGCTTCTTTTTTTTTTTTTTTTTTTTTCCATAAATGTGTTGTCCAATCTAAGCCTGATGGATAAAATCAAGTCCTTCCCCATATTATTTCTTTCTAAGCAGCATTCAGAAGCACATCATAGGATTTATTTAACAATTCATAAACCTGCTGATTTCATGTTTCATAATTTATTATTGAATAATGATAATGGCAAGGCTTAACAGCTCCATATTAGTCTACAATTATACCTCTCTATTCATCCCTGTCTGAAGAGTGTCAGTGAATCCTGTTTTTCTGCCATAGAGCTCCCCGGATAATTACGGCAGGATGGTTTCATATGATCCTTCCCTCTGCGGTTGGCATGTATAGAAGGATAATGGCCTATTTCAAATGACCAGAGAAAGTGCTCATGAATTAATTAGATGCAAGTCCAGTCTGCTTAGCCTGGCTGCTAATCAAGAGATATGAATGCATGCTCATAGCAGAACAAGCATGTTTCTTAATGCGTCAAGAGCTCATTCCAGTAACATATTCATAGAAAGCTGCCTAAAATCTGCACAGAGGTCAGTTGTTTGTCACATAATTCTCCAGCTTCCTCTCAGTGTTCATAGGTAATTCAGACACAGTGTGAGCTCTCCAGCCTAGTGAAATGGTGTGTCTAATAAACTGTAAGTTCTCTGAGTTTGTGATGAGATTGCGTATGTGACTGTGTAATTCCCTGTCATCTTATTCCACTCTTCTCTCATGGGTGATAGCATAATATAAGGTTTGTATTGATTTCCTGCAGCACCTGTTACCTTAGGTGGTGTATTAACGACCAGCTACTGTGGTCAGTGTAATATGATGGTGTCCACTTACAGTACATAATGCTTTTATCATTTCACTCAGAGGTTTACGTTTCATTTATGACTGCACTGCTGTTGGATGCCATTATCCAATGTACCAAAAAAATAAGTGAATGCTTGGGTAATCTAATAAAACTAGTAATTATGTTAGCAATTTCACAAAATGCTCTCATCTCATCATTGGTTGTTCTAATGATACCTAAGAGGGCCATTAACAAAGACCTCTTAACAGGTTTGTTAGGGAAGTCATTTTAAACATTATAGCCATGAGAAAATAAAAGCTTTTTGTATTTTACTCATCCTTGAGTGCCTTGGTTTTGCAGGATTTTTAGGAATTCATTACCGCTTTAAATAGAAGCCAGAACAAACCAATAAAATGTGCATAATGTACTCAAATATTGTGGTAGATATATTTGTGCAACTGTTAGTATCAATTCTTATTAAAGGGATAGTTTACACAAAAATGTAAATTGTCATTAATTGCTCACCCATTGTCATTCCATATCTGTAAGACCTTCGTTCATCTTCAGAGCACAAATTAAGATATTTTGGATGAAATCCGAGAGCTTTCTGACCATGCATAGACAGCAACGCAACTCCCACATTCAAGGCCCGGAAAGGTAGTAAGGACATTGATAAAGTAGTCCATGTGGCTTCAGTGGTTCAAGAAGCTACCTTTATGGGTCTTTAACATGGTAGTGTCTTTCATAATAATTCATAACAATTTTAATTTTTAAGTGAACTATCCCTTTAAGTTATGGGAGCAACAACGAAACATGGATGAATTTAAAGTGCCCCTGTTATGGATTATGAAAAGTTCATATTTTGGTTTTGTGAGTCCCAAACAACAGGATGACATGCATGCAAGGTCAAAAAACACTTTTATTGTCTTTTAATATGCATTTATTTTTACCTTATTTACTCAACAACTTCCAAACGATTCGCTGTACAAATTATTTGTCTATACCCCTCCTTTGCATGGCACTAATCTGCTGTGATTGGTCCTATGAGCCAGTCTGTTGCGATTGGTCTACTGCATTTCAGAAACGGAACACCCATCACCATTACTCTAGCTAGCCCTCAGCTTGGTGGTAAACACCCAAACAGCCATATGCGTTAGCCCAACACTGAAACGTTTTGATAAAGCACTGCAGTTTGTACACCAATGTATTGCTCTATTCTTTATCATAACTCCAAGTAATAACAATGACAAACATTCACTATTCATCGACACATTTCCAGACAATTACGAGCATATTGCTTTTAGCCGGTTAGCCAGAAAGCTACAAGCTGTGCGGAGCGAACACAACACCCACAGTTGCCGGGTGATATGCTAACGTTTCACATTAACATTAACTTGAAACAGCTTAATATTCGTTTTAAAAACGACTCGTTTTCATGATTCAGGATTGACTTTTTCTTTCAGATTTAAAACTTTCCAGGATGTTTTCATTCACTTAGAGCTGTGTTACACAGTGCATGAAAGGTAGTTTTCAAAAATCCATAATAGGGGCCCTTTAAAAAAAAAAATACAGAATGGTACATGCCCTGAAATGTTACACTTACAAAGCAGAGTTTATGGTTTTGGTTAAGGCCCGTTCCCAGATTTCACACCAAGGATGATAACCATAATAAATCATTCTAAATCAATGACAATAGGGAAGTCAACATCACAACTATAAAGATTACAATGTGGAGAAAAATGTGCAATCACTTTATGTGATATGATAAACTCTTACCATGAAATAAAATGACTTATAGGCCCAATTTCACAGACAGGGCTTAGGTTAAACCAGGATTAGGCCATAGTTTAATTAGGACATTCAAGTAGTTTTTATAAACATGCTTTAGATAAACACTCCTGGTGTGCATCTTGAGACAAAACAATGGCACTGACATATTTTAAGATCAGTCAGTGCAAGTTTCTTTCCGTTAAACAGCCCAGACACACCAGCATTTTAGTCTGGGACTAGACTTGAGCCTTGTCTGTGAAACCGGGGGATAGAGTAAACTATGCCTGCAAACTGTAGCATCGGTGTCATTCTTAGTTCATTCATCTTCTGGATCTCTTTCTTTCTCCCCCTTCTTTAGATTCTCATTGAGTTTTGTGCTGGAGGAGCGGTAGACGCTGTGATGTTGGGTAAGTTTTATGGTCTTTGTTTAATTGAAGGAAATAGAAAGCACTGTGGTCGTCTGAGTCTGTTCTGCTGTGTGATGATGTTCCATTCCTCCAGACCTCACTGGCACACCAGCACACTGTGCTCATTTTTGCCACTGGACTGGACCATATAATTATCAAAGTCGGATTTCAAGGAGTGGTTAGGCTCTTTTTAAAGCTACTCAGCCTTTTTCTGTGTTGGTTGGAAGCGTTGTTGAAATGTCCCCGCACGGATCAGATCTTTTCAGTGACATGCCATGTCAGCAAAAATAGATTTTACAAGTTTTTCATGGCTTCCAGTGCTATTAATTCAGCCAAAAACAATGCGTAAATGCCTAACAAATGGTCCCGTTTCCCCTCTTTTTGTATAGTGTCATCAGTACCGTTTACAAAAGCTGTTTCCAATCACAAATCCCATCACCATAGTTGATGGAAACACTATTTCGCAACTGTAAACAATGCCCTGTTAGAATAAAACCTTTCTTTCTTATGACTGTTTAGTCTGCTGTGATGAAAATCTGGCCTCTTCTACTTTTAGCCTTTATAAGAGGTGTTGCTGTAGGAGGTGTTGGGGTGAGGAGGTGTTCTTATGATGGAAATGCTTTTGTTGACTCACTGTTTGTGCTGTTATGACTCCCTCTGTTGCCTTCTGTCTGTTCTGTGAGGGCCTATCCCAGCAGGACTGTTGTAATAAAGACCTGTTCGCATCACTTAAGTCACAAGGGAGCAGTGTGCTCTACCTAGCCAATAACAACAGCAGAGAATGAGTCCATTAATATGACCCATAGCCCTCTGTCACTGTTGCATTGTAGTTTATTTGTCTAGTTTAGCTTAAATACATATCACTGCAAATAAAAAGATCTGATTAAGTGTGCTTGCTTAGCAGTGTTTACACCCATTTTGCATGTGTGTGTGTGTGTGTCTGCAGAGCTGGAGCGGCCATTGACAGAGCCGCAGATCCGGGTTGTGTGTAAACAGTCGCTGGAGGCGCTGGCTTACCTTCATGAGAATAAGATTATACACCGGGACCTGAAGGCTGGAAATATTCTCTTTACCTCAGATGGAGATGTCAAATTGGGTAATAGCTTCATGAAGTTTGCTTAAAAACTTTTTATTTTACTTTTTTATTTTATTTTAAATTTAATGCTTTATTTATTTAATAATGTGTCGGTACATTTTCAATACGTGTATTACATGTATAGCATTTTAATGTATTTACTAATTTCAGTTTTCTTTTTCACTTATTTCAAATATTTTGTGTAATTAATCTGATTAATCCAGTAATCTGATAAATCTGGAAGGGTCATGGAAAGGTCATTTGCTTAAATAGTAAATAGTCCATTTTAGCTTTTAAAGGGATAGTTCACCCATAAATGAAAATTCTGTCATTAATTACTCACCCTCATGTCATTCCAAACCCATATGACCTTTGTTCATCTTCAGACGCAAATTAAGATATTTTTTGATGAAATCTGGAAGCTTTCTGACCCTACATAGTCTGCAATGACACGTTTAAGGTCCAGAAAGGTAGTAAGGACATCATTAAAATAGTCCATGTGACATCAGTGGTTCAACCATAATTTTATGAAGCTACGAGACTACTTTTTGTGTGCAAAGAAAACAAAAATAGCGACCTAATTCAATAATTTCTACTCTTCTATGTCAGTCTTTGACTCGCATCCATGAGAGTACCACAGTGCGTGACAAAAACAATGAAATTGTTGAATAAAGGTGTTATTTTTGTTTTCTTTGCACACACAAAGTATTCTCACATTATGGTTGAACCACTGATGCCACATAGACTATTTTTTCAATGTCCTGACTATCTTTGGCCTTGAAAAATCAAGTCTCTCCTATTGCATATTGCTGTCAGCCATACTGTATGTCTCTAATTTTGATAAATGTTTCTTCTCAGCTGACTTTGGAGTGTCTGCAAAGAATACAAAGACCCTTCAGAGAAGAGACTCTTTCATTGGAACACCATACTGGTTAGTCACTCAATTTATCATGTCTTCCACTGAATCATGAGATCTGTCACTACGTATGAACAGAGCTGTGAATATGGCACATAATAAGCTTCTTTATCCTCAATTTATCAAACTCCCCTCCTTCCCTCTCTCTGTTATATGTAAGGATGGCACCCGAGGTGGTGATGTGTGAGACGTCGAAGGACAGACCGTACGACTACAAAGCGGACATCTGGTCCCTGGGGGTGACTCTGATCGAGCTGGCACAGATCGAGCCGCCTAACCACGAGATGAACCCAATGAGAGTTCTTCTAAAAATAGCAAAATCTGAGCCCCCCACACTCGCAACTCCATCACGATGGTGAGAGTTATGACTCACAGTGCCATGATCTTCCACATGTGTCAATAATGAAGTAAAATGTGATTAACAGTATAAGCAATATTGATTTCTTCTGAGGATAGAATGTTTCAGTGAGTTCATTTAAACGCTCGTATTTGGAAATATTTTGACTGAACTAAAAAAATGATAAATTCTGGCTGGAGGCTATTGAGCTGATGAATCATATAAGCAGTCACCCACCCAGAGTCCCAACACATGATCAGCCTGGAACTGTAGAGCCTGTTGCTTAATAGTTATTACTGTAATACCCCAAATGAAAAGCCCTTTCACATCTAGCACATGGTTTATATTTGTTCCTCCACTGTGTTAAACAGGTCTCCTGAGTTCAGTGATTTTCTGCGGAAAGCACTGGATAAAAATGTAGACAACAGGTGGAGTGCCTTGCAACTCTTACAGGTTGGGCCATCTTGTTTTTCTCGATGCAATTCAGTTTGAAGGATGATTTTAAAATGCACAAGATGGTGATCAGCCATGGTTTGCTTTTCAGCATCCATTTGTTTCAAATGTGGTGGATAACAGACCGTTGCGAGAGCTGATTGCTGAGGCTAAAGCTGAAGTGTTTGAAGAGTTTGAAGATGGAAAAGAGGAAGAGGAGGAAGAAGAGCCAGAGTCCCAACCGGTATGAACATGACCACTTTAAGAACATGGAAACCCCATGATGATATGGTGCTGATGTTTCCATGCAGAATTCTTTGATTATCTGCATTCCCAGCACACAGTGTTTTGTTGCTGCAGTCATTTTGTCTTTATTTCATATATGTAGGCGGCGCATGGACACAAACGTGCATTATCGGACACCAGTGTTGGCAGCTCGGAGGATGAGAGGCAGTATCAGAACACGCCAACTCTTGAGTCGGTCACAGAGAAAGCTGAACCTCAAAGAAAACCCAGTTCAGAGGATCAAGCTAGTGATAAGACCTCCCAAATGGTGGTGCACACCAATGAACCCAACCATGCTGAGGATGAGAAAATGAATGAGGCTAGTGCGTCAGACACCAGCACTGAGGAGTCACGTTCTGCTGAGGAGGCCGTACCAAAACATGAAGAATCTCACAAACCTGAGACCACAAAACTAGAGATTTCTGGTCAGCCAGAACCTCCAGTATCAAATGACACCATCATCCAAGAGATTGTAACCGTCAGTGAGGAAACTGGGGAGGAAGAAAAGAAGGAAGTGAAGGTGGAAGAACCACCAGAGAAGAAAAAAGAAGAGCATGAAGAAACACAGCTGGAAGCCAAAACACAAACCACCACAGATGAAGAAGAGGAACCTACCCTGCCTTCGGATATTGCTGAACCAGAGAACAAATCTAAAGAAGCTATCACTGAACCAATTGAGGTTACAGAAAAAACTGAAGACAAAATTGAGACAGAAGAAGAAGTGAATGAAAAAGAACTAGTGGAAGATGAGAGAGCAGAACCTTCACATGTCCCAACAGAAGAGTTAAAGGAGGAGCAAACTGAAACTTCATCAGATGTTTCTACAGAAGAGGTAAAGGAGGGTCCTTCTCCAGTGGCAGCAGAGGAAAAAATAAAAGCTGAAGATGAGGGTGAGAGTTCAGAACCCAAAGATGATCTTGCAACCAAGGAGGTGGATGTAGTAGAGGACAAATCCATGAATGAAGTCCCTGTGGTTGTCATCAATGGTGTAAAAGAAGAGGAGGTCAGCGCAACAGAGGAACCTCAAGAAGCCCATGAAGAGAGACCAGAGATCCAGGAAGCACCTACCGTGCCTGAGAGTGAGCAGAATTCAGAGGTGGCGAAAGCTGATGTTGAAAAGGAGAAAGACTCTGACTCAGGCAGCAGTTCTGCTGCGGATACTAACAGCATTGACATTAATCTGTCAATCTCCAGCTTCCTCTCCAAAAGCAAAGAAGGATCTGTTTCAATACAGGTACGTATAACTGTGCCCAGATGTGTTTAAAATTAAGGTCCTTGAAGAAAATATTTTTTTTCAACTGTATTCAATCCAACAGGACACTAAGCGCCAAAAGAAAACGCTGAAAAAGACTCGCAAGTTTATGGTCGATGGGGTGGAAGTCAGTGTCACTACATCCAAGATTGTCACCGACAATGACACCAAGAGTGAGGAACTGAGATTTTTGAGGTATATAAGCTTACATCAGTTACTGTTTCTAGTAAATGTGCAACAGGCAAATGGTAATGTACCTGATAAATCACGTTTGTTGTTCTGTAGGCGTCAGGAGCTACGAGAACTGAGGCTGCTGCAAAAAGAGGAGCAAAGAGCTCAACAGCAGCTCAGCAATAAATTGCAGCAGCAGAAAGAGCAGCTCTTCAGACGCTTCGAGCAGGAAATGGCGGTCAGCACCTTTATTCCCTCACTAAATTTGTTTACATTCAACACTGTAATCCATTGTCATCCACTGTTTATTGTACACTCGTTTGTTTTGACCATAAACACTGAAAGAACTGTTTTACTGCACTCAGATGTAGCGTGATGCACAAGTTACAAGTATCTAAATGGACCAAGATTGATTTATATGAAAGGCAGAGTGCATTACACCATATCATACCATCTCTCTTGTGTTAATCTGACATTTTGTCCTAACCAGCCACCACTGTAACAATGCTTGGATTCTTTTTAATGTTGTGAGCTGTAGCTCCACCCACAGTCAAATTTGGTCTTTAAATAGCTTTTTATTAAGCATCATGTATGTTTTGATTAAAAGCAAAATGACAGCCATCAGAAAGATGAAAGAACACAAATGAAGATATTTCTGATGAAATCCAAGAGATTTCTGACCTCCCTGAGAACTGAAATGTTCTCAGACACAGAAACATAGACTTTGTTATAGTTGTTAAATAATGTTGTTATTTTTTTTTTTCTTGTGCACAAAAAGCAGTCTCGTAGTTCATAAAATTACAGTTGAACCACTGATGTTGCATGGGCTATTTTAACCATGTTCTTACTACATTTCTGGGTCTGGGAACAATATCTTAATTTGTGTTCTGAAGATGAACCAATGTCTTATGGATTTGGAACAACATGAGGATGAGTGATTAAAGGAGAAGTCCACTTCCAGAACAACAATTTACAGATAATGTACTCACCCCCTTGTCATCAAAGATGTCCCTGTCTTTCTTTCTTCAGTCGTAAAGAAATTATGTTTTTTGAGGAAAACATTTCAGGATTTTTCTCCATATAATGGACTGATATGGTGCCCCGAGTTTGAACTTCCAAAATGCAGTTTAAATGCGGCTTCAAACGATCCCAAATGCGGTTGTAAATGATCCCAGCCAAGGAAGAAGAGTCTTATCTAGCGAAACGATCGGTTACTTTAATAAAAATAATACTATTTATATACTTTTTAATGTCAAATCCTCTTCCAGACCTCTGTTTTTTTCCGGTTCATGACAGTTAGGGTATGTCAGAAAACTCCCATCTCATGTTCTTCCTCAACTTCAAAATCGCCCTGTATTGCTGTTTTCCTTTTTTTTTTAAGGGTGTTTGATCTTCTTTGCATGTTCACTTTGCAAAGGCTGGGTCGGAGCTTCTGCAGAGATGTAGGATGATTTTGAAATGATTTTTGAAATTGAGGGGAAAAAACAAGTTTTTCGACATACCCTAACTGTCTTGAGCCAGAATACACAGAGTTAAGGGAGAGCAAGACATTATCTGTAAATTGTTGTTCTGGGAGTGGACTTCTCCTTTCATGACCGAATTTTCATTTTTGGGTGAACTATTCCTTTAATTCTAGGCTTTTAGTCTTTTAGTTTGCCTGCTCACTGTTAGCTCAGGTTTAACAGCATGATGATGTCTCAAGGGGACACATGCACAAAGCCCAAGTGGTTAGTAACAGTAATTCAGTATTCCTTTTTCTCACTCTCTCTCCAGGGGAAGAAACGTCAGTATGACCAAGAGGTGGAGAACCTTGAGAAACAGCAGAAACAGACCATAGAGCGTCTGGAGCAGGACCACACCAACCGCCTGAGAGATGAAGCCAAAAGGATCAAAGCAGAGCAGGACAAGGAGCTCTCTAAGTTCCAGAACATGCTGAAGAACCGCAAGAAAGAGGTAACAGAGAAAGAGAGACACAGAGTCGGATGCACTGTATTTGCTTTGCATGTATTTGTTCGTCAGGCAATGACCTGTTAATTGCTGGTAATAAGGATGAGCATTAAGAGTAATTTAATAGCCAAGTACACTTAAAAAAAAAGTTTAAAAATGTTCAAGTTGTAAAAATTAAATATTCACAAATGTATCTTTAACAACCTATGGTGTGTTATGTATATAGAAATTTATTAAAGGCTATCATAACTTAAAAAAAAAATTTGTGGTGAAAAGTGCATGGACAGTTTTTTTTTTTTTTGTTTTTTTAGTCTGTAGCAGGCAAAGGTGACAGTCTATTTGTGAGTGGTGTTTGCTAGTCAACTAGTTAGGAGAATGAATACTTGACTGTTTAATTACTCATGCTCATCCAGATTTAGTATGCTTTTAGCAGCTTTTTTTCATTCTCGTTTTCTGGGGATGCGAAGCCAAACAGACACTCTTGCGTTTCGCTATTGTACATTGGCAGCTTTGCTTCTGAATCATGATTAGCTGCAAATGGAATTGATTTCCTCATCTGTCCTTTTAGACACATCTCAGCTGTCTCTTGCTTTGTATTCAGATTTGTAAATGCAAAGCAGTTCTTTCTTATCATGTTATGTTTGCTTAACAAATCTATGGCTCTCACATTCAATTATCTCCATCCTCAAAGAAGCTGCAGGGACAGCTTTAAAGGTTAATTAGGTGCTAAGCAATGGCTTAGGAGCAAAATAAAGGCTCCTTTCATTTCATCTCATCTTACTTTTTCTGGTGTTTTCAAGTGTTGCACATGAATGAAGGAATTTCAGTGCATGCATGGCTTCATGGTAATGGGGAGTGTAGTGTGGATCTGTGACTGGTCTTATTTGCTCCTGGGTAGTGATGCATGGTGCATTTGCTGTCATAGTAACATCATAATAATAAAGCACGTTTTAGCTGTCTGTCATTGCATTATCAGCCAGCATGATACATGCTCAGAGTGATAAGCGCTATTAGAGTCTCTCTTATTTTTCCTTTTTGGTTTTGGTTTTTCTTTGGCACTTGTACTAGACAGCTTGCTCCTCTCTAATGCTGTCATATGCATGAACAGAGTGCTTTAATGGATTCAGATAAGGCAATGCCTCATTTTCTCTCCCTCTCTTTCTCTTTCATGACACACTGTTTAAATATTTCTTGATGTTTATTTCTACTACCTATGAAGTATTAATATTATAATTTTTTTTTAAATTGAGAACAAGTGCATGTAAAATTACTGTTTTACACATGTTTTTGATATTATGCTTTTGTAAATGTCACTAATTATGTTGCCTGTGTGAGTGTGATGTAATGAGTGGAAATCAGTGCTGCGGTGAAGGGCCTCTTCTCTTGATAGGAACACATTGTATATTTAGACTATCTACTAGAGATAAGTTTCCTTTCATTTTAAAAATACTTTTGAAATTGACCCTCCTTGCAAGATGCACACCTCAATTGCTGAGCAGCAGATAAAGTAATATACGGTACCATTCAAAAGTTTGGAGTTAGTATGATTTCTTTTTTCTTCATATTTATTAAAAAGAAATTATGCTTAAGCAAGGATGCATTAAATTGATCAAGTCACAAGCGAAAACATTTATTATAAAAGATTTCAGATAAATGCTGCTTTTGAACAATTTTAAGCAGCACACCTGTTTTTAACATTGATGATAAAAGTTTCTTGAGCAGCAAATCAGCATATTACAATGATTTTTGAAAGATCATGTTTCACTGAAGACTGGAGTAATGACTGCTGAAAATTCAGCTTTGCATCACAGGAGTAAATTACATAAACTGTAATCATATTTAAATTTAAAACTGTTTTTTGATCAAATAAATGCACCCTTAGTAACTACTTTCTAAAACATTAAAAAAAAATCTTATTGACCCCAAAAAAAAAAATCTTATTGTTATTTTTACTTTTAGATTGGAAAAAAATATAAATATATTTTTTTTAATTAACAAATAAATTGTAAATGTAAAAAAAAAAAAAAAAAAAAAAAATCCATTTGATTAATCTGCCATTTAGACATGGCAATCAGCCAATGCAAATCATTTTTGACTCTGGACCACAAAAAGGTCGGAATAGTTAACAATATGTTGTATGGGTCAAAATTCTAATTTTTTCTTTTATGCCAAAAAAGGATATTCAGTAAAGGTCATGTTCCGTGAAAATGTTTTGTAAATTATACCCTAAATATATCAAAACTTAATTTTTAATTAGTAATATGCATTGCTAAAAACTTCATTTGGACAACTTTAATGCTGATTTTCTCAATATTTAGATATTTTGCATCCTCAGATTGCAGATTTTCAAATAGTTGTCTCGGCCAAATATTTTAACAAACCATACATCAATGGAAAGCTTATTTATTCAGCTAAATCTCAGTTTTAAAAAATTGCCCCTTATGACTGGTTTTGTGGTCCAGGGTCACATTTAAGCTGATTATTCAAACTGTATTGGTTTATCAGTAAAAGTAAGCGTTAATATTTTAAGTTAGACAGTGACTGGCACATTTTTGAGAACAAAGGCGATCTAGGGTCATTTCAACAGTTTTGACGCCCCCCAGCAAAATATCCCTCTCTAATCAAACTTGACAGCTTGACATTTTGACACTCTGCTCATGCTGATCTACTGAAAACAATAACCTGCTGACACAACAGTTCAGCTTGCTTCACTAAAGAATAAATGTCAGCAATATAGAAGTGTGCATCTTTTAGAGATTACTTTGAAGGGATGTATATTCTGATGGCTCTAATGTTTGTGGAGGTAAAAGAGCTGTTAGTGGGCTTTCACTCTTCTTCGGCTTCTGAGCAACTCTTAACGGTAGTAGCTGATCATGGGCTATTGGAATCATCTTTATATTAACTGCTAACCCAGTCCGAAATCATCAGTGGTTTGGGGACGATTATCTTTCAAATACTAAACCGTTCATCATGATAGTTAATTAACACTTCCTGCTAAATTTTGCATGACAGTCTTCGACTAATTAATCACATAATCAGTCCCTATGGAAGTAAACCCATCATTCCCAACAGTCTGCATGCTCACACTGTAGGTCAAACAAGAGGTCGAAATGTCCCCTAAACACATGAGAAAAGAGCTCATGAAACGGTTAAAGGAAGACCTGGCAGCTGTTCAACATGAAGAGGTAATTTAGTCACCAGCTACTACACGCATACACACTTCCACTTCCACTTCTGTTTTCTGCTCATCTGGTCTTAAATTGTGAGACTGACTAAAATCAAGGTTATTCCTTAGATTTCCTATTTGCAAATAAACTGTCATGGGTATTAATGAGAGTTTGTGCTCTTTAAATTTTATTAATTTTAATACATTAAAACACAAAGTTCTTATTTTGGCGGAGTTCTTATCTTATAAGTTCTTATTTTGGGAGACCTTAAAGGAACACTCAACTTTTTTTGAAAATAGGCTCATTGTCCAGCTCCCCTAGAGTTAAAGTTTTACCTTTTTTGAATCCATTCAGCCGATCTCCGGGTCTGGCGGTAGCACTTTTAGCGTAGCTTATCATAGATCATTGAATCTGTTTAGACCGATAGCATCTCGCTCAAAATGAACATATATAATGACGATATTTTTCCTATTTAAAACTTGACTCTTCTGTAGTTACATCGTGTACTAAGACTGACGGAACATGAAAAGTTGCGATTTTCTAGGCTGATATGGCTAGGAACTATACTCTCATTCTGGAATTATTATTATTATTTATTTACTTATTTATTTATTTATTTATTTACTCCCATTCAGTTCCCACGATGTAACTACAGAAGAGTCAAGTTTTAAATAGGAAAAATATTAAAACTCTTTGGTCATTTTTGAGCGAGACGCTAACGGTCTAATCGAATTCAGTGATCTATGCTAAGCTATGCTAAAAAGTGCTACCGCCAGACCCAGAGATCAGCTGAATGGATTTGAAAATTGTAAAACTCAACTGTTTAACTCTAGGGGAGTTGGACAATGAGCCTATTTACAAAAAAAGTGGAGTGTTCCTTGAAACGATTAGTTCTCTTCCAGAATAAACATTTCTTGATAATTTACTGACCCCCATGTCTTCTTTTCTTCAGTCAAAAAGAAATTAAGGTTTGTGAGGAAAACATTTCAGGACTTTTCTCCATTTCGTGGACTTCAATGGGACGGGTTAAACGTCCAAATTGCAGTTTCAGTGCAGCTTCAAAGGGCTCTGCATGATCCCAGCTGAGAAATAATAGCTAATTGATCATTATTTTCTTAAAAAAAAAAATGTAAAAAAAAATGTACTTTTTAACCACAAACTAGCTCTGTGATGAGCATGTGTGACTTGACTCATTGCATAATTACGTTGGCAGCGTCAAGCACGGTTAGTTCTTCGTCTGTGTACGACACTTATTTCCTTGGCTGGGATCATGTACAGCCCTTTGAAGCTGCATTGAAACTGCATTTTGGACCTTACACCTGTTGGCCACAGTTGAAGTCCACTATATGGAGAAAAATCCTGGAATGTTTTCCTCAAAAACCTTAATTTCTTTTCGGCTGAAAAAGACATGAACATCTTTGATGACAGGGTTGAATAAATTATTGATTCTGGAAGTCATCTAATACTTTAAAGCTGCTTTTTAAGCCTATCTCTTCAATTATATCATCTTTCTGATGGCTGTTCTGATGCCTCATCGACTCCCCACCAACGTTCCCACATTATAAGCGGCCCAGACTCTGAGCAGATGCAGAGATGAGTTCATATGATGCAGGATCTGCTGCAAACTGAGACGCTGAAAACACCAGATCATGAGCTGCTTGTGTGTAACAGAACACAGTGCTGTGCTTTACTTGAAACATACAGCTCATATATTACTCGATTTTTATGCACCTGTTAGAAATATGTGTTGCTAAAGTAGCCAAGGCGGGGATATCCACATACTTGGCCACATAGGATGTTGCATCGATCTCAAAAAAGTATAACAGACTAATGATGACTGTTGCATCTCACCACGCATGTCAAGGACGACAACTGCACTAACTGATCGTGGTCCTTCAGACTCACCAGCTGCTAAACCCTCTCTCCGTCCATCATCCGGAAGAAACTGATTTCACTGCACGCGACTCAGGAAACTAACAGATTACTGCGATAAGAAGACTAAATGACATTGTGAGATGTGTGTCTGGTTTGCGTGATACGCTTGAGTGCTGGTGTGTGTCCCCTGTACCTGACGTGGTGGAGTTGGCTGTGTTTTGCTCCACAGGGTGTGGCCCAGGTTATGATACAGTCTTTTCAGTTGTCCTCATGTGCTCTGTTCAACGCTCAGATGCAGGATGTAAGTCTCCACTCTCCTCGTGACTCAACCCTCTCACATGTGCCCGTCCGTCACGCACGATACAGACCAGATGCACTCACAAATGCACATTCACAGTGTAGTGTAGCTGACTTGTAGTTGCAATAGTATTAGCTCACAAGAGAGAAAATAGGAGAAAATCGACCACAAGATGATATACAATCCAGTAGGAAAATGCAAGTTGTCAGCTTTCATCACATCTCTTTGGAAGTTCACGTGAGCCTCCCTGGAATCAGTACACTGTTGTCACACCTCAATTACAGTATATATTTGCTGAGTGACACTAGCAGAACTGATTTTATGTTCAACACGATTCCACTGAAGCAAGTCCCTTTGTAACGGTGCAGTAGTGTTTGAATGTGATGTGGACGGCACATGCGAGCAGGAAGGTGCTCTGTTGTTTTGGAGTGCTGTCGCTGTGTTGCTGCAGTGTCTCAATATCTCTTCTATCCGCTCACTCTCTCATACTGTTACTGAAACTCTAGTCAAGTTTCTGTGCGTCAACCGTGCCGCTTTTTCTGTGTGCCACAGAGGCCAAGTTCAAAGCAGAAGTCCAAGATAAGGATGACTTTTGAAATGCATTATTATTGTTATTATTAATATATTGTATTAGTTTATACATTATGTAAATATTAACAGTATTGCTGTGGTTGCATCATATTTAAATGTCCTTTAGGCAGGCCCACATGCGTCTGAAAGTAATTTTATAAAATTATACAAATACATAAACTACCATTCAAAAATTCAGGGTCAGAAAAGATGTTTGTTGTTTTTTTAGTTTTTTTTTTCTTCTTTTCCTTTCCTTTTTTTTTTATTTAGGCGAGAGAGATCAAAAGTGACAGAAATTGACAAAGGCTTATGGCAGAAATACCACCAAAATGAACTAAAATGCCCCATAAATTCAAGACAAAGCAGCAAAAAAATGCCCCTGCACTATTAAACAATGTATTACAGCTGTTGCAATTCAAATTAAATGTGAAAATGAATCAAAAGTGTCAGTTCACAGAATTACATTTAGAATCGCTCACACTGCATCAGATTGCTTTTACGTGCTGTTTTGTGCAGCATTGAGCCTTACAGCCAATCAGACGTGTTTCTGTTAAACTTAAGAATGCACTGGCCAATCAGAGGTGCTTAAATTAGTCAGTGCTTAAAACACCGGAGCTGTTGTTAAGTGCACATACTCGAAAATTCCCACCTCATAAACAACACAGTGCAGATACAATGTAAAAAGATTATAAAAGAATGTAAAAGATTAATTTGGTAGCTTCAATGATTGTAATGGCAGTTTTTGCGTAACTTGCAAACGTCATGGACCAACATGTTAGCCTGAAGCCAGGATGTGGCATTCCAAAAACGAAACAGAAACGTTTTATATTGTTTTCTATATCAATATTAATAATCATTATTACAATAGAAAGAGCAATAATCTACAATAATGATTTTTTCATAATATTGCAGCACTATGAGCTCTTGTTTTACATGTATAATTTAGATACAATTCTAAGCAGTCTGTTATTAACAACAGTTTAAAATATTGATTACAGTAATTGCGTAAATGTAAGTATTTGACATTATAGACAACATAGTATGGTTTCTATAATAAGGTAATTATAAAAATTACCCTCGCAAATCTTAAAATAATTTCAGGGGGCAAATAGTAATGGAAAAGTTAATTTCTATAATTTCTCATTTCTAATAAATGCTGTTCTTTTGAACTTTCCGTTAATCAAAGAATCCTGAAAAAAAATGATTACTATTTCCACAAAAATAAGCAACACAACTGTCTTCAACACTGGTAATAAGAAGAGTTTTTTGAGCACCGTAATAGTTGATCAGCACATTAAAACGATTTCTGAAGGATCGTTTTGAAGACTTAAGTAATGGCTGCTGGAAATTCAGTTTTTCCATCACAGGAATAAATTACATTTTAAAAAATGTTAAAGTGTTAAGTTATTTATATTTCACAATATCAGTGTAGCTTCGGTGAGCATAAGAGACTTATTTCAAAAACATAAAAAAAAGTACCAATCCAAAACTTTTGAATGGTAGTATACTAACTTTTATTAAATGGTTTTGTATCATTAAGCTTTCAGCTACCAGTAAAGTACACATTTTACCTTATTTTAAACCATCCTTACGACCCAGTCTGGGCCTACCTTTAGGTTGTTACACTGTACTGTGACTTTAAATGTATTGTTAATCTACTCTCTAGTTCCTTCCTTTCACAAATCTTTATCCATTTATCATGAATTATAAATGTTTTATCTTTGTTAAATGGTTTAAGTGTGACTTTCCTCTCAACGCAGTGTTATCATTGCTGTGGTAGTGTGAACTTTGACTGCTTTCCCTCGGAGCATGATCACGTACAGATACTAATTTATAACACCCTCGTTTCTTTACCCAACTCCTCTCTTCTTCCTTTCTTCCTCTCTCTTGTTCTTTTGCCATCCGTCTCTTTTAGGAGCAGGAGTTTCTTCAGAGGCAGCAGCAGGAGCTGGATGGAGCTCTGAAGAAGATCATCCAGCAGCACAAACTAGAGATTGCCACTATTGAGAGAGACTGTCTCAACCACAAGCAGCAGCTCATGAGAGGTCGGGCACTATAAACAAATATTTATATATGTTTGTTTTTTGCATGCAGTATCTTCTCAAATAGTTGCACTTCAAACTTCACAGTTTAACGTTATGAGGAAGTCCTGTGGCCCTTTTGTGTTAAATTGTGGTTATGTTCATTCTAAATAAATTAGCTGCGTGCACATGGTGATAGATTTTTCTAGGTCACGCTTTCAATTCCAACCACAAAGGAAACAAGCCAAACGTGTTACCTGCGTCCACAGACAGTAACGCTATCTCTACCTGGAATAGAGCTAAACTGCGTGTTATTTTCAGACAGGGTTCCAATTATAAAGTTCTCAAGTTCTTATAAAGGCCAGCCGTTTGTCTCTTGAGGTGCGGCCCAGATCTCATGTGATGAGGCGTGCGTGTGAAAATTTATTTCAGAAAGCGCTGTGTTGAGATTTGCCATTTATGTGTAATGAACTGTATGACTTCATGTTTGCAAAACATGTCTAAACCTGCATGAAGTCAAACGGTCTGGTTCTAATGGCTGAGAATCATTCTATTTCCTTTTTTCTTTGTCTGACAATCCCACAGCCCGGGAGGCCGCCATGTGGGAGCTTGAAGAGCGCCACCTGCAGGAGAAACACCAGTTGCTGAAGCAGCAGCTGAAGGATCAATACTTCATGCAGAGACATCAGCTCCTCAAAAGACATGACAAGGTGAGACCTGACTGTCAGTCTATACAGTAAGATTACGTTTCGTAGCAACTCTCTGACTGTTTTTTTTTTTTTTTTCTTCACACGGCGGGTCATCAGGAGATGGAACAGATGCAGGGTTATAACCAGCGGCTGATAGAGGAGATGAAGAACAGGCAGGCGCAGGAAAGAGCTCGGCTGCCCAAGATCCAGCGCAGCGAAGCCAAGACCCGTATGGCGATGTTTAAAAAGAGCCTGCGGATTACTGGCACGGGAACACCAGAGCAGGACAGAGAGAAGATCAAACAGGTCAGACCCTCTATCAGGAAGCTTTGTCAAGATCAGAGGAATTAGGCTTGTGTTAAGACCTAAGGGTGTTTTCTGCTTTCTTTCGAGCAGTTTGCTGTTCAAGAGGACAAGAGACAGAAGAACGAGAGACTTCATCAACATCAGAAACATGAGAACCAGATGAGAGACCTGCAGCTGCAGTGTGACTCCAACATTAGAGAACTTCAACAGATGCAGGTCTGTAACACACAAACACAATTATGCTGTCATCCTCTTGTTCTTTGTGCTTGCATTTTTCATTGCTTTTGAATTCAATTAAGCTGCCGTTTATTTGTTTTAACATCTGATTTGTTGTCTTTCTGCCATCAGAATGAGAAATGCCACCTTCTGATTGAACATGAGACTCAGAAGCTGAAGGAGCTGGATGAGGAACACAGTCAGGAGTTGAAAGAATGGAGGGAGAAGCTTCGGCCCAGGAAGAAGGTATTTGGTTTTCATTCACATTTAATTCATTTACGTTTTTATAAGATCCAATCAAACCTCATCATTTCAAGTGCATATAAAATATAAAAATATAAACCTAGTGATAATATATGTATATCAGGGATGTTTTCTCTGAGGAGGAGGCAGTGTCTCCTCAGAATATTAGATGAGAAAATGAATTCATAGTACAAAAATAAAACAATGCCAATATTACAAAATACAGCATTCAAAAGTGTATAAATCACTCGTTTTCTAAAGAAACACTGCCCAACAGTGACACACGCAGGTAAATTTACAACGAGTCCGCATCTCTGTCACCTCCCCTGAGCCCATTGAGTTTTAAGAGACCCCCTAAAGCGTGCTGTGAGTTTGGTTGGGGGTAATTGAGAATGAACGGGAGAAATTCACGTGTCAGTTTTTTTTAATCGGTTGTTACTGGTTCATGCGATAAATCCCAGCTCTTGTGTTTGTGCACTGTCTGTTTTCACGAATCAGTCTGAATGAACAATAAAATGGCATTAATAGGAAGACTAATTTTAAAAAGTATGTAACTCACACACTTGGATATAACCACTTTGTTACATATGGCATGAAAACATAATCTGTGGGATTTTTTATTTTTTTTTTATGCATAATCAGCTTGGTCAAATTTAAAAGAAATTGGACCAATATTTGCCAAGCTTTGATGACTGATGATCTGAAAAATTCAAAAATAGGCCAAGTTAAAAAAAAAAAAAAAAAAAAAAAAATATATATATATATATATATATATATATATATATATAAATCGTTACTTTAATCTTTAAATCGTTACTGCCTAGAGTTATTTTAATAAATGTAAAATGCATAAAAACGTTAACTTTTTTCATTTTCTGATAGTATAAGTAATGTTTATTTAACCAAGAAACTGTGAAATATGAATTTGCATTTGATTAAAAAAAATAAATAAATAAATAACTTTTTTTCCCTCCTAATTTCAGAACACCACTGCACACCACTGATGTATATGTATGTATATATGGCAGTGGTGTTCTGAAATGAGGAGGCAAAGTCCTCAAAGTTATTTTATTTATTTTTTTTTATGTTTGTTTGTTTGTTTTGTTTTGTTTTTAAATCAAATGTAAAGTCATGTCCCATTTCTTGGTTAAATAAACATTACTTACACTTTCAGAAAAAAAAAAAAGTTATATTTTTACATTAACAATGTAATCAATATTGTATTTATTAAAGCCAAATATGAGGCTATGTTTACACTAGTGTGTTTTTGTTGTAAAATACCTAACTTTTGCTACGGTTACACCTTACATTTACACTACTCCGTCATTTTCTACTCTGGAAAATAGATACTTTTGAAAACTCTGCAGACCCTGTTTTAGTTTGAAAACTCCAGGGTTGTGTTTCAGTGTAAACAAACCAAAACAGGGACTTTTGAAAACTAGGGCATGGCTGCCCACGTTCGCTCTACATATCCTTGACGACCATGAAAATAATAACATCATACTCATTATGAGTGGTCATGTGACCTGTTTTCAGTTGTGTAGTGTGGACGAAGATAGTTTATAAAACGCAATGAAAATGCCAGTATAGACAAGGATTGTTTTCATTTTAAAATGCCATTTTTAAACGAAAACACTAGTTTGAACAGGGCCTGAATCTCATCAAGTTAGTGTTTTTAAGCATTTTACATTTATTCCAAAATATTAACTCGAGGCAGTAACAATGTAAACAATATATTTATACTCAGCTATTCTTTTAATAATTTTCTTTCAACATTTTTTTTTTCCTGGGATCATCAGTCATCAAAGCTTGGTAAATATTGTTCATAGACAGATTTACCTTAAATTTCACAAAGCTGATTACTCACTAAAAACTCTCACAGATTATGTTTTCATGCCATTTCAAGTCTTATTTTGATATAACAAAGTGGTTTTATGTAAGCGTGCGAGTTGTTTGCTTACTTTTTGTAATTAGTCTTTCCATTAACGCCATTATATTGTTTATTCAAACTGATTCGCAAAGGTTGAACCCAAGAGGCGGGATTTATTGCATGAACCAATCACAGCCCGAACATAACCAGTCTTATCCAATCATATCACGATGGAGGCATTGTCTCCTCTCAAGTGATTTCCCACATTCATTCTCAAATACCCCCCACCAAACTCACTGCACGCTTTAGGACAGGGGTCACCAGACCTGGTCCTGGAGGGCTGGTGTCCCTGCAGAGTTTAGCTCCAACCCTAATCGAACCCACCTGAACCAGCTAATCAAGGTCTTACTAGGTATACTTGAAACTTCCAGTTGGAGGTAAACTCTGCAGGACACCAGCCCTCCAGGAACAAGTTTGGTGACCCCTGCTTTGGGAGATCTGTTAAAAATCAGTTGGTTCACTGTAACTTTACCTGCTGGTGTCGCTGTTGGACAGTGTTGCTTTAGAAAAACAAGTGATTTGTACACTCTTTGATGTTATTTTTTTTTTGTTTGATGTAATATTTGCATTGTTTTATTTTTGTGCTAAGAAATTTTTTCTCATCCAATATTTTGAGATGAGAACAACTGCCTACTTGGAGTTGTTACTTTCCTCAGTTCTTCAGTTGTGCAGCTTAATATTTTTGTGGAAACTGTGATACATTTTCAGAATAGAATGTTCAAAAGAACAGCTTTACAACATTAAAATATGAACAAAAATTATCAGAATAAAATCTTAGATCATAGCATTCTAGAATGATAATATGCCATCCCATATATTTTGAGTAGGACTGTTCTTTGTACACATCCTGTATAATTCTCTCTTGCTCTCTCTTAGGCTCTGGAGGAAGAGTTCACACGTAAACTGCAGGAACAGGAAGTCTTCTTTAAGATGAGCGGAGAGTCTGAATGTCTCAATCCCACCACCCAGAGCAGAGTCTCTAAATTCTACCCCATTCCCAGTGTGCACTCCTCCGGCTCTTAATCTTCACTGAGCTTTATCTAAAGTCAGGAAGAGCTGTTCCAGTCAAGAGCCCGTTAGCCTTTTAAAGGTGTGAGATCAGAATAGATGCATGGGGTTGAAACGAAGTTCCAAAACACCTTAAAGTTGGAATCTAACGGTGATGAAGGACAAACCTTATGCATTACCTAGACAAGCTTTTTTTGCCACATTGAATCCAATGGATTAGCATTTTAGTTTTCTGTACGTTGTCTTCTCGTCATGTTAATTTGTGCTTAAGACGTCAGCACAAATTAGCAATGAATACACTCAGGCAATATCATCTTGTCTTTGTGGAATACAGCCTTAATGAGTGTCACATAATGCCCATAACAAACAAAAAATACCACTTAAATGGTGAGAGGTCACGTTTAAAACAACACGTGGACAAACTAGCCACCGTTACACTCAAATCTCTAAATAGTAAATGAAGCTTCAGTGCTGTTATGATCTTACAGCAGCTGTTATATGTTACATTTTTTGAATACTCCTGAGAATCTGGTCTGTTTTGTTTTTAATGTCCACGCAAAGTTACTTTTAAAACAAAATACTAATTTTAACGTTTTCTTTTACTCTTTGAAGATATTTGCAGTCAAGGAATGTAACCTGTAAGTTGACATTGCACACTTTGAAACAAAAAACATATGCAGTAGTGATCTCTTTAGTGCGTTAGGAAGGAAATAGTGCCCAAATATGTCTACGATGATGTCGTTTCTCATTTGGCAAGTCATTTTGTGGTCCAGAGTACCCAAGTTTATTTTTTTATGAGCAAATTTCACATATTTGAAGAAGAATAGGGCAGCCTTTGCCTTTTTGAATGTTTCATATATGGTGTTAAAAAGTTATTTATGGATTTAACTGAAGTTGAACATTTTTATTGTTAGGTTTTGTTCCTGTTTCATCAATATATAAGGGGAATATGAACTTGCACATGTTAGATTGCTTACCTTAAGTTTAGGTTTTCTTTTTATTGAAGGACACATACTTAGATAGAGCAGTGTTTAGTCCATTGCAGTTTGGGAAGACATGAACATTTCTGACTGTTGCTGAGGACTTCTGATTCAAGCTCTATTTTTGATAACATGTTTTGTGCAAGAAATTACACACCTGTATCTTATCCATAATATGACATGCTGTGCTTATATACTTTTTGCATGCTGAAAGAAATCCCAAATGCTGTACTCTACCAGAGACAGACTTTTTGAACAGAGAAAAAAAAGCTGGTTCAAAAAGCTAGTATTTGCACAAAGAGTGCATTACAAATCAGGATACTTGTTCAGAGACAGAAAGAAAGGGCCGATATCCCAGTGTCATACTGCTGAACAGTGACCTTAACCTCCTGCAGCACTTTGATGGAATATCTGATGCATTTTTTTTTTAGGTCAATTCATGTATCTAAGCGCTTGTGTCCATTGGTATACTGTAATAATGCTGTAAATAAAACTCATTGTATTTTCTTTGATTTGTTGCTGTTTTTTTTTTTTTTTTGTAGTTCAAAATTAAAACAATCATATCAAATCATATTGTTCTGTTACACATTAAGTGGCTTTTTACTTGTAAAAATGACTTGACAGCACATCGTCAAGCGCTTACTTTTTGTTCAGTGTATCATCAATGTTACAATTTTAAAAAATGTGCATTTGCAATGCAAAACATCACCATAGAAAAGATTCATACAATACAAAAAATAATCACAAAGCCCACTACTGGGTAAAAAGTACATTTCAAGTGCTATATTAAATGTTAGAGAATAAAAACTAAGACTGATGTCTTAAACCCACACTAGTAAAGATGAAAATTGTTCGGAATGTATGGATTATAATATTGCATGCATTCGGGTGATTATAAAACTGTATACTGTGATAAAAATAGGACCCAAACAAGCCTCTGTGCTGTGTTACTTCATAGAAAGAGGCTAGTTTATGAATTTATCTTCTTTAAGGTATGTATTGTTTCTTCACACTGTCAGTGCATCCACGAAAGCCTTTACACACCTTTGCTCCGAACCCATTGACTATTCTCGAAATCACCTGAAGTTAAAAATGGAGATAAATGTCATGATTTTCAGATACTGTTTGGATATATGATATAGTGTTGTAAATGATGTATTAATGATTATTTTGGTAATTGAGTAATCTGTCAATTATTGTGAGTAGTAATCAGATAATTATAATTAATATGTGTGAGGTAATAAAAATGGACCTAAGCAAACAATAGCCTTTAAAATGACTTAAAATACATATATAATATCAATGAGGCAATAATAATTAGTTTAAATAAAGTATCAAAAGCAAGTAATCAAAGCAAAACTGCTAAAATACATAATGTATTTTAACAAATGCTGCAGAGGGCGCCAACGCCCTGACGATTGTTTTTACACTTTACTGCGCGATCTAATCCTTGTTTAATATTGACAAAACAACATTTAATTCAAATGTCCACTTAAACGTTAATATGTGGCCATTTCTTTATGACAGAAATGCTACAGCCACTGTATTTTATTGAATATGTGGATAACAAAACGTATAAACTCAGAGCGGTTTGAGCTTTTATTTTGAAATCGCGATGAACATAGCATATTGAGAAAGAAAATCATGTGTTTGCGTAGCTTCTTAAATGATTTACTTCACAAATCTGATGAAACTGCGCACGCTGCGTTCCCAGAAGAACGTTATTATAAACCCAAACTCAAAGCAATATGCAGAGATGGAGTTTGAAATGCTCCACACATGAAAATGGTAGCAGCATGTACGTTACTATGAATGGAGCCGCTCTGAGACGCACGTACGTAACCTACTCGCATGTAAATATGTAAAGCACATATAATTTAAATAAATCATAGAGTTTGTGATATTATAAAAGAATTGTGCATTATGGCGTTTAAATAGGTTTAATATATTATGCAGCCTTGGAAAACGGTCTAATAATGCTTTTATAGATTTTCGTCCGTGTAATGCGCCACTTCCGGTATATTGCCAGTTACTCGATACAGACAAAATGCAGTCGAGGATTTTTTAAAATCGATTACTCGAATTGAAACAAGGAATCGTGACGGCACTAATATGATGAGAAGCCAAGTACACTATGACTGATATGTAGTTTTCTGACCTTTTTCACCCTTTTCTCCCCTTGGTCCCTCTGGTCCTCTTTGTCCCGGAAGGCCGGGTATCCCTGAGCTCCCTGTTTCCCCTGTAGATCACATACAAAGAGTTTTATATTCACAGCTCTTTACTGTCATGTTCAAGCAGGTACTTGATTTCCTGATGTGAATCCCGACTGGTACCTTTTTCTCCTTTAGGTCCAGGGTATCCTCTGTCTCCTTTGAGTCCTGGCCTGCCAGGAGGCCCTGGAATGGTCCCATGTGCTGAAAGATAAATAATGTTTAGGGATAAATAATGATCTATAATCATAATCTATAATCAGTATATGTGAAATAGTATGTGAGTAAAAATTAATGCTAACTTTTAAAGAAGTCCATTAAGTCAGCCGTCACGTTTCCATAGGTTCCAATCACACGGCTGTAGCCAGGTTGGCCGGGGGGACCGGGAGGACCAGGAGGCCCAGCGGGTCCTTGGATTCTTCCTGCGTGTGTTCTCCAGTATCCCTCTGTCAGGTCCTGTAGTAAACCTTGATCTAAACAAAACAAGCAAGATGTATTCGCTCATTAGCCCTGTGATGGACTGACCATCTGTCCACAGTGTTTACCTGACTATTGCCCGGCTCCAGAATTGCTAGATTTGCTTATTACTACAGAGCTCTGTACTGTAATACTCCGTTGACTAAAGAACAGTATGTAAAATGATTAGTATGTCCAAATTCACAGCACTCATAAAACGTGTGAATTTGCAAATTGTGAATTTATATCTGACAATTGTCTTTTTTCTCAGAATTGCAAGTTAATATCTGACAATTGCCTTTTTTTCTCAGAATGGCAAGTTTATATCTCACAACTGTTTTTTTTTTCTCAGAATTGCGAGTTTATATCTCACGATTGTGACTTCATAACAATTGCGAGTTAGTAAGTCAGAATCGTGAGATATAAACGTGCAATTCTGAGAACATATCAGTCTTTTTCCTCCTCAGGATTGGACTTTATAACTTGCAATTGCCAGTTTACATCTCTCTTCAGAGAAAAAAAAAGTCAGAATTGCGAGAAAAAAGTCGCTTTTGCGAGAAATGGTGAGTTTTTATCTTACCATTCTTTATTTCTCGCAGTTGGTGAGTTTTTGTCTCACAGTTGTGACTTTATAACACAATTGTGAGTTATTAAGTCAGAAATGTGATATAAACTTGCAATTCTGAGAACATAGAATTTTTTTCTCTCAGAACTGGAGTTTATAACTTGGAATTGCAAGTTTATATCTCTCAATTCAGAGAAAAAAACTGCAAGAAAAATTATAAGAAAAAAGTCAGATCTGCAAAATACACACTCACATATGCATGACAAAAAAAGTAAGAATTGTGAGTTATCTCACATTTCTGACTTTATTTCTCGCAATTGTGAGTTTATATCCTGCTATTGTGACTTTAGAACTTGCAATTGCTAGTTTATATATCACAATTCTGAGGAAAAAAAGTCAGAAATTGTGAGTTTGTATCATCCAATTCTGAGAAAAAAAAGTCAGAATTGTGAGAAACTTTAGTCAGTGGAGGAAACAGGCTTCCATAATAGTGATTCATGTAATTTATAACTGAATGTGAATAGCTGTTTTCTGCATATTTGGCACACACTAAAGAATAAATTTGTGCATAGATAAAAAATTGATTATTTTAATATAAATTCTGTTTTTTCCATTTCTATTCATTCTTTAAATCCCTTCAATTATGTAATGCCTTCAAATAAACAGATGAATGTATACATTCATACTATATAGAACTTTTTTAACATGATGTAATTACTTACTCAAAAGAGGTACCTTCTTAGAGAGTAGAACAAATTGGTTAAATGATTGATTAAATGGCTTACTCTTGAATTAGTAACTTGTTAAAGACTAAATATCATCAAAGCATACCTAAGACTAGAACTCTATTCTTTTGCTGCATTGCAAGTGTGGATATTTCTTTCAGGAATCACAAGGTAAAGTTAATTTTACTGCTTTATTTAGATATAACTCTGGTGCATAGGACTTGAATGATACTGTACTCACTCTTGATGTAATCAGTCACTTTGATTGCAACATTGGAGTAGTCCACTGGTTCACTGATCTCAGAGCCGTAGCGGTATTGGCCTCTGGTACTGTGGTAACTTTGTCCAGGTTCACCACGTTCACCCTTCTGACCAGGCAGTCCGGGAGGCCCAGGGTTACCGTGAACGTAGCGCCTCATAGTGTCACCTGAAAAAAAAATGAGACTATTTGTTGATGCGCAATCAACCACAGAGTGTTTCCAGCAAATGGTCAGACAAATCTAGGCCAGTTTTTGACAGAGTAGAATGGAGTGAGTTCACTCGTTAAAATCAGTCCAGCGTCCACCAATGTAAAGTTACACTGAGGTGTCAGTTTCCAGATTAGAGTGTTTGGTGAGTGATTCTCACTGTTTAGGTAGTCCTGCAGCTCAGCACGGATCTGTTCTCGTGCGGAAGATCCTGTATATGATACAATGCCCCTAGTGTCTCCTGGAGGACCCTGGGGTCCTGGTGGACCAGGTAGGCCAGGAGGTCCCCTAAAACCAGATTCTGAAAACCAGAGAATCACATAATGAGTTTTTTGCAAAACTACAAATGTGTATCAGACAGTGCAATGAAACTCATGAGAGGACTCACTCTGTAGGTAGAGCTGGATGTCCTCTAGTTTGTAACCTGAGACTGCAGAGGAGCCTCCTGAGATGCCAGGCGGACCGGGGGGTCCTTGAATTCCTTGAGGACCAGGAGGCCCAGGTAGCCCAGGACGTCCAATGCTTCCACTAAGCCCTGACTCTGCAAACACATTTAAAGTGAATATGAGAAAACAGGAAATCCCTTCGGAGGTTATAAAACTACATCATTTTGAACAAAATCACATACTTTGAAGTAGAGCAGTTATGTCACTGTAGGAAGCACCTGGCTGGCCAGGCTGGCCAGGTGGGCCGGGAGGACCTGGTAGTCCAGATCTGCTTATCATCCCCTGCTCTAAAAACAAATTCACAAATGCCATTAGAAAGACACAATTCAACCTATTGCAGCTTTAACATTTAAGATTTAGCTTAAAGACACACCATTCATCATTCTGATGGCATATCTTGCCACTTCCTGTGCGTTGAAGGTACTAGCACTAAGCCCAGGTGATCCTGCTGGTCCTGGAGGACCAACCACGTAGCGCCTCACATCCTCTCCTAAACACAAGAAAGTCACTGGGTCAATTCTCAGATTCAAGATTCATATTATTTATACACAAGTGGGTCTGACAAGGTTTACTCACTCTGTAAGAGGGAAATGATGTATTCAGCACTTATACTTGCAGGTGGGCCAGGAGGTCCTGGAGGTCCTTGAGGACCTTGGCTAATACTGTTACCACTAATTCCAGAACCTGAATCAAAATGATAGGTTATACCACAAATGCAAGAGGATTCACAGATGTACATTAAAGATTACACAGCAGATCTTAACTTACGCTGAATGTAAGCGATAACCCGAGACGCCACGTCCTCCACAGACACTGAAGGCCCAGGTGGACCAGGTGGACCCTGAATACTAGACAAATGCTGCCTCATGCTGTCACCTGTGGAAAAGATGTCACACATTCATGAGCAAATGACTTTCAGGAGCAGGAGTGTGATCATCTAAATGAACAGGTACTCACTCTGCATATACTCCACGATGTAACGACGATAGTCTGCAGCAGAATGGGATCCACCAGAATGACCTGGAGGACCAGGTGGACCAGGTGGTCCTGGAGGACCAGGCTGCCCTTGGGCGACTGCAACTCCTCCTGATACTAATGGCAACAAGAAATGATAGAAGAGTTACAGTACTGTTTTACTTTGGGAACCTCATTTGATAATCTAATAATGGTCCTTTTAGAGGTCATTTTTGGGTGAACACAAACAGTGCAACATATTAATATTTACCTCTTGATTCGCCTCGGTATGATGATGTACCTGGTATTCCTGGTTCCCCTGAGAAATTAATTTACAGATTATTGTACTAGATATTAAGGAACCTGAATATGTCTCCTCATCATTAATCAAGGTTTTTACCATTACGGCCGTCTCGTCCAGGTGCTCCAGGAGGTCCTGGGGGACCCGGTGGTCCTTGAGCCACACCGTACTCAGAGACTATGTAAAGTAAAAAATTAATTATTAAGTCCTTTTTAAATATTTTTTATGAACACTTAAAAACTGTTTCTCTATATGTCAGATGGTTTAAAGTGTCTTCACAATATTTCAGCAAATTAAGTATTACAGTGCCATAAACTAATAAACTTAACAAGAGGCACATAAATTGTAATTAAAAATAATTTTTAACTAAATCTGTTGCTTTAATTGTCACAATGTTAATGAATGTGTCAAAAGAAAAAGAAAAGTTAACTTACTAACTCTACCAGGACTCCCTGGAAGGCCAGGCTGACCTGGTTCCCCTGAAAAAAAATAAAATACAGCATTATTATAAGGCATGTGGTGATCTATTTAAGGGTCATTCCATTAAATTGGTGCTTTTTGTGTCCCTAAGAAATGATCAAACATAGATTTAATGTAATAACAAATAAATGTGCAATTATACAAAAATAATATATATGCTTTCATCAGTATTACATCAAAAGAGTCAATTAAAATATTATTTTAAATCATTTAAATAGCATTTATGCTGGTAAGAGTAAGATTTTTGGCCTGTCCGTTACTATGATTTTTCTTCTTCAGCAGGACTTTTAATTTGCAAAATGAAGGCAAAATTATATAAAAATCACTTGACTGAGGGATGGGCCATCATGCAATGTCAATCCTGTTACCATTTTTAAAATGTAAATTTAAACAATTATTTCTTACATTTAATATAATCAATATCTACAGGTAAAATCCTTTCAAAGTGTACAACTTCACTATTAGCTAGCAATTAGCAAATTAGTTTGAAATCGTCACACCTATTACTGTCAACTTGTTACTTTTTCAAGTAACAGGTTTTGACATGGGTAACGGATGATATCGATTAGGTTTGACCCTGTTTTTAAAGATTGTCTGTTTAAAATACAGACATTTTAAAGGTCACACTTAGAATGTTATTGGGCTAATGCCTATATCATTCAGTGGCATATGACTTCTAATTAAACTATAGTACTTAGTAATGGTTGATTCTGTAACAGGGTTGACAAAAATTGTCATAAAATAATAAATTACATAGTTCGAGATGGAACAATACAATTTCTTGTCATTTTAAGGTGTCTTCATTTCATGGATATTTAAAAAAAGGTTGATTAAACTATTTTATTTTTCACTTTTTCCCAATTTTGTGGAATGACCCTTAAATCTTTTATGTGTTTTACTGTTTATATCAATTCTTATGACCAATATTAAGTGTTGGTCGGATAAGAGAGCCTCACCTTGGTATCCTCTTGGACCTTGGGCACCTGAAATTCACATAAATATGTTATTAGATATCTGACGATAGTTAAGTAACCTACTTTCTGACATCATATTTTCATAGTGCCTTCACTGGTGATAGGTTGGAATAAAGGTACCAACGAGTAGAATCATCTAAACACAAGTTCTGTGTAAGACTCACCTGTCGCTCCTTTAGGCCCTGGTGCTCCTGGTGGCCCAGGTGGTCCCGCAAAAAATGTTCCTGTTTAGACAGCATTTGTAAAATTGTAAGACTTCAAAAAACACAACACCTTAGAATAATGTATAATCTCAGACATATGCTGTAATCAAACCTGAATTAGGCACGAAGTTTCCTGGATCTCCCTTGTCTCCTTTAGGACCAGGTCTGCCATATCCTGTGAGACAGTAACAAAAGAGTTCAGAAGAATATACTACAGGATAATATAAATATAAGTTGGTGTGTGGCAAAATTGAATAAAACTGCAATAAATAAAATCAAAGTTTGTGTAAACTACTCCTTTACTTCATCTTACCTGGTGTGCCTGGCTCGCCAGGTGGTCCCGGTGGTCCTGGTCTAGAATCGCCTTTAGAGAGTAAAAATGGATTAAATGCATTCAAATATAATCTGCTTTAAGCTTAAAATTTATTGTAAAACTACTGAGTCTTACATAAACCTGTATAATTTCATGAACTCTTGAATTTCACATATGTATGTGGCAAAAAAAAAAAAAATCAGACATTCAACAGATGTTATTCTTGAAACCTTTCATGGATAATGTTATTGTACCTGGACGTCCAGGAGGCCCCGGGGGACCAGGAGGACCAGGTGGTCCAGCAACAGCATCATGTTCAGCACCATACTGTCCTAAAAATGACAGACGTTCAAGTGTTATGTTAATGCATTTCTACATGTTACTAATGTTCAAATTAGATCTTTAAATAAAGACTCACTTTCAGCTCTCAGTGGAGTAATCTCACCAGTGCTAACACCCGGTTCTCCTTGATCTCCCTTATCACCTTTAGGACCTGCACAAAAATCAGTGTGGATGGATGGATGCATGGAAGGTCATCGGGATATTATTTATATTTGATTAATTTACAGTATTACTTAGGAACACCGTATGAAAAATCCAAATTTACCAGGCTGACCAGGAATTCCAGCAGGGCCAATGGGTCCTAGTGTCACAAGATGTATCATAAAATCAAATTATAAATATACTGATGTACAAACAGTGTAATTAGTTCAAGTATATGTCATTCATTGGACTGTGAATTTTCTATATGTAAAAAAACACGTACAGTGTGATTTTGATTTGACTGATTTTGGATTTTTAAAAGCATGAAGATTGTGAACATACCTGAGAGTCCTGGAGATCCAGGTGGGCCAGGGGGTCCAGGGCTTCCAGGTGGACCTGGGATTGCTACTGAGCTAGAACCTGCTACAAAATTAAAGCACTCAGTGTAAGTTTATGACTGCACAGTGAACTGTTAAATGTGTTTTAATGCTTCATGTAGACTTACCTGCATTGATCACTCTTCCAGGCTCACCATTCTCACCTGTGAACGTTTTTAGAATCATTATTTGGACATTCATAGACAGTTGCACACATATGATTCTGATGTTTATTAATAAGACAAATTATACTGCTAAAAACACAAGGCTTCAAAAAGCAGCTAAACATTGATTATATTTTACTAAAACAGTCACCACACAGCACCTTTAGCGCCAGGCTGACCAGGATTGCCAGGTAAACCTATGAAAAAAGAGACATGTTAACCATTTTATCTTTATACACATTTAAATTGCATAAAAATGTAATGCTTAAATTAGGTAGAAAAAAGAATGCAGTTCAAGCGACAGGTTACCTGGAGGTCCTTGAATCCCTTGAGTTCCTGATTAAAAGAAAGCAGTAGAAAAAGACAGCACAAAAAAACACAATTCAGCTATTTTTTCCAACGTTATCAAATTTTAGTAATTTGAATGTGTATAACCACATGGTGAATGACAGAAACTGTGCTATAACATGCAGCTAAGCTACTTTTCTCAAAATGAGGATCATGTTTTTCACGTTTTCATACCTGGTTGCCCAGGGTCGCCGGGTGGCCCAGGTGGTCCTCTGATTCCTGGTAAGCCAATTGAGCCTGTCTCACCTAGATATGAGATACAGAATAGAGACACAGATCAAAATAAAGGAACAGATATAGGTACACAAGTTTTTTTGGGTTTTTCTTTTATATTTGGCATGAAATCATTAAATCTGAAAATGCCACTCACCTCTTTGTCCCTTTTCACCATCAGGTCCTTGAGGCCCTGAAATGAAATTACAAAATTACTATCTAGGGGCTTTTTTTTTACCAATCTAAGATTTGTGTTAAAGATTTCCAGACAATAATAGATATTTTACAGATTCCATGTACCCACAGCCAACTAAAAAGATCCAGTCTTGGACAATACTGTAATATATTTTAGTGATTATTGTTCCAGGAAAAATAGTTAGCTAACAAATAAATGCCACAAACAATTTCTGGACAATTTCCATTCATTTAGATCTACTTGAGACTTTATTTAACATTTAAATGTAGTAAGATTTTTTTTTTATAATTCTGAAAAAAGTCTCTTATGCTAACCATAAATACATAAATACAAAAATATTGTGAAATCTTTTATAATAAATAAAAAATCTATATTCTATTTTATAACATTTTAACAGGTCATTTATTTCTGTAATGGAAAAGCTGAATTTTCATTTCTTATTCACCTGCTGATCCTTTAGCTCCTTTCTCACCGGGTGGCCCTTGCCGTCCTGCAACACCAGAAGTACCTGAAAGCGGGTACAGTAATTTAACAATAAGTCAAATATTTGTCAACATGGCACAAATGAACCAAGTTCTTTGCTATGGCTCGGTATAAATATACACACCTGGAAATCCAGTTTCTCCTTTTTCACCATGATCACCTGACACAACACACAAATGATTTCACATGAATTCCCACTGACTACAATAATGAACCTGATACTGTATGTCAGGCTGACATTTAATTAGTTACAAACCTTTAATTCCAGGTGGACCAGGAAATCCTCTATCACCTGGAAAGACATTTTTTTTATATAAAACATTAGGATTTTGTTCATAGAATGCTTTGTGAAAACACACCAAGTGTTCATGGTGATACACACCTTTAGATCCAGCAGGGCCAGGTTCACCTCTAAAGCCTTGAGGGCCTTGTTCACCTGCACAGAAAGCATTTTTTGGTTACACAATCATTGTATTTATTTTATAACACAGAAATTACATAATGACACTCAAATATTTTTCGTAAAGAAAGAGTTGATTACCATGTAAACCACTAGCACCTGTTGAACAAACAAACAAAAAGAGAACAAAGATCAAACACGTGCTAATATTTCACTACTGCTTAATGATTATGTAAACATTTAGATTTAGTTTTATCGGCTTAAAATTGTGTTTTGTATTGACCTTTAGGCCCAGGTGCACCAACAAGACCAGGAGGGCCAGGAAAACCAGGAATACCTGAATGAGATCAAAACAGTAGTTTTACTTTAAAAAATGTATGTCGTGTATGAGAACCGTTATTAATAATAATGTATTAAATACTCAAAATTAAATGCTTTCAAGACTCAAATTATTAAAGTATGCAGTATCTTACCCCTTTCACCCTTTTCTCCAGATCCTGGGGGTCCTGGCTCTCCACGGGGTCCAGGTTGACCATCTCTTCCTCTAAAACCTGGTGGTCCCTCTGGACCATGTTCACCTGTCACACACATTTGAAAGTTTTGATGAGGCAACATCTGGAAAAGATTCATTATTTTTTCAGAGCATTAAAGGGGTCATCGGATGCCCATTTTCCAGTTGATATGATTCTTTATGGTCTTAATGAAAAGTCTCTAATATACTTTGATTAAAAATTCTCAATAGTTTTGTAAAACAACACCCTTTTTACCTTGTCAAAATGAGCTCTGCAAAAATCATCGCATTCTAAGGGGTTGTTCCTTTAAATGCAAATGAGCTCTACTCGCCCCGCCCCTCTCTTCTCTCTGTGGAGTGACGAGCTTGCTTACTTTAGCCGCGTTTAGCCGCTAAACTACCTAACTACCACGTTATAAGGAAAGGCGATCGCAAAGAGTCATAAAAAAACCCTTATACTCACTTCTGCTGTAAGTGAAGCTGGATCACGAATGATTCGCACGAACACAGACGGATATATGTAGATCGGGAGGCGCATTCCCTTTACAAACAAACGTAATCCACTGCATCTTCAGCGGCTCAGATGTCGGGAGTAAATGACGACCACTACGTTCATTATTACATCCAGCAACACAACACCTCAATCGCTCAATCGGAGATATTCTTGTCTAACTTACATTCCTGCTCCGGCATCGAAACAAAGAAAGTTACTGGACTGTGACAGCTGGTCTGAGGTGAGAGCTCATGTCAATCAACTATCGTGGGAGTGGCCTCTGTTGGTGTGACGGCACCGACGGAATTGATAAAGGGGGTATTATTTTTACAGATTAATTACCACTGCATGGATTTTTATCATTATAGGGTAGATTTGTACATACACTGCCAACACACATTAATGTTCAAACAACATGAAAAAGTGAACTTAGCATCCGATGACCCCTTTAACAGGACTGAGTGTTGTGTTCGGAGAAGAGGTGTGTCTATCAACTGAATTGACTGTATAAAGTTATTTATTAATGCTACAGCATTAGCACCTGTCAACTGCAGCATTTATGAACGCATCTCTAATCCTTAACCTCTAAGCCTTAACTTTTGGGGTATTTGTTGATTTACTATGTGACTTCAACATAGAATTAATGATGGAGAATGATTTCCCCACAAGATAAAATTGTTCCCTAATGTTTCAGATACCTGCACTTCCTTTTTCTCCCTTTTGTCCTTCTCTTCCTGGATGTCCTGTCATTCCTGGTAGTAATGCACATCAAAAAACAATGAAAACTGTTAAGACTTCATTCGGCACAACTGATAAGACTAGCTCTACAAGAGGACCAAGCGTCTTTCTTACCTGGAAAACCAGTATCTCCTGAAAAAAAGAAATACGTTTTTATGTTTAAGACTGTAAACATATCTGTTTCACAGATTTTTCAAAGCCAGAATTAAAATTGTACAAACCCTTCGTTCCTGGAGATCCGATGTCACCTAAAATTGGTGAAAAGAGCAAATGTGTGAATGATGTAGTGATGGAAAAGCAGGTTATTAACTAATAAATCTCCAATAAATATCTGGTGTACCTTTAGGCCCTGGAGGTCCAGCACTGACTGAAGAAGCAATGTAGGCTAGATAGAAAAAATTTGTAAATATTATTTGTATTAAATGTATGCATATATGCATTACATTTTATAAACAATTTACACATTTAGGTGCACATGTTGTTTATGTGTCTAAGCAGAAGTGTATTCACATGTACCTTTCATGGATTCAGACTGCAGCTCTGCTCTCAGCATTTGCTGTATATTTCTCTGCAGCACAGAATCGTCTGAATTAACTGAATCCAGTGAATTAACATATGCCGCTTTACTTCCACGTTCTTTATATAGGCCAATGTCATCAACATCAGAGGACAGACGGCTTGTGTGGGCTTTCATGGAGGACATTTCCTCAAGAGCGGTGACACGCGACTTTAGTTTCTTTACCTCCTCAGCTTCATAGAAAAGAAATTTGATACAGATTAGAAGAAAATATACATAAGATATAAATAAGATACAATTCCGTTCTTCTCAGTTAAACCAAATCCACAGAGGTAAGAATGAATTTTTTGCTTATTATTTTTTAAAATAGCTCCTTCAATACAATTTTAGGTTTTGCTGAAATTATTTAATATTTGATTAATCATAATCTGCCTCACATTTTGAAAACCCCTTTTTAAAATGAAGCTTCAAGCTATTTCAAATGTCTTATTAGCAACAATTGTACCAAAAGAGAAATAGTGAGTAAACGTATCATGTCTTTCTTAAAAATGGCAAGATTTACCTAAAGCAATGAGTCCAAACAGAAGGCCGAGGAGCAGCAGGAGGCTTAGCAAAAACCCCAGCAGCCACTTCCACCAGGAACAGCAGTTTGGCCCACATCCACAAACACCAGCTCCACAGTTACAGCCGTTGTCATCATCATCAACAACCTTAGCCTTACGAATCTCTGACAGGAGACACACAGCAGGAGAAAGCTTTCAGTTTTATACAGTATGACTGTATATTGTATTATGTGGAATGTTTATTCAAATAAAAGACTTTACCTGCATATGTAGCTTTATCTTTTGTTGCTGATGTAGACCCATCTTTGGAAAGGTAAAAAAATTCTTTTGTGATCTCAACAGATATTTTCAATATTTCTTTCAGACAAGCAGTGAAATTGATTGACCTGCACTACCAGTCAAAAGTTTTTGAACAGTAAGATTTTTTAATGTTTTTTTAAAGAAGTCTCTTCTGCTCACCAAGCCTGCATTTATTTGATCCAAAGTACAGCAAAACAGTAAAATTTTGAAATATTTTTACGGTAACACTTTACAATAAGGTGTCATTTTTTAACATTAGTTAATGTATTAACTAACTTGAACAAACTATGAACAAAACATTTATTACACTATTTATTAATATTTGTTAAAGTTAGTTAATAAAAATACAGTTGTTTATTGTTAATTCATGTTAGTTCACAGTGCATTAACTAATGTTAACAAACACAACTTGTGATTTTAATAATGCATTAGTAAATGCTGAAATTCACATTAACTAAGATTAGTAAATGGTGTAGAAGTATTGTACATTCTTAGTTCATGTTAACTAATGTAGTTAATTAATGTTAACTAATGAACCTTATTGTAAAGTGTTACCATTTTTACTATTTAAAACAACTGTTTTCTATTTGAACGTATTTTAAAATGAAATTTTTTCCTGTGATTTCAAAACTGAATTTTTAGTCTGGTCTGTTCAAAAACGTTTGACTGGTAGAGTAACATCCCTCAAGATGAAAACATCAAGATACACGAAAATGAAGTCCCTTACAATGTGCGCCAGAGCTAGACTTCACTGGAGCACTTTCAGTGTAGCTGGTCATCATCGTTTCCTTCTTCACTGAAACATCTGAATACGACCCTTTAAAGCAAAAAGTGTGTGTATTCAGTTAATGTAGGTCATAACATTATTCATGTTATATTTTGAATCAATCTAATTCAAACACCACAAATAATTCCTATTGCAACATCAAATACAACATTTAGTGTCCTGTGTTTACCTGCGGTCCCATTGGAGGTGCTTTTGGTAAACTGCTTGCCACTGTCTTTGGTCAGGATAAATTCGTCGGTTTCTCTCTTCAATGGAATATTCTCTTTTTCCAGCGTCAGGTATTTCTTTTGCACATTCTCATTAAGAGTTCTTGTACCAGTTCCTAAACATGACACAAAGTCTTAATGTTACATCTAAAATACATCTTAGAGAAGTACAGTAGCCATAAATCTTTTTCCGGAGTGAGTATAACAAACACCTGAAGTGGAGACGCCTGTGCTAACAGCAAGGGTGCTATTGGGACTTGAGGAATAATTCTTTTGCACTCCATATCCTAAAAATAGACAAAATACAAATAAACGAAGATGTTTAAATGTCAAGTATCTCTTTACCACATTGTTATACACATCAGCTTAAAGTGTGTAAAGGCAATTCAGAGAATTGGGAGTGAGTGGGTGTGGTTTCAGCGCAGACAGTGGACACGCCCCCAGCTTCTTAGAAAATACTGCTTATTTTTTTGTGATTTTGTTAACTCATTTTATTTACTTGGTGTTTTTTATCAGACAAATTTCACTGGGTGGTTAATAACACATTTTTCTGTGGTGTGACAAACTCATATCTAATATTGCTTCACAAGGTTTTTTAAAAGGATTCAGTGTTCCTGTTCAACAATGAATAACATTACCTCTTTAGAGAACTAGAGATATTATGATTTTTGCCCTAACATTTTCACTGACTTAAAAAGAAAAAAGCAAATGATGCATTAAATTGGTCAAAAGTGTCAGTGAAGACTTTTACCTTGTTACAATCTACACTACGAGTCAAAAGTTTTTGAACAGTAAGATTTTTTGTTTATTTATTTGATTCAAAACTGTAAAAATTAAAAAAAAAAAAAAAAAAACATTTTGAAATATTTGTACTATTTAACATAATTGTTTTCTATTTAAATATACTTTAAAATTTAATTTATTCCTGTGATTTCAAAGCTGAATTTTTAGAATCATTACTCCAGTCACATGATCCTTCAGAAATCATTCTAATATTCCGATTTGCTGCTCAAAAAATATTATTATTATTATTTTTATTATTATTATTATGCTGAAAAGAGCTGAGTAGAATTTTTTCAGGTAGACAATGTTAAAGTTGTGACATATTTCAAGAGCAGAACACTGTTAACCACTTTGACAATTCAGCACAGAGCGACAGATCTGATGATTCTATCAACTGTCCCAAAACTCTCTCACACTGACCACGGGCCATTTTTGTTGTTGAGCTCTGCTGTGCAATATAACAGATTAAATATAACAAACACCTGCAGTGGAGACGCCTGTGCCAACACCAAGAGTGCCGTTAGGAGTAGAGGAACAATTCTTCTGCACTCCATATCCTAAAAATACACACAAAACAAATAAACAAAGATGTTTGAATGTCAAGTATCTCTTTGCAAGTCATAAATGATAGAAATGCATTGCTGACAAACATGTTACAAAGATTGTGAACTAAGTAGTACTGAATTGTGGAGTTAGACCGTTAAAAGAGTTTTTCACCATGTTTTGTGTTCAAGATTTTTTGGGCAGGCCTGAAATGATGTCTTGATGACACAACTGGAGCCACTGAGCATGGGCCCTCCACTAATACTATAATAACTAGAGTGCATTAGCATCAGTGCTTTGCCCCGCTCAGTCGCGAGTTACTGTCATTGCCATTATTTACTACTGCCTACAATTTGCTATCTAGCTATGCGTTCGTCACGTAAATGCATAATACCTGGTTGTAATCATTTACAGAACAGCTCCAGGTCAACCATTTAGGTGGTAGCGGCATTTAACAGTTGAGAGAAGTGGCAGCTTTCCAGCAAGTGGGAATGGACAGTGCCTAAGACAATACTGCTTTTTTTTTTTTTAAGATTTTGGTAACTTATTTTATTTACTTGCCAATTTTTATCAGTCAAATTTGACTGGGTGGTTAATAACACATTTTTCTGTGGTGGGACAAACTCATGTTTAATATTGCTTCACACTGACTTTAAAAGGACACAGTGTTCCTGTTCATCAAGCAACAATGACTAACATTACCTATTTTATTTTTACTTGCCCTAACATTTTCACTAACCCAAACAGAAAAAAGCAAAAGACGCATTAAACTGGTAATCTACACTACCAGTTATAAGTTTTTGAATAGTAAGGTTTTTAATGTTTTTTAAAGAAGTCTCCTCTTTTCACTAAGTCTGCATTTATTTGATCTAAAGTACAGCAAAAACAGCAAAATTTAGAAATAATTTTACTATTTAAAATAACTGTTTTCTATTTTAATATATTTATTTCTGTGATTTCAAAACTGAATTTTTAGCATCGTTACTCCAATCACACGATCATTCAGAAATCATTCTAATATTCTGATTTGCTGCTCAAAAAACATTATTATTATTTTTGTAATAATAATAATAATAATTATTATTATTACAAAAAAAATGCTGTTCTTTGGATCTTTCTATTCATCAAAAAATCCTGAAAAATGTACTTAACTTTTAAATATTGATAGTAATAATAAGATAAAATGTTTCTTGAATAGCAAATCACCATATTAGAATGATTTCTGAAGGCTCATGTGGCACTGAAGACTGGAGTAATGATGCTGAAAATTTAGCTTTTGATCGCAGGAATAATATTTTGATCAAATAAATGCAGTCTTGGTGAGCATAAGAGACCACTTTCAAAAAAAAAAAAAAACCTATCATCCCCTACCTTTTGAACAGTGGCGTATTTATACAATATTATATTTATCATTTCTTTTTTTTTTTACTTTTTGTTGTGAAACAGTGAAATACACAGAAAACTGATTTGTTCATCATTTTCATTCCATCCTAACTGCTGCCACTAAGCCTCTATTCATGCAATTTCGACAAAACTTAATTTACGTTAACCATCTAGACAATGTTAACATTGTGACATATTTTAACAGCAGAACACTGTTTACTATTTTGACAATTCAGCACTGGGCAACAGAGCAAATGACAATTCTATCAACTGTCCCAAAACTCTCACATTGACCCCGGGCCATTTTTGTTGTTGAGCTCTGCTGTGCAATATAACAGATTAAATATAACAAACACCTGCAGTGGAGACTCCTGTGCCAACACAAAGAGTGCTGCTGGGGATTGTCAAATAATTCTTCTGCACTCCATATCCTATAAACAACCAGATAAACGAATGAACATGCTTTCTAGGAATGTTAATAACTTGTCATTTGTCAAAGCAATGTCATCACAAGTATTTAATATTATATGTGTCTCAGAGGATACCTGAGTGTGTGTTCGCTCCACTGGAAGGTAGAACTTCACTCGCAGGAGCTAAATTGTTTTGGAAGCCATACACTGTAAGTCAAGAAAAAACATGTATTTAGCTAATATATGTCTGTTGGAGGACCATGCCTCTGAATGTTTTGATGTATTAGTAGTTTTATTTATAATACACCAGAAAATAGAGTTTGATATTGGTGATGACTTGATAAATTCTCTTTATTTTAATCAGCGATCAACTGCACAGACCTGATAAGGAGGATGGTGATGTGCTGTTAACAAGAGCAGCTCCCGTTGACATGTTGTTGGTGTTGCTGTGAAAGGCGTAAGGAGTAGCGGTGGAGACTGTAGAGGGCAGTGTGGAGCTGTTCCATGTGTAAGAGGCCAGGTCAGCGTCAACAATAGTGGTGTCATATTGCTCGACTGAAAAAATTGAAAAGAAGCCTTAACGCCTTGGAATTGAACTCAAGATCTCTATGCATGGATGAACTGGGGAATTTGGGTTCTTTGTGCATGAAAATAAATGGGCTCTGCACACCAGAGGTGTGGCAGGAGTGTTAACTACTTGAAAGTCTTTTCTAATATATAAGCTTTACTAATAACAGATGATCTGTCAACAGCCTGAGCTCTTCTAATCCAGCTTTCAGTACCTGGATCGGCGGACATCTTGGTGTCTAAGGTCCTAGCCTTGCGAGGTATAGGGAGAGGGGAGGAGGAGGGAGATCGTGTGGGGCTGACGCTGGCGGAACGTGATCCCTTCAGCAGCTTCTTCACATCATCCAGCTCTGTCCCTGTAACGACAGCAGTGTTTAAGTTACAACATCGTGTCTAAACGTGCCTTCATGTGCACTCTCATGATAGTGTCTGCTCTGGCATTGAACAAAACAAAAATATAGCTTTTCCTTGTGCCTCTGACATGAAAAAAACTTTATATACACTAGTTTACTGGTTTCTTTAAGTTATATCTGGGCTCAACATATAAGTTTCATTCAGTTATATAAAAAAATCTAATTTATTCCGTGTTAATAAACATATGTTCTAAGAACGTTTTGCTAACATTCCCATTAGGTTATTTCTGAATGTTTTTTAAATGTTAAGAAAGTCAGTTTTTTTAATGTATTAAGAACGTTTGGTTATGTGAACGTTAGAGGAACATTCCATTGTATTAGAATGTTATATTTGAAAGTTCTCTCAATGTTTAAAACAATTTTTTATATTTAAAGGATGATTTTTTTTTCTTGGTAATGCAAATGTTAGAGGAACATTTAATTTTATCATTTTGAAACTGAAAATGTTATTTCCGATCTTTTTTTAACATTGAAAACATCCGGTTTCCTCTCAACATTATGAAAATGTTTATCAAATATTAATAATGTTGTAAGAACATTCTATAAACATTATTTTAAGAATGTTTTCTCCTCACATTTATGTAACCTTTAAAAATGTGAACATTATGGGAACGTTCCCTGTTAGCTGGGATCGTTATAAAGTGCTACACGTTTCTGTACACTACCAGTCAAAAGTTTTTGAACAGTAAGATTTTTCGTGTTTTTTAAAGAAGTCTCTTCTGCTCACCAAGCCTGTATTTATTTGATCCCAAGTACAGCAAAAACAGTAAAATGTTGAAATATTTTTACTATTTAAAATAACTGTTTTCTATTTGAATATATTTTAAAATGTAATTTATTCCTGTGATTTTAAAGCTGAATTTTAGCATCATTACTCCACTTCAGAAAATATTCCAATATTCTGATTTGCTGCTCAAAAAAAAAAAATTATATTCTGATTTGCTGCGCAAAAAACATTTATTATTATTATGTTGAAAACAGCTGAGTAGATTTTGTTTAGGTTTCTTTGATGAATAGAAAGTTCAGAAGAACAGCATTTATCTGAAATAGAAATCTTTTGCAACATTATAAGTGTCGTTATCATCACTTTTGATCAATTTAAAGCATCCTTGCTAAATAAAAGCATTAATTTCTATCATTTCTTTCCCAAAATTAAAAAAAAAAAAAAGTTATACGGTAACTAAGCTTTTGAATGGTTAGCTTGAAATGAAAACTTAGAATGGAATTTGAAAGGAATAAATTACATTTTAAAATATAGTCAAATAGAAAACAGTTATTTTAAATAGTAAAAATATTTCACAATATTACTGTTTTTGCTGTACTTTGAATCAAATAAATGCAGGCTTGGTAAGCAGAAGAGACTTTTTTAAAAACAGTAAAAATCTTTGGACTGATATTTATTTTATGTGATTTCTTAGACAATTGAACTAGAAAGAAATAGAGGAATAACATACATCTAGTGGAGGGAGATGCACTCTGTAGCCTGGTCCTGATTTGTGTCTCTAAAACAGAAACACAGAAAGACAAATAAAACACAGACAGAGAGAAAATATTATAATCAGTAATTATCTCCTCATTCTTTCAACACCAACGCATACATTTACCACATTTATTTAAATATGTAACTGATCGATAATGTCCAGGAACCACAAAGTGTTGAGAAATATTGAATGCATCCTGGCGTTGATTACTTCTTGATATTAACGACTGGCCATACACTATACAGTTCATTCCACTACTACTTTTCAAATTACATAGACACTAAATATTGAATTGGGTGGAAATTACTGCATTAATTACCAGAAAAAAACTTGGGAAATACTAGAACAGGAACACAGCTGTGTAGGATACAATTTCCTGTGATAAGCTTTCTGTTATACAGTGTTGCAATAGATTTTTTGCTCTATGTATGCGCGTTTTGGGTGCGTCTTTCAGAAAGTGCGTGAGTACTGAACAAAGTACTTTTTTGCTGCTCCTTGCACTTGAGTGGTTTAAAAATCATTAATGTTTAAACTGGCAGGACTTAAAAACAAATGCAGATACATTTCAGCAACTGTCCTGAGTGTCTTTCAAGCTGAATATTGTTGAAAATATATGATAAATGTTCTCTATCACTAATGAGTTACAAGCCTAAACCATGTGCCGGCTCATCCTCGGATGGCCACAGCCCAATTTAACCCCTGGGTGTAGTATATTTCAGAACAGGCCTAAATTTAAGGTGTGTTTGCCAATCAGAATCACTCCCTGTGAATTACTGCGTGTTCGGGTTTGCTGACACGACTTCTGTGGGTGGTTAAGGTTCATTAGTTAAAATTAGTTAACTACATTAGTTAACGTTTTAATTTCAGCATTTACTAATGCATTTTTAGATGATTATCCTATGCAAAATAATTTATATACTATTTGCATTAGCGTAAAGAATAATCTCACCTCTGCTTTGACTCCTTCCTCTAGTTGAACCTGGAAACAGAGCAATTGAAACAAAAGCTGATATTTCTTGTCTCCACCATATAAAACTATGTTAATCATTTTTATTTGGCTGAGGGTCCTACCATAGTCTTTTCTTTTCATTTCTGGGGATGAGTTGTCACTTGAACTTCCTGTTGAAGTTAAAAATATTACATTCTAGTGTAATTATGAAGGACTGACCAAACAAACGCTTAAAAAAAATGTATTAATTAATTTATTTAAGTGTCTCAGCTGTGACTAACCATCATAGCGACGTGAATGAGAAGTTTTGCTTTTCCTGTCCATAAACAAAGCGGAGTCTTGTGTTCTTCTCATGCCATCAGTGGAGCTGGATTTCACCCTCAACCCAGTTCCCGATCCAGAGACGCTCTCAAAAACTCCAGAGGCACCTGTCTTCCTGCTCACAGTTGTCTCCTCAACCAGATATTCCCCTGATCCAGAGCTTAACCCACCTGCACTCACACCCACAGATGCTGAAACACACAAGCAGCGACAGTTCTTGCCATTTACAAATATATGAGTTTATTTTTAATATTAAACATGTATAAATATTGTTTCAGAATAAAACCTGAAACAATTTATTGTGTAGCTTGTTTGATTAGCTTACAGGATGAGAAAAAAGGACTGCTGTTTTGAGTCAAAATGTTCTTCTCCAGGCCAGGAGACCCAGAGAGGCTTGACATGCCCTTGTTGGTGGATGCGCTGAAGCCTCCTGGAGGTTAAAGACAATAAATTATATCAATGTCCACTTTGACCGTATCTTGAAAGCCATAGCCACAGTATGACAAACAGGAATTTTCCCATGATACACAAATTGAATAGAAGAAGGCAATGAATATGAATAAATCAAACAGTGAGAACAGATAAAACATACAAAGGAAAGTGAACAGGACTTGAACTTACGTGGAGGTAAAGATGTAATTCTAGTAGTAGAGATTGTTGTTTCCGTGAGGCCTGTTTTCATAATACATGTCTTATAAATACAGTACTTGCTTTGAAATTCAAAAAAAACTTTCCCACTTCATTAATATTATAATTAAGCTTCTCAGTAACATTACAGAACCACTAGGTGGCACAGTCTTTACAATGAAAAGATCTTTACAAAATATTTTGGTTCAGGTTCACAGCAAATTAATAAACTCAAGCTAACACCCTTACCTCTGTCTCCTGAACTTCCTCCTGAATAGTTTCGTTGCTGTCTTAAATCATCCATTCCATGCTAAATAAATGTAGCAAAACAATTACAGATCATTAAAATCAATGTGATACGAAGCAAAATCAGTCTAGACCCAAACATACTCTATATTACTATACTATATTAATAGCGCTTTAAGGTGTTTCTATTACAGCTGAACTATGGGATAGTACTGAGTGAGAAGAGCTGCAATACATATCATGCATAGTATACATAAACTTATTTAGGGTAATCAATTATACTTAATTTGTGATATATTCAGGTATGAAATTACACATAATTTGTTTTTACAAGATGATGTGTTTTACTGTCTTTGTCCCACACAAAAACAAGTTTTAACAAGAATATTAACTGCATGCACACTGATAAACAAAAGAAATTCTTCTCTTTCCTGTCAGATTCTACTCAGATTTCAAGGCCAGAATATTATAGAATGGAAGACTATTCCATGCCATATCCAAAACATCCACACATACCCATATTCAACATTAATGGGGAAAAAAAAAAAAAAGTTTAAGGGACAATTATTTCCTCCAACAAAAGACTAGCGAGTACATCTATAGTCTCATATTTTCAGTGGAGAGAGTAAAGCAATTTATCACCACCCCACCCTCCTCATCTTCAGTTTCAAACGCAAGAACAGCTACTGTGTCCCTGCAAACCACAATACATGAAAAAGCTAAACACAGTGAATGGTCCCCCATAGACAAATAATGCCTTTATTTGCTAATGGTGATTGTCCGTGCAGGGCTTTTCAGCCCTGAATTCAGAATCAGTTCAGATTTTAACCCAACTGCGTCCCCACATTTACTGTGAAGTTTAGAATACAACAGTTAAACATTAAAAAGGTCTCATAATTAGTCAATCTGACCGATAATTTATCATTAATATCGTAAAGTTGTTTACTGTTTCAGTCTTTGGTGCAGTCCTGCACAGAAACAAAATACAAAGAAATCTGATTGTTCGCATTTATAAATAAATATTTCAGGAGACCAATGCACTGATAGAACCATATAAAAAGCAATAATTATAAATAAATAAGAAGGAATATATATAGATAGATAGCCAAACTGAAGCACAAATGTATTGTTATTCATTTATCCTTTCTTATTTTTGTCCCTAAAAGAAACAACGATACAAGTTTGAAAGCAAAATCATTATTAAAATGTTTTACCTTTGTGCCTTGAGAATCTGAAGAGAAAGTCCCCTTGAGAGTTGACTGTGAGCTTCACCTGTGCAGTACGAATGCTGTTACCTGACTTCTGCTCTTTTACTTTTGATATCCTTTCTTTTTTGACTGGCAAGTCTACACAGGACTTATGGGTAGGATTTTATAACGAGCCACTCCCCTGTTTTTTGGCAGGTACACAGACAGACTTTCAAGGAAGACAATACACTAGGGAATCACAATTTTATCCTTTATGTTCCAGCAAACTAAAGCTTTAGGACATGTTTCAGGTGAACAAAGGTGTGGCTGGATGCGTTATCTGCGCGTCAGCAGCTTCGCCTAAACGGATGCACAAAAAATTTAAATTTATTATTGTTGCCATAGCAGCATAAACATGACAGAAAATGCACTTTGTTCAGCTTGAAGCAATTCATTATTTTTATTGTATTTTATTTTTTACTCTTTGTACAATAATGTTTCTTGTAGGAAGTTAGGTCATAAAGACTTACTATATGTTTACATACTTAAGATTTAGGAGGACCATGTTTTGTCTCTTATTAAAATACACTGCAGAAGTGCTTTATGAGCGACGTACATTGCATTCAAAATATACATTCTCAGGAAAAACGTACAAAGCTGCTACTTGTACAAAAGCAGAAATATTTAAAGTACATATTAGTACTTTTTTATATTAGTAATTTTCCTCTAAACCACTAGATGGCAGAAAAACGTGGTGTAGCACTTTCCAAAACATCCGCTTTTCAACATACACGTGCAAAATTGTCTGATCCTTGACGCAACGGCAGGCAGCAGCGCAAAGTCTATTTTGTGCTTACTTGATGTAATATTTGATGTTTTTAAAAATGTTGTAGATTTAAGTAGCAAATGAGAATAGTTAAAATTATTAAGTATATCTTGAGACAAAGGTCTTCTTAATGATTTTCAGTTTTGTTTAAGATAATTAAAACAGCAGTTTTTAAATAACGAAAGAATATGTAAAAGTATGGTATTTGGGGTAAAAAGCGCCCCTGCTGTTGGGGCTAAAAGGCACAATAATTAACATGACAATTAATAGAAGGCTGACTTTTTCATTTGTTGACATGACAATGTTAGATTCAGATGGTAAATATCATATATGTGACCCATGGTCCACAAAACCAGTCTTAAGTAGCATGGATATATTTGAAGCAACAGCCAAAAATACATTGTATGGGTCAAAATTATCGATTTTTCTTTTATACCAAAAATCATTAGGATATTAAGTAAAGATCATTTTCCATGAAGATATTTTGTAAATTTTCTACCATAAATATATCAAAACTTAGTTTTGGATTAGTAATTCTATTGCTAAGACCTTCATTTGGACAACTTTAAAGGCGATTTTCTCAATATTTACATTTTTTTGGCACCCTCAGATTCTAGATTTTCAGATAGTTGTATCTCTGCCAAATATTGTCCTATCCTAACAAACCATACATCAATGGAAAGCTAAAAGCTAATTCAGCTTTCAGATGATTTATAAATCTCAATTTCAAAAAACTGACCCTTAAGACTGGTTTTGTGGTCCAGGGTCACATATTATATTGGGTGTCCATCTTAGAGATAATCACCATGTTTAGAATGAAACCATCATATTTAAAAATATGCTATTAATCGTATCATATAATAAAATATAATTTGTTGTTACTACTGTAAATCTATATTAACTATTGTTATGGGATCTCCTTCAATGCTTTCAGAATACCAACAAAATAAACAACTTGCATGACTTGCATGAATTATTTTCACACAAAATCTGTTGCTTCATAAATCTTCAATACAAACATATCTATTTTTCTGCAATCATAGACTTTGGGCACAGTAAAAAGCACATTTTTTTCTTAGGGGGTGCCTTTAGCCTCGTTGTACCCTACCTTTTAAAAAGGTTCCACCCCAGTTGATAAGCTCATACATTGCCTGGGAATCAAATCATGTTTAAATACCTTTCAAATCACCACAAAGAAAACATGTGCCTTTAAATAAACTGTAGTAACGTGACTATAATTATTTTACTTTAGCTGAATGTGTCAGCTGATTTCAGACAGAATGAAATGGGATCAGCTGAGGATATTTTCAGCCATCATTACCAGCAAGTGTTTACTAGTAGTACTAGTACCCATCCTTACAGTTGTATGCATGGGTGTTCATCCATACCATTTTAGCCAATCCTATGTGATAAATATTAAGTAATTTCATTACTCATTATGCAGTGAATAATCTGAAGAAAGCTGAATCAAAGAACAATGCAAATGTCCCAAATAGAATTCAGGCACATACACGCTTCCCAAAGGAAAAAGGGTGTTGCTTCCCTTGGGATTTACATGCCATTTTCTATAGATACATTTTTCCCACTGACCACACCCTGTTGATACAAAATGCACATTAGTCACAAAATGTTAACTCCACTGCATATGCATCTTTCTCTCTTTTTGAACAGTTTATTAGACCATACATCAATCTTAGAAACGTGAGAGTGCATGGTTGCATGAGTCTACAGCTATTAAACAATTTTAATTTCATAGACAAGTTAAAACAAGACAGAAAAGATTTCCAGTAGAAGCAGAACAGTTAAAGGGATTGGGGCAAAAAACATGAATGAACTCAACCACCAATGTAAACATCTTTATTTTGAAAAGAGAGGTTTTTCTCTTTACTATTTAACTATACTGTTTTTGCAGTGGTTTTGGTCAAAATGTTTGGTCAGTATGTTTGTTATATAAGTGACATAGTTATTGGATTCATCACTATGATGATTCAGAGTTTGATTGATCTATTTCGACATCCTTCTTTTTGACTTTATACATGGTTCACCAATGTCATCTCTGATTCATCTTTGGAGTCCTGTTAGGACTTTGGTTGTTTTTCCGGAGAACACTGTAAAAAACTATTTGTTGAGTCAACTTAAAATAATTTGTAACCTGAATGCCTTAAAAATGTAAGTTCAGTCAACTCAAAAAAAGTTTATTCAACTTGAAATATTAAATTATATTAAGTGACAACTTAGATATTTGAGTTGAATTAACTTAAAATTTTAAGGCAGATGGGTTACTTACCCATCTGTTAAGTTTAGCAAACACAAATATCTAAGTTGTTACTTAGTACAACTTAACATTTCAAGTTGACTGAACTTATTTTAGTTGACTGAACTTAAAATTTAAAGGCAGCAGGGTAACAAATTATTTTAAGCTGACTCAACAAATTGTGTTTTTTATTTTTTTATAGTGTAAAAGAAAAGCAATAGTATGGCATACTTGTTACAAGTAAATATCTCAGATGCACAAAATAACGGAATTCCAAACAGTTCACAGTGATAACATCAGCGGGGTAAATGTAAATGTAAAAGTTACAAAGGTATAATGCAGTATAGAAACCTACGTAAATAAGTAAAATGATCACATTCCTAGGTGATCTAATACAGACTTCCATATTTTCCAGAATACATCTAGCTTATCACTGCTACTAAATTGTAACTTCTCAATATGAATAATGCCCGCTAGCTCACTCAGAAACACATCGAATGTGGGAACAATGTCAATTTCAACCTCTGAAGAATCAATCTCTTTGCAAGAACCATAAATAAAGAAATACCCTGCCTTTCATATGTACTAAAAGAAGGTACAGAAATCACCCAAAAAATGGCAATCATTGGATCTGGAACCATCTCTTTTTATACACTTTTGAAAGCGTTAGTCCCTTTCAACTGTATATGAGACAAGAAGACTGAGGAAATATGCTTAGATCGACCATGTGTTACTATTCTGTATGTATAGACAGCAATATGCATTAACTGATATATCTACATAACTATTGATGCTATATAACAGAACAGTTTTCTGTTATTTTATGATTTTCAAAATAATAAACTGTGAGGTGTTACATTATACATTTTAACCAATTTATTTCTCTTCACAATTTTACATTTTCTCTATCAAACATGTTGTCTAGTTATTTAAATGTCATATTTATTTAAATAGAATAATCATGTAACATATTGATATAAAAATACAAATATATTCCATTTGTTGTTAATAACAGCATGAAATGCATTAAACATTACATCATGTTAAAGTTTCCCAAACTGGAGTTTGTGAAGGAAATGCAGAGTGTTTGTGAGTTTAATGAAAAGCTAATGATTAATTAAGCAATTTTTAAGACATAAAAATAAAAAAAGACAATAAAAATTAAAATAAATAATTTTAAAATAACATAGATCAAAATAAAACACTTACTAAACAATAAAATATTTTGTTTGTTTACCTGGATGTCATGTAACTATTAACCAATGTCAGAATACTGTGAACATACTTATTTATTAAAATATTCATTTTTAAAATTTTAGGGGTACTTTAAGTAAATGTATTATGTAAAAGAAGTTCAGATGGCAAAAAAATCCCTGCATTACATGTAAATGAAAAATAAAAATAATGTGAATGTGTGCATTTTAATGTGTTTGAAAGACAAAAAAACCTTCCGAAGACATAGTAATACATAGTTAACTAACCTACTGAGTGAATTAGAGTAAAAATGAATGTGTTCATCAGCAGTTGATACAATGTTGAAACATTTCTTAAAAATAAATTGAGTATTTGTGTAAATCCAGTGGTCAAATGCTGTGTCGCCTCCTAGTAACTGTTTCTGTGTGAATGTCCACAAAACTGTGACTGTATATGAATGTATATAGGTGGTAGGCTATTTTAGAAAGAAACATTTAAAAGATGAAAAAGAGGAATTGGGGTAATCAATAAATTATGAATAATAAATGTCTATTGTGTGAATAATATGTAATCATGTAATCAATAAAAAAGTAAATGTAGTTTGATAACGAGTATTTTACAACCTAGTTTCATCTATTTACAAGTATTTTAATTTTTGGTATCTGATCACATAATCCAGATTACGTTTTATCAGTTACTACCCAGATCTGGTAAAATAGAATACAAAAAATTCTAATTTTAATAATTAAAAAAAAAAAAAAAAAAAATGTATTGTTTAAAAAATTAGAAATTATTTTAGACTACGTTTCCCATGATTCATGATGATAACAATGACGCACAGACGACCCGGAAGTGACGACGAATTAAGTGGCTCTCGCACCAATTTCAAAACATCAGAGTGCCTACTGATAACTTTACAGCTGTGAGATCAGATTCACCTAGACTTTCTTCCGATCGTATTTTTACGCTAGCAGAAACGTAAATAGTACTTTGTCACTTTGGAGTTATGTAGCCGTTTTCACCTCTTCAAAGCGATTTAATTTGATGTGAGTCATGGAGACAACCCCGATAAAACTAAAACCAGCTAGTGAAGCGACACCAAACACAGCCCAGTCTTCTTCAAGCAGCTCAAGTGCTGCCAAGGTACAGCTTTATGCCTTTTTAAGTTGATATTTGATATTTTCAGATATAATATTTCAGAACATAATCATTGACTTTACTGTCTCGGCTTACATATGATCATTGTTGATACTTTCTTGCTGACATTTTTGCTTCAGTCCATGAGTTCCTCACTGAGGGAGAAGTTAAAAAGGTCGCGCCACTCATTCAAATCCCCCCTCAGTGTGGTTAAACGCCTTAAAATTGAAGATGACAACCAACCACAGACCACCCAGCCGGGAGACACTAACCACAGTGTGTCAGACGACAGAGACCCTGATACTGACGTCAATCAGAATGATATGAGGGAGCAAAGAGACTGTTCACATCACACTGCACAAAAAGACTTGATTCAGCAATGTGAAGAGCTAAGAAAAGCAGTTAAGGAGAAATCAGAAACCTTGCGGAGATTAAAGATGGTTAAGATGTACAGAAAAAAGGTAAACTTATATTTAAAGTCAAGTATTGCCAGTAACTGTCAGTGCAGAGGATGATGTTCTGGAAGTTTTTATTTCTTTGCCTTGTCTTTTCCCATAGAATGACCTGACCCTGATGCAGAGACTCATAGACAAATGGAGATCCTGTGCTCAGTCTGTGCTGTGTGAATTACAGAGTGAATTACTCACAGAGGGAAAACAACTCAGTCTGTCTCAGCTTATAGACAACTTAGGGTTAGATGACAAAATACTGCACTTTGACAGGACAGAGGAAGACTTCACAGACAACTGAAATTCATGGTATTGTATTCAATTTATTGGTAATGTTTAAATGGGTTGTAAGAAGCCTATTCAGAACAGGTTGTTTATCAATATGTTCAGATAGAGCGATCATTCAGATTATATGTGAAACCGATAAGACATTGCAGTGTGAATTTTGGTCGGTTTATTAAACTGTATTGTTATTTATTATTTTTTTTCGTGTTCTCATGTCGCATCTTTGTACTGAAATAATTTATTTTTTCAAACAAAAGCTGTAATAAACCTCATTTATGTATCCTGAATCAGTTGTAGTGTAGTTGAGAAAGAGATGGGAAGTTCTTCATACGCAGTTTCTCAAGCTCCGCTCTCAGTATAAGTATCTCTTCAGATTGTGCTCCGGCTATGTTTAACAGCTTCTTTCTTAAGATGATATCTTGGTAGTTCCTCTCTGCCTCCGTCTCCTGGTTATCTCCTATTGCTGGATAACAACATTTTGTGAATAAGTAAACATAAATGAAAGTTATTGGGCCTTATTCATGAACCATGAGCTGAATGTACATTGCAAATCATACTTACACTACCAGTCAAAAGTTTTTGAACAGTAAGATTTTTAATGTTGTTGTTTTTTTTTTTATTTTTAAGAAGTCTCTTCTGCTCACCTAGCCTGCATTTATTTTATCCAAAGTACAGCAAAAACAGTCAAATTGTGAAATATTTTACTATTTAAAATAACTGTTTTCTATTTGCATATATTTAAAAATGTAATTTATTCCTGTGATTTCAAGTCTGAATTTTTAGCATCATTACTTGCATTACTTGCCTTATTCGAGATAGAAACCTTTATGTAACATTTAAATGTCTTTACTGTCACTTTTGATCAAGTTATTCTGTTCTTGCTGAATAAAAGTATTATTTCTTTAAAAAAAAAAAATAAAAATAAAATTTAAGAGTAGTGTAGGCCTATATAAGAATGCATTCATAAATGATTAACACAGAAATCTCTCCTCATGCTTCATGAATAAGGCCCCTTGTGCTTTAAACTACAAAGTAGTCTATTTGTGCTAAAAGCAAATAGTTTCTTTAATGAGACAAGATATAAAGTCAGTTACCAACAGCCTCGTAAATATTTCTTCTCTCTGCAACGGTTATCTCCGTGTCAGCCACTTTTAAGTCGAGGGCTGCGTTCTTCTCTTGAATTTGCACACCTTGTCTATCCAGGTGCTTTATCTGTTTCTTGCAAGTCTCAACTTTCTTTTGATGAGTCTGGGCAAAGAGTGAAACAAGCCAAACTTTTATATCTGTCAATCTGATTCATGTAATCATCCTGGCTGAATTTACTGCTAAGGAACACCTGTGTTGAGAAATATGCTTCTGGGAAAGTTACTGTATGCTTAATTATCTTTGCTAGGTGCTTAAGAGAGTAATGGGCAAGATTACCGTTTTTTGTAAATCAAAGGTCATCTCCAGAGTTGTGAGCTGCTTTGACACTCTGTTGTCATTACTTGTTTCATTTAGGTACTGACGTAAGAAAAAAACACAAAGAAAGAAATATTTATAATTGTATTATTATATCATATAATTTCACTTTAAAGCAAAGACAAAGGTAGTCCAGAGTCCAAGTGTCCTATTGTCTTAGATCTGTTAAATCATTCCTTTTCAATTTTCACTAGCTTACTTTGTCAATCATGTACACTACCAGTCAAAAGTTTTTGGACAGTAAGATTTTTAATGTTTTTTTTTTTTTTTTTTTTTTTAAAGTCTCTTCATTTGATCCAAAGTATAGCAAAAACAGTAAAATTTTTATTTTTTTTTTACTATTTAAAATAAATAGTATTTGAATATAACATGTAATTTATTTCTATGATTTAAAGCTTAATTTTAGCATCATTACTCCAGTCATATGATCCTTCAGAAATCATTCTATTATTCTAATTTGCTGCTCAAAATTTTTTTTATTTATTATTTATTTATTATTATTATGTTGAAAACAGCTGAGTAGAATTTGTTCAGGTTTCTCTGATGAATAGAAAGTTCAGATGAACAGAATTAGAATGATTTCTGAAGGATCATGAGACACTGAAAGTAATGATGCTAAAAAATTAGCTTTGATCACAGGACATGTTTCACAATATTACTGCTTTTGCTGTATTTTGGATCAAACAAATGCATTCGTGGTGAGCAGAGAAGACTTCTTTAAAAAACATTAAAAATCTTGCTGTCTGAAAACTTTTGACTGGTAGTGTACCTGCTAGGTAAATGAATGAATGAACTAAATGAATGAAGTTACTTTAAATTAAAGACTACAGATTAAAATCCATACATACGTCTTGAATCTCCTGAGAGATGCGCAGGGTTTGTATGTCTCTGGCTTTATTGCTGAGATCCTCCAGCTGCATTCTCATTCTTCTGTGATCCCACTCTTGCTGTATGATTCCTTTGCGGAAATCTTTACACTCCACCATGCTGGCAATCTTCTGATCTCCTAAAGCCTGATAGAAAAATCAGTAAAAGATAAATTAATCAATAATTTGATTATTTAACCTCAAATTGAGCATACAATATTTAAAAAAAAAAAAAAAAAAAAAGATTGGAAATCATGTGAGAAAATAATATCAGAATTGCCATTGTGTATTTATCAAAGAATGTTTCTCTTGTTTATATTTGTTGAAATAATCTAATTTTCATTTAATCAACTATTGCTCTTTATGTGTCAGTTTTCACACTTAATTTATTTGTAGTACAAACGGCCATTGATGATCATCCAGATTTCGTTTTGTGCTTAGTTTGTGGTTGATGCACAATATCCAGGAATTTTAAAATGGATGTGTACTGATTTTGAGTAAGGCCATAATTTATAATGTGAGCAGTATTGAAATGAAGAGAAAGATGAGTAACTCTGTATACCCTGATAGTGCTGTTGAGGTCCTCAATTACTTTGCGATGGATTAGTAGAGCATCGGTATAGTCTGCGATGAAGTTTCCAGCTTCCACCTCCACCTGACCTTGCTGTAGAACGATCTGCACCATACTGTCTAGTCGAAACCTCATAATTTCTTCACAGATGCTAGAACAATAATAGCAATTAAATTAATTGTTCAAAACTTTGGGATCAGTAAGATGTTTTTTAATGTCACTTATGCTCATCAAGCCTGTATTTATTTGATCAAAAAAAAAAAAAAAAAAAATACAGTAATGTTGTGAAATATTGCAGTTTCTAATATTGGTTTCCTATTTTAATATACTTTAAAATATACTTTTATTTCTGTGACGCAGGACTGAATTCTCATCAGCCATTACTCCAGTCTTCAGTGTCACATGATCCTTTAGAAAGAACAGCATTTATTTAAAATAGAAAGTCTTTACTATCACTTTTTATCCATTTAACACATCCTTGCTGAATAAAAGTATTCATCTCTTTAAAAAAAAAAAAGAAAGAAAAAATGTACTGACCCCAAACTTTTGAGTAGTAGTGTTTATTGTAACAGAAAATTTCTATTTTGAATAAACACTGTTCTTTTTAACTTTTTATTTAGCAAAGAATCCTGAAAAAAAGTATCACAGGTCCCCCAAAAAATTAAGCAGCACAACTGTTTCCAACACTGATTATAAATCAACATATTAGAATGAATTCTGAAGGACTGTGACACTAAAGATTGGAGTAATAATGCTGATAATTTATCTTTGCTTTACAAATTATATTTTAAAGTATAGAAAGCTGTTTTTTTTTTTTTTAAATTGCAATAATATTTCACAAAATGACATTTTTTTTTCAGTATTTTTAATCAAATAGATACAAGCCTTGATGAGCATAAAAGATCCCAAGATCCCAAACCTTTTAACGGCAGTGTATATACTCATATGTAATAACATCCTATTTCCTCTACGCATTGATAGCCTTCTCACCTATTAAGTTCATCAATAAGATTTTTTATTTCAAGTTGAGCTTGCTCGTCCTCATCTGTTCTTCTCTGAAGAAAAGCCTGCATCTCCGCCAGGGTCAATGCTTTTAGTTTAACCTACAGGAGTCAACGTTAAAACCCTTCTGAGGCAATTTTGGATTGTGAGGAATATGGCTTAAAATGTGATTTAGGTGACTTCTAGCACATGTGCGCTCTCGCTACCCATTCTCACCTTTTGTTCACTTTCCACTTTGGTCCGCCTAGCCAGGCAAAACCTCTCCCACACAACTGGATCTAATCCTTCTGGCATGTTCTCTGGAGCGTCCAACTCTTCCATGGCCTTCATCATCAGAAAGAAACCATCAGATGGTGCTGTTCCTAATATTCCCCCCTCCTTAAACTGGTTATTTTCAGTCTGTGTTTTCATCCTCTGAACCCTGTCGAACAACACCATTACTTATTACTAGACAGACAATCACATGTCTTATGCACGTGTCTTATGAAGTTGCAACTCCTCTGAAATAATACCTTGGTCTGCGTTTGTAAAGCTTATAGAGCTGGTCAATTATGTGCCCAGGTACGTCAAAAAACTCCTTGCGAAATCCTTTGTCGAGAAGCTTAAAAAAAGGCAAATGATTACATCAGACTTTTTTGGTGAGAACATTATGGATATGCATATGCATACATGTTCATAATCTTACTTTGTCCTCAGCGACTGTGTTATCATACTCCTCTCTGAACTCATCAACAATCTCCTTGTGTTTTTTCAATTGCTCCCCAATTTCATTCTGACAGAGAAGACAGGTGACTCATACACTTGAACATGTGCAAAACAATCTTACAGGAACAGATTAGTGTGCCACACAAGTTTGTTCTTGCATGAAATTTTTGTATGCCCATCGGGAACATTATAATTGTCTCATGGTATAACTGCCAATTCCTGACGTTATATAGAGTTACTGTGAACAGACAACAGTAGGGCTGAACAAAAGGTAAAAGACAAAATATCTATATATCACCTTTACAGTTCGTGCCTTTTCAAGTTTAAGGCTCAGCTGTTTCTCTCTGCTTAGGATCTCTTCTTCGGTTTGAATGGAGTGAACCAGATTTGCAATCTTGAGCTCCTCCTGAAAAATAAGATAGTACTGTTACATAACTACACGTTTGCAGGTCATGTGATAGGCCCCTGAAATAGGTGACATGCAAAAATACAGTGATGTGCTGTATCATCTTACCTGGTATATGACCATCTCTGATTTCACTTTCCTTTCGAACAGTTTTGTGAGTTTTTCATCAAACATCTGGGTAGCCTCTTTAATAGATGTCAGAAGTTTCTTCATTTCTGTCTCTAGTGTCTAAGGAAACGGAAAGGGGTCTACAGTTGTAAAATGATTGGAAATAGAAGGGATGCTTATAATAATAGTTCAACCAAAAATGCAGATTTGACATCAGTAATGCCAAGCGCCATTGGTTTTTGCATTCACTGTGACAGACTTTGAGGTAGCAACTTCTGCAAAGAAGATTATTTTATGGTTTCAGATTATTTGTAATATAATATATGTGCTGTATGGACCACTTCACCACCTCATTTTTAAAGCCTGACAGTTAAAACCTACAGAGTTTTGGATGAACTATCCCTGTAAGACATACCTTTCTGTATTTCTCTTTCTCCTCATTGAGCTCCTTTGCTTTTTTCTCAAACTCTTTGAAGCTCTTTTTCTCTTCTTCTGTCCACTGTACCTCAGGCTTAGACATGAAATCAGGCTGAGGTACTTCCTGTGAGTTAAGCAAATCTTAAATGTTACTTTGCCCTGACTTCATCTTCTTTTTGGTAAATTTATTTATTTATGTTTATTTTTATTTATTTATGTTATTTATTTATTAAGTTTATTAATTCCAGTAAGATACATTCTGCTCACCATCCTCAGCACATCTTCTTTTTTAAGCTCCAAAACACCACCCATCATAACACTGAGTGCTTGATCTCTCGTGTTGTCAGACTGCAGTGGAAATGCAGAACAGCTGTTATTATCTATAGCATGAGACAAACTGATATACACTACCAGTCAAAAGTTTTTGAACAGTAAGATTTTTAATCTAAAGGGTTATTTTTTTAAGAAGTCTCTTCTGCACACCAAGGCTGCATTTATTTGATCCAAAATACACCAAAAACAGTAAAATTTTGAAATATTTTTACTATTTAAAATAACTGTTTTCTATTTGAATATATTTTAAAATGTAATTTATTCCAGTGATTTCAAAGCTACATTTTTAGAATAATTTCTCCTGAATATTTGAGCAGCAACAAAAAACAACTGCTCAAAAAACATTTATTATTATTATTATGTTGAAAACAGCTGAGTATAATTTTTTCAGGTTTCTCTGATGAATAGAAAGTTAAGAAAAAAGCGTTTATCATGACAAAAACTTTTGACTGGTAGTTTATCCATGTTACAGTTTCTGGCAATATAAGCTAGCATTTATATTTCAGTTTAATGCATTATACTACACTACTCTTCAAAAGTTCAGAAGTCTCTTATTCTCACCAAGGCTGCATTTATTTGATCAAAATAAATTGTTAAATATCATACAATTTAAAATAACAGTTTCTTTAAAATATTTTAAAATGTAACATATTTAATAACAAAGCTGAAATTACTCCAGTTTTCAGTGTCACATGAACCTTCAGAAATCATTCTAATATGCTGATTTGGTGCTCAAGAAACATTTCTAATTATTATTAACATTGAAAACAGTTGTGCTGGTTAATTTTATTGTTGAAACCGTGATACATATGATGAATAGAAAGTTCAATCTTTTGTAATATTATAAATGTCTGTTTTTGATCAATTGAATGCATTCTTGATAATAAAAATGTGTTTTTTTTATTTATTTCTTAAAAAAATTGACAACAAACTTTTGAAGTGTAAAAAAGCAAGCATTTTCTTATGGATATATAATAAACAGATTGAAAATTCATGGATGAATACATCATTAAATTTTGATGAAAGTAAACGGCTATGTTAAACATAGGTTATAAAGTGAAAATAAATAGTTTGCTAACTGTCAAATGCACACCTGTTCTAAGGTACAGTAATGTTATACCTTGGCTGCAAGCCTTTGCTGTTCCTCTTCCTCTCTTAGCTTTTCTTCTTTTTCTTTCTGCTTGGGGGTGAGGTATTTCTCAACCTTGATCTAGAAACACACATAAATTTGTCTGCCAGTCCCATAGTCTAAAATAATAAATCAGTGTTTGCCATAATTACATGATTTAAATGATAGAAAATCTATGTAAGTTTGAAAGATAAAAAATAGCTTAATGATCAGAAACATCTGGTGAGCTGGACCAACAAAGGTAAGATATATCCTGGATTAACCCAAGATCTTTTAAAAATCTTAGAGATTGGCTGTGTTACCTCTGAGTCGGTCACAGTAAGGGCTCTCTCAGGACACTCATTATCCGTGAGAATCGGCTCCCACAAGGTCTCACTAAGGTCCAGCTCGCTCATAATCTCAGCGATACGCTTGTTCTTCTCTCTAAGACGGCTGATTTCCTGTTCCTTTTGCTTGTAAACTGCCTCAAACTCTTTGTTGAATGTGCTCTTCACTTTGTAGATAACGTCCTTCATTAAAAAAAAACATAAAATATATCAAATTAATAGTAGCGGACCATACTCTATGCCCCATTTTTACCGTTTAAACATTTTATGCAGTCCAACACCCAAAAAAACAAGCAAAAGTTCAAGTATAAAGTATAAATAAGAAAAGTCATCACCTTCAGCAAGGTGATTTGGTTGATTTTTTGCTCTCTGATGTGCAAGTTAAACTGGCTGTAGAGATAAGGATTGAGACCTCCATATAGAGCACTAAGACTGCCAGTCAGAGCAGGACTCTCGGTCTTACTGTCTTCTTCCTCCTCATTCTCTTTTTCTCCAGAGATTGTGTTTAAAATCATCTCTTGAAGCTATGAAGAATACTTATGTTATTTGTGTGAAAGGCAAGGTACGCTATGGTATGTTCAGCATCATGGTTGCTATGGAGGATTCCATTCCAACAGCTGACTCATAATTGTTTAAGTAACGCGCTGTACACTTACTTGTGAATCTTCCTGTTCAATCTGCCTCATGGTCTCAACCCTTTGAAGCTCTTCAAGTTCCTTTTCAGTGCGTTCCTTCATGGGGTAGTTCTTCACCTCATTTTCTGAATGAAAGGCCTGGAGGCAACAAAATGCATACAAAGACACTTACACTTGGCAGCTGTATAGTATTTCTAGTTCTAGGTGAGCCAGGTGAAATCATTTGAAGTGGATATTATTACATGCAGGTTTTTCTCCCCTATAACATCTACTTTCTTTTTAGACTGGACACCTTAATGGCTTTCCCTTTGACTTGCATAGAATCCCAGCATTCTTTCTTCAGGATCTCCCTCTGATAGCACTTAGCCAGATTCTCCATCTCAATCTCTTTCCTCACCTTAAACAACACAAATACACATCTAAAACTGGTAAAAAAAAAAAAAAAATAAATAAATAAAAAAATGAACTGAAAAGCTTGTTTGTACAGAAGATATATAGACATGTTTACTCTGGTAACTTCCTGTTCGCCCTCGAGCTGCAGCCTCTGTTGCTCTTCCACATCCAGGTTAAATTCCTGGTGCTCAAGTTTCTCCATGTCTGGCAGACTCTCATTCTCCTCCATCATTGCTTTGATCTGGAGTAATCCAGAGACAATTAAGATTAACCTTTCAACTTCAGATGTGTATGGGAACAATAATACGAAAGAAAAAAAAAGGTAGACGATTCTTTCTCTTACTGTGTCACGTAGGACTTTGATGTTTTTTCTTAGGTTCTTCTTTGTCTCTGCATACTGCTGGGTCTCCTCTTGGAGAACCTGTTTGGAAACCACTGGGCTCATGATCCTTTTATTAATGTATTATGTTTCAATTATTTTATTTCTCACTCAAATAAGATGCTTGATATTTGTGGAAACCCGTATCATAACAATCTTTAAAAAGTTTGGGGTTGGTAAGATTTTTAAAAATATTTTTGAAATAAGTCTTTTTCCGTGACTGTATTTATTTGATCAAAAAATACAGTAAACCAGAAATATTGTGAAATATTATTACAATTAAAAATAATGTATCTACTTTAATATACACTACCAATCAAAAGTTTTTGAACAGTAAGATTTTTAATGTTTTTAAAGAAGTCTCATCTGCTCACCAAGCCTGCATTTATTTGATCCAAAATACAGCAAAAACAGTAATATTGTAAAATATTTTTACTATTTAAAATAACTGTTTTTTATTTGAATATATTTTAATGTCATTCATTCCTTTGTTATTTCCTTGTTATTTTCCTTGTTATTTTTAACAGTAAAAATATATCATATTTACTTCAAACATTTGAATGGTGTGAGTTTTGTTTATGCAGCCAATTGATTCACTGTCGTGGTAATTATAATAATAATACTATGAATATAATATTACTTTTCTAGTTTAATTTTACATAAGGTTGTAACACCTTTCCCTCTGGTAATTATTTTACCTAAATATATTTTGTATTCTTAGAGATTTTTTTCTCCTAGAAGCCTATGATTAACTTTTTTTAAACTCATAAAATAAGAAACATAAAATGTGTTGTAACCTGAAAAGAATTGGCTGCCAGCAACAAATAAAGCTGTATTATAAAATTCAGAACAACAACAAGGCAATATTATATTGTTAATTAAACAGTAACACATCAATGAATTCAGACACTGACCGCATCTAGTTTTCCATCAAGCCATGTAGAACTAGTTGGGGACACAAAATAGTTTTCCTCTTGTTCATCTTCATGACTCATCTTTCCCTGCAGGAAAGAATTTTATGACAGTTTATATTCTGTCTCAAAAAACAGAACATCTCTCCAGTAAAACATCTCACCAGGTAGAATACCGTGCGTAAATATTATTTAAACATTAGAAAACACTGTGTTTCTGTACTTCTCCTCGATGAAATGATGAACATCTTGTCAGGGATTGTGTCTGTGGATCCCAGTCAGTCATTTTGGAGAGGACAATGTTCTCTGAGGATACTACTGACTCAAAAGAATCAGCAACTGACTGAGCATACTGGGTAGCTGCATTTGCTTTGCCAGCCCCAGAAAGCCTTAACCTGTTAAACACATTGTAAAAACAAAGATGCTTCAGGTCCAGCTTCAAGGGCAAAGCATAGCATTATTTGTCCATCTGATGTTTTTTGAGAGCTCTGAGCTCACCTGAGCCTGCTGCAGACAAGCGAGCCATCCCTCAGGCCTGTGGTGATAAGGGTCTGACTGTCTGGGGCGAAACAAACAGATCCGACTCCACCCTGCCAACATGAGTGGCACTGCAGCTGCACAAACCTGCCCTGAATTTCAAAAGTACGCAGATTTACATACTCATCAGATATTTGGGCAGTTTCCGAGAAACATGTTTCTCCTAGCCCGGTACTCATAAACATGGATGAACTTGTAGAGGTTGGTTTTAACAAACAATACCATTGTTGAGATCTCACAAATGCGTAGCAGTCCATCTCTGCCAACCACTGCTAGCCAGGTTTGATGTGGGGAGAGCTGTAGAATGGCAGGACTAAGTAAATGACCCCCTGCCTCATTCTCCAGGATCAGGTGAACTGCTTCTTGTGCATTAGAGAGCTTTTCTCCACTCTGTATATCACATGAGAAGTCGTTAGGAGCAGTGCCAAAAACACAAAATAAAACTGTCATCAGACTATGGGTGTTGTCTGTTTTTAGCACCTCAGGGATACTGAAACTTTGCAAGACTTTTCTCTGTTGGCAGTAACCAAATATCTTATTTATGGCCAGGACACAAGAGCAGAGAGTGTGAGGGATCTCATATAGGCAGCTGTGCAGGACATCTTTACATAGACGTCCATAGACATCCACACAACCTGTTGAGTCTGAGAGTGGCACAACATTATGAGAAGGAGAAATGGAATTTTTGAATGTCTAGCATTTATCCTACTATTTTTTTAGAGAAGCTTTCTGCATGCCAGCATTAATTATAGTGTTTTTTTTTTTCCTGATACCTGTAAGCTGTTGCACAAACAACGTTAGTAGCAGAAGCAGATTTCCCTCATTGATTTCTCTCTCTGTCTTGCTGCATAACACCAGAACTTTAACCTGTTTACTTTCCTTGAGGAACTGAGTGGAAAGGCTTACAATGGCACCTGGAGCCTCTGGAAAAAATATAAAAAAGACCTTTTAAAAATCACTTCAAACTTCAGGCAAAAGAAGATCAATATAATACAGTTCAAAAGTTTGGGGTGAGATTTTTAAAACATTTGCCCATCAATTTTTTGATTATTTGATCAAAAATACTGTAAAAACAGTAAAATAGTGAAATATTATTACAATCAAGAAGCTTTTTGATTATTATCAGTGTTGAAAACATTCATGCTTTTCTTGTGGATCCTCTAATACACTGAAAATTCAATAGAACAGCATTTATTTGAAATAGAAATCTTTACTGTTACACTGTAAAAAATAAAAAACACAATTTGTTGAGTCATCTTAAAATAATTTGTTACCCTGCTGCCTTAAAATTTTAAGTTCAGTCAACTAAAATAAGTTTATTCAACTCAAAATGTTAAGTTGTACTAAGTAACAACTTAGATATTTGTGTTTGCTAAACTTAACAGATGGGTAAGTAACCCAGCTGCCTTAAAATTTTAAGTTGATTCAACTCAAATATCTAAGTTGTCACTTAGTATAATTTAACATTTCAAGTTGAATAAACTTTTTTGAATTGACTGAACTTAAAATCTTAAGGCAGCCAGGTTACAAATTATGTTAAGTTGACTCAACAAATAGTTTTTTTTACAGTGTACCTTTGATCAATTTAAAGCATCTTTGTTGAATGAAAGTATACATTCTGACCCCAAATACTGAAAATAGTACTGTATTTTGTACTAAAGATTTACCAATCCATCCAGTAATTTCAAATCCTTTTGATGGCCTTGCGTTCAGCAAAAACATGCGTGAGTCTGATGCTCCTGTTATTAAGAAGTTGCCACCTTGATCAAACCTGTTGAACAAATATAATACACAGTTTTTTCAACGTTCAGTTCATATTGCTCCAGTTCGCAAGAAATATGATATGCAAATAATCATGATGCTGTGAAACTCACACCAAATGGTCTACAGGGACATGGTAGAGATGAACTCTGTGAACTAGTCTGGGCTTTTGTTTTGTGGTCATTTCCACAAATAGGACGTCTCCAGTGGCTGTTCCTACAACAACATACTGTGCTATGGGGCAGCATGCCATACTGGTCACCTGAAATGAAGTCATACCAAATAACACAGATTTATGTACAGCAGACTTAGTTGGGAAAAATAATTACTGTGTGTGTCATACAGAACCTCCAGTTTTAGCACTAACATGTGTTTGCAGAGAGATGGAGCCCATGCAAAATCCATCATCCAGAGCCCACAGCTGTACGTCTCCTGCTTCTCTGACTGACTGCAATAATGAAGATACAAATGCCTTATTATTTTCAATAATATTTCATTTCAGATCTATGCTGCATTTTCGTATTTGTAGTGTAATGCTATACTATTATAATATGTATCAGTATATTTATTGTGATTAAGTAACCAATTGACACTTTGTGTTCTTTTACCAAACAAATGCTTCTGTCAGTGTATAATGGAGCAACAGCCACAAAATCTCCACAGAGTACATCCAGAACTTTAACAACTTTATCATTCAGCAGTGGTTTCAATTTGTAAACACAGCCCTGTGAAGCAAAACCAGAATTATTATTCTCAGCATTGTCTTTATTGTATTGTATTGCATTCTGGCATAAATATTGTTGTTGAGGTTTTATCAAGACATTTTTGATAAAATATTAGTTAAATATTAGATTAATATAATGTATATTATAACAGAACTGTTTTTACATTATCATTATTTTACTACGAATCATAAAAAATACACTAACATCATAAAATACACTAATGTCATAAAATATAAACACTTACTGTATTAGAAACTATCAGCAGTGTCTCACCATCAGGGGAAAAGCATATAGTTGAGGGTGCCTCATCCAAAGCCCAAGTCTGCACTACCTCCATTTTGTTTCCTTTAATTTGTATGTTTCGTAAAATGCCTTCCTGTAATGGGTTTGGAAATGCTCTTGAATCAGGTTGAAATTATGTCTCACTTGAAAAGAAATTAATGTGTCGCTTCAGGGTTCATATTACCTCCTGACTACCAGGGAAAAAAAACTGTGAATTTAATATTTTTTCATGTCATTTGTTTAGAGCATAAGAAAAAGATTTTTTGAAACATTATATTTTATTCATATGTCATTCTGTGTCCTCTGTACAGGACACCAGGACTTTAAAACTTCTGTTTTTAAATGCATAAATAGACTTGAAAAGACATATATATATACAGGGGTTGGACAATGAAACTGAAACACCTGGTTTTAGATCACAATTAGTATGATATTGGGCCTCCTTTTGCAGCCAATACAACATCATTTCATCGTGGGAGTGACAAATACAAGTCCTGCAAAGCAGCCAGAGGGATTTTGAGCCATTTTCCTCTTGCAGAACAGTGGCCAGGTCACTATGTGATGCTGATGTGGGAAAACGTTTCCTGACTCGCTCCTCCAAAACACCCCAAAGTGGCTCAATAATATTCAGATCTGGTGACTATGCAGGCCATGGGAGATGTTCAACTTAATTTTCATGTTCATTAAACCAGTCTGTCACCAGTCTTGCTGTGTGTATTGGTGCATTATTATCCTGATACAGAGCACTACCTTCAAGGTACAATGTTTGAACCATTGGGTGCACATAAGGAAACTTTACACTCTGCTCTAACTGGTGTAATGTACAGTAAGTGAAGATTGGGCACCAGACAGCGCAAATATAGCCATGAGACCTCCAATACTATATTGGCGAGTGTTTCAGTTTCATTGTCCAACCCCTGTATATATACATATATATTTTTTTTTAAAATGAACTCAACTATGCTATGAGAGATGTAAGAGAATGATTTGATATACCATTTTGCTTTATGCAATATGTGTATAAAATGGCCATAAATGTTTTGTTCCCATTATATACAATATATCGATACACTGTATCTAATTTGCATAAAATTCATAAAACAAGAAGTGTAATAATGAGAGTAATAATTGGCAAGATTTTCATAATAATATATAATATTTCATAGGAATATTTATATATAATTTCTTAACCTATTCACTTGTTGTGTCTCTCAAAATGCGTAATAAACTTGCTTTAAGTCCTGGTGTCCTCTACAGCAGACATGTTTGAAATCAATATCCTATTTCACAACAAAGTCACGTTTTGATTTGAAAGCCTATAACATTTTCCAGAGATGTTGATTTATGACAAACAACTGGAAATTTAGTCAGATTTAAATGATCATAACAAAATATTATTTACATTAGAATGTTAAATTTGTTCATTAAATTAATGTCAGCCATATTTAAAGACCAAGGAGAGGTAATGAACTTCCAAACATTTGGTAGCTCTGAAAAGCCCTGAATGTGCTTTTTACACGAATTAAAACTGTGACATGTAAGGTCTCATATAATGTCCTCAACAGAGGACGAAACTCCATTGCTGGTTGTCAGGAGGATATTAGGGTGATGATAAATAAAATTCTTACCATTCCTGCAGCAAATAAGTTACAATCTTGCAGTACCAAGCTCTGGAAACTACCTTCCTGCAGGGATGTTTCACTGTCATCTATGATGCAAAATTACAATACAATACAATTAAAAACTCTTAAGAAGACAAGGAACTAAATTAAGTAGTTAAAAAATGAACACGTGAAATCCTTAAATATTCTGATTTGCCATGTATCAAGTATGAGTTTACCTGTGGGGGTTAACTCAGTGTGAGGTTTATATAAAACAGAGACAAGCAAAGTGTCAGGATTCACACAAAGCAGGAAACCTTCCTTGGAACCAACATAGAGGTCAGACGTTGACCAGCAGATGGCACTTGGACACAATTTTGGTTTTGTTTGTTTCAAAGGCTGTTGGGACAGACACATACTATTATGCTGTGAGTTTGACAAAAATAAAGTGTTACATAAAGCTTTTGATTATGACATTAAATCACAGTCTGTTCTTTTATTTTGATCATAAAAGACTGTTAAAAATCACTTATGCAACACTAAATAAAAACTAGTGCTGGGCAACGATTAATCGTGATGAATCGCATTCAAAATAAAAGTTTTTGTGTATATAATATATGTGTGTGTAGTGTGTGTATTTATTATGTATATATAAATACACACACATGCATGTATATATTTAAGAAAAATATGTTACGTTTATACATTAAATATATTTACATATACGTTATATGAATATAAAATACATTTAAATACATGTAAATATTTTCAAAATATATACTGTATATGTGCCTTTATAAATACATAATAAATATACACAGTACACACACATATTCTATACACACAATAACTTTTATTTCGGATATGATTAATTGTTGCCCAGCACTAATAAAAACTCATCTACAGGGGAACTACTAGTTTATAAGGAAACACTCTACTGAAGATACAACCCATACCACAAAATTGTCAGCTCTGTCTCCACTCAGTCCAGCGACTGCTGAAATGGGCATCTGAGGACCTAAGTGTGTCAGCTTCCCACTGACCATATGAGACAGGTTTGCTTCAAACTCAATAACTGAACCATCACTGGCTGAGAGGTCAACAGCACTGCCAAGAAAACATAAAGAAAGGACAATGGGTAAAATAAACAGTGTCTGTGCATTAATCCCATTGTTGGCATATGAAATCCATGTGCAAATAACAGTGACATCTGCTGGAGAGACACTATACCTAGGCTTCATCAAATGATAGTTGTCACATCTTTCAATATTCCAGATAGTAAGGGACCTCTCATTTACAGCACAAATTTGACACCAGTTCATGGGGTTAAAAACCAATGCTGTGACGTCCTCTCCCAAGAGTGAATGGCTACAAAGTTGAATGCTGCTCTCCCAGTTCCTAAAAAGTGGATATTAAATAACAATATTAAAAAAGGCAAAATATAAATAACTGATGAAAGCAAATGTCAGACTATTGTAAAACATGCATTTTACCATAATGTGATGGTGTGATCAGGCATGGAGGAAGCACAGACTAAATAAGGCCCAGTATCACACAGTGCCAAAGCAGTATAGTCTAGTTTTGTTGTGCCTAAAAACAAAAGAAAAAGCACTACAGTAGACCTTTTATACATTTATAAAAGTTTGTGTGCACCAAAACAATTTGAAAGCAGCTACAATCAGCTCTGGTAGCTTGTTTTTCAGGGAAATTGAAAAAAAATAACTGACCTTTTAGTTCACATATCAGCTCAAGCTCTGGATAGTTGTAGACAAAGATGGAAGGATTGAGTTTGAGGTCAGACAAGGCAAGACACCTGCGATGCCCACTGGCTGTAAAGACCCCGATACCAGAACCAGGACTCTGGAGGGTCTTCCTCATCTTAGTTTCCACATTGAGGAAAACAATGAAATTCCCACAGGTGTAGCATGTTGTTTTCTTGTCGACAAATATAAATGTGCCATTGTTGAATCCCTGTACCCACCTTATAGTAATAAAAATAAAAGAGTATTTTACTATTTACTATTTACATATTACTATTTATTTTGTATGCTCTCATGTTTGCACTGAATACATTATTTGTTCTTCATATTTTGCTTTTATACAGTTTGTGTTTTTTTTATGACGTGTTTTTTCCCCATATTTTATGATTAGTACGTTGAAAATGTATTTTAGTTTACTTTATATGATAAAACCCGCCGTATTTTCAGTGTGCTATATACACGAATGTGTTTTTTGCTCAGTGCTAGGTAACGTTAGCTAGCTATGATACATATGCATAATTTGTTGTCCAGACAGAATAACTTTACAGGCTCCAAATTAATTATCTGTTATGGAAACAATGTTAAAAATTGTCCCAGTTTTCTTGAATAAATGATTCGTAACTCACCGAACTTCCAAGTTTCCCAGCACATCCATTTCGATCCGTCAGCTCAGCGTGCGTCTGTTTCCATAGCAACCCACAGCGCGCGGACTTTTATTTTATTTTATTTTGATTAACTGTATTAATTTAATTTGTTTTAAGACTATGCTACAAATAAGAAAAATAATATAATATTATAAATATATATAATATAATATAATATACAGACAATGTAATATAATATAATAATATAATAAACGTACATAGTATAGCCTTGTAAGAGATTATATATTATATGTAAACTACAATATTTATAATTCTATCTATTAATCAGTCAATCTATCTGTCTATCTATCTATCTATCTATCTATCTATCTGTATCTGTTTTGCCTCAATAAAATCCTAATTTGCTGCTTATTAATAGTAAGGTAGTTGTTAGAATAAAGGATGTAGAATATGGTCATGCAGAATATGTGCATTATAACTAGTTAATAGCAAGAATTGGACCCTATTTTAAAGTGTTACCAGTACTACTACTACTACTACTACTAATAATAATAATAATAATAATACTATTATTATTATTATTATTATTATTATTATTTGGTTAGCTAGGTTGTTTATTTAAATTGTTTAAATTTGTTCAGCAGAACAAAAAAAGGTACTGGTGACTTTTATTTTGAAGGTGTGTTTGAGGCAGATTTTGAAAGGGAAATTAGTATCGGATTCACAAAGCGTTTCAGTGGGAACCTTCAAACCTACTATGTTGGGCACGGCGTCGTGAGTAATAAAGTAATGTCCTGCGAAAGTGAAAGGACAGCATTGTCCATTAACTAAACGAATGCTCGGTAAATGCTTCCTGCGGCTACTACTAGCCCCTCGTTTAACTTGACAGAAGGTCGTTTTGCCACAAGGTTTGCTTGCATTTCAAATAATTAGCTTAGTTAGCCAGCCGCGGGCGTTGGTTAGCTTGAATTTAGTCTTGTGAGTGCTGTGATTGCTTCTGCAATGTCTAGATCACGTGAATGACTGTAACGGCTGTTTTAGCGTAGCGCGTAGCGACATATTACGCTCATTCATATCAGTTTGTGCCTTGTACAGTAGTACGTGCGAGTCAGCACTTCATTTGAGGAAATGGCTAGCCTACATAGCCAGGACAGGGAATGTAGAGGCTGTGTTATAAAAAGCCACTGCGTTCCCTATCTAGACAGCATCTTCTGCGCATTCGAACAAAAAGCTACGCTTGTGCACTTGCTGCCTTTCTAGGCAGCCACATAGCTGTTGAAACAAAGCCAGAATGCAATTCCTGGTCACTGACAGCTTCATGATTAATACTCGTTTCCCTAAAATAGCTTAAGGGGGTCATGCAGCTCTCACTAATGCATGCACGATGTGGCCATAAGAATATATTTGTATTTGTATCTATTTGTATTGTGTATTTGCATTTGGAAACATTACTTCCGTGTGTGGTGGGCTGTGGGTTGGTCTAATGGACTTTGAAAACCTGTTATCTCAGTTTGCTGTGCGGCTCTCCAGGGATTATTTATTTGTGTGTGGGATCAGTTGAGGGAGGTTGTGCAGCACAGACTTGCTTACATGTTTGCAGTCAGGGCTCTTGTTTGTGTTATAAGCTAATCTTTTGTCACCCAAACTGAGTGTTTATTTTAAGGATCAACTCAGCTTTCTCTTTTGCAAACTTGTCTCTCTGCAGGTGAGAGCTGGCTAAATGATAATGGCACATGTTGGGGCAGTAGTCGCAGCAATGGCTGGTGTGATGGCCATTCTGCTTCATTCTTCCATACACAAGATTGAGGAAGGACATTTAGCTGTGTATTACAGGTGAGTGCAAGGAAGTTGCATTTAGAATATGCACAGGTTTTATGCTGCTTGTGTTAATAATTCATAAAATACCTATAAGTTGTAGGTTGGGGGAAAGGTTAGTTAACATTGTGTGTTTGCAGACTTTCTTTAAAGGCATAGTTGACACAAAAAAAGAAAACTGTCGTTTGACTCTTTTTCTTCTGTGGAACACAAAAGAATGTTTTGAGAAAAATATTAATTTTGTGTCCATATTATGGATGTCAGTGGTCACCAAAATTGGTGGTCATCTGATTATCAACATTTTCTAAAATATTTTCCTTTGTGTTCCATAGAAGAATGAGAGTCATACAGGTTTGAATTACATGAGGTTGAGTAAATGATGGCTGGAATTTTCATTTTTGGGTCAGTTATCTTTACGTAAACTACCAGTCAAAAGTTTTTGAACAGTAAGACTTTTTAATGTTTTAAATATGTCTCTTCTGCTCACCAAGCCTGCATTTATTTGAAACGAAGTACAGCAAATTTTGAAATATTTTTACTATTTAAAATAACAGCTTTGTGTTTGAATATATATATTTATATATATTTTCAGTATCATTGCTTAAGTCATCAGCGTCGCATGATCCTTCAGAAATCATTTTAATATGCTGATTTGCTGTTCAAGAAACATTTTTTATTATTATCAATATTTAAAACAGTTGATTACATTTTTTTCAGGATTCTTTGATGAATAGAAAGGTCCAAAGATCAGCATTTATCTGAAATAAAAAGCATTTGTAACATACATTATACCATTAAAAATATTGGAGTCAGTATAATATATATATTTTTTTGGGTGGGGGGATTATAGAAATTAATACTTTTTTTCTAGCAAGGATGCTTTAAATTGATCAAAAGTGATGATAAAGACATTTATAATGTTACAAAAATGTTTAATTTTAGATAAATGCTGTTCTTCTGAACTTTCTATTCATCAAAGAAACCTGAAAAATGTTTTTGAGCAGCAAATCAGCATATTAGAATGATTTCTGAAGGATCATGTGACAGAGAAGACTGGAATAATGATGCTGAAAATTTAGCTTTGATCAGAGAAATAAATTACATTTTAAAATATATTCAAATAGAAAACAGTTATTTTAACTGGTTAAGATATTTCAAAATGTTACTGTTTTTGTTTGGATCGAATTAATGCAGGCTTAGTGAGCAGAAGAAACATCTTTAAAACTTTAAAAACATAAAAAAAACGTTTGACTGGAAGTTTAACTTAGCTTCTTTATAGTAATAGAAGTTGTAATATTATTTGTACAAATAAAATCAATGCCATATTTATCATTCACATTATTAATTTGCTGGTTCATGTTGTTTTTTTTTTCAGAGGAGGAGCTTTGTTGACAACTCCTAATGGCCCGGGTTACCATATAATGCTGCCTTTCATCACTTCATATAGATCAGTGCAGGTACAAATGTGATGCATTTACAGTAGTCCAATTTAAAAAACAAAAAAAACAAAAAACAATTCTTGTTTTATTACAGCTGCACATATTTTATATTATTCATTATGATCTTTTTTATGAGGTTCCTGAATATTTTGCATTTAGCATAAGTTTTTATTACAAAGCTAGACAAAAAAAAAACAAGCTAGAATTTGGTTGAAAATGCCTTTTTTCCATGTTTATAGACAACTCTGCAAACAGATGAAATAAAAAATGTGCCTTGTGGAACCAGGTAATCCTTCATGTTGTTGTTACTCCATCAATTATGTCTTGAAAAACTGCTTAAAATGGATAATTATTGGTCATCATTTAACTGTACTGGTTATCTTCTGGATCTCCTGAATTAAAGTAATCATTTATTTGTCTTCCACAGTGGAGGTGTCATGATCTATTTTGACAGAATTGAAGTGGTCAACATGCTGGTTCCATCAGCAGGTAAGAGTTCACCCAAAAATAAAGGTTCTGTCATCATATACTCACCTTTAATACATTTTCAAACTTGCATGACTGACCTTCTGCAGTGGAAGACAAAATGAGGTTATGCTCTTGTTCTCTTTATTCACAGTGGTGGACATAGTAAAGAACTACACTGCAGATTATGACAAGACGCTAATCTTCAACAAAATTCACCATGAGTTAAACCAGTTCTGCAGTGTGCACACACTACAGGAAGTCTACATAGAATTGTTCGGTAAGTCACTGATATGTCAAACAGTTTATTCAGCCAAGTATACTGTGAACTTTCAATTGTTTATGTGAGAGCTGCAGTTTCTGCTGTGTCATTTGTTTTGTCTTTGGTGCCTTCTCACTGCAAGAACATTTCTCATGGACTTACATTTGTGTCATTTTTGTTTGACAGACATAATTGATGAAAACTTAAAGACTGCACTGCAGAAGGACTTGAATGCTATGGCTCCTGGTCTCACCATTCAGGTATGGTTTGTATCGCTGTGGTTTAGACTCTGTGGTTTCAGTTTTGACTTCAGCAGAATTACACCCTTCCATGTTTTTTCACAGGCTGTGCGAGTCACCAAACCTAAAATCCCTGAGTCAATCAGAAGAAACTATGAGCTAATGTGAGTGATTGTATTATTCTGTACAGTTTGATTGGATGTCATTTAGGGTATTTCCATATCGTGTCCTTTTGATGAATTAAAATGCTATTTTTGTTAAGCCTTTTTAGAAAGAAGTCTTTTGTTCTCACCAAGGCTGCATTTATTAGGTCAAAAATACAGTAGAAACAGAAATATTGTGAAATGACTGTTTTCTATTTTAATATATTTTAAAATGTTATTTATTCCTGTGATGGCAAAGCTGAATTTTTGGCAGCCATTACTCCAGTCTTCAGTGTCACTTGATCTTTCAGAAATCATTCTAATATGCTGATTTGCTGCTCAGTTTCTTATTAGCAATAGTTGTGCAGCTTAATGTTTTTGTAGAAACTGTGATTTTGCTGACAAAAAGAAAGAACTAGCTTTTTTTTAAAAATAACTATTTTTTTGGAACATTACAAATTTTCCTTGGATGTATCTATTTATGGTTTTAATCAAAGTTTCCCTCACTTTCATCATATGCAGGGAAGCAGAAAAGACCAGGCTGCTCATTACTGCTCAGACACAGAAAGTGGTGGAGAAAGAGGCTGAAACTGAGAGAAAGAAGGCCATCATAGGTGAGTCTAAACTTCCAAATATAATGCTGATCATGTATAGAGTCATGGTTCTGTCCTCATTCATCTTATGTGTTGCTCTCATTGCAGAGGCTCAGAAAGTGGCTCAGGTGGCAGAGATTCACTTCCAACAAAAAGTTATGGAGAAGGAAACAGAGAAAAAGATCTCTGAAATTGAAGGTCTGGTTTATCTACTGAGAATTCTCATAGCACGTGTCACGCAGAGTATGTTACTCATCAGACACATTTATTTGATTGTAACAGACGCTGCTTTCCTGGCAAGAGAGAAAGCAAGAGCAGATGCCGAATATTACACTGCTGCGAAATTTGCAGAAGCCAACATGGTAAAAAATACACTTTTTTTTTTTCTTTTTAATTTTCAGATTTTTGTGATGCTTGGTGTCATTTAACCATTTCATTTGAAGAAAATATGAATTATTTACAATAAGGTTCATTAGTTAACATTAGTTAACATGAGCTAAGAATGAACAATACTTCTACAGCATTTATTTATCTTAGTTAATGGTAATTTCAGCATTTACTAAAACAGTATTAAAATCAAAAGTTGTTTGTGTTAACATTAGTTAATGCACTGTGAACTAACATGAACAAACACTAAACAACTGTATTTGTATTAACTAACATTGACAGAGATTAATGAATAGTGCAAAAAAAAGTATTGTTCATTGTTTGTTCATGTTAGTTAATGGTTAATACAATATTAATAAATGACACCTTATTGTAAAGTTTTACCATTATTTGTGTAAGGCTTAGTGTGCTTTGCAAATAAACATACATAAGAATACTTTATTGCCATAATACCTATTTAGAGAAATCTTTGGAAGAGCCAGTTTTTACAGGGATGCACAATATTATCGGACTGATATCAGAATTGGAAGATAATGGCTTTAAATGTAGATATCAGCATCGGTCCGATATGAAAAGTTATGCTGATATGTCTTGCAGATAAGAATAACTCACATGTGCTCAGAGTGTATAAGCGAATAGATCACATCAGCAGTGGGGCTTATTCCTGAAGCAAATTTTGTCTGAATGATGATTAGATTCACTGTTTTGGATGCTGCATTTTATCTGGGAATGCACATAGAGTATGAGGTGTTGTGATAGAGTAAACAGTAATAGCAAGTGCAGTGGCAGCCTCCCCCCAGGTCCCTAATGGCCGTTTGATAAGGAGTTTTAATTCCATAGGGAATGGCCTACTTTTAAAAAAAATGTAAGTAAAATACACAAATAACATTTAGACTGTGTTTCTGATTAGATAAAGCAGTAATTGATGTCATAAAATCATAAGTATGTTTTGAAGTAAAGGTTAGAAGCTATAGCTTACATGAATTAAAAAATCACAAACATGACACTTGTAAATTAAATAATTTTATATACTGATTTATTCATTAATGTGTAATGCTATATATTTTTTAAACAAATTATGTGCTCTAAAACATTTTCAGAATTTTTACAACTCCTTTGCTTTAGACCATCTACAAATGTTAAATCTTAAAATAAAATGTTAAGATTACCACATTGCATTTTATTGAGAGAAACAAAAAGTAGCAATTGAGATACAACACAGATGTCACGGTTCGGTACGTACCTCGGTTCAAGGGTCACGTTTGATACGATTTCAGTACAACAGGAAAAAAATAAACCTACCGTGCTAGGTTTTTTCATTTATTTTAAACAGACAGTAGTACAAATGTAAAGATTTTCCACCTACAAAATAATACTAAAAAATACTTAATATTATATCAAATTATAATGTCATATATAGGCTTTCAAATCTGCAGTACATATATACATATAAGGAATAAATACTTGAAATATATTTAATTTAGTTAACTGATAGACAAGGAGGAAAAAAAAATTGTGCGACACGTAATGTAGCCTATATTTGCTGAGGTTCAGTTCAGTTTTGTGACAGAAAGGAAACTCAAATGGCAAAAAGCGACATTCTGTTTGTTTTTTGTTTAAGTTGATTTTGCTGGTATGAGGAAAAGTTGAAGTAATCGCGCCGGTGCACACAAACACAAAACATATCAGTTCCAGGCCATTGCTAACTTGACAGCACAGTTGGTACTTTATCAAAATAAAAGACAGTGAACCATTCATCAGTGCGCCCGCATCACTGTGTCACCATTAGAACATGACTGCAGTACAAAGTCTATAATTTACATAATAAATGACAGTTTAGCATTTGAATGTGTTGCAAATATGGAAATATTATTGAATATTTGGATTTGCAGCTCCTGGCCATTTGGGTTAAGGCTTGAAGGAATACAGCTCTAGCTACTGGGCATGCACACATCAATCTAACTTTATTTTTGTCACACTGGACAACAGTTAAACTCTTTTTGTATTATAGTAAGGGCTAAGTTTAGGGTTGGGGTAAAAAAAATAATCTAATAGGTAGAACAATTAATTTAATTGCTAGTTTCCGGTCGGAGCTGTATACCTTCTAGCCACAACCTGGCATTCGCTGTTCTGGCTGCCAGCGGTTATCAGAGTTGCATTGCTGCGGGCGCCCCCTTCTGGATTAAGGGGGGAAATGCCTGTATTCGTTGTAAGGCCTCATGGACCGAACTGGGATGCCCGTACCGAGACAGTTCGGTATAGTTTATTTATAGTTATTTTCAAAGCTTCAGTGTACTGCCAATATAAAATAACTTCATTATTGTTCATTTAATTTTAACAAATAAGTTCTTGTTAAAAAATTAACCAAAATTAAAAATAATTTGCTTATAATTTGCGCACAGGAGAGACTTGGTGTTGTTTCTAAACAAAAGGAAATATATCTGTATCCACAACGGCTACTGGCCAAAATGAGTTGGAAAAATATCGGATATCTGCAAAAATCCAGTATCGTGGATCCCCAAGTTATTTGGTGCATTTACAAAATGTTAAACCTACAGGTTTAAAGGAATAGTTCACCCACAAATAAAAATTTGCTGAAAAATTACTCAAAATGTATCTTAAAAATTACTCACCCTCAGGCCATCCAATGGTTATTACAGGATTTTTTTTTTTTGGAGAATTTTAGCATTACACTTGATCAGCAATGGATCTTCTGCAGTAAATGGGTGCCGCCAGTTGATAAACAGTCCAAACAGATGATAAAAAACATCACAGTAATCCACAAGTAATTCACACGACTCTAGTCCATCAACTAACGTTTTGTAAACTGAAAAATGTGTTCATAATAAACTAATTCATCATTAAGACATTAACTTCAAACTATTGCTTTGGCTAAAATAATGATAAATTCCTCCGAATGTGTTTCAATGAAAAACAAACAAACTCATCTACATCTTGGATGGCCTGATGGTAATTTTTAAGCTATTTTTTTTTATTTTTGGGTGAACTATTCCTAAATCACAGACTGGTTTAATACTAATATCGAATCTGTTAATCAAATTGCCGAGAAAAAAAGTACATTTTTGTGTGAAATATTTTCACACTTTTTATCTTACCCAAAGCTCAAATATCTTTTAATCTCAGCTATATTAAGAAAGCGCCTGTAGGAGGCTGTAGCTGTTGTCATAGTGGTGCTAGTGTCCACTCTGAACACTTGGAGGCACATTCACACATTTCTTCAGCAGAGCTGATTCCACACAGGATGTGCTCATGTCATTTATCACACCACTGTCTCCCTCCTCCACAGCTGAAGCTGACACCAGAGTATCTGGAACTAATGAAATATCAGGCCATAGCCGCGAACAGCAAGATCTACTTTGGTCAAGACATCCCAAACATGTTTGTGGACAACAGTGCCTCCCGTTCGACCGCAGGCCAGGGTGCAGGAGACTCAGCGGAGCAGCTGGAGGCCTTGAGTATGAAAGAGAGTCTTAAGAAAGCGTCCAAGCCCAAAGCCACAGAAGGCCACTGAGGGGCCTGAGAGCTGTCCACCCCCCTCTTCCCCTGCTGTTTTTTCTCTCTCTCTCTCTCTCATTCTCTCTTTGTGGGGCATGGGTGCTTGTGAGGCATGCTGACATGGATACTTTTCCCTCTTCTTCTGCAGTGGGGTTGGGTGCTTGGCCATCTCTGCTGTGAGTCAGTCAGCTGAGACGACTGACACACAGAGCCTGTGGTTTCAGCAATCACTTGTGGACTAAAAAGAAACGTTCAAGAACTGTGCTACTAAATTTTGCCAGGTCAAATTGGTGCGCTCCAAATCACATCAGCATGCTTTTTTCCCCTTTTTTTCTCTCAAGTTTTGCTTCTCTTTTACAAATTCATGTTAATTATTTGTTAGATGCAGATGCATCTATGTGAATTATGTGAACATTTCAAGGTTTACCTATATGTGTTGTCTTTAACATAACTGGAATTATAAGGCATCACACTAACTGAGATCAAAGGCAATGGCCTATGCAGCTACAATCTGATAAAACTCATTTTGTAGCCAAAATGTCATCTACTTTTCCTTCATATGTTGTTGAAGGGATACTTCACCCTAAAATATAAATTCTGTCCTATTTATTCACCCTCATGTCATTCCAAAGCTGTATGGCTATCTTTCTTCTGTGGAATATTAAAAAAAAAAAAAAAAAGATATTTCTATGATACGTCTGTTTTTTATTTGTTTTTTTTTCTTTTGTCCATACAATAAGTCAATGGGATCCAATGTTATACCTCACTTGGACCCCATATATGGACAAACAAAATATCTTTTGTGTTCTACCAAAGAAAGAAAGAAAGAAAGTCATGCAGGTTTGCAACGACATGAGGGCGAGTAACAGATGACAGAAGTTTCATTTTTAGGTAAACCATCTATGTAGAAAGGTTTTCATTTTCATCATCAATAACTTCATTATCACTAAAATCTTAATTTAGACCAGCTGCAGAGATCTGTGGCTTTTACATGTGTATGAATCAGTTTGTTTTAAAATCATCCCGGGTTGTTTCTCGTTGGTCTTTATGATTGAGAATTTTTCTACGACATTGACACCTGAATACTTTGGTGTTAATTTAATTTCAAGTAATAGTGGGTTCGGTATAGTGTTGTGTAGTGTGTTAGTTTGTTGGTGCCCTGTGCGCTGTTTTTGAGTTGTTGGTTCTTAGAAGGTGTCACAATGAACATGGGTATGTGGCTTTCATAAAGTTTCATAAGACGTTAAAGTTTGGATCCGGGGCTCCAGCCTTTGAAAAGCAATGAGATGGACAGCTGTTGGATTCTATATAATTGATTCTGTTCCTTTATGATTGAAAATGCCTTTACCACTTTAGTTAAGCTTGCTTGTTTTGCCATTACTGGAAGGAGTTTATTTTAAAGGGAATTCAGTTACAATAAGGGCTGCTGTATTATTAGGCACTATTGTTCTTTTTTTTTTTTTTTTTTTTTTTTTAGCATTGATGGGTAAATGCATTAATGATCAAACAACATTTTATTGCATGCTGGGAGCCAGATGATGTTTTCCTGAAGCCTCAAAAACTTCACCACTAGAGGGAGCTGGTGATCTTTAAGAATCAAAAGACTGGGCAACAAATACCTACGTGACTCCTAAGTTGCTTTCATATGCCAGTAATAACAATCCATTAAATCAAACCATCCAAACAAGGCTTTGAATAGTGTCTACTAGTACTATCTCTCAGGAAAAGAGACCTGCTTGTTAACTTGAATGACTTTTTTTTCGTACCTTACATTAAACATAAAATGTAAGGTCAGATGTAAGGTCATGTTGTCTGTGTAAATCTGTCACACAGCACATAGTTTTACATCGTCTACATACTTTTACACTAGAGACAAGCATTCATTTATTATAGTTAGTCTCAATGTTCCTACTGCAACCAGTGGCTTCTCCCATAAAATTGACATTTATTGTTTTCCTTTAGGGTGTAAGTTTTATTGTCTCGAAAGCTTTGAAGCAATTCTCAAAGATTTTTCTGTTCATATGATCCCTGTGATTCTTATGGCTGATTAAATGAGAGAGGACAGAACTTGACTGCCCTGGAATAAACCCACTCTGTGAATGTCACTTTTTTATGTCAGCATAATTTAAACTCCTAATTTTAAAACATTTATATGCAAAATTTATAAAATTTTGACAATGTTTAATTCTGTGAAATAAAACCTATTTTGATACCATGAAGATGACTGTTTTCTTGGTGTTGCGGTTGTGCGATCATACCGTTCCTGTCTTGCACATCAAGGAAGTGTACATCATGTCCTATTAAAGAAGTTTCACAAAGATTAGTGTCATAGATTGCGTTATGACTCAAGTCTGTTTAATGTTTAATGAGTTGGATATTTCCCAGAAATAAGGAGCTTGATCTTACGTATGTAAAAATCTTTTTAACTAACTTTTTAAAATCTAAAAGATAAGTGCATTCAAAGCTGGCCACCATGAAGGTATTCTGAGTGGCTGATAGGGTATTCAAGGTGCCTCTCTATAAACCCAGTTCAGACTAAACGATTTTTTTTGGTCGGTTACGACAGTGACTTTGTCAGATGCGATTTTGACTACTAAAATCTTGCTGTGTCTTGAAAAAGAAACACGTTTCTGACCATTTATCGCTTGCCGTCTACGTGCATGCTGTCATCGGTAACTTACAGCGGGACTAGGCAGAAGGTGCTATGAACGTAAACAATGACTATTAAAATACAATGGCTAGCAAACGGCGTGTTTTGCTCGTGTCTTGTCGTCAGAAAAGCCCCCAAAAGGAAGAAAACCTTACAGTAGACACAAATCTGGATTGCATGAAGAGGACAGTATGGACTGTTAAAGAGACCTGAGGTAAAATAGTGTTTATTTAACCTTTTTTCACCGTCGCGGTAGTCCCTCGAGGAAACGTCAAATGTAGGAGTATTATTGCCATAGCTCCACGAACATTTACGCCATTGTAAAATTCCATCTAGCAGGACCGATATCATTTGTCTCTCTTTCGTTTCGGCTTGTTTGAAAGCATCCACCTTATTTTTCCGTTAGGTGCGGCCATTTGTAAATTTTACGGGTCTGGCTTCCGGTCTGATCCGTGTATTTTTAGCTGTTCAAAACTGCCCGTTTTGCTGCTTGATATTGCAAATTGGTGTGTCTTACATAAACAATGTCACTGAACTGAATAAAACTTGCATATTTTGCTGAGTATTGCTGCTGAAAATGGTCAATTGTTGTCCTGTTTTGGGCTGTACTGATCGGTCGGACTGGGAAAAACATTTGAAGTTCTATAGCCAAATATGCTATAAAAAAAGGCCAAAAGTTATAACAAATCAAGAAGAAGAGTGCATAAAACTGTCTCAGGAACAAACGGCGTTTGTGGTTGGCCAAACTGAACCAGGATTTTCAGGGCAAATATCTTAACAAGATTCATATTTGTTCTTATCATTGATACTGCTCGTACATATCTTTACCACCTATTAACTTTAGTTTGTTAATATATTGCGCCCCTTTCCTGCTTACTAAGTCCTTCTCTATATGAGTTAGCAGCTTCCACACATTTTTTCAGTGGTTTAGACAAAATAAACTAGCAGAACACTGTATAAAGTAGTACATTAACTGTACAATCCATGCTGTTGTTTACATCCGAGTATTGCCAATTGCCAATATGGCTGTAAATTTGGGTAACTGACCAAATTGTGACGTTAGTGCAAACCCGCTATAGCGGCTAATGAACCGGAAGTCTCGCTCATAGGCTTACTTCCACGTTGAAGAATAAGGTGAATATAAAGGTGCTTCTGTGCTCCTATTGGCCAGTGTCACAGATGTGACGGAACTCGTCATGGACGACGGATGAAAAATTAAACATGGTGACGCTGGTTGTTGTGCAATGACACACTACACAAGATGAAACAAATGAATCTTGCATCCTGATGGCCATTGTCATTTACGAATCCCCACGACACCCTATTGTCAAGCAGATTGTGCAAAAAATGTGCAAAAAAATATTCAGATTTTCAGATGTTACTTTGCTTCTGAAATTTATGTTTATGGGATTTTCACCTGTTTTTAAAGCAGAAGGATAGATGATTACATGCAAAAGTTTAATATAAGATTTGATATTTAGAGTTAGGAGTGTGTTCAAATCCCTAGCCTGAATGACAGGGAAAAAGGTCCATACTGACATTAGAAACAAGAGCAATATTTGCCTTTGTCTTCAATCTTACAACAACTTTGAATGTTTTTCTGACTTTATTTGGGAATAATCTGATAACCGTACAGTTATTCTCCAAAAATAACTCAACCACTTGATGAACAATACCAGCAGGCAGTTATGACCCACATATTCATGTTTGCTTTGCAAACAAACTCAGAGTGTCTTAGTCAGTGGTATTTGTCCAAGTCCAGGAGATGTCAAAAACTCTCATCTCCAAGTAACGAATAAGTCTGCTTCAACTATTTGATGCAGGACTCAGACTTACTAAGGATGCATGAGTGGAAGAAGGACAAAGGAAGGAAATAGTCACTCCAGGAAGTGGGCAAAAAGGTCTATGTCTCCAGCTGACCTTAAAGAGAGAACAGAAGCTTGAACTCCCCCAGGACCTCCTGAGTAAATAACCATTTAGATCTGGTCACCAGACTGAGTCAATCCCCAGACACAGAGTACATTTCCTGTTCCTGATGGTGAATTTAGCATTAAGACTTATAGATTGGATAAAAAGGAATGTTGTTCCTTCAATTACAGTGTCTACTTTAGAAAATCAGTATATTTAAGATTAAAATGTGCTTGTGGGTCCAGGATGTACCACATATTTCCTTCCTCTACTGCTCATCAGTGATTAATAGGAAGTAGCTCCACCAAAAAAAGGTTGGAGGTGAAGAGAGCAGTAATATTGTTGATTGTGGTTTTGTCAGGCCGACATTATTGCAGATTCCATTAAGTCTTATTTATCATTGTTTACTCATGAAATGTTTTTTTTTATTAACTAAACAGAGCTGACTCTGAAGTCTTTTTAAACAAAGTTCACTAGAGAGCACGATTTTAACAACTCCCAAATGACTTATACAGGATACATCACTGACACAGTCTTACTCAGCACAGGGACGCTGGCCAACTTTTCTTTCCGTAGTTCACTGAAATGGAATGAAAATAAGCCACATGTGCACTGTTTGATGAAATATCCACTAAATCCTTTTATTTATTTGTTCTAGAAAAACTAGGCCATCATCCTAGCAGGACACGTGCTAACAGAACTTGTTTTTTTCTGTTTTTGTAGAGCTGATGGCAAATGTGTGACCTGCCCATAGCCATTACAGGAAGGGCAGTGCCCAGGTTTTGTAGTTGTTTGGAAGGGCTCTGGCACAAGAGACAGCCATGTTCCCATGACAACCATGATGAAATTTATGAATTACTAGCAGCAGCCTGAACAATTGTGTTCTGTGTTCAGTCTGGCTCATCGCCCTGCTCTCTACCCTGCAGCGTCGCGCTGCCGGAATTTACCAGGGAGTCATGGGGCAGCTTCTGTAAGGACATGATAGATGAGAAGTCTGGCTTCTCTCAACCAGCTCTGATTAGCACAATAATGCAGGCCAGTCTAAGGGGATTTCTACATGCCCAAATCTGATTTTGTGACACATAACATGACTATGCGGTTTTAACAGAATAGATAGCAAACTGTCGATAGATAGCAAGTGAACTGAAATAATATTTGCTGGTCACGAAACTTTGTTTTGCATTATACTGTATCCAGTGGTGAGTGGTGGTGTTCTAAAATGAGGAGGCAAAATTAAAAAAAAAAAATAATAATAATAATTTTTATTTTTATTTTTTACATGAACAATGTAATCAATATGATATTTATCAAAGCCATGTATGAATCTCATCAAGCTGTTTTTAAGCATTTTACATTTATTTAAAAAAAAAAACTCAAGGAAGTAATAATTTAATCAATATATTTTATTTGTATGTTTGAATTTATGTTTAGGTATTCTTTTTAATAGTTAACTTTTAGCTTTTTTTCCGGATCATCAGTCATCAAAGCTCGGTAAATATTGGTCACAGGCAGAGATTTCACCAAGTTGATTACTCACTAAAAGCTCCCACAGATCATGTTTTCATGCCATTTTAAGTCTTATTTTAATGTAGAAAAGTGGTTATATCTGAGTTGTTAATTTACTTTTTAAATTCTTCACATTAACGCCATTATCAGTTTATTCAGACTGATTCACGGACGTGCACAAACACAAGAGGCGGTATTTATCGCATGGACCAATCATAGTCGAACATAACCAGTCATATCCAATCATATCGTGACTTTCGGGGTCTGTTAAAACTCAATAGGCTCAGGGGAGACAAGAGACAGTGTTGCGAAGTCCGTGATTTTTTCCGCGGAATTGGGCTACTTTAACACTATTGGCGCGGGTTGTTTTTCATGGGTGTTTTTCGCGGGTTTAAGCGACCCCAATAGCATGATATTTATCCCCTGGAATGTGGATTTTACCAGGAGAACCCCACCAAACAAGGTGCATTTTACCTCGCAGAATTAAATTTTTTAATGGGGACCCCCCTCGAAATGTGATTGGGTTAATTTTGAGTAGCAATTGGACGGATTTTGTTGTGAAACATGGCAACCCTCAGAGACGCGTACTCCCATTGTAACATTACCTGCTGGTGTCGTTGTTGGACAATGTTTCTTTAGACAACTTAGTGTATATATAGTTATATTTTGTAATATTGGCATTGTTTTATTCTTGCATTACGATATCCAATATTTTGAGAATACACTGCCTCCCTTGCCTCCTCAAAGGAGATGCCATACAGACACACACACACACAGTACCATTCAAAGGATTGGAGTCTGTGTATTTAAATAAACAAATACTTTTATTTAGCAAGGATGCATTAAATTTATACATTTATAATGTAATATTATAATAGATATAAGATATTTATATCATATATATATATATATGTTGTTCTTTTCAACTTTCTATTAATCAAAGAATCTTAAAATAAATAAATAAAAGATTTCCTCAAAAATGTTAAGCGGCACAGATGTTTCTAACATTGATAGTAATATGAATATGAAAAATGTTTCTTTAGCAAACCAGCATATTAGAATGACTGAATTATTTATTAAAACACAAACCTCAGCAAAATCAATTGTTTGGCTAAAAGCATGAGAAAAGCATTACAAGCACATCGCAGTTTTGATATTAAAAAAGTTATTCTGAAGTGATTCTGATAATATAGCTAACAGAATGATTTCTGAAGGATCACATGCACACTGCAGACTGGAATAATGACTGCTGAAAATTCAGCTTTGCCATTTCTTGTCAAAGTCATAGTCTGACATTTTTACCTTTATCTGGCATTCGGTGAGTGGTGGATGTGTGTGGTTCTCTCATCTTGCCAAGGGAAGGAACAGTTATCTTACTGCTTGCACAACCCCATTTACTCATACTGACTCAGTGCAGGTCTGTTTTTAAGTGGGAGATTTGAAAGCAATGCTTTGAGGTTTGTTTTACCTCTAGGTGTGTCACAGGGTTAACATCTCTGCCTGATAACACGTGTCTGAAATCTGAGTTTATCGCTCAGTCGAAGAATGTTCCCATGCTTGTCATCAGTTTCTTCCTGGACTAGTTCATTTCAACACCGGCACAATGTTAAAGGGTTTAAAGCTTAATGAAACTTAAATTAGGCCATCTTCAATCCTGCAACTGTCATGTCTAGAACAGTAATCAGTAAAGTATTTGCCTTTATTCTATCAGCCAGGATGCATCTCATTAAAACTAATAGATATTCACTGATGGATCATGTCTCTGATGACAGCAGACAGCTTATTTAAAGATTACACAGGCGAAAAGTTCAACAGAGAACAGAGATTGTGTTATGTGAACATCTGCAGTTACATACAGCAAGGATGCAAAGAAAACATCCATGCAAATCAATCCCAAAATACATTGATGGATCTCTTTCTCATCCTTAGTGTGCTTATGAAAAAAGAAGTGACTGCATGGTGGAAAACACAATAAACATGCCAATTACCTGGTATAAAAAGAGGTTTTTATTTACAGAATGTTTTCTTAAATATTTTTCAGTCAGTTTGATTACCATGTGGTTTTCATTGCATTACAAACTCCTCCCTCATTAATCTTCCAAGAGTCATTTAAACAACATAAAAGAAAGAAAAGCTTCAGACAGTCATGTCTTGGTCTGAACAGAAACAGATGCACTGGGATAGTAATCAAGGCTATCCCATACATCTGAACTCTGTCAAACAAATATTTTTTTTTTTCTTCACTGGAACTGTACCATCACATTTTTATGAATTTACTACGCAGTGTCACGCCTTGAGTTTTGTTTGTTTTTACTGTGTGCAAAACAAAACACAACACTATTGTCATGACATTTTACACTTCTTTACTTGACCTGATGATCTCAACCTTCCAAATGTTGATAAATTGCCATAATGAACACTTAGGTTGAATGTCTCTGCAGCGCAAACCCAAACAGCACAGCGGTGAAGACTTTCAGTTTGAGGTTTACAGGCCTACTATTATCCACTGCTTTTAAAGGAATATTCCTGGGTTCAGTACAAGTTAAGCTGAATCAACAGCATTTGTAGCATAATTTTGATTACCACAAAAAATATATTTTTTTATTCTTTTCTCATTTCCTTTCAAAACAAGATCTAGGCTACAGTGAGGCACTTACAATCAATGTTCGGGTAATGCATTACATGTAACGTAAGTTATGTAATCAGATTACTTTTTTTTTCAAGTAACTAGTAAAGTAATCCATTACTTTTAATTTACAGGAAAATATCAGAGCTAGCTTTTGGCATAAGTAACACTAGTTTTTGTTTTCCCATTTATTAACTGACATCTCTCCTGCCCCCATGTTGAGAGAAATCGAGAGTAAGTGCCGAGGTGTTGCATGCGCTGTGTAAACATGATGCTTACTGTAGTTCTAGACTAAATGTGAACATTCATTTACTCATCTCATTTGCACAAAAACAGATTCAGTATTCCTTAAAATGAATAACAGTGAAATGCAAACTTAGAATATGATGCAAACCTGCAATAATTAAATGTTAACAGAAATATCCTTTATGTATTTAATCCAATATTATTATGCAATATCTTTGCTCCTGACCTTTGATAATCCAATTCGACCATACCAATAAGCAAAAATGACTTTACACAAACATAACATGTGTGTTTCTTTTTTATTATTGCTGAAAAGTACTGAGTACTATTCTTAATGCAATCCACAAGTGTAGCAAAACTAAAATGTTTGTTTGATCTGCACACTCTACTGTACAGATGTGAAGTTACATTTCCTCCACCAGACGAGACACATTGTAAATTATTTGAACTTTGTGTAAGTGCGTCATAAATAGAACGAGGGATCAGTTTACTGTCAGGGATTTTGTATTTTGTCTTTTGTATTGTCTATAGAGTGTTTTCACGATGCGTCATCAGTTGGCCATATTGGCGACACTAAATGTAAACAATGCCACTGAACCGAACTGGAACTCGCAAAGTTAGCTTATTATTATTGCTGCTGAAAATGCTCAATCATTGTCATGTTTTGTGCTGTACTAATCGGTCAGACCTGGAAAAACATTTGGAGTACTATAGACTGCCAAAAGTTATAACAAATCAAGGAGAAGAGTGCAAAAAACAGTGTCTGAGGAACAAAATGCGTTTGTGGTTGGCCAGACTGAACCAGAATTTCCAGGGCAAACATTGGAGTTTGTTCTTATCATTTCTGGTCAGGTACACTGTAAAAAATAAAAAACACAATTTGTTGAGTCAACTTAAAATAATTTGTTACCCTGCTGCCTTAAAAATGAAGTTCAGTCAACTCAAATAAGTTTAGTCAACTTAAAATTTTAAATTGTACTAAGTAAAAACTTAACAGATGGATAAGTAACTTAAACTTAACAGATGGATAAGTAACCCAGCTGCCTTAAATTTTGAATCAACTCAAATATCTAAGTTGTCACTTAGTATAATTTAACATTTCAAGTTGAATAAACTTTTTCTGAGTTGACTGAACCTAAAAATTTAAGGCAGCCAGGTAACAAATTATTCTAAGTTGACTCAACAAATTGTTTTTTACAGTGTAGGTGAATTATTAGGCTAATATCTTAATAAATCCTGCTCGTAAGTATCTTTACCACCTTTTAATTTTAGTTTGTCAAAATATTGCGCCCTTTCCTGCTTACTAAGTCCTTCTCTATATGATTTAGCAGCTTTCACACGTTTTTTCCGTGGTTTAGACAGCATAAATTAGCAGAACAACTTATTCAGCAGTACATTAACTGTGCAGTCAATGCTGTTGTTTACACCCGAGTATCTCCAATATGGCCGGACATCCGGGTAACTGACTAAACCGTGACGTAAGTGCAAACCCTCTATTGTATTGTCTCGCCATGCAGTGCCGTGCCACTCCCGTCCAGTACAGGCATGGTTTGAGGCTTAATTATTTCACTTTGGGTGCGAAAGGGCTTTTACGTTTGCCAAAAATAACTTTTTTGTATTAAAAACAAACCAGCAAGCCACCCCAGACTTAAAAAGTAACCCAAAAGTCCCATAATGCATTACTTTCCATAAAAAGTAACTATAGTAGTTAGTTACTTTTTTAGGGAGTAACGCAGTATTGTAATGCATTACTCTTAAAAGTAACTTTTCCCAACACTGCTTAAAATGTAAGTGAATGGGGGCAATCTGTTATAATACATTACAATGCTCACTGTTTCAATAGTATGGATATATAACATCAAACAAAATGCATATTAACATGATTTTAGTGCTATAAAATTGCTTACCTACCAAAGTCATATCCAGGTTTACACCTTTTTTTGCCGTGACAACAAAGTAGTATAAACCCTGAAATCTTGCAAAAACGCTGATTTAAACAACCTTGGATCTCAAATAATATTTGAGTTTGCAGAGAATTAATGTTCTTTCATTAAAATGACCCTAATAAAGCAGTAAAGGAGTAAATGCTTTCATTTAAAGACATTTGAACAATCCTGGAAAACCCCCCTGAAGAAGAGCATCTGGATTACTTTAGTTTACTTTTTCTCTATTGGATCGGACTCTTTAATACTCTGTCCTTCTGCAGATGGTCTTAAAAATGAGACATTGCTGTAGACCAGAGGGAGTACAACACTCATTCTCTCTTTATGAGAACAACTCCCGTTCCAGACGTTCTCACAGTGTGCCTTATATATCGTCTGCATGCTGAGGGGCTCAGGCATGCTTTTGACTGTAATTCAGTGTGACTCACAGAGCTTTAATGCTGTTTTACCACCCAAAGATCCAACCCCCAAAGTTCTGCCGGTCTCTTTCCGAGAGCTCAGCTTGAGTCACCAGGGAGCTCTGAGAACTTTATGGACACGTGGAGTACTCAAGAGTATCAGCTTCTTATATATATTTCCCATATGAAACACATCTCTTTCAGGATATGTATTCAGTCAATTATAAGAAATCATTCGTAATTCATAATAATCTCTTACATATAGACAGAGAATGCTTTTTTCCGTTCTCAACTTTGCTTAAGAACTGTTTACATTTGGTCTGAGGTTTCCACATTGGGTTGATGTTAGCATAAACACGTGCCTCATAAGAGAGACACAACGTGATTGCAAATACAGTTCCAAAAATGCTTTGTGAACTCCTCTAGCCAAAAGAGCAGAGAGAGGATGAGCAGCTGCAGCCATGCTGGAGCCAAATCTGCATTGTTGAAGGAAAACCCAAAATTACAGGTCTCCCTTTTGATGACTTTTTGATAAAGAAAAGCTTGTGGTGAAAACAGGGAGCTGTTTATGGCCCCCCAGGGACATATAGAGAATGTGAAGTGTTAGTACCCTTGCACACATTGGGTAAGCACATGGGGGGAATGGAGTCTAACACTGGTTCCACTGGCATGGGCAACTGTGGTGTGCTGACAAGCCTTCTTCAGTGGACTTTTCTCTGTTTTTGAGCATCTTTTGGAGCTTTTATCATTGGATGAGAAATAATGAACAAAATCAATTGTCTCTAAAAACATATATTGTGTCAAGAACACAATCTGTCGTGCACTGTTAATATTATTTAAAACAGGCTGGCGTCAGTGTTTTCCTGTATGTGCCAAATGAGGATAGGATATATATTTATTCTTAAAAAAGGAGAAGTGAAACTTAAAAAGTTTACTTCCTGTTACTGTCTGCATAAGATATTTTAGCATTTATGCAAAAAGCATGTACAAAAGCAATAACTTTTGTCATAAACGAATATTGGCCAAAGAGGTAGTTTCCATGCTGATCTCAGAATAAAATCCATTTTAATGCAAACTGTTTACTTTCAGTCTAACATCAACCCCAAACATGGCAGACCACAGTACTGGTCTTATTACATGACACATAATAATGAAGTCAGCTGACTTATGAACAGTATAGATTGCGCAGCAAAATTTCAAAATATAATGAAGCCAAAATTAGAAAATAATTGTTTTTTTTTTTTTGTTTGTTTAAAGGAATCTGCTGTAAACTCTAGACAATAAAGTTCTTAAATCACAAAACTGTAACATTCTTTGAGAAATGAAAACACTATCACAGTAATTGCAGTTACTGTTAAGAATAAACTAAATCATTCACAGAATTGCTGAAATGTGCCCAGGAATAAAGACTTTACTGCCAAAGTTTGGTGGGCTCCAGTGTAAGGCATAAACTGCTGTAGATGCTCTCAGCTGATACAATATGCTAGCTATTGTGCCATCAATCACAAGTCAGAAAACAGGTGAGGAAAATGAGATGATTTCATATGGACAACAGACCAGCTCTCGGTAACAGTTTATTAACAATTTCATTCCTGAAATAAACGGTGGCTCTTTATATTTTCATAATGACATTATGAGTTGCGTGCCTTATATTGCTGTAAGTGCTTTGTCAAGTCCTCGATGCGAAGATCCTTAAGATGCACGAGATGCTCCAAACGGTCTACCTTAATCTGTAAAATCTAGACCAAAATAAAACATTTACTGTATGTGATATTCAACAGCGGTTGTAGATTTATAATACCTCCAAACCAAAGGCTTTACAGCGGCACAACAGAACAAACGGAAGTTCACTTTCACAATCATTCTGTAGCAATGTCATTTCCTTCCATAGATGCTCTGATGACTATTTGATGCAGAAGTTGATATCATTTCCATAAAATAGACCAGTTACTGAATATCTTTTTCTTTCAACTGAAATGCACAGCTGGAATAATGAATCTTCAAGCATTTAGATGCAATCTTAAAATTGATGCAACCTTAAAATTGTCTTATTAACTGTCGAGTGACAAATATCACAGCTGCTGAACTGCTGAACAGTGACTCATTTAACAACCTTGCAATTTTTTACCACATTCACAACAGTGACAGGAAACATGTCAGAAAACATGTGACTTCCAGCCTTTAACACTTGCCAGGAGAACGGCCAGGAAGGACAAATTTCCTTTTGCGACATAAGCATCTCTCACCAGCTGGCACTGTTATGCTAAAGGGGCAGAAACTTGTCATAGATTTGGGGATTTGCAAGTCATAAGATTTAAAAATTTGAAAAGATCTCATGTCAGCACTGATAGCCTTGTGGGCAGCGCGCCAACATATAGCACTGTTGCGCTTCGGCCATCCTGAGTTCAAGTCCTGGCTTGTGGATCTTTCCATACACCTTCACTTCCTGTCAACCTACTGTCCTATCATAATAAGGGCAAAAAATGCCAAAAAAAAAAAAATATCTTGATGCAAGAAGTAAAGATTTAAAATGAATTTATACTTCAGCATATTAAAGTTGCATGAAACAGAAGTATCGACAAATCTTTTCTTCCATATTTTGATGTACATCTGAGTATAACAAATTATAATGTTAAAAATGTAGGATGCAGACTTGATTCTATTCAACAGCTGTTGATGTAGATGAAAACAAGCTTTCAGGGGATTTAAAGGGTTAGTTTACAAAAATGAAAATTACCCCATGATTTACTTACCCTCATGACGTTTCTAGGTGTATATGTCTTTATTCTTTCAGATGAATCCAATCAGAGTTATATTAAAAATGATCCTGACTCTTCCAGGTTTCTGTTCAACAGTCCAAAAGAAGTCCAATAAAGCGCATCCATCCATAATAAAAAACGTGTCCCATATGGCTCCGGGGGGTGAATAAAGGCCTCCTGTAGTGAATCGATGTGTTTTTGTAAGAAAAATGTCCATATTTAAAATGTAATAATCACTTTTCTCTAGCTTGTGCTAACTGGTGCATGCGAAAGCCATTCCGGGCTAATGACGTAGGACGTTGTTCTTGCGAAAACCAATGTTTGTTTACATGATCAAAAGAAACAAAGTTTCCTTACTTTAGCAAAGGAAAACCAATCTCCTCCTGACTTCTGAATCCTTCTACATTTTTCTTTACAAATCCTCCTTTTGTACTTCTAATTCGTGACCAGCGTGTTGTTTTGTTCTCTCCTCTGCACTTCCGCGTTCAAGAGCCAGGATAATTTTTTATGTAACTCTGATTGTTTTTCGACTGAAAGAAGAAAGTCATATACACCTAGTATGCCTTGAGGGTGAGTAAATAATGTGCTACTTTTCATTTTTGGGTGAACTATGCTTTTAAGTGGACTAAATCATTGGAGAATCCGCATACTTCACCAAAGAGATGTCTGTTGTTGGACAAAAAGATTGAGTTATGATAAAGATCAATAACAGATTTAGAAAACAGAACATTAAATTTCATGCCAACTTTAAACGCGCTCTTTGTCATTTCTGGACCGCTAGTGGCACAAAACCAAATTGATAAATAATGTCTGCATACTGTTTGCAGGGCACTGCTCAAAGCACCAGATAGCAACACTGTTTACACGTTTCTGGGAACTCAACCGGTGAACTTTGCATATTAAACTGGAAACAGAGAAATCATTTTAATATCTTACCTCAACAGTCTCCTGTAAAGACAAAATGGCTTGCTCCTTTTCCTCTAAGAGCAAACGGACAGCTGGATCCACATTTGGTCCCAAGGCTGCAGCAGCACTACACAAGATTTCCAACAAGTCTATTATAAAGACTTCACAAACCTCAGAAAGTCCTTTTCACATCACAGTTTATCGCTCAGTACCTGACTTTGTCTGTCTTCTTCACAGTGGCTGGCTTGGTATGAGCGGTCTCAATAACCATGAGATGTTTATCTGCAGAAATTTGGGAAAACAAAAGTTATAAGGGGATTAAGAGATTTTTTATTTTAAATAAATAAACACACATTTTCTTTTAAACATTTTGGTTTTGAAACCAACAAAGGACTTTAGCTGTACAAATGCGTCTTAGGCGACAGCCTAAACCTCAAGTTGGTCTTGGCATAGACAGTGGCTTCAGGATCCCTCCAGGCTAATTTCAGCCACTGAGACTTTACCCTCACGATACCCTGAATCAATTTCCTCTAGCTGAGTGGTACTCCCCCATACTTTAAGATTTTTAAGCTCATGAGAATTGCTTAGCCAGGAAGGCTAAACTAATTAGACTCCATTTGAACCCATTAAACACAATAAGGTCAAAAAGACACATTGACAAGGCACCAGACTGTAACTACGAAGCAGGAGAGTTTTATTTGGCTCTAAGCTCTGAATCATCAACACCAGCTGTGCTTCACCTTATAAACATCCCATAAAGGATCAAATAACAAGCTAAAATTCAACAGCACCTACAGAAACAAGTAAAGCAAAAAAGCACAGGATTTCTGTTTCCTTAATAGAAATGGTCTGTGCTTCGATAATATGATATATCAGAAACAATCTAGCCTCTCTGCTCTCATAATAGACTCAGTCTACTGTTTGCTTGAGTTTTCTATGGACAAAAAGGGCTTTTAGCCAAAGGTGTAGAGCCTGTTGGAAGTGATAAGGGCTATCAACGGAGCTGATGGACGCAGAACCTTTTCTATCATGAAAATAGGGAGTCAGACCTGAAACCAAATGATGTCACTACTAGCACGCCATGATGATGAGGTGTGGGAAATGGAGAGTTGACCTATCTGGCCCCCTTCTATAATGTTAAGAGTGCTGACAGTGCATTTGCCCTTTTTCCACACAGCTGACTGCTGATAGTCACAAAATGGTGGTTGGTTTGTGTGGAAATTTACATGAATCATTTGATCAACTTTATTCACTTTTGATGTCATTCTTAGCAAAAAATGTGTATTGCAGTAATTATTCACTTAGTTCTCACCAAAGCTCATGTGGCTGAAGATTATTAAACCTTTATGCTGCCTTTATGTGCAAACATTGCCTGCAAAGTCATTGTCTGAGGACAGCAAGGTAAAAAGTCAGCCATTGATTTTTTATGGTGCATTTGTTTTGCAAATACACTGAAATTTTGGTCCATTGTATGGGCTTTAAAATATCTTCTTTTGTTTTCTAGAGAAAAAAAGACATCATGACAGTGAGTAAATGATGACAAAAATGTTGCAGCAGGTCTGACCACACAAAACCTCACAGACACATGACTATCACAAAACACACATATTGACACACTTTTTAAGGAAACTGCTCATCTTTGCACATAAAAGGCATCTTTGCCACTTGCGACACTTAATTTGCTAATCTTACTAGTTTGGTTTACAGTTGAGGCAATAACTGTGTTTTCTGAGTACTGTGACTATCTATGACCATAGACCTCATGAATGCTAATCTTCCTAAAAAAAATCGAATGATGACACATTTCTAAGTATTCAGATACAACTGACGAGCTAAGTAAGCAGTTGAACTACATTACCACACTGTTGAAAAAAAAAACAGCATATGCTGTTTAAGTATGTTTTGAAGCATGACTTCTGTTTTGAGCTGGTTTAAGCTGGCCATGAGCTGGTTTAAGCTGTTCCTTAGCTGGTCATGTGCTGGTCCTAAGCAACTAGCTCCTGCTCATGACCAGCTAAGGACCAGCTTAAACCAGAGGCCATGCTTCAAAACATTCCTATCCATCATATGCTGTTTTTTTCAACAGGGCATTCTCATGCATCAACAAAAATAATCACATATTATATGAGGGAACAACCAACACAAATGTACAGTTCACATCTTTTCCCTTGAGAGACAATTAATATGTTGATATGCTGTGGGAACCTGGCCACTGACTTCTACCTCATTTAAGCTTGTGGTTACTGAGGTTAGCACTGTGATTAATTTTGTATATGTAAAAAATTGAGATCATTCATTCATTCCATCCTATGTAAAAATGATTATAAAGGTGAACGTTTTGTATGTATTGGATTGCAGTTGGATGCTATTATGCACGTCTCCTGTTTTTAAGAGCAAAAACATTCTTTTTGATCACCCCCTTATGCCTGTCATTCATACTTCAAAAATGTTGTCAAATTGGACAGATAGTGAAACTAAAGTGTTTTTACTCATTCAGGCGAATAAAGACAATGGTGCAGCTTTTAAAGATAGTTTCTAATGACTGACATCACAGAATTTATGGCATTTTGGTGCTGTTGTGTGAATGGTCTCTTACCAGTAAAAATCCAGAACCTCGTTGCCTGTGTAAACAGCATATTTGTGTATTTACTGGGTAAAATCATACTGGGAATTTTACAGCAATTTACCGGGATTGCTATGTGAAAGAGGCTTAAGTTTGTCATAACAGACTCCAGCATCCAAACAGTTAAAAAAGAAATAGTCAGTAAAGTTATGGACAAGGGTTTGGCCTCTTGAGCTTAAAGGACAGTTAGCCCCCCAAAAAACTGTCATCGTTTACTTACCCTCATGTTGTTCCAAACCCATAAGACTGCCCTAGTGAAAAAATAGTACACTTAAGCACAATTTATTTGTATGTACTTTATTATAACTAAATGTATTTGTGGCACACTATAAACGGGTAAGTCTGTTAAATTGGAACAACAAATTTTGTACTATATGCATTTTAATTGTGCAAAAGCAGTGCTGAAGTTCAAATAAAGTTGTAATAAATATACTTGTGCTAAAGTGGAACTATTTCAAGTGTACTTAAGTATACTTTAAATATCCACTCTTGTATTTACGTTTTGAAATGCAGAATTCACTCAGCATAAATTTAAAATGTATATTGCTGACATTACAATTACAGCTCAGCTATACTGTAAGTGTTGAACATACATTAATGTTATACTAATAACAAACTTAAGTCATACTATCCTTTACCCTTTTAGTGACTTTGAAACACATTGCAATGGCATTCCAAGTAAACTTGAAGTGCAAATGACATCATTATAGTGTGCTTCTAATGCAATAAATTAGTCTTTGCCAATGATGGCACCGTTTTCCAGTTACTAAAACCTCAGCATACCAGCTAACTCAGAAAACAGACATATGAACATTGAATGTAGGACGTACTACTCACTGGATTCGAACCCAGGTCGTTGCAATACAAGTGTACGCCCTTTACTAGTTGCGAAATGTGCAACTGCGGTTACTTTGTGTTCTTTTTATATTGGTACAAAGATTACTATAGGCAAACATATTCTTCCATCAATGATGGCACACATGATATGGATTTAAATACTGCGAATTGTTACTAATATTAAAATATGAGCTGAGAAAGAAAGAAAAAACAAACAACAACAGAAATATGGGCCATCTTTATATATTTTAAAAATATAATAATAATGATAATAAACTCACAAGAAATCTTATCATTAGAGACTATCAACTATCATGAACAAACTAAATATATTTTGATAAATTATTATTTGAAATAAATAAGCAAAAATATTGGTCTGTGTGAAAAATGAAGAAGAACATTTAAAAGTTCTATTAATATTTTTAAGTTTACCAGCACTGCAGTCCTAGAATAAATGACAAACACGTTTAAAAAAGAAAGAATAAACGCATTTTTCGATCTATAACCTTAGTGTGTATCGCAATAATCCTTCTTGTCATCGCGTTTATGATCAGACGTGCCTATTTTGCGCATCTTTCATTTTAATTTGACCTGATATGTGCACGCATACACGGTGCTGATTCATGCTAGTAGTACGAGAGAATATGAAATATGTTCACATAAACTTGAAACACGCTTGCTCCAGTCCGAATATGAGCTATGATCCGCGCAGCGAGTGTTGTTAAACTCATCGCCGTGTTCGCGCAGAAACTGCTCTCTCATGCGCGCTCCACGTGTTGTCATATTAAATACTGCTACACTCTCAGAAAACTTTGTACCCTAAGGTACAAAAGTGAAAAGGTACATTTTTGTACCTTACCTACCCCTAAACAGTACATATTGGTACCTTAAAAGTACATATTTAGTACTTTAAAAGTACATATTTGTACCTTTTCACTTTTTTTTACCTTTTCACTTTGTACTTTAGGGTACCGCCCCAGCGACAGAACTGTACCTTTTTTTTGACAGTGTACGGTCATGTTTACAGAGATGAACTGACAGACAGCGCGGAAGCTCATTCATGAGATTTGAATTCTCTGCTGTAAGGCGACCTCGTGTATATGCATAATACAGCGCTGTGATTGGATCGTAAGAGTTCAAGAGTTTATAGCGTAGCCAGAAAAGAGACTCTGGGTGTGCATCAGAAAAACTAGGTGTGCCACATTTATCGTCAGATTGATGTGCAAAAAAATCCGACTGGGATTATTAACATTACAGATTACATATTAAAATGACCAGAGATACGGTTGTAGCCTATTTTTCTTGCGCGGCACGCGTCCCTACAACTCCCCCCTCACTGACAGAATTTCATGTAAAAAAGTTCACGCCCGTAGCGTAGCCAGAAAAAAGACTCTGGGTGTGCCACATTTATCGTCAGATTTATGTGCAAAAACATCCGACTGGTATTACTAACATTACAGATTACATATTAAAATGACCAGAGATGCGGTTGTAGCCTATTTTTCTTGCGCGGCACGCGTCCCTACAACTCCTCCCTCACTGAAAGAATTTCATGTGAAATGTTCATTCTCATGAATACTGAAAAAGCTCAGAAATGTGGTGACGTAGACGTGTACTCTCCAACCACAGACACCAATCGCCACTCAAAATAAATGCATACCCTGTTGAAAAAACCAGCATATGCTGGTTTTAGCTGGTCCTTAGCTGGTTTTTGCTGGTCCTTTGCTGGTTTATGCTGGTCCTTTGCTGGTTTAGGCTGGCTCTTTGCTGATCCTTAGCTGGTTTAAGATGATCCTGGACCAGCACATTGTAAGGTTTACAGAACCTCAGACACTTTGATCTTCTGAGATGGACAAAACACACAGTGTATTAAGATATATTGTTGACACACTTCATACTATGTATTTTTCTCAAGTTAGGTATGCATCATACTCCTAGATTCACCTTGGAGATTTCTTGTATTGATTTGATATCTTTGAATTGGCTGCATAACTGGCATAATACATATCTACCTGACTGCTAATAAATTGTTACATTTGATTCTATTCTTATTTACATTTCCTGCATCAGGTTAGTAACGGACTAAAGTTCAGTTGTGAGTTGTGATGGAGCATAGGGCACACCAACTGTATCTTTAGAGATTCGGCTAACACTTGGTATTAGTTCAAGTGTACTTAGACTGTAACGAATTTCCATTTAGGTCCACTGAAACCTAAATAGGGTGAGCCTAACCTCTGTTTACTGTAATATTACTCTAGCTAAGTGTACATGGGAGACCATGGCATGACCAAACCAAAGCTATCGGAGAAGTAATGTTGGTCAGCTTATATCTATAGTAGTGGTCACGACCTCTGACTAGAGATAATGTTGCTTGACTCAAGTGTGTACAGATCTATGGGGACTAAATAAAAGTGCTTTTAGAATGAGCAAGCATAGGGGCGGGCATCTAAAAGTATTAGTCAATTACCTCTGTCTAATATCCAAGACTGATGAGAATGTGACCATAAGGTACACTAACGGCCGGAGCGATATCTTTGATATGGACCAGCATAAACCCGCAAAGGACCAGCATAAACCAGCTAAAACCAGCATAAGCACCCGAATGAACGAGTTCAATAATATTAAAAAGTAAATAGAATCATTAAATGTCTAAATAAATTATCCTATGAAGGATCTATAATGACTGCCATTCTAACCCAAATGTGAGGTCATAATAAAATGGAGTCAGATTAGATCATAACAAAACGGAGTTAGATTTGAATTTAATCTAAATTTGATAACTTTGCGTGCTGAAAAGACAGAACACGCAAGAAACCTTCATCCACCATTGGATACCTCCATTGGGCCAACTGCGTGGACCTTACAACATGACCAGCTAAGGACCAGCATAAACAGCTAAAACCAGCATCCCAGCATCAAAACCTACCTAACCAGCATATGCTGTTTTTTTCAACAGGTATATCTCACTTTTCATGACTTTTCACTTTTCGTTTAAATTAGGAGAGCGAAATGGCTCCAAAAAATGAAAAAATGACCCCTTTTCCCCTAATAATAAAATAATGAGTGCTATTATAGCTTTCACTGATATGCAGCCTGTACATATATGTTAACATCTCAAAAAATGTGTTTTAGGGTTTCATGACACATTTTTTTGTGCTCAGACATTACCACTATGAAAATAACTTTTAACAAGTTTCAAACATGTTGTTGATAGAATTAAGAACATAGGCAGTGCACTTTCTTAAAAATGAATATATATTCCCCAATTGCATTTGTAAAATGTATACTATTTTACAAATTAATTTGTAGTGCACTAGGTTTGTGCTTGATTAAAGCATGAAATAACTACATTTAAAGAGCAGTTTCAGTTAGTACGGACATGTCAATCTATTTTTAGCATATTTATCATGAAATAAATATATATTTAAATACAATTAAGTATCTTTATTTTTTACTAGGTTGGTTAAGCTTTGAAACACCAATTAACATGTTTTTTTTAATGACAGCTGAGGTTTCTTCCCTCCCTCCAAAAGTCCAGGTCACAAAAACTTAGAAAATCCAAAAATGTCATAAAGGTATTATAAATTAATCCCATTTGAAACAATTACATCTCTTCACAAGACTCATATGGATTTGTTTTATGGATTTGTTTTGGAAGTTTTGGTGACCTACGCTTTTAATGGAAGAACAGAAACCAGTCAAGTTTCATTAAAAATGTCTTAATTTGGTTTTGAGGACTAAACAAGTCTTATGGAACATCATTAGGGTAAAAAAAATGTCATTTTTGTGTGAACTATTCTCTTAGTCTCGCGTAGCCAGACCTTCAGACTGACGGCAGAAGGTCTGGGAACTTTGGCCGCTTTGAATGGCCAAGGCCCACCCAAGAGGCCATATGACTGACAGGTAAAGCAACCAATGATGCCGTATGCATCAGACATTCAGCTAGCAGTCCGTGGGGGTGACGTCCGATGCTGAGACTATCCCTTTAACTTCAGAAGACTGCAGAGGGATCGTTTCATAAAAAACAGTCTTAACGAACCTAGACTCAAATCCAGAGTCGGTTCGTCTGCTACTAAAGCAGACCACGGCCCAGGGGGTCCTCATCAGGCCCTCCCCCACTCATTACTGGGCTGTGGCCTCATTGTCATATCTCCTCAAGATGACCTTCACTGCCCTATTGTATCTTGTAAACAGTGGGAAGCTAAATCCACATTTGTATGTTTTACAGTATTTACCTGATCTCAGCTGTCCATTTGTAGTGCTGTAATACTCCAAGTCCTATAAAAAAGAATGAGACAGGGTTAAATTACCATTCATTCAACAATTACAAACAAAGAGGAAATGATACCGAAAGATGCTGTAGCAATGCAAATACAAAAACACACAGACCCACCTGTGTACCATCTAATTGCTTTCCAGCTTGTTTTTCTTCTATCTTCTCTCTCAGAGCGCAAAGAACTGGTTCGACATAACCTGCTGTGCTGACTACAATTTTCTTCACTGTCTCCTCAGGTATATGGAAGTTCAGCTTGGAGAAAACTTTTCTGAAATGAGAACAAGATGCAGTTGTGTGATGTTTACTTGACAGGAAAACTGCTGTCTATTTCCCCCGCTGCTCAGCATATGATGTCTAGGTAGACAGCTCACTAGATTTTAAAACCCAGACAGTGTTAACAGTTCAGCTGGAGATCCCAGTGTTGTTGCTGAGGTGTAATGTCACATTCCTTCAATCCTCCGGGGAATGTGTCAAGCGACACGAGGGGGTCAGATAAGCAGGGCGGTGTTTGCATTACTGTCTGCGTGGAGAACAAATAAATATACTTGCCTGTTCAGGGTGCTCCAGTTACTCAGCTTCTGTTGCGTGGAATGTGCAGGCGTGTAGTTGTGCAGCTCCACCAGCTTAGGGAAGAAATGCTTCACTACTTCTGCAGTCATAACTGCTTAAGGAAATCGGTAAAATACTCATTGACAATGGTGAACTGAGTAAAATGGTATATTATAGTATTGAATGACATGGTATTGTAAGTATGATAATATTATATTACTTTTATCTAGCGCAACACTGCTTAAAATGTCAGCAAACATAATGAATAGTTAATTAGCTAGCGGTTTGTTTTTTTTTTGTTTCTCCAAAGAATTAAATACCTCCATCGCTAAAATCTCTTGTTATGTTCCGTTTGGGTCTGGAGAGCGGTATCTTGTCTATCCACGCGTACAGGTCTTGCAAAGTTTCTTCGTCTAATTGTTTAGGCCCGTCCATCATTGAAAACAAGCTTCTGCGTGATTAAAACCCGCAACTATCTCAGTGGTACAGGTATTATTATGGTTGTTTGAATCGTTTCTAGGCAACGAAAATACAGGGCGCTGTAGAGGTCATATCGTTACACGTTTGAAGGCGATTTGGAAATAAACCAAATAAACCGTCTCTGATTAAAAGAGAAATGTGAAAAACTTTATTATAGTAAACAAATAAAAAACATTCTCATATTTAAAGAGTAAAATCAGACCAGCTGAGATCATTGCACGTTTGGAATTTAAATATTTGCTGGGCAAAAAAAACGAATGTTTGCCTTTGTCTGAGTGCAAAAACCACGAGGATTACAAAAAAAGACAACAAAAAAGGTGTAAAAAACGTATAAATAAGGCAGTTTACTAAAGTAAGGACGGATTAGGCTTCAGAATGGCCTTATGGCACAAGCCTTTTTACAGGTCCCCTCTTATAATTGCAAAAAGTAAATAACAAGAAGTTATACATAAAATAATGAACAAATTAAGACATAAAATTACAAATGCAAAAAAAGCTGCAGAAGCAAGTATGAACGCACCATAATACACTGCAAAACGATCCTTTACTCTCACAGTTAGGTGGCAATGTGGTGTGGACTTTAAAGGAGGAACTCTGTAGACTTGTATAGAGACATATCTGAACTATAAACAGTTGCAAATAACATTCTTAAAAATCAAAATATAAAATAAATAAACAGAAAAGGCCAAAATACAATCAAAGAAATTGCAAACAAGTCGTACCAATAGTCTACAGCGATTCCTACAGTGCAAATGTTTCATTCTGCTTTAGCATCTTCCTCAACTCCATCTTGTTATTCAGAGCTATACCACAAAAAACAACAAGCTCTGTTCAGCTTGTAAACTGCTGCCCATGGTTCTTCTGAAGCTCCCAGTGATTCAGAGTAACTCATATTGTTCCAGATCATCTGGGCCTGGTGGGAGGTTTCAGTGCAACTTTCTGGATTACCTACAGTGAATGCAAGAGAGCTTTTAAAACACTGGCACTCATTCACGCAACTAGACTGTCAGGCAGTTTGAATACATTAGCATTAACAATGCAGTAGATCATTTAAAGTGCTTTTTGTAGTTTATGAGTGAAGTGCTAAATGCAAAGCGATAAAACATTACAACACCTGAGGTGGAGTGAATGCTGGCTGCATTCCAGAGGGTTTCACAGCAGGCACTGGAGGTGGTTTTGACTTGGTCACCTATCAGTGCAAAACAAAGAACGGTTTTAATAGTATTGAATTGACTTTCAGTATGATGGGGTGCATAAAAATATTTGGAAAAATTGACTTACAGGTTTAGATGTCAGGGGTGGTAACGGTCTTGATGGAGGAAGTGGTTTAGTAGGTTGAAGTAAGGGTTTTGCCTGAAACTAAATTTAGACAAGACATAAGAAATGCTTCTTAGTCTCACTGCATTTTTATGTCAGAGTCAAGCTTAGGGTCATAACTAATATTAAAATGAAAATTATACCTAATTATACAGTATGTACTATTGTTCAAAAGTTTGGGGTTGGTACATTTTGTAGAAATCTCTTATACTCAACATAGGCTGCATTTATTTGATAAAAAGTACAGCGAAAATAGTGATAATGTGAAATATTATTGCAAATTAAAACAACTGCTTTCTATTTGAATATATTTGAAAATGTAATTTAATCCTGTGGTGACAAAGCTGAATTTCCCACAGCCAGTCTTTAGTGATTCTTCAGAAATCAATCTAATATGCTGATTTAGTGCTCAAGAAACATTTCTCATTATTATCCATGTTGAAAACAATTTGCTTAATATTTTTGTGGAAATCATGATATATTTTTTTCAGGATTCTTTGATGAATAGAAAATTAAAAATAACAGAAATGATTTGAAATATAAAGCTTTTATAATATTATAAATGTCTGGCTTTTGATCAATTTAATGCGTCGTTGCTGAATAAAAGCATTTATTTCTTATTTTAAAAAATCTTAATCATCCCAAACTTTAGACAGTCTGGGCCTCACCTGAACAGGATGAATGTTTTTGGAAATACCAGGAGGTGGGACAGGAGGCTTTACAATCTAATAAAATACAGACATACATTTTCATTTTCATTACAACATTTTTAGATATAAATAATAGATTTAAATAATTACATGCAATTTTAGAGAAAATAAACTACCTGTTCTGTCCTAGTTTGTGGTGCATTCTTTGGAGGCTGTGCATAGTGAGAAGGTGGTAAAATGATTAGGTCTTTCATCCTAAAATAGACTTTTATTCTAAGTACAAATTGAACAAAATAAATGACTGTACCATTGGTGCTGGTCTAGAGGGCACTGCCGCAGAATAGAGAGGCTTGCACATCAGGGTAGTGGATGACTCAAGGAAAGCTGGTTGACTTATGCGTGTTTGTGTGCATCTGGGGCTGTTCTTTGCACTTCCTGGTTGGAACGCTGGATTGCACTGGCCTGAGGAAGTGTGGATGTCCTTCAAAGACCTTTTAGAATAGAATATCCTTTAGTAATAGTACAATAATTGAAACGATAACAAAAATTTATAGTTCATGATTGTCTGTCGCATAACAGATCCTACCTTTTCTTTCTAAATTCTGTTATTTTTTTCCTGTGATACACCAGTGCTCCAATAATAATGATCAATCCAAGAACGACTAAAGATGCGGTCACACCAGCGATCACAGATTGATTTCTCACTGTAAAGGAACACATTTGACATGGCACAGAATTAGTTTCGTATGGTTGATGATTCAATTATGTCAAGTAGTACAGATATGGTAAGGATGTAATTGGTTTACATTTTCCAAGTTCTGAGAATTGGACATCACAATAGGGCGGTGCCCATCCTGGATCACAGTGACACTTTCTCTCATGGTTACACACCTTTAAAGTAAAAGTGAGAAGTAGTATGTTTACATGTGTTTATGCTTTTAAATTATCTGTCTCCAATGCCAATTCAAAACTGATGCATAGTTTTAGCACATTCAAACAATATGAATTTCACAATATTACAGAATGACAAACATTGCATGCAATAATGCTTTTCTTTTTTTAAAAAAAAGAGAGAAACATAAAATATCTTAGAAAAGAAATAGGAAAATGGAAATAAAAAAAATAAATCACTCACCCCACGATTGTTGCATTTATCAGAGCAGTTCTTCATGCCGTATATATTAATGTCTTGGCAAAGGCTGTTGTAACACACCTGTTGATTGAAAAAGTAAATAAATAAAGGTTTTATACACTTTGTATTTTGTGTAAGGCAATATGCATTTGTTATTTACTTGCCTTATTATTGCCACATTTGGTGCCTGCTGGAACCATCCCTAAGTCATCTGAGGGCGAGTCATCCACAGCAATGTTGCATGTTTTTGACTTAATATTGACTGTTGATTTTCTGTTGGTTATGGGGAAATTATTCCCACCATAACAGTATATTTTCCCACACATCATGTGCCTGTAGGATTCAGAATACCATTGTGTCATTAGAAAGCAATGTACAAAATAACATTTTTAGTCTTAAGCCATCAAAGAAAAGTAAAGTCACACTTACTCAGCACTAATCGAGGTTCTGTCATATACATTATTATGAAAGCAGGTGTCCGCATCCACTTCAGCATCTAAACATGTACAAGATATTGATATTAAAATTTTTTATTTTTTTTCCCTAAACTTCTATATGAAACTTAAGCTGTAAAGCTAAAATGTTAAAATGTCTGTAAAAGCATTAAAAAGCATGCATAAAGTGTTATGAGTGTTCAAGCAATGGCTCAATGAGAATAGTACCTGATCCCCACAGCATCTTGCAGTGTTCCTTATGTGTTGGACACTGTCCATTGTAACAGTAGCCCTGATTATAATTGCAAGGGAGTCCATTCATCTTATATTCATCCTCTGGACAAAAGGCTGACACTCCTGTACAGTACTCGTCCAAATCACAGTCGTGAGCACTCTTTCTGCACATGCTACTTGAATGTTTCAACTACAAGGGAGGATTAACAAAACAGATTATGGCAATAATCTACTTTTACATGTATTTTCAGGCCAAAACTTTAGTATGGTCTTCCTGTGGAGCTTGGTGGGCAGCTTTGCTCATACCTGGCAATTGTGGCAGCACTCCCCATGTGCACAAACAGCACCTTCGGTCAGTTGACAGGTGGTGGCATTGCAGCAGGGATTGTTACATTCCTAAAATGAAAAAAACATTTGAGGTAAAAAAAAAAAATCAAGAATGTTTTTCCAGTATACATTACGGTTTAAAAGTTCAGGGCCAATGTTTTGTCTTTGGAAAACTATCATTGGGATCAGTATGATTTTTTTTAAAAAGAAATTGATACTTTTATTCAGCAAGGACACATTAAATTGATCATTTAATTATCAAAGAATACTAAAAAAAGTATTATGGTTTCCAAAAAAATATTAAGCAGCAAAACTATTTTCAAGATTTATAATGATAAGAAATGTTTCTTGAGCAGCAAATCTGCATAATTCAGCTTTGTCTTCACAGGAATAAATTACATTTTAAAATACATTTATTTAAATAAATAAACTGTTCTTTTGAATGGAAATAATAGTTATTTTAAATTGTAATATTTCACAATAAATTTTAATAATCTGTCAGGATATTTTTGTTTTTATTGTATTCTTACTGACCTCAAACCTTTGAACAGTAATGTATATATATATAGTCAAATACACAAATATATTTTAGTCATACTTTAACTCAGAAACCAAGGTTGCGTCAACTGGGAAATTTTATAAACCAACATGTCACATACCTCAGCAGTTCCGCAGTCACACTCCTCGCCTTTTTCAACAAAAGCATTTCCACAAACTGGGCCTCCATATAGTTCACTCTCATTTGGCACATCTAGAAGACATCTGGTGTCATACCTCTGCAAAAATGTCTTTAAAGCTGACTGACTGCAAGTGCTGAAGGTATCAGGGTAAACAGAACTGTTGAAAAAGTATGCAAGAAAATGATCTGTGAAAGAGTTAAACAGCAACACAACGGCTCTTGTGCCATTGCATAAATGTATTCTAAGCAAATGTATTTTCAGTTAGCCTTACCCAATGGTGTCTGACATAATGCAGCCCTTGTTTGAGGAGCATCTACAGCTTGAATCGTCATGTGACATGCCCAGATTATGTCCCATTTCATGGGCAACTGTAGAAGCCACAGCAATGGGATTTATATTATGGTCCTTTGTAAAGAAAAAACATTTTATATCAATAATATTATTCACCAGGATAAATAGGAAAGTATCATTTCTTAATCTATTGATTTATATATATATATGAACATGCTCATAACTATACCTGATTCACAGCACCAGAGGATGGAGAGCACATAGCATACATTGTAGCCAACCCAACTGTTGTCCCTTCAAAATCTACACCCCTGTTTAAAAAAAAAGAGAACTTGAGGCATTAATGGATATTTTTGTTGTTCCACAGTTCTTTTTAAAAAATAAAAATACATGTTGTAAAGCTTGTGGTAAAGAGAAGTGTTTAGTGTGAGTAAAAATGTGGCATTCACAGCACAGAAATGGATTAAGATGAGCAGTCAGTGACTCACGTAATAAAATGGGCATTGTCATGCTTCTTCCTCTTGAGCAGGTTTTCCTGACGCCATTGTAAAAATCGTTCCAGAGAAATATTTGGTATACTGCTGACATCAATTAAGTCACCATGAGACCAAATCTCAAGTCCAACCAACCTGACACGTATGTTTAAAGGCCGGTAAAGCTAAATGTGAACAAACAAAAAAAAAAGTCTATTATTATTATTTTGAAAATCATACAGTATTCACAATGCATAACCTGTTAATTGATGTAAGAAGAAAGTTGTATGATACCTTGTCTACGTGATTTGCGACCAACATCATTCTTTCTTCAGTCTTCTTAAAACTTACAAACTTCTTGTACTGAAGAATAATGTATAAGTATATTTTAACAATATAAACACAAAACATCAGTATTATATTACAATTTTTTTTTCAATTAAACCAAATTCATACCTCCGTATTATCAACAACCAAAACCATCTCAACAATCTGCTGTCCTCCTCCAGTGGCTTTGTTTTTCTGAAGAGCAATTGAAATAAAGTTATTGTCTTTAAACTGTTCATGGTAAACACATTATAAATAAGATGTTGAGGTTCAAATTAAACATGCTGCTTAATAATGAATAAGAATCAAGTACAGGTTTTATATTCTATGTAGGAAACCAACACTATATTTCTCATATAATAAGCTTAAATTCCACAAGAGATGATTACTTGCTTGAATACATGTCATTATTTAAATGCATTATTCTGCCATACATGACTTTGATGATAAATCACTTTTTATTGAAATGTAGAAACTGTATCTTTAAAAGCACTATACAAATAAATGTGAACTGAATTGAATCATTAGAATATCATTACCATATTTTTGCCTTTATACAGCCCACTAGACTTTGGACCAAAGTTATAGACTGTGTCATTAATGTATCCATAGGTCCCTTGCTCGGTCCTTAAATGCTCTTGCTTATAAATAGCATGGTCACCATCCAGAGACTCTTCTAGGGGCTCAATCAAGTAAACTTGATTTTTGATCCTCAGAAACCCTCTAGAGGATGAAGAAGATGCAATATTTTAAAGAGGGAGAAGCATAGAATATATATACTGTACAAATATAGTGGTCGTTTAGTACACACATTATCCAGAGCAACTTATTACAAGCACAATCCAAGAAATGCAAGAAATGCAATTTTTTACTGTACACAAAGTGGACTCAGGGTATATTTAATATATTGTGATATATATTTTAATCAAAGCATAAAGAATAAATTTCACACACTATCCATACTTGCAAATGCATCAAAAATAGATTCATTTACTGGTGTATAAATACAATTTTTGATTTATTTTCAGTATTTATTCTTTTTTGCTTTGATGCTGGACTAGTTTTGGTCATTCATCCAGGCGAGCTTAATTGTTAACTGAATTATATATATTTTAATGCTTTTAATATTCAATCACATCTATAGTTTACAAATTTTGATTAAAATTTAAATTTTTCTTACTCCATGCCAGAGCAAAGTCCAACACTGACTGAAGAGTCTTCAAAAGTATGGACATGTCCCTGATAGTAGCAGTGATCCTTAAGTCAAAAACAATATACAGTTAAGCAGCAACATTTACATACTATGTCAGACAGAAATAAGCTATTTTACTGTTTAAACATACAATATCGTCTGAAGACTTTGTCTCTGAAATCCCATCTTTGGTATAATATGAGAGGGTGTATTTTTTTCCTAAAAGCTCCCTGTTGAAGAAAGAAAGAAAGAAAGAAATAGAAATTTAGGCTGTGTATGAATACAAGGCCTATTGTTCAGAGCATAAGATGTTACACATTTCTATATAGTCACACATTCTCACCTATTTTTGTGCAAAGAAATTGTTAAATTCCTCCCATCCACCGGCAAATCATACTCAAGTTGTTCAGGATATGTCTAAAGGGGTGAAATCAAGCATGCATGAATAAAAGTCAAATCAAGCATTCCAAGAGATATCAATGATATTTCAGTTTACAAAACTAGTCTGAAAATGAGCGGACCTTGAGAGAAGAGGCGCTCCTCCTCACTCGCTCTTTCAGTGCCTGAGGTCGGAGTCGGACCACATCATAGCGCATCACATGAGGTAAAGCTGAATTCGCTCCCTCAAGATTCTCTAAAGCAACAGTGAATAAACAACTCATCAGTATGTTTAATCAGTAAATTAAAAACACATCACGCATTGCGACATGATTCGCGCTGTAAAAGAATCCTCATAATGCTGCTCGCTCACCCCATGTATAAACAAAAGAAAGCAGTGATATAAATAATCCAGTGTATCGCATGGTTCACTGTCCTGTGGACTCGCGCCGGGACTCGTAGGCTGCTGTGGGAACTCGGCTACTTGAAAGTTAAAGCTCCGCCTCGGTTATCCGGTAAATTAGCATGAAGAGACTATACGACCTCCTCATCCGGCCACAGCAAACTGGTCACTAATGAGTCACGGCCCTGCAGATGTGTCAGTAACGTTATTTTTTCGTGACACAACAATGGAACAAAGGTTTTTTTTTTTTTTTTTTTTTTTGTTAAACGATTTCTAAGCTATATTATGTAGTCTAGTATGGTAGCCTGGCTGAAATGAATGTACTTAGAGTGTTTAGATTTAGCAGCCTTTAACTATCTTTTCAACTCTCTAAAGTGAATATTCTTGTGTATGTATTTCTGTTAAAATTATTACCACAAAACCGCGTTGAATCCACTAATAATAGAGTAAGATGGGGTAAGACGATACGATAATGTGCATTTACTAATTTTAAACTAACATATTTCGAAGGTTTAGCATGTACCGGATGATGATGCATCAGCCATTGGTATTAAGGGAAATTATAAGGGTGTCATAGAGAAAAAGAAAAAAAAAAGTAAAATTATTTATAGAGGCTCATTACCAGAGAAAGATGGCACGCTGCCTGGGACAAAAAGCCTTTAGGCTAAACTTTTGGTAAATCTATAAACGACTTGAATTTTTATTGTACAGATGTCTTTTTTTAAAGTGACATTAATATGAAAATATAAAAAGAACTATTTAAAATTTTGTTTTGGCAATTTAGTTGAATAATTGAATAACCAATAACAGACTAAGGCACAATCCCAGTAAGATATTCATCTGAAAGCTAAATTTATTCTATGCCTTACATACTAGGCCTAGCCTATATGAATATATAAATATTTAATTGCTCTAGTGCCTTGCAACCATTAATTGTGATTAATCACATCCAAAAATATATTGTGTATATTTATTATGTATATATAACGACACACACATACATTATATATTTAGAAAATATTTACATGTATTTACATTTATATATTTATATAGTTTATATTATATATAAATATATTTAATATATAAACATAACATAGTTTTCTTAAATATATACATGCATGTGTATTTATATATACATTATAAATGTACACAAAAACTTTTATTTTGGATGCGATAAACTCATATTTTAACTGAAAGATATGTCATAGTAGCAAAACATCCAAATTGAATAGCCTCATCTTACCCCTATCTTTGTACTGATTTCCAAACAAAAATTATGTCATCTCCTGGAAGATGACGGCATTAAGAACTAGTTCGTTATTGCAAAAGGGATATATGACAAAAGAGTTGGGACAGAAAGTGATATTGAGGACACAGGAAAAAAAAAAAAGATTGCCATTTAAAATAACATTCCAAATAAAAATTAGGCCTATTTTAATATTTTGATTAGAAAAAGGAATATTAAAAAAACACTTGGAATAGTTATTAATAGTTATTATATTGCCAAGGAGATGAACCAGTAGTAATGAAACAATTAAATATACTTTAGCTAATATATTAAGATATATAAACATAACATATTTTTCTTAAAAATATACATGCATGTGTATGTATTTATATATATATATAATAAATGTACACAAAAACCTTTATTTTGGATGCGATTAATCGCGATAAACTCATATTTTAACTGAAAGATATGTCTTAATAGCAACGCATGTCCTGATTTTGCTGAGTTAGATGTGTTCCTGGGTCAACATATTTTGTTGACCCTGGAACAACATTTTAATCCAAAAAATGTATCTTGACCACATCCTTACACCTAAACCTAACCTTACCCATGAGTAATCCCTAAAATCAGAGGAAGTGATAGATGAATGACACTGATGTACAAGCACCAAACACTGATTGTAAGCCTAAACATGTCGTACTTGATAAAATCAGGTTCTGCTAATAGGCACACGTCCAAATTGAATAGCCTCATCTTACCCCTATTTTTGTACTGATTTCCAAACAAAAATTATGTCATCTCCTGAAAGATGACGGCATTAAGAACTAGGTTTAGTTCGTTATTGCAAAAGGGATATATGACAAAAGAGTTGGGACAGGAAGTGAAATTGAGGACACAGGGAAAAAACAAAAAATGATTGCCATTTTAAATAACATTCCAAATAAAAATTAGGCCTATTTTAATATTTTGATTAGAAAAAAAGGAATTTTAAAAAAACACTTGGAATAGTTATTAATAGTTATTATATTGCCAAGGAGATGAACCAGTAGTAATGAAACAATTAAATATACCTTAGCTAATATATTAAGATATAGATTATTAATATGTGCTACTGTAGGACAAGAGGTTTGGAAATTAGATGGATGGATGAAAAGCATATTTTGAATGACTCTGCTGACATCCTGTGGTTATATTCCGCAGGTGCACCGTTTTGACAATTTTGCTTTTAGTTTCTTTTCTTCCGTTTAGAAATAGAGGTATTGTAGGCACTGACTATCAGACTTATACATCGGGCTATAAAACAAACACCCTTTTTCATTATATCAAACTTCGTTGTGCATCAAAATAAAATGACAAGCTTCTAATGCACCGTACGCCCTGCGTGCTCTCAAGTGGCTTTTAGTTTGAGGGCTTTTATTTTGACACGGAATCGCAAGGCGCGTTGTACATAGAGCGTGTTGATATAATGCTACAACGTGAATATAATGCTTCACCCTGAATTGACTGAACTGTTGGGGTCTGCAGCACCAAAAATTCTTGCAGAAAAGATACCAGTAAGTGAAAGCAGCGAATCAGAGTGGCATGGTTTACAACAAAAAGAAAGTGGGGATGAAAATGCTGTTTCACCTTTTGGATTCAGACCTCAACGACTTCGATTTGCTGTGGAAGATGAATATTTTGAGGTATGTATTGTTCAAATGGATCAACAGAAAAGTTTATTGCACTTCAGAAATGTGCATTTAAGCTGCTAATATAGTAGCAATTGCCTGATTATCTTTCAATACGTTACTTAAGAGTGACGAAGTTAGTAGAAACTACATGACTCTAATGACATGCTGATGGGACATTTACCAATATCCCGATTTCTTAATGTCTAATTCGACAGGATGGCGACATACACAGGCACATGTACCTACAGGACGTCGTGACGGCTACTGCAGATGATGAACATCCTCCGACGTGAGTAATGTCGTTTCCACATGACTTTTGCTGTGTAATTGGGCAAATTATGAGTTAACTAATTATTTATGATCCTAAAATAAATAAACATGTCCAACTAAGAATGTTAGTATTCATCTTATGTGTTAAAGATCGTAAAACTAAGTAGCCTTGTATTTTGGTCAGCTGGATGTGTTTCATTATGTAACTTGATAGATTACTCTATGTATTATTTGCATACATTTTAGTATTATTATTGAGTAATATCAATGTATCTGATGAGGTCAAGTGCTTGAGAATCTCCACCATAAGTTTACTGATGAGTGATGAAACATTTGGGCAACATCCTCTTGACTTGATACCAATGTGCCACTAATATCTCAAACCTCTTCCCAGTATCTCTGAGTTCAGATGTCACATTGCGGGATGCAGGCAGTTATTTGACACACTGGAAGGGTATGAACACCACTACAATTCATTACATCGAAATGTATGTTCCAACTGCAAGCGCTCATTTCCATCAAACCGACTGCTGGAGATACACATCTTGGAGTGGCATGACTCTCTCTTCCAGGTCATGGCGGAAAAACAATGCATGGTAATATCATTTGTAACATCAGATGTTATGGGAGTGTAGTGAGTGATACATATGTTGTTGTATGAAGTTGTGTGGTCACTTCAAGTTCTACCATATGCATACTAGATTTACTTTTATTTACCACAGTTTAATTAAGTTGCTAAGAATCTGAGTGTCGCTGCAGGTGATGAATTCTTATATGAATTCTTTGGGTATATGCATGGCAGATAAGAACAGCTTTTTGTAGTGCATACTAACCACATATACTTTTGATGCTTTTATATTGCTTTCTCACTGGGAATACCACTTAAAATCATTTAATTACTGTAGATTTGCACAGAAGAGTATAGATTAACCAAATGAGATAAAACTAATTTTATGTAGCGAAATGCTGCCACCTACTGGTTTCAACAGCAAGTTGCGTTAAATGTAGTGCATGTTTCAGTGGCTTGAAACATTGAAACACTGATTTTTTTTTTGGCACAGAAATACCTGTTTTAAACGAACATATGAATACAGTTTTTCATACAGTGCATGTTTAAACCAGCAAATATTTTTTTCAGCTTTGACAATTTTTATAAAAATTGTGTTTTTGCTGATTGTGAATTAATATTGATTTTCAGTATGAGTGCTTGGTTGAGGGATGTGGACTGAAATTCAAAACAAGCAAAGAGAGGAAAGATCATCTTATCAGAACACATAGCTATCCAGCAGACTTCAGATTTGACAAAGCAAAGAAGAGCGGAAGGTTTGATATTAATACTAATGTAAATTGTGGACAATTTTAGGTTATATAAATTAATCTTTCACCTAAACAGCCTCGTAGAATTACATTTCACCTTTTTTTTAATCAATTTAGTTTTTTTTTTCAATCATAATCTCATGCAAATCAACAGAATACGAGAAAAAAAGACCCAACAGCAGAAAGATGCACATATGGAAGTTTCTGAAACGGCAACTGTTCAACAAGAAAATGAGTCGATGGACTTCTCCTTGACCCCAGAGCCAGAAAGCGTGAACACTGTAGAAACAGAACCAATGCAGACAGCTAATCTAAAGCCAAGATATTCATACAAGTGGGTAGATTCATGGTCATGGATTTATAAAAATGCTTGATTATGTTTCATTACCCTGTGGACTCAGTGACCAGAACTATTTGTGTTGATTATTATCTTTCCCCCAGAGTTCCATCATCCATTTGTTTTGGTCAAGGCTCAGTCAGAGGCTTCAGAGGAAGAAGAAAGAAGTAGGCCAAAGCTTTTTTTCAATGCAAACAATTTACCATGTTAGCTTGGTAAAGCATTTGTCTGTCCAGAGCAGTATTTTTGTAATAAAATTTTTGAAATCTCTAAAAAGATGTCTTGTCTCTTTATATGTCTGAGGTTATTAATCAAAAATGAGATTATTAAAGTTTTAAAGCCAAATGTCAAGGAAAATCTTAAAAGTGTTTCCACTATATGTATATATATAATATATATCTATTATAATAAATGTAAGCGTGTCAAATTGTTTCGCTATATGTTTCAGACACAAATGCATGCGTGTAATGATGGCGTGTGAAACTCACGCAAGAACTAATAAAAACTTAAGACGCGTTGTAACTAATGTGTTCTCCAGTGAGTTTCACGGGGATTTGGATTTTGTAACACTATAAATAGCGTGAAGGTTATCTGAAGGGCTCCTATCTGAAATGTACTACAGGATCCTTCTTTTTTTATTTTTTTATTTTAATCGTTAGTGTTTAACATAAAAAATTCTAATTTTCTATTTTAAATATTGTTTTATTTGCTTGTTATTGTAATATTTTTTTATTTCTTAGTATTTTTTTAAAAGTTAGAATTAGTACCATATTTGTGTCTCTTGGAAGTTATTGTTGCACATTTAGCGCTGATTATTAGTCGGTCTCTGAAACAATTTAATTTTATGGAATAAACGGTTACAAATCTCAAAAGCAAGTTGCGTAGCGCATCGTTTTTTTGATTTAGGTTTATATATGAGATAAAGGGAAAAAATCTGGATAATTACTGAATTAAAAGTTTGTTTTTAAACTAAATGTAATAAATAATGACATTGTACACATCAGCCTCTGTGAGATTTATTTTTTAATGCAAAAGATTATTTTTCTAATTTGTATATACATATAAAATATACAATAATTTACAGAAGATAAATGTAAACAGTGTATAAATATCAGCAATCCTATTTGTAATTTATTCAAAAGGGGAATGAAAAATCTGTAATATATACGTGTATTTACAATAATAAAAATCTAGACATTAATCTTACAACCTAGCAAACTAGCATACATGTAGTCTACTGAAGGGATTATGGCTAAACAGGCGAAAAATCAATAAACACAGGCCAAAAATCCGGCATGTAAAAACTTTTGGGAGGAAAAGTTTAGTAAAATTATGGTATAATGCACGATGCTGGTTTTCTCTGCATATAGTTCCTGTTCAATAAAGACCAAGAGAATAACAAGCCACGTATTTCAACCTAAAACCGGGTAGCCTGTCAAATTAATGAAAAACAAAAAAGGACGTAGAGGTATAGCGGACCTATTGGCAGTGTACATTTCGCAAATTGTATCTATCTGGGTACAATCTTTGTAATATGCTACAAAATATTTGGTTTGCGTGAAAATACACGTATTCGTTTTAAAAAGGCTTACATTGACTATCCATTTAGGCTTGAATTTGGCAGCCTATAGCCAAGTAATGGAAAGTAGCAATGTCACATAGAACTGAAATCAGTTTTTTATTTTGACTGTAAGATTCTGCTGTCAGTCGCAACAAGCTCTTTAAAAACCTTAGTAATAATTCAAAGGTAATTTCTTGAGTCTAAGAGCTTTGTTGGAACTGGCGCAGACCATGTACATACATTTCAGAGCACACTAGGTGTTTTCTCGCGCATCACGCATCAACAAGTGATGCTTATCTAGACACTTGCCAAATCGGCTGTGCCCTTAGAAATAATCTCTTGGAAATTATTTTCTCTGAGACTAAGACAATTAGCCACATAGCGTGTTATCTGTATACTTATATCTGTATACACGATAAAGTAGGCCCTATTCAGTATTCAGGGACGATTCATTGCACTTTTAAAGCCAATTTGGGGACTCGAACTTTTGGAATAAACTGTGTAGATCACAAGAATAGAATTTCTTCTTAACTGGTGTAGAGTTCTTTAAACAAAACATATTCGCTATTATTTCACTCGTCTTCTGACTGGCAGAGCCGCAGCAGCTACATAGACGGTGAATTGAAGGACGTGCTCACTCGGTTAAGACAAATAATACATTCCGTAGGTCACTGGCCCTCCAAAAAGTCCTGGGACTGGTAACGCAGGTCTAGGAAAGGAACTGGACGGTCCGTAGAGGGGTGGAGAACCAACGTGTGTTCCGAGTGGGAACGGAAAGGCGAACGCAGGTAATAATGGCTTGGTTGCAAGTTTCAGTTTCTCGAGTTCGGCCTCTTGTAGTCTTTTTGCCTTCGCTCGCCTGTTTTGAAACCAGATTTTAACTTGAGTCTCTGTGAGGTTGAGTGAATTGGAAAACTCCGCTCTCTCTGCAATAGAAAGATACTGTTTTTGACGAAATTTTCTCTCCAAAGCGAGCAGCTGCGAGGTGGTGAACGGGGTCCGCGGTTTTCGGTTGTTCTTATGCTTTCTGAGGGTACACGGAGGTGGACTTGAGTGCCCTGCGGACAACAAAACATTGAACAGATTAATTATATTTTTGATTTATTATATTACAATTATATCAAATTGCCTCGATAGTTTTTTTTTTTTTTTTCTGCCGAAGCTACCCGTTTGTTTTCAGCATTATGAGGAGCATATGCATTAAATGCGCAACCACGTTGTTCTTAAAATTTCTACATACAGATATGGAAATATTGCCTGTTTTTAATTCACATTTATTCACTAAACTGTCTTAATTAAACTGGTTTTGCAACTTTTTGCAAACTTTTCTTTGCAAAAGTAGCTGATCAGTTACTCTACTCTTGGATGACATCAGGCTCTTCCTCTACACGCATCACATTCTTCTAATTTATATAGGCGACAAGAATACGATTTAAAATCTAAATGAGCTTGATTGATTATACTGTGTATCGATTTTCCTGGTATTTATTAGTGCGTTTCACTACAGCCTATGTAAAACATGCATGTTTATAATTGTCATGCGTCATCATGCCACATTATTGACAGGTTTCCCTGCTGAGCCATCACTCACTTGGCGGAGAAGTGTACGAGGGTGTCTGAAACCAGCCGGACTGTCCCTTGTCATTTAGTTCTTCCATATCTCCTCTCTTGCAGTCGGATAGGTTGGAGACGCTCTCCACTGGGATCTTTCTGTCTGCGTAAAGAGCCATGGGCGAGAGCCTCAGCCGCTCATCTCCACCGGATGTCGGAGATATAATACCAGATTCAGATGACGTGTATAAAGTCCGTGTGCTCGTTCTGTCTGATATTAAAGATTCCACACTGAACGGAAGACTCAGCGCCTTGCCTTTACATCCTTTGACAGTCGCTTTATCGTTGGTTTGAGCCTCCTCTTTGTCCGCGCTTTTGCGTTCCTGTAGTTTTCCTTCTTGGGAGAGTGGCCCTTGAAAAGAATTCATCATGGATGATAGAGGGGCCATACAATAAGAATATGTGTGTCGTCCTGAATTTTACTCGTCCACCACCAGTGCCTTTCCCTTCTGCCGTCGCGCGTTTGCGACGCTTGCCTCACTCTCCTAGCAGAGCGCACTCGCAGCTATAAACTTCCAAAAGTTCGCTTTTTTCCCTGCCGCCCTCCAATCGGCTTGACATTTCACCCACATGACTTTCCGCGTGCTCGTCCTGATTGGTCAAACCAGTTTCTTTGAGACGTCACAATGATTTTGAAAGAAATGTTGCATGGTTAATCATACTTGTCTTGCAGAGGTGGTTTATTGATTGCTCTGGGGGCTCCAGTCTTGGAGGCAAGGAGCCATTTGAGAAGTTTTGTTGCAATTAACCAGAGGGGATGTCTGTATAGCGGGCCTCCGTACTCATTAACTGAACTCTTATTGAAAACATACAGCGAAACAAACCACTTCCTTGGCCTCTTCGTCCACGATTTCTGGGAGTTTTCTTTATAAAAACGCTGTATAGTGGAGATAGTGGAAAACGTTTTTATAACACACTTGGGATATAATTTTGAGGGGTTTTATTGAATGTGCACCTAAGCTAAAATTAAGGCCGGTGATAGTTTAATTTTTTTATTTTATTTTTTCAAGATAAAGTGTTTTAGTGCATTTTAAATTTGCTTTTCAGGATTAAAATTCTAAATTGCATAGTCTGTTTGAGAGAACAGAACCCTGTGTTCAATGGAAAAAAAACAGGCTCAACTTTTTTCTCGTAAAACTGTGACGGGACAAAATGATGTGACTGAATTGAGGATGATTTTGTCACGCTGCATTACAACAATTTAAAGCTTGTCTTGGCCCTTTAAGACTGCAGAAAGCCTCTATTGAGGCGCAACTGGCAACCCCTCACCGTAAGTCAAAGCATTTCATAACGCAGACAAGCCCTGTTTTGGAAGGCGCCAGTCTCGGCAAGATCAAAAAGGAAGCTACCTCAGGGAGAATATGCAACAGTTAACTCCACTTAACCAATTGTCCTCGAAGAGTTTAATGTCAAGGCAATAGCCAGAGGGCAATCAGTTCCCACAGACAGCGCGCACCACTCAGTTAACTGTTGCCTCACTACATGTCTGCTTTTAGAAGGTTTGGACTTGATCATTTTTATTATCGGAGGCTGTTTACTTTGCAGATTTCTGTGAAAATAGAAAAGGGGAAGAAAGGCAGTAGGCCATCATCCTGGTGAAGTTTCTACCCTACTTTTAAAACGGATTTAGGTCTTTGTGCCAACAAGGTAAATTAACTAAAATTAAGTATAATACGTTTCTATTTATTTTTATATTTAAGTAATTGTTAAGCACTTAGTTTTAAAAATAGGCTACGTTCAGGTTTTTAAATTTATGACACTGGAATGTGTGGTTTTTATGACTATAGCGACTTCCTTACGGATTATGACATTCGTTTGATCAGTCTCTAAACATAGTAGAATTAAAATTTAGCTATGACCTAAAAAAAGGCTAGTAGCTGAAAACAGTTAGAAGCTTGCTATTTTTGTGTTTTCACCTCGACAGTTGACCCGCTACATTAGGTCAGCTGTTATTAGCCAGATGTGTAATTCAAGAATCCATTTTAGAAACATATGATTCATCGGTCAAAACTGCGGTTTGGCAGTGACACTGACTCAAACCAGTAATGCTGTCTCATGTTTGATATTTTAAAATTAAGAGTTGCTGGTGCAGTTTATTAAATACTACATTGTTTAGTAATACTTGTTAGACAGATTGTTAAGAATAAAGGCCAAATACCTTTTCTGTCAGTTAAGAGGTCTTGCATGTTATTGTGGACTTCCTGCTTTATACATGTCTTTGAATCAACAACACCGGTGAGAAAAAAGTGGACCGCTTTTTCTACTGATCCACAGTGCCTGCTCTTGGTAAGGCGGTATTTCAGCGAAATCCTTGGTGAATGTAATTGCTAGGCCCATGTAACCTCCTCCCATGAGAATACCACTCCAAGTGTTCTTCAAAACCAGTGCACATATTGAAACATTTACTAAGGAAGTGGTTCTCTGATTTATTACAAAGCAAAATACTGTAAGTAGTGTAGTGTGTCTTTGTGCTACTCATTACCCCAAAATGGCAGAAGCTGACAGGGTTAAGATGTGAAAAAGCCCAAACAACTTTTGTATTTATTTAAACATATGTGTATAGAAAACAGAATCTTTAAGAGTAGTTATTCTCTCTGTACTGAAATATAACTGGAATATTTTCATATCTGATTTGGAGAATCTCCAAATCAACAGTCTTGTGATAAAAACAGCATTACATCCCGGCTTTAAAGCGAGATTTTTTTGTATGCAAAATTATTAAAGAGCACATAGCTTACTATCTACACTCTTAAAATTAAAGGTGCTTTAAAAGTTTCTTCACAGCGATGCCATAGAAGAACCATTTTTGCTTCCACAAGGAACTATTCAGTCAAAAGTTTTTTAAAGAACCATCTCTTTCTTACCTTTTTATAATCTAAAGAACCTTCTTTCACCACAAAGAACCTTTTTTGAAACAGAAAGGTTCTTCAGATGTTAAAGGTTCTTTATGGAACCATTTAAACAAAAAACGTTCTTCTATGGCATTGTGAAGCACCTTTATTTTTAAGAGTGTACTGCTAAATTAATTAAGTAGAGTTGCCATGGGATAAATGAAATGTTCTTGGCATTTACATGGCGTTAATGTACGTATGTGTGTGTGTGTATATATATATATATATATATATATATATATATATATATATATATATATATATATATATATATATATATATTTTTTTTTTTTTTTATGAAGAGTTTAGATACAAAAGCCTCTAAATCCATCTGACATATTTCTTTAAAATGAGCATTTCTTTCTGGCTACTTTATATAGGTTTCTGTGTAAGTACTGGTACTTCTGATTGGGCTGAGGCTGGAATTTATCAAGTCTGAAGTAAAAATATTTGATGGATGTATACTATGTGTCAGGAGCATTCACTCAGTATCATTATCTCATTTTTGACCGAGATGGCTTTTAGCTGGTTTTGCATCTGAACTCTTCATATAAACAGTAGTCAACATTTGTGGATCAAAAAAGTTAATCAAAGTTGTCCTAAGACAAGAACGGGTATTGTTTTGGTTTTAGGACATATATATATGTATACACACATATAAGATGAATATATGATTTTCCTGGTGCTACCAGGATTCAAGCCAGGCTTAAGTTACTTTACAGAGTGCCACAATGTCCTCATTATTTGTTAACAAACCAAGCTTTTCATATTCTTAGAGCCAATGTCAAAGTTGATATGTTAAAAGACCACATTAAGATTTCTATCTGAGGACATCACTGTTGCGTTTTGCTCCTATATAGCTATTAAGTAATTTCCTTTGCCGTCATCTCAGGACATTATTTCATCTCTGGGGAATTCAATGTCATGCGTAACTTTCCTCCAGTCTCCCTTGACTCTCAACCTTTTTTATTGAATAATTAATTTTTCCTGTTACTCTTCTTGAGGTTAGTATAATTACTTGAAATGTAAACACACAATGTTATTCTTTGGGAATCCCTCATGACTTGACTATTGCTCTGCCAATGGAACAATTGCTCTTAAGCAGTACAATACTGTTTATGTTAGTCCTCTGTGCATGAGTTCAAAGTTTTGCAAAGATCTGATTCTTGATGGAATGTTTGTCTATGTCCAAGGGGGGTTACATAGATTTCTCATGCATCCTTAGCTTTGATTCTCATGTTTAAAAAAATAAAGCCAAGCAGAATCGTATGCTGATTGCTGAGAGACTTTTGTGGTTGGAAAATGCATCTTTTCAAAGGGAAAATTGTTGGGAAAAGTTGTGTCAGTTATAGAGTGATACTTTTCTGTTTGCTCCTAGTTCACTGGACGTAAGCAAACGTAAGTGTCCAAAACAGAAAAACTTGCATAGTAAAATAAATATTGCAGATTTACATAACACTACAAGTTTTTTTAATGCCAATTTAGACTAATGTTTCAGAATTGTGCCAATATCTTGTATGATGCAGTTGTATTCGTACGCAAATGTGTGATGCATAGTTGAAGTTCTAGTTAAATTGACATTAATAGCTCAAGACGTTTCATACCCTCTCCAGCCGTGCTGACATGCTGTACATCGAGCCAATCACAGATGTGCGGTTATGCCATAGCACAGAGATGGGGACCCCCCTCCTCACACACACATAGCCTTTATGGAGTTTAAGGTCACAGACCTATCTCATCTGTGTGGATTTACAGCTCTATTTTGTGATCTCATCCTAGCATGTTAGTGTCTTTCTGATCTGTGCCTCATTTCTCTCTGGACCATGAAAACCTTTGAGAAAGCAATACTTCTAAGCATATAAAATCTCAGACTGTCATCTTCACAGATTTCCATCTTCATAACCAAGTCTATGTGTTTCTGTAGTCTCCGCTAAAATGGGCCGTCTACAAACATTAAATCTTGCGGCATATCCGTACAGATTGTATTGGCATCATGTTATGATAATCATAGGCTTTTAGACGATCAAAGAAAATCCTTGCAGAGGTTTCAAAGGGCGCAAGTAACCATTTTAAATGAGATCAGTGTTTTCGAATACTCTGAGGCACAGAACTTGAACTTTTGGCTTCAAGGTTTTTGTTTTTTTAATCAGATCTTGTTCGGTGGATAATACTTTGGCTTGTCAAGATCAATTTACATACGCACATTACAGTAGTCCAATTTCGAGCGTTTTCATCTACGTATCAAGCGGTGTCTTAGTGGGGTGCAGTCTCTCCATGGCCGTCCTTAAATTTGGCTGCTCTTCAGCCTTTTGTGCATATTAGGTTCTCGCCCAAGATTTAAGTTTTGATCATTATTATTTTATTTTTCCATTCCCTATCCATATCATTTAGCGGTAGGAGGTTATTGCTTGCAAATGATTTGAGCCTGTCAAATCAACATAATTATGTAGGAAAATATTCCGAAGAGTATATATCTATCCTATTATCGTCCACATTTTTATACATATACCTTTATGAAAAAAAATCCCTCTTGAAGTATAATCTCACTATGTTTGGCTTTAGGCTTCCAAAGTGGTGCCCTGTTTCAGAGATTTCCGTCTTTGACTCCAGAAGACATTTCTGTCACAGCGTGGAGGCAAGTAAACTATGTCAGAAGTCATTATAGACCTTGAAAGCAGATCAGTCCTTCAAGGTCGCCATGGAGTAGGATGGACATTTTCACAGTGTGACTGAAAGTTGGCTGATCCAGTGCAAAGACTCAAAACCTTAGAAGCTTCAGTGCGAACGAGTATGTTATATAGAGCAACTGCGCTAATTGTACCTCTTTAAAAATGTTTAATGTCTGCAGTGAGTATGTTTTTAAGTAACTCTTGTTGTGTTGCCAGGGTGATCCCAACAGTGAGAATCAAGTTTTGTAGACCATTCATTTGCTTAAATGCTAAAGAGCACTTTGAAAAGTCAACCTAAGATGAAGCTGTTGCCACAAGGGACATTATGTCTGTTAACTGACCGCTCGCATAAAAATCCAGCAAGTGGCATCAAGCTCCAACAGGATTACATCTGAGCATTGTTCCTGGGTTTTATAGAGACAATTGGAACCTTAAACCCTTGTCAGAGGCACAATGGGACGCAGTTATAGCCCTCTGTGAAATGGTGGCCAAGATGAAGTGTTGATGTGACAGAAGTAGGCAGAGCGCAACGGCTGTATCCCACTGAGGGAAAATTAAAACTATCATTTACATCTCACAATCATGACTTTGCCAAGTCTGGGGAGAATTACCTCTTGGATAATGATTATTGCTGTATCAGTGACAGCAAACAAGAGCAGCAATTGAATCCCAGACCTCCAAAAAGTGTTATGTAAATGTTAACAAAACCTATATCGCTCTACACGGAGGTATCTGTTACGGGTTCATTTTATTGTTGTCTCTTATTTTTCTAGTCACTAATTTTTTTTTTTTAAGTCTATCAAATTTGTTTTTCCACACCTTAGTGTGTATGCCACATTCAAATACTTATTAAAGGAGTAGTTCACTTCCAGAACAAAAATGTATAGATAATGTACTCACCCCCTTGTCATCCAAGATGCTCATGCCTTTCTTTCTTCAGTCATAAAGAAATTACGTTTTTTGAGGAAAATATTTCAGGAGTTATCTCCATGTAGTGGACTTCAATGGTGCCTGAACGTCAAAAATGATCCCAGCCGAGGAAGAAGGCTCTTATCTAGCAAAACGGACATTTTCTAAAAAAAAAACTAAAAATGTATATTCTTTTAAATCTCAAATGCTCATCTTGTCTAGCTCTGCGATGTGCATGCGCATCTCTCTGAGCAGTTAGGGTAGGTCGGAAAGCTCCCATCTCATTTTCTCCTCCAACTTTAAAATCATCCTACATCACTGTTTTACCTTTGTTTTTGTAAAGGGCGTTTGACCTTTGCATGTTCACTTTGTAAACACTGGGTTGGTACTTCTGCAGCGATGTAGGACAGTTTTAACGTTGGAGGAGACCCGGATTACACAGAGTACGTATACGCATGGCAGAGCTAGACACGCTCTTGAGGTTAAAAAGTATATAAATTTGTATTTGTTTTAGAAAATGGCCAATTGCTTTGCTAGATAAGACCCTTATTCCTTGGCTGGGATTGTCTGGAGCTTTTTAAAGCTGCATTTAATCTGCATTTTGGACGTTCAAACTCATGGGCACCACTGAAGTCCACTATATGGAGAGAAATCCTGAAATGTTTTCCTCAGAAAACATAATTTCTTTACGACTGAAAAAAGAAAGGCATGAACATCTTGGATGACAATGGGATGAGTACATTATCTGTACATTTTTGTTCTGGAAGTGAACTACTCATTTAATGATCTTGAGAAATGCTTTTTTACCAACATAATGCACATCTGTTTTTTTGTGACACGTAAGCTTTAATATGCATTCAAACTACAGGTTGTCATCTGCGAATAGCGGTAGCTTGTTTAAACAGAATAAAACTTCTTGTTGCTTAAGATAAGTGGTTTAGAAAAGGCCTGAGTTGAGTTATTTCTAGTATTTCTTCACTTTCTGACCAGCGTTCTGATTCCATCCTTTTGAACTAGAACCCAGTGGATTGTTGCGAGTGAAACCAGCGGAGGTCAGGCCTCATAAATGCTTAACTACCCTGAAAGGGAAACTGCCTTGGCAAGTTGGGCTTGTGTTTATGTCCATGCGCATAGGGTTTCCTTAAGATTTTTTACTCTGCCCAGAGGGGGCACTTAAAACAGAGGCCTCGGGTGACACGGATAAGTAGAAAGTATCTTGACCTTTTATTTGACTTAACAAGAGCTTGACCTGACCCAATCAGTTTAGGCTAACATCATGGCCCCAATCCTAAAACCATTTGACTTCCCCACAGAAAAATCTTGCCTGCTTTAACTCAACTGTCGCACTCATGTTTTGGAACAATTATAAGGGTAAGCTGCCCATGAACTGCTGAGCATCCCAACTGAGAGATTAAACCCACCACAGAGCTATGAACCTATTAATGCAGCCCGGTCATTTATGTCATTTTTATACGAACTGATACACATCATTTTGTATGCATAGATTTAAAATGATTTGTGATCATGGGGTGTTTTGTGCAGTAAAAGTGCATATCAGATATGTACAGTATGTACAATAAAAACATATTGTATTTTATTGAAAATAACGCAAATGCCAACCCTAGTCTGAAACTCAACCAAAACATCATTTAAAGCAGCATAACCAAATGAATGACTCTCTTGGGGACAGTATTTAGCTGTTTTACTGCTTGTTAGCTGGCTAACTTTACAAGCTACAAAGCACAAAGGGAAAAGAAAGAAGAGGAAATGAAAATATTCAGTGGTCAGCAATGAAAATGGACACATACAGTGTGTTACATAATTTGTTTTTAAAGAAATACATGTTTTTCTTGTAGAGAAATGTTTTTTTTTTTTTTAAATGAGAGACAATATGAATTTGTATATGAATAATTCAGACTTTTTTTTTTATGAAGTGAGGGATTCTATCATCAATTATTCACTCTCATGTTGCTTCTACCACTGTATGGCTTTCAGACTTTTTCTGAAATAGGATATGTCCCAAAAAAAAAATCTTCTTTGTGTTTCACAGAAGATAGAAAGTCACACAGGACTGGAACAACATGAGGGTAAGTAAATGATGACAGAATGTTCATTTTTGGATGAACTATCCCTTTTAATGAGAGGATATTGTTGTGTGCAAGTAGATTTTGTGAAAATGAGATGAGGTTTTGCAGTGTCATTTTCACGTCAGGTTCATTTATAAAGCATGCTGTGAGGGAATTGCCTAAATGTTCAAGTTTATTAAGTTTAATTGCATGCCCTGACAGACTAAGCATATTTTTTCATTTACTGGCATTTACAGTCACTTTCTCCTTTTCTCCTCAGCTCCAGTGGAAATGTAATATCCATTACACTAAAAAGCAAATAACACTTAAGGTGCACCACAAAGATGACGGCGGACAATTGAGGTGATTTTTCTGGACTTTAGCTGTGGATTCAAGCCAAGATTTTTGAGGGAAAGCAAAGGACAATGAGCGTGGTCACATGGTTTTGACTGTTGGGATGAGAAACTAATTGTGGCCATTTTGTGGTTAAGTGAGGAACCGAAGAATGTGACCACACGTTCGAATGCTCCATCCGCTCTCGCTCTGTCCGCAAAATCTCTCTGTATGAATCAATGAGTTAGGTTTTCACAGAAGTGTGAATTATCCCTTTTGGTTCCTCAGCCCAATTTTGATTGAGGCCTGACAGAAACCCAGCACTTAATGCTCCTCAGAGCACATTTCCCTCAGCAGAAAAGTAGTGTTGCATCAAAAGGGGTTGTTCCTGTGCAGACCTTACTTGTCAACCACTCCGAAAGCATTTGTCTGTATGTCATTGTTGCTTCTGTGTATTTAATGGCCTGTTGAATCATTTATAATTAGAAGCTGAGAGTTCACAGTCAAAAACAGACAAGAAAGGAAGTCCTAGTCAGCATCATTCCCACTTGACTTGTAAAGAAACCCCAAAAGCAAACTGTTTTCAAGTCCTCCAAACAAAGATCAAAACTAAACAAGAGCCATCTATCAAGAGCGCTTTTTAACACGAGCTTGATTTAACTGCTAACACTTATTAAGCACTTGAGACCGAGAGAGCGTTTCAAGCAGGGAGATTTCCGAGGCCGGGGAATGCAGGCACCTCACAGTGAGGCTCTTTAACAGGTACTCACATGATTTAAAGGGTTTACCGCGATTACGAGTGAGACAGGGCCTGAACAAATAAGTCAGGCTGATTGTCCTGAGATTACAATTTCCAAGTCCTCCCATGAAACCCAGAACAAAGGGGAGGGAGGAGAGCAAAGAGGCCCTCTGAATAAACAAGCCTTAAATTCTCACTGCATCTGAGCCGCGCCACATTTATGAACACTTCAAGCCCCCGTGCTCTCATCCGTGCCGTACGCGCAGAGAGATTCCTGGTGGTGACCGTAAAAACATAGAAATGAGAGCAAAATGTTTATTTTACACTTAGCGGAGGCTTGTGTTTTCATGTTGCCTCTTTTGAAATGCAGACTGTGGGTTGGAGGGGTGGAAAGAGAGGGAGGGGGTTGCGGGAGGATGAAAGCTTTGTTGTGCTTGGGTTTAATGAGCTGGAAAATACAATTGCACTTTTCTGACTGTGAAAATTGCTTTGAGGGCATCATAAATTAGCTGCTGGGAGATACTTCAATTGACAATGCTTTGTGTGATTCCTGCACATGGCTCTCTATGTGTCAGGCGGCGCCTTCAGAGGGATTCAGCCGAAAGAACGCGAGGGGATCCGGGACCTCAGTGCCCGGACAGTCAACTGCTTTTGATCCCTTGAAGTCTTTCAAGATGCGATTTTCCAAAGCGCTCTACAGTGGAAGTCTTGTTAAACCTCATGTTGTGTTTATACGGAGACCATGTTTGGTAAAGTTATGTCCCAGCTGCATTTGTATCTTTAAGTGGAAATCCCGTCATTTGTTTACTCACGCCTCTTCAAAAGAAGATGCTTTGAGCTGCTTCTGTCCGCGCAACGGAAACGGCATTTCTCAAAATACCTTCTTTCGAAAGTCGACGCAAGTTCGGAGCGATACGAAACGACGGTTTGGGGTGCGCTGTCCCTTTAAGAGCAACTCCAAAAGATAGCGTTCTGAACAATGAAAGATGGAACCTTGCATAAAACCGAGGCTTGTGGTCGAATGTTCTCAGTCATGGTCCATATTCTTCCACGCAGCGCATTTCTGGGGCCTCGACCACAGCACAGTAGAGCCGTCCATCGCCTGCGGGCCTGCATATCTCTGCATTCTAATGCGTTGGTCCCGCTGGGTTTTTAACTTTTGCTCTGTGTAATTGATGGCTTCCACACTCCGGCTGAGTTCCTCGCCCCTCTCCCTGGCGATTGTTGGTATATTTCTGCGGTTCGGGCTCTCAGGTCGGTCATTGTTCTCCCAAATAGAAGTGCAAGAGGGGGCTGGGGGAGTTGGGAAGAAGTGCCCCCCTGATATTTAGTCAACTCCGAAGGGCACTTTTCATTCTGCCTTTGCAAGCTTGGCACATGCCTTCTGTTACTAAGTGGCTTTGCATTGAAAGACTCCACAGCTTCTATTCTTCGGCCCACTGGGTGCCCAGACTTACAGCTCTGGCAGCTGCTGGGCCCTCCAAAAGGCTCTATAGAGCACTCTCTGCAGGTGTGCTCTCCTGCCAGAGCAATTTCCAATCAAAGGCCCTTTTCAGCCCACTCAATGGGAAGCTGACTTCGTATGTGCCACTGCTCGAGAGCAGCATTCACAATGGACGCCTTCTCTAAACAACATTGCTCATATGGAGCACTGCCACTCGGCCTTTTTCTCTCCGGTTTTTCTGTCTGCGATCAGAGCCAGCGGCTGGCGCGGGTTGCCTTTTTCAGGATAGAAGACGGGCAGCTTTTTCCCCCTGCAATTATCAAACGAGTTGTTACACATTACTCATAAGGTGTGGCTCTCCCCTCCTCTCCCTCTCAAAGGCCTCCTCTGTTTTTCTGAAGAAACTGCTGGCAAGCTGAGACATCTATTCATTTGGCTACTTGAGTGTAATTGCCCAGCTCTTTGAAGCCTGTGAGAGGCGAGTGATTTCGCCCCTGCCCTTGGGCGACGGTGGCGACATCTCCGGCGACCTCTGCGAGCCCCTGCGGTCGGCGGAACACCTCCGCCAGGGCAGCCACCATACAGAGCGGGAATAATGCTGCCCAGGCTGCTCAATTTCTCCTCCTTTTCATCTCTCCCTTTGAAACTTTTATTAACAACAGCTTTCACACTCATATCAAGAGGCTTAAGTAGACAAGGGAGCCGGACTCCCCGATGCTGACGGCCGAGAGTCACCACTGCATGACTTTCCTTCACGTCGGCGAGCTCCGGAGCGGGGGCCCGCATTGAGAAAACACAGACTTCTCAGTTCACACCAGTGTGCCTGCTCCCCCCTCCGCCTTCGTGTTTTGCGTGTCATCCGTGATGTCAAAGGAAAGCGCCGTTAGTTGTTTTTGACATAAAGTATATCTCAATCACGTGTCTTCTCTCTGAACTGGTTTCATGGATTCTCTGTGGGCTCTTTGTCCCTCGTAGATCAAAGTTTTCGGCCGTTTTGAAAAACCACCCGTTGTATTAGACCGGTGCGTGTGACAAATAGCAGTGATAAAAAAGCAGTTGAGAAGCATTGCATGTGCCAAGAACAAAAAGCTAGGATGGGACAGCCTTACCATAGACAGCCTGGAATGCTTTGAAACATCTGAGTGCCTGAACTAATTAAGTTTGGTAAGTAGATGTTATCAGTTCTGGTCTAATTTCACTAAGTACTTTCGGAGGGTTTTCTTGAATCAACTCCACTTCGTGTTATTGCCTGCCCAAGGCTGTTTACTTTTCTCTTAATTACATTCACAATTCGATAGGGTGAATTACTACTCCATTTACTAGTTACCTTGGAATTTTAGACACACAGTTTAAGGTGATGGAACGCAAATGGAATTACATGTGCTTTAACTTGCGTTACAACATAACACAACTACCTGAATCAACGGAGAATCAACAAGACCCCCCCCCCCACTCAAAAAAAAGCATTGATGGCTTTATCCATTCATCTAGTGTGCATGAAAGAAAGAAACGGTAGAAAATCCAATTCTGCTCAGCATCCCAAATGACACAATTGTTATGTAATTCTATTTATTTATTTTGTATTCGCAAAAAATGTGGTGCAACATTTCAGATTCATGTCAAAGTCCTGCCAAAGTTCTCACATTTTCCATTGCACATGTTAAATGCAGAATATTTCTTCGCTAATATATTCTGTATTTTAGGGGGAAAATGTTGACTTCTGTGGCTACTTTTATATCACTCCAAGTTCTGTACTGTGAACCTTCAGAGCTTGTTATTCTCCACTCCGTAGAAGTCCTAAATGATAAAGTTGGAGAGCAGGTAGATACCAGACATGCAGACCAGACTTTCTCCACTGGGCCCTTTGAATGCTTCAGCATGCATGATGTCACCATCCAAACACACTTTGTCTTTCTTTGCCTGTCTGAAAAAGGAAACAAATGAAATCTCTCCCACAGCTCAAAGCCAGGCATAATGCAATGCGAAAAATGTATCTATCATGTGGCGAACAGATCTGGCCGTTGGACTAATTCAGCGTTGTTGTAAACAAGTTCTGAAAAATCTGCTTGCTTAGGCTGAGAAGGTGAAATACCTTCTTAGTGTGATATTTAAGATCTAAGTTTGCTGGCAGGGTGTACTTTACACCACTGCCTGAAGACATTGTGTCCTGTCTCATGCAGAGAAAGAGAGAAAAAAGAACACAGGGCTATTATGGGTTTGATCTGGCTCCACAAGGCTCTGATGATAGTCTCAGGAGGGTTAGAAGGTCAAGAGATGCTTTCATAGTAGCGTGGATAAAACTAAGCCCCGGGAGACGACAGATTGATGAGACTAAATGATATCACAGACTTTGTGCAAAGTATTAAACAAAAATACTTGTAATGAAACACCGAGAGGCAAGATGTCTACAAGTCGCCGTCGGATGGACAGCAATAAAACCAAACAGGGTTATGAATATTGCATGCTACTTGTATTATTTGCTTTGAGGTTTTTAAGAGAGACGCATTTCCTGTAGCCAAGTCAGCTGGTAACAATTTCAAGACATATTAAAGCAAGTCTTTGCCAAAGAACTTCCCTTTGGGATACTTCGGGAGGCTACGTAAACCAATAATGCAATTATAATCCAGTTTAGTAAGAATCACCAAGTTCTGCATTATTTATATGAGGCACAGTTTAAAAAGAGCCCAAGCTTCCCTGTTGACTTTTAGTGGCTTGTTTTATTTTAATACACACCAGTAAACTGCACATCTTCTCACTGCCAACTATGGGGTGCTAGACTGTCTTTCAGAAGAAACTTGATCTTTCACAGCACTGTAGTTTAAATGCAGAAAGTGCTGGACTAAACGGATAAAGCAAGCATCATTAAAGTAACACCCTTTAATATTTAGCACATAGTATGCATTATATTTCTATATTTTTATAGCTTGGGGTTCACTGGCATCTGTTTAGTAAGAGAACGTGGGTCTTTGCCATGTAGAATGCAAAGGAATGTTTGCGGACAGTGAAAACTTGGGCAATATTCAGCATAAAATACAGTTTAGTGCAAACGTCTGTTATTTGGCTTCAGTTTCATCTGAGTGGGTATGTGAGAGCTGTACAGCGTAGTGTTCACATGGGGCATTCGTTATCTTAACAAGCACCATATTTGACCCTGGTTGTATGTTTTTCTCTGTATGTCATGTCCTATTACTGACTCAAATGGCCTTAATGTTCTTTTGGTGCAGCCTTTGAAGAAACACCAGATAAGCAGAAGCAAGTTATGGATTGTATGTAGGCCTGCCGTTTCATCTTTTATCAGCTGTCTCTTTCATTAGGCGGTGATCTTTAATAGCATTTTCATTAATTATGACAAAATACCCAGACATTTTTGTTGTTGTTGTTGTTGTTGTTGTTGTTGAAGAAGAATCTTTCTGTTTACGTGTTTAACATATGACCACCGAAACCATGGCCAGTACGCTGTGCACACTGCTAATTCATAGGACACTTGTGTGCATTTCATTGTTTGCTTGCTTTATTTGTTACACTATATAAGCGCACAATAACTTTCCTTTTACTTCTGACACGAGACATAGAGAAAAGCAAAACAATGGGGATGAAAATTGCGCATGGAGAGTCTCAAGCGATAAGCTGCCTTGTTGGTCTGGTATTGTATGTGGTTTTTGCAGACATGTAATTAGGGTTTCTGAGGTCTGGAGCCAGACAATCCCGGGGACAATGGCTCTGAACAATGTGCAGGCCGGACATGTGAACCCTGCCTCTCCCTGCCTCATCACACACAAGCATGTCCAGTTTAGTGTAATGACATACAATTAGAAATAGATATTCTAGGTCAACCACTTGTTGTGACCACTGGCTGTTTAACCTAGCATATCTGTATCTAAAACCTATGTTAATCTGCTCTAAGGACCTTTTGAAAGCCTTATTGTTTTGTCTCTGCTTCTAATGTTATAGGGAGTAAGTAGTAATTCAAAGTAGTGATGACACAAACCTACCTGCATTTTGCAGTAGCTTGACAATAGCTTTTCAAAACAGTTTAGCTTTACTGGGAACAAGTTACTTTTCCTAATTACTAGCGTGACAAACGCAACATTGCTTTGTATTGCATTGCAACTTTACAATGGACCACACTCTCCCTCATATATGCTGGAAAAATCTAATCCATTTTAGTCAATCAATTTGTTTAAATGGGCTAATAAAATGACCCAGTTCAAACAATAAATAAGTGATTCATTAATACATTTTAACCCCTGAATGATTTTACACAATGATATAATATAATAGTTAAACACTGGTGTTCAAAACTATTTTTAGTTTCATAAATGTGAACCTGGAACACAAAACCAGTCGTAAGGGTAAATTTTTTGAAATTGAGATTTATACATCATCTGAAAGCTAAATAAATAAGCTTTCCTTTGATGTATTGATGTTAGAATAGGACAATATTTGGCCGAGATATAACTGTCCAGATAATACTGAGAAAAAAATACTGAGAAAATCGCCTTTAAAGTTGTCCAAATGAAGTTCTTAGCAATGCATATTACTAATCAAAAATTAAGTTTCAGTATATTTACGGTAGGAAATTTACAAAATATCTTCATGGAACATGATCTTTACTTAATATCCTAATGATTTTTGGTATAAAAGAAAAATCAATAAATGAATTTTGACCCGTACAATGTACAGTTCTACTTATGACTGGTTTTGTGGTCCAGGGTAACAAATGTGTTTTTTTTTTATAGGGCCCTATGAAATCTGTTTTATTTTTTCCCAAAGTCCATTTTAATTTTTTCCAATTTTTTTTTTCCATTTTAATTTTTCTGAATTCTGTTTTTTCCCCCATGTAATTTTTTAAGGGTTTTAGTTTTAATGGTTAAATAAAATTAATTATTCAAAAAGCATGTCTAATTAATTAAAATGATAAAACTCACAGTACTTATTGCAATTTATTAAAAGTTTCACAAAAATGACATTTTCAAAACCCTATGAAATTAAATATAAAAATAATTTATTTTATTTAAATATATATATTTATTTATTTTCAGAAATACTGTGTTTTGCATTTACATTGTTCTGGAAAAGAGATTCTGGTAAATCATTTTTATGGTAAATATTCCTTAAAAATTATATTTTAACCCTGTCACTCCCATTTTTTTTTTAACACAGACATAAAAATGCACTAAAAATGCACAGACTTAAATGTTTATAATTCATGAATGAAAACATTTTGTAATATGATTTTGATGTACATTCTCCGTGGTAATGCAATGTCTGATTTTAAAATGCCTTTCAAAGGATGAATTTTGAGATTTTAAGTTTTGAACTGATATATAATTTCTTATGATATCTAAAGCGTGAAAAGGAAAAAGGAAATGAAGAAAGTCTTTTGTGACAAAGGTCAGAACTCATGTTATGATGTAGATTTTTTAAGTTGCACTCTTGACATATATTAATCTATTACTTTTCCTACATAATTTGTAACACAAAAATATGGTAAAATATCTATTTAGGAGTCTTAGACCTTTCCAAGGATGTATAGTTTGTCATGATTAGATTAGGATTTATTTGTAATATGGTGAAGTAAACTTAGGCATCCCACAGAGTGGACGGTGACAGTTAAAGCAATAATTTTATTAGTAGTAGTTGTAGCACTATCAATACATTAGGTAATATATTTCTGTGACAGTTTCAAGTTAAACCAGGCTTTTATTTTGAAAGGTTGCTGTGAAGACCCTTAAGTTTTTGTTTGTATGTGATATGATAGTTTTTCTCAAAAGAAATGGTAAAACGCTCATGAAGTGACTCTCAGAGCAGTTCTAGAGATTATGTTTATGTGTTCATGTATTCATATATTGAGACGACAGAGGCATGTGTGTAATAAACGAAACTCTGCGTCTGCGGCATTCATTCACACAGAGACACGCAGAACATGCAGGATTCACATTTAAATAGTATTTTTGCAGCTTAATATTCACAGACACTATTCCATATCGGAAAATTCCTTTTTTATGACCGGATTCCACGGTTCTGTCCGCGTTTTCTGCATCACAGAAATCATAGGGCCCTATTTTTAGTTTAAATCAGTGGTCGGCAACCTTCGAAGTGCCATTTTTAATTTTTACTTTTCTTGTTAACCACTGTGCCGAACTACAATGACTGTAGTTTTAAGCATTTTTTTCCTGAAAATTATGTAATAAGCATGAGTATTTATGAGACTGAAACACTATGACACTATGAGAGTGCTTTTCTTTGCAGTCAGATGATGATACTTAAGATGATCAGATGTACATTCCTTGAAAAAGTCTTTTCAGCATGACTTTCTTCATAAGCACTGTGTTGAAATTTTGACCATTCATTTGATCTGCTGATATTAGTAATAATAAATTGTTTGTCGAAAATGATCTTAGCTTGCACATAAAGTTATTTATACTGAACCTTATGATGCACGTTGCGCTCTTGTATACTCATGCTCTTGTATGCCAAATCCTTTTAAAATGACCTTTATTTTGTTGTCATATCTCTGATCAAGTTACATGTGTTTTTAAAAACTTTCCATGCTGCACGTGAGGCTTCCTTTGTTCATCCTTGTGTCTGTCAACATCTTTTAGTGCTCCAAATGGATCTGACATAAGTGCAGAATCACTCAGATTATTGTAATATCATACTTGGGTTTCTGCACTGGAAAGAATGCCTTCATCACTGCTCTGTTTTTGAAGTGCAGCTCTGTTTCTGAAACCCTGCAGCGTGTAAGCCCAAACTTCTCTCTAATCAGTAAAAGTAAAATACATATTCGGGAGACACCTCCTCGGCCGTAAACAACCCTGCTTTGCATTAAGGGCTGTTGGTAAAAATGTCATTTTTTGAGTACTGTTTCTATTGCCTTTAAATCAATTGGTTTTGTCACGTCCTTCAGGGCTCAGTTTTGGTGCAGAGCAGCCTGCTTCAATTAGTCTGATGGAACCCATGTGGCTGCTATCAGTGCTGCCATCTTCTCCCCACGGTCTCCGAGAAGACTGGCTCCTCTCCATAATAAGCAGAGAGCAAACACTCTCTCTCACAGTCTGTAATATCACCCCACACCTCTGGACTACACCTCCAAGCTGACCCACATTAAAGCAAACCCAAGGGTTCAAAAGCAAAGCGCCTGGGCACTTCCTATGCAAAGCCCTGTAGATATAAATTACTATCTCTTCCTCAAGTAGAACTGAATTTGGACCAGCACTCCTGAAATCTCTTCAAAGGTGACAGGCAGTCCAAAATAGATCTTTGATCTTAAATATTAGCTTGTTTAATGGTTAATCATAATATAGAGGAGTAGGGCTGATTTAATGTTTTAGGAGTAGCTGTAATGTTATCACAAATATTGTAATAGTGAAGATTTTGTTTTAGGTTTAATGAAATGAATGCACACTGTAAATTATTTTTTGAAGTAAACAAAACTAATATAATTGGAGTATGTTTTACAAAGTCTTACTATTTCAAAATTTTACATTCGATTCAATGTGTTACTTGCCATTTCTTTGTGTTTAATTGCGTTTTTGTGTGTAGTAATGAATACAAATCATATTTGTGACCCTGGACCACAAAACCAGTCATAAGAGGCAATTTTGTGAAGTTTGTTGAGATTTGTACATCAATCAAAAGTTAAATAAATACGCTTTCCATTGATATATGGTTTGTTAGGATAGGACAATATTTGTTTGAGATACAACTATTTGAAAATCTGGAATCTGAGGGTGCAAAAAAATCTAAGTACTGAGAAAATTGCCTTGAAAGTTGTTCAAATGAAGTTCTTAGCAATGCATATTACTGATCAAAATTTTTTTGAGTTTTGATACATTTATTCTAGGAAATTAACAAAATAGCTTCATGAAACATGAACGCGATTTTTGGCATAAAATAAGATTTGTTAATTTCGACCCAAACAATGTATTGTTGACTATTGCTACAGATATACCCGTGCAACTTATGACTGTTTTTTTTTTTTTTTTTGGTTATGTATCAGTGTTGGGAAGGTTACTTTGGAAATGTAATAGGTTATAGATTACAAGTTACCCTATTTAAAATGTAAATGTAAAATGTAAAAGTAGTGTAACTATTACAATTATTTAAACAAAGTAATGTAACTGCTCATTGATTACTTTTTGATTACTTTTCTAAAATTCTAATGAATGTTTTTAATTGTTAATTATTTTGAAACATTTAAATCAGGCGGGGTAACCTTACAGTAGTACTTGACACTGATTACTTTTAGAGTTTCAAAATCCTTCATCACATGAATTAAGATCATAATAATTTAATTTTAAAGCACAGCTACCACAAAATCAGATTTTGGCAACTTTTTTTTTTTTTACTTTGAGATCGTTGAGGTTAAATACAGATTTAAAATCTTAAGATATAAGTTTAATATCTATGATACTGTATTTGAAATTAAATTATGGAAACACTGGCATTTAACAATGCTTTGGAAAAAAAACAGTTAATCTAAAAAAATAAAGCACATACATGACCCTAAATACAATCTTAAAAATAAAGGTGCTTTAAAAGGTTCTTCACAGCGATGCCATAGAAGAACCATTTATGTTTCCAAAAAGAACCATTCAGCTGAAGGTTCTTACCTTTTTATAATCTTAGGAACCTTCTTTCGCCACAAAGAACCTTTTGTGAAACAGAAAGGTTCTTCAGATGTTAAAAGTTCTATATGGAACCGTTTAGACAATAAACGTTCCTCTTTGGCATCATGAAGCCCCTTTATTTTTAAGAGTGTATGAAATGAAACCGCTATCAAAAAAGCATATGTTCTAAACTCCTGAAACATTGGTGTCTCACATTTAGTCAATGCAATTTGGGAAAGAAATCAATCAAATCTGTATATTTGTGAAAATATTCATATGTAACCCTTTTGTAATTGTTAACATTTTCTAGTAACTATAATTTAATTACACACTTTTTCTCAGTAACTAAATTCAGTAACGTAACTAAATTACATGTAATTAGTTACTCCCCAGCACTGATGGTATAGCATGAAGAAAACAAGATAACATTTTGCTCCTAAAAGCCAGGTGTCCTTTAATGTTTTGCTGTCCGCATTTTGCAAAATTACAAAAGCTAAAACCCTTATGCTTCTTAATGATCTCATAAATTTGTTTAAAACCTAAATGTTTTGCTTTCCAATATGAAAATGCTTGTAAATACAGCTGTGGTCTCATTTGTTTTTGTGAAAACATAGTCTGATAGCAATTACCGTCTTAAAAACTTGATTAAATTTTGTCACCCTACACCATACACAAAACAGAACGTATTCCTTTATAAAGACATAGCTTACCAAGTGTAATCATGCTGTAATTAAGAGCATTTAAGTGAGGACCCACACTGACTCAGACAGCGATAAGGCTTGTTTGATTGGCGTGCATGGATACACAGAGACCATATAGCCTGGGGCAGGAGAGAGAGACAGGCAGCGAGAGGCAGACGCTCAGTGAGAGTCTGACTGTATGGGTCACGGACGCTCCACTGGCCATGCAATCCATTGATCTCCAGCTCCGCTGCAGCCGTGGCACCAGTCCAATTAAAGTGTGAAAGCCTGAGGGCGCAAACAGGAGTGCCGTCACGAGTGCCGTCAGTTTTAAATGATAAATAAGAGCTAGCTTAAGTGCATTTTCAATGGTTTTGTCTGTCTGATATCTCTCAGTTTAGATGTCATTAGAGATTCAGGTCTAAAGAAATATTTAAAAACAACAATGTGGTCTTCATTTAAGGCGTCCTTATTATTCAGCAAATTGCCTCTTCAGTGAAATTTGCTTTTACGATTGACTGTCATTTTCACGAAATTTTCAGAATACAGTGCGCTTTCTACGCAAACTTTAAAGGGCCGTTCATAACGTTTTGGAACGGCGCACACATTTCTTTCATAAGGATGAAAGACCAAAATTCATGAAATCTGATCTTTCTGTTGCAGGCACCATTTCATGCTGGAACAGCATGATCTCCACTATAATTCAGAGCCATTGGAATGGATGGGGCTTTGACACGCAAACAAAAAATCTCTCTAAAGTAAATGTTTCTGCTCAAAGCCAACTGTGATTTGGAATCCCATTATCAAAGCCAACTGTGCTCCGGAGCCTGGACAGCTTGGAGAATCATGTTGTGTTATGTACTCAGAGGAGTCCTCCTCTGCGCGGTCTTTACTCAACTGAGACGACTGCTGCTAATTCACAGTGGAAAAAAAAAATGGACAATGATATATCCCACCTTATTCAGGCTTCGTTTGTAATCTAAATGCATGGTTGCAAGAGACAAAAAGCTATTTTCTGCTGGTGCTTTGGATCAAGTGTAAAGATTTGAGAATGCTGGACTGGGCAAGATCAAATCCAAACGTTCTTGACAGTTTATTTTCATATTAGGCTGTATCACTAAATTTACTGCAAGTTTGATGTCAGTCCATCTCAATGATATGCAGTCGTGCTGCCGACCTGGAGATTTCATGCTTCTAAGACAGCAGTGATTAGAATGTGTCAGAATTTGACAAAACAAAGACATATAAAACATTTGAATATATGTTAAATATATAAATATATATATAAAAAATGTTTGCTATTTGAATATAGTGATTTCACAGCTGAATTTATAAAGCTGAATCATTACTCTAGTCACATGATTCTTCAGAAATCATACTAATATTCTGATTTACTGCTCAAAAAAAAAAAAAAAAAAAAAACACATTATTTTTATTATGTTGAAAACAGCAGACCAGATTTTTTCCCGGTTTCTTTGAGTAATGGAAAGTTTAGAAGAGCAGCATTTATCTGAAATAGAAATCTTTTGTAACATTATAAATGTCTTTTTCATCACTTTTGAGCAATTTAAAGCATCCTTGCTAAATTAAAAAGTATTAATTTCTATAATTTCCTTGCTTTCTATAATTTACCAAACCATATGTTTTAAATATTGATAATAACAATAATAAAAATTGTTTCTTGAACAGCAAATCAGCATATTAGAATGATTTCTGAAGAATCATGTGACACTGAAGACTGGAGTAATGATGCTGAAAATTTAGCTTTGATCGCAGGAATAAATTACTTTTTAAAATATATTCTAATAAAATAACAATTATTTTAAATACTAACATTTTTCAAAATGTTACTGTTTTTCCTGTACTTTGGATCAAATAATTGCAAGCTTGGTGAGCAGAAGAGTCCTAGGGCTGTCAAATGATTAATCGCATTTAATCGCATACAAAATAAAAGTTTGAGTTTGCCTAATAAATGTGTGTGCTGTGTGTAATTATTATGTATATATAAATACAAACACATTCATGTATATATTTAAGACAATTATGTTATTTATTTACAACATATTTTTATTTATAAATAAATTTATATCAAAATTATAATAAATACATATACTTGTAAATATTTCTTAAATATATACATGAATGTGTTTGTGTTTATATATACATAATAATTACACACAGCACACACATTTATTAGGCAAACTCAAACTTTTATTTTGTATGCGATTAATCGCGATTAATCATTTGACAGCCCTAAAAAAACATTAAAAATCTTACTGTTCAAAAACTTTTGACTGGTAGTGTATGAAGAATAGATAGAGCACTATTAATGACTGAATAATTAAAGTGTCTTATGACTTTTAAGCACATTTTAAAGACATTTCTGACCTTATCAACATTTATTTGCAGATGTAGTTACTCATAATGAGTATAGCCAAACTTCCCTGTAGTAACATTTAAAGATCATTATACTAACAATGTAGAAATATTGGTTTCATGCTAACGTTTTGAGAATGTTTATCCTGATAAGGTTGAGAGAAAGTTTAATTGGTGTTACTGCAAGTTTCCCCGAGAACATTTCCTATTAGATAGAACCGCAAAATCCGTTAAACTATGGAAGATTTGACGATTGTTTTGGTTAACATGTTTGTTGTAAATGACCATTCAAGCACTTTGTAGTAAACTACAAAACTAAATGATTCCACATCAAATACTGTGTGGAACATTAAAGGGTTAATTGATTCTGTCAGCTGTAATAAGATTCTATAATCCACCTTGTATCTGTTGTTTAACGTCTTAAGCACCTATTTGGATTCTGAGCTGTTTTTTTTCTGTAAAAATGTTTGGATGAACCCACAAACACATGATTACGTTATGTTCTGCTCTTGCATTTTGTAAAAACTTGGTTTTGCATCAATGTGACAAATTGATTCAAACAATGTCCTGAACTCTGCAATGATTTTCTCCCATTTTTCCTCCCTGAAAAGTGCAGTTCCTCCCCTGCAACAAAAAGCTACTGTAATACTCAGTAGGGTTATCTGTCAGCCCCCTCCTCTCCCTCCCATAAATGCAGTTCTGTGGCCTGACTGTCTTTAACCCAGCTGATAACGCTTTAGCCTCCTCGTAAAGAATAGGTCTCTTTTAAGTGATCCATTAACGTCCTGTCCCCAAGAGTCTGCCTCAGTCTACTGAAACAAACCAGGAAACCTTGAAGGAAAACAGGATGACAGACAAGCTCCGAGATCAAAGACCCCCTTCGATTCCCTCTGCTCGTTCCCCAGACATCTCCAGGCCTCCTCCCTAATGTTTTCAATTAGGGCCTCTGAGAATGTTTCAAATCGTAACGTTATCAATTAGTCAGCAATCCCTGTGTTTGGTTCTAATGGCCTCAAGTTAACAGTGAAGATTTAGTGCCTAAGAGGGAGATATCAGTACAGGAAAGAAAGGTTTTCATGTAGGGGAATTTACGATTGTCTGCCTGCAGGTCTGCTTTCCAGAGTTACATTCTCCACGGAGCTTTTGGGTCTGTAGTGTCCAATCCATTCTGGCTCCTTTGAATAACCTATAATGATTTAAAAGAGCGCTGTAATTTTGTCAGCGACGGGTCATAGACATCGCTATTGTGTTTCTATGACTTGAGAAAACAATACATTAGCCTGTTGCTGTTTTGGAGAGATATATCACCAGGTGCTTGTGTGATTTAGTTTCTTTTTTTTTTTTTTTTTCTTCAAAAAGTTATTTGTCTTTTTAACTTTTTGTTTTCCACAATGTAAGTTAAAAGAATAGTTTTCCCAAAAATTAAATATTATTTGCTGAAAATCTACTCACCCTTAGACCATCCAAGATGTGGATGTGTTTGTTTCTTCATCAGAACAGATTTGGAGAAATTTAGCATTACATCACTTGCTCACCAATGGATCCTCTGCATTAAATGGGTGCCATCTGAATGAGAGTCCAAACATCACAGTAATCTAAGTAATCCACACGTTTCCAATCAATCTATTATTATTTTGTGAAGTCAAAAGCTTTGTTTATAATACATGAATTCATCAAGACATTTTAACCTCAAATCAAGTATTGTATCCATAAAATTGGTTTATAAATTTTAAACATTTAGATTTTTAAATTAAGCAAATATTCAGACATACGTTTAACATTTCTCAGACATTCCTTAAAGAAATATTATTTTGACTACTTCGCCTTGATTTTTGTCAAAAAATGTCAAAATATCAGTGAATCAACTTATATTAGGTTACTCCAACAAAACTGAATTTAACAGTTACATCAGGTAGAAATTACTTCTTATGGTAGTACAGTTGAGGTCAAAAGTTTACATAAACCTTGCAGAAACTGCAAAATGTTAATTATTTTTACCAAAATAAGAGGAATCATACAAAATTCATGTTGTTTTTTATTTAGTACTGACCTGAATAAGATATCTCACATGAACAACATTCATATATAGTCCACAAGAGAAAATAATTGCTGAATTTAAATGACCCCGTTCAAAAGTTTACATACTCTTGATTCTTAATATTGTTTTGCTACCTGAATAATCCACAGCTGTGTTTTTTGTTTAGTTAGTTGTTCATGAGTCCCTTTTTCATCCTGAACAGTTAAACTGCCCGCTGTTCTTTAGAAAAGTCCTACAGGCCTCACAAATTCTTTGGTTTTTCAGCATTTTTATGTCTTTGAATCTTTTCCAACAATGACTGGATGATTTTGAGATCCATCTTTTCACACTGAGGACAACTGAGGGACTCATATGCAAGTTTCAAATGCTTACTGATGCTCCAGAAAGAAACACGATGCATTAAAACCCAGGGGTGTACATTTTGGAAGGGAATGAAGATGTGTACATTTTTCTTATTCTCCCCAAATTTCATATTTTTTTCATTTAGTGCTGCCTTTCAGAAGCTATAAAAGATACTTGCATGTTTCCCAGAAGACAAAATAAGTTACATTTACTCTGATCTTCAAATTCAAAAAGTTTTCACCCCCCGGCTCATTTTTATAAATGCAACAATTATTAATTGTGGACTATATGTCCACAATTAATCTTTTATGTGAAATATCTTTTATGTGAAATATCTTATTCAGGCCAGTACTAAATAAAAAATAACATCCATTTTGTATGATCCCTCTTATTTAGATAAAATAATCAATATTTTGCAGATTCTGCAAGGTGTATGTAAACTTTTGACTTCAACTGTATTTGGGTTACACACCTTTTTTGGTGTGTAAAAGCTCAAGTAATTTAATTGAGAAAACGTGGAAATTTTAAGAAAATAACAGATCAAACACAAAATGTGCATTTTATGATTTGTATTTACAGTATTTAACTCAAGTAGACCCTTTAATTGAGAAAATTTGACAAACTGAAAGATCAAACTCAAAACTTGCATTTTAATGATTTGAATTTACCATATCGGCACAGTAGTGCTAAAGTGTGATTTTTATCATATTATACTTGGTTCCTTGTCAGGTCATATTAAATGTGAATACCATCTAATATTAGATCAGTGTTTTTACATTGTGTATTAACCCCAGTGGGCTTCAGGGGGTCCTGGTTTACCCGTTCACTCATTTCTATGTCCTGCTCAGTGACGGCACTCTGGGCCCGGCTGCATTAGAGAGGTCAGGGGGCTCCAGCTGGCAGGCAGGGGCCACAGTGGGACCTGGAGACGGGTATTTCAGACGCCAGCATGGGGTGACACTTTCACCTGACTGAGCGCTGGCCATGTGTTCCACCCCACGCTGACTCTGTCCTCACGGTTATGTTCTGTGAAAAGAACCGAGATGCACAGAGTGCCCATTCTTTCTGAATTATTGCTGTTGTTCACTGTAAAAGTGACGAACATTCAGAGAATCTATTTCTACCTGATCTGACCAGTGAAAACCAACTTCCACTGGTGTATACCAGATTAAATAATAATTTTGTCATGAACGAAAGCCAGTTAATTAAGATTTTACCTTTTTTTTATCATTTTGTTCGATTCATTCTCAAACAATGTAATGTGAGCCTTGTGTTTCAAAGTCAAAGACTGTTATTTAATTTTAAGTTGTGCTGAACAGTGTTACATTAATGAAATGTACGCTACAGGCCAACGACCTGACAAAGTGCTCAATCACCATTTGGTTTAGACAAAGAGTAATTAATTAAACTTAGCAATTAATTAGACATCATTAATAGTACATTAATTCCTGACAAAGTCCTAACAAATCACCTGTGTATCCTAACACACCCATTTTCTTTTGTCAAACAAACATCCCACAGATTTCCTAGTGGACTTGAAAAGATCAGGAGTTTACATGTAAGCAAAAGAGCAGCCAAAGGACAAAAAGGATACACATAAAACTTACTCTAATGTGTGTCATTTGATTCCTGGAAAACTCCAGTTAATCACCTATCGAGAAAATGATGAAAAATTGTGTTCTTAAATGTTGTGCATTTCTTCCAGCCAAAAAGACATAGTTTGAATATGTCAGTAAGAGATTACAGCCACAGACTACAATTCACATTCCGTTATTTCAAGGACAAGATGTGTGATAATTGTACCCGCAGATCACTTCTTCTTCAGCGTCTGGGAATCATGGGTGGAGTATGTCAGGAACATTTTGGCTTTTTTTTTTAAGTGGTGTTGTACAGTATACTTACTGTCTTGAGAAAAGTAGGACACAATCCGTCATTTTTTTTTTTTTTTTTTGCCATATATTACTGCAATATTAATTCAAATGAATTATGGAACACCCTAACTTACTCATACTTTAATATACCGTGGGGCAAAGTATAATGAAAACATTTTCAGGTCCTTCAGATGTAAATGCAGTACGAAGCTTACTTTTATTATCTGATTTCATTAGATTGATTGCAATAGCAAAGTATATTTAACAAGCAGTTTCATATTCCATATCAATTAGGTACATGTCAGTTCTGAATTGAGTAATTACCTTAAAAAAACAAATTCTTCCCTCTTTAGCCGCCAAATGAGGAGTGCCCAGCCTGCCAGCTGTTATTCTCCTGCCAAAGTACAAAGAACCAAATGCTTAATGGGCCATTTTAGGCCTCCTGAAGTTGTATCTGTCATCCTCTCAAACAAAACATTATTTACTGGGTCTTTATGAGCTCATTTTAAAGTGATTTGTAGCATGCTTGTTTATACATCCTATTTTGTACATGAAACTTATTTAGTTATTTATAAGTAAATATTACATATAAATTTGAGATATTAAAATCTGATGCAATTTCAGTTATTTACAATGTCAGAAAAAGTCCAACAGCAACAAAAAAAAAAAAAAAATAATTCTTCCATGCGCGGTGTGATTTTATTTTAGGTTTCTAAAGATTCGCCGTCACCCTCCCTGTGAAACAGCTGGTGGAGTGTTATGGCTCTGTGGCACAGGTTTGTGTCCCATTAGAGGTTATAGGGCTCTATGACTGTGTAAAACCATAAAACAGGTCACAGCTGAATGTATGAGTGTCCATTTTCACATTAGAGTAAGAGTGAACACATGTCCCGTTGTGCTGCCGCGGCATCGGGTTTCATTTTCGAGGCCCTTCAGTACGCAGCGATCGAGACTCGCCGTAGATGGCAGAACTACCGCTGACCTCAAAGGTTTAGCCTGGCCAGCTCTCATGACTGTTTATTAAAACTGCATGATTCACGCTCTGCCAAAGAGCCTTTTTCCCTCGCTGAGAGAGTCTCGTTTATTATTATCGGGGCGGCCCAGTGTTGCTAAGGAGAGCAGGGGCTGATAGCCTGACATCAGCTTCTTCCAGCCTTACGGAGGTAATTGTTGTTTGACTTTTTCCAATACACAAGTGCATCACTTCACACGCAGATGTAACAGCTAATGTTCTAAGTGCTGGCACAATAATAATGTAATTCAAAACAGAAAAAAGTGGTTTTATGAAAAAATAGCATTTGCAGAGTGGAAAATGTGTTTAAATAAAAAAGTACAGATCACAGTAAATAGCTATTAAATGGATTTAAGCGTTACCATATGCTTATGCATGTGTTTGTGGCAGGGAAGGTGTGTTTGTGTGTGTGCGAGTGCGTCTGTGTGTTTGTGAACTACAATAAATGTATAATTAGGCATTTTAAAAGAGCCTAATTAAGGGGATGTTAAAATGCAGGGCAGCCTGTAGGCATGGCTGTATTTTATTCATGTACTGAGCTTTCAACAGTTACTGTCCAGGTTTACACCACCAGCTACATTATTGCCGTTATTTTGTCAGTTTGCCCTCTTAGGTATCATTTTATAAAACACCTTTATAATAAAGGTACATTGAAAAGGTGAAATATTTTTCGTTGTTCACAAAGAGGTGGTTCTTCTATTGCATCACTAAAAATTTGGAAGAAGTGGATTCCTTTCTTCTGCAGAACACAAAAGTAATTCCGTAAATAATGACCGAATGTTTCATTTTAGGTGCACTGTCCCTTTAAGAGATACAGTGGTACTGGATTTGATGACTGATGCAGTGTCATCATTTACAAAACAGGATCCAAAGTCCAGAGAAGATGCGGAAAGCATATTATTAAGCCGTTGCTTTTGCAAAACATAAGTACTTTAATACAGCCATCACCGCCGATGCCAAAATGACTTCCATGAGTGGTTTGTGTCACGTTAACGTTTGCAATAAAAATCTGCAAAGCAATCGTAAATCAAGTATCTGTCAGCAGATCAGCGGTCGCATGGTGAATATGAGGGTTGAAGTGTGGTTGAAAGTGCGCTGTCTGTGAGGGGGAAGCCACAGTCTGCCCATGACTGTGCCAAGCAGCTCCAGACACACACACACTCATATGGCTTGTATCTGCTCTGGTGTGAAGCACTGGAGGATGATAGAAGCCACTGAAACTTTGTGGGGGCAGTGAGATGATGTTAAACCTCAAGTGTGATGAACTCTGGCCACCGTGATTAACCATGAATGCTGTTTAGAACAATCAGAATAACAAGCTCTGTTCTCAGTGGAGGAGGATGAAAGGCCTCCAATCTGAATGATGTATATTGTCCTTTACTAACACTAACACTATCAGTCAAAAGTTTTAGATCAGTAAGATTTTTAACGTTTTTTTTTTTTTTTTAAAGACGTCTTACCAAGCCTGCATTTATTTCATCCAAAGTACAGCAAATTTAAAATAACTTTTTCTATTTGAATACATTAAAAAATCATTTATTCCTGTGATTTCAAAGCTGATTTTTTTAGCATCATTACTCCAGTCACATGATCCTTCAGAAATCATTCTAATGTTCTGATTTGCTGCTCAAAAAAAAAAAACATTTATTATTATTATGTTGAAAACAGCTTAGTATTTTTTTCCAGTTTTTTTGATAAATATAAAGTTCAGAAGAACAGCATTTATCTGAAATAGAAACCTTTTGTAACATTATAAATGCCTTTATCATCACTTTTGATCAGTTTAAAGCATCCTTGCTAAATAAAAATGTTAATTTCTATAAAATAAAATAAATTTTATTATACAGATTATACAGACATTATACAGACTTCAAGCTTTTGAATGGTATAGTATATAATGTTACAAAAGCTTTTTATTTCAGACAAATACAAATCTTTCTGATCTTTCTATTCATCAAAAAATCCTGAAAGAAATATGTACTCAACTGTTAAATATTGATAATAATAATAATCATAAATGTTTCCTGAACAGCAAATCATCTTATTAGAATGATTTCTGAAGGATCATGTGACACTGAAGGCTGGAGTAATGATGCTAAAAAATTATTTTCACAGGAATAAATTACATTTTAAAATATATTCAAATAGAAAGCAGCTATTTTAAATAATAAAAATATTTCACAATATAACAGCTTTTGCCACATTTTGGATCAAATAAATACAGGCTTGGTGAGCAGAAGAGAATTCTTTAAAAAAAACACATTAAAAATCTTACTGTTCAAAAACTTTTGACTGGTAGTGTATGATTTTAATGTACATTTATATGTACGTACTCATGTAAACGGTAACTATATATAGCATTAAATTAATGATATAATACAATAAAATGAATGATTTAATATATACATTACCAGTCAAATGTTTGGGGTGTGTAAGATTTTTTATTAAGAAGTGTTTACTCACCAAGACTGGATTTATTTGATCACAAATACTATAAAAACAGTAATACAGTTTTACAATTCAAAATAACCATTTTCTGTTAATATATTTTAAAATATCATGTATTTCTGTAATGGCAAATCTGAGATTTCAGCTAGTTTTTTGTGTCACATGATCCAACAGAAATTATTGTAATATGCTAATTTAACATTTCTCGTTCTCATTTTTCATTATCAATGTTGAAAACGTTGTGCTGCTTAATATTTTTTCAGGATTCTTTGATGAATAGAAAGTTAAAAAGAACAGCATTTATTTGAAAAAGAAATCTGTTGTAGCATTATAAAGACTTCTGATCAACTTAATACATTCTTGCTAAATAAAAATTTTAAAAACTTTTGCTCACAAATCTAGCTTCTAGTTGAAACTTGCCATTGTTTACTGCAAATATTGTTGGTTCTCATTATAAATTGCTTTGAATAAATGAATAAATGCAAGTGTATATTAGATTTACAGCAGGAGCCATGAACACGTTAACAGTATGACCAGTCTCAGTAACTTCCCTCACTGCTTAAAGTCATATCGTATTCTGTTCTTAAGCGGCTTAATGTCCATTTAGTACACAAATGGGTACCAAGCTGTGTATTAGTGTTAGAGATGGCCTTTTCACTAAATAGGACTTTTGTGTCGTGTCTTTGACTGCAGTCTGAGCTGTTAAGTGACAAGAGAGATTATCTCAGTCCACAATAGAGCCAATCATTTTCCCCTAAGTATAGGGCCTAAACTCCCCTGAAAAGCATAAAGGCCCTCACATTTAAAGAGCCAGTAGAGGGAAGATCCCATTCATGACTTAATAGCCAAATGAAAGTTCCTAATTCAGCAGTTAGGACTGTGGCGAGAGCTCAGCCACAACATGTCAGTGCTGGGCTCTGGGACTGAGCTGGCTTTGTTGGGCAGTAACAGTAATGGAGGGGGGTCTGAACGAGGCCTCATAATAACTTCCCGTCGTACAACTCCAAGGCTTTTCCCACGTACGAGAAAGCCGGGGGACAATGCTCCCCGCGCTGCTCTCTCTGGTTCCTCTCTCTCCCCCGAGAAGAACAGGCTCCGAACCCCCCCCCCAGCCGCCCGCCCCACTGTGCTTCGCTCCAAGCTCATCGCCGGGTCAAGGGAGCGTTTAGTTCCATGATGATGGAGCGTATAACAAGGCTCCATACAGCAGTCAGCTGATGGCTGTCATCACTGTTGGCTTGTGTGTGTCCCCAACTGTCCTCTCTTCCCTTAATTACCCATCTTCACTCTCACAGCGAGGTCCCCTCACAAATTACACCGTATTGTTGGAGGAAGATTGGCCTGTCATCACGGAGAAGGGGAGCATTTCAGCATCGCCATAATGGCCCAGATGCCCGGCAGCGGCTGTACATAGCACGCCCTCAAAACCAGCACCCCCCCCAATCGCCCTGCCTCGCCGGCCATTACCGCTGGTGCCAGGTGACTCTGTGACCCAGACAGCTTTCTGCCATGTCAGCAATTCAAATGCACGGCGCCACAGTGTGGGGCTCGCTCCTCTTCTCAGACAATGGGCAGATTCGAGCTCCCCTAAAGATGAGTTAGGGCCTCTGATAATACAACTCCTCCACTTTCGCTTTTTTCCCACTGCCCCTGTGGAGCTCAAAGCAAATGAGATCCAAAATAATATGTGGGCCTGTTGTCTTGCTTGAACCGATATCTGTCCATTCTGAACACAAATGGATGGATATTACTATGCTTTGCAAAGGAATGTCTGTAAAAGACCTGTTGAGCTTTAGTTTACAGCCATAACAGTGGTTCTGGGGAAGCTATAAAACTTGGTAAGATTTAGCTTATCATAATTTCAAGTGGTCAGCCTATAATCAAGCTATATTTTGAAAAAGAAGTTAGCTATACAAACAAAAAAAGTAGTTAACTACATTGAAGTTACTGGAAACGGCACTATATTATAATTTAATCAGAGCCATTTTCTGGCACGAAAGAAATTAGTGGTGAAGAAAAAGGCTGACGGTATGAAACCTAATCAAGTAGCCTACATTTATACTACAATACCAGTCAAAAGTTTTTGAACAGTAAGGTTTTTAATGTTTTTAAAGAAGTCTCTTTTGCTCACCAAGCCTGTATTTCTTTGATCCAAAGTACAGCAAAAACAGTAACATTTTAAAATATTTTTATATTTAAAATAACTGTTTCTATTTGAATATATTTTAAAATGTAATTTATTCCTGTTATTTCAAAGCTGAATTTTTAGCATTATAACTCCAGTCACATGATCCTTCAGAAATCATTCTAGTATTCTGATTTGCTGCTCAAAAAAGAGAACATTACTATTATTATTATACTATTATTAATATTATGCTGAAAACAGCTGAGTAGATTTTTTAAAAGATTTATTTGATGAAGAGAAAGTTCAGAAGAACAGCATTTATTTGAAACAGAAATCCTTTGTATCATTGTAAATGACTTTATCATCAATTTCGATCAATGTAAAGATGGTATAGTGTATAATGTTACGAAAGCTTTTTATTTCATATAAATGTTGATCTTTATATCTTTCTATTCATCAAAGAATCCTAAAAAAATGTACTCAACTGTTTTAAATATTGATAATAATAATAATACAAAATGTTTCTTGAACAACAAATCAGCATATTAGAATGATTTCTGAAGGATCATGTGACACTGAAGACTGGAGTAATGATGCTGAAAATTTAGCCTTGATCACAGGAATAAATGACATTTTTAAAACATATTCAAAGAGAAACAGTTATTTTAAATAATAAAAAAATATTTCAACATTTTACTGTTTTTTGCTGTACTTTGGATCAAATAGATGCAGGCTTGGTGAGCAGAAAGAGACTTTAAAAAAAACACTTAAAATCTTACCGTTCAAAGAATTTTGACTGGTAGTGTATATAATACAACACCAGAACTAAGAAAAAAAATACTGACGCTGAATCATTTTTTGATGTGTTCATCGCTTATGTAAACTGTGCGACTGAGTCGATTCACTGAATGAATCGACTTCTTAATGCTACGTATATGAGAGGACCGGTTGGGACGAACCGATTCGCTACTTAACTCAGACGGTTCAGCGCGTCATATGAGATGAAGAAATGGAAAAGGACTGCTTTGACAAAAAGACGACCGTCGAGTTGTCGCGTTTGATTTGCCTGTTACCTCAGTCCTGGCATTAAAAACGAAGATGTGGCGTTTGGTTGCGCTACACTGCTAGTCGCTGGAAAAAGTAGGTTGTTCGTGGGAGCGTTTCGAAAACTGTCACGCTACTGAGAAATGTTGTTAACTTTAACGTCAGAGTTTTATTCTGATCCCACAATCTGGCAGCAGACAGATCAAAAGATCCGTGAATTACTCGAAAGGTAAATTCACGTTTTTGTGACTTGAGGTGACATATTTGTTGGACACGGCGAGCAGGGATGTTTAAAGACTAAGGGCATCTGCCGCAAATCACAAGTGAAACTAACAGTAGAACAGACACAATTAGAGCAGACTATTGCTCAAACTTCATTCATAACATGAGTGCCGTTTTCATGGGCAGATGTTATTCATTTATTTTATTTTGCTGCTTGGTCTTGGTCTGTGTTGTCAGTTAATCTTAGCTAGACACTCATCTTCTGGTAGCTGGATGAAGGGTTGTCTTATTTTCGAGTGAAGTTCATCCACTCCATGTTTTGGAATTAAAATCAAATGTGACTTTATTGCAGAGACACCACGACCCATTCATCATAATAACGTTTTATATTGTCGTCAGTCAGTCATGGAGGTCTGAGTCAATGGCTTGTAATTCCTGCACTACTAAGATGCAGTTTAAACTATCTCATATGTATTACTTATATGCTGGAAAGGTTTCAAATTATGCTAATTACTGCTCATTGACTTAATTGAGAAGGTCTTTTCCTCTACCATAACCATTTTTTTAAGATGTGGAAGTTAAATTTAAGGATTACAGTGAAAGAAACTAGAAGAATCATCAATTATAGTGACTCTGGCGTATGCATAATAAAGTTAACTGATAATTAGTCAAGATAACAAGCAACAAATAAAACTGAGAATATCTTTTAACATGTTAACAACACCCCAGTTGGGTGCTGTATATGAGAAAATCAAAATGTCTTTTGGTTAAAAGCCATAGAATACTACTAAGAGTTTCTGCTTCTGCTTTCTGTTATTTTCTATTCATTAGTAGTAATTTGAGAAGAGATAATACGCATAATATATTAAATTGAGACCATGTTAAAACTAAATCATTGCACAACTCGTTTTTTCCACAGGCACATAGCATTAAGAGATTAAAAGGTGTTGTTGCAATGAATTGAGATAGCCTTCCATCACATGAGGCGTATCTAGCAAATGGCAGTTGTGTATAAAAAACAAACACGTTGTAAATGATAATTGTATGGCCCCGAGGTCTGTGAGCCAAACATTACACCGATTTCCTCACTATTACCAGACAGTCTGCCAAATGAGTTATTTCTAATTACTCACACATGCCTAGCAAATGTGGAAATATACTGCGGCCTTGGCTGACACTGAAGACAGTACTTATCAATTTACCACAGAACAAAGCATGCATATTTCCATTGCGTTCTTTAACTTGGCTGTAAAGAAAATATTACACCCATATAGTATGTGAATGACCATGACTGTAACCTTCCAGCATTTCTTTATAGAGTATATTCACAAACACAAGTTTCTTAGGATGGCAATACTTTCTGTAAATAATTCAATCATTTATAATTTAATCAGACTTGTATTTTTTCTGGCACAAAATCAATGAATGGTTTTTAAATAAATGAAGAATCTAAAATAGGCTGACTGTGTTAAACTTTAACAGTTACATTTATACTAAATAATACAACACCCTAACCGAGAAGAAAAACAAGCACGCTGACACTAAATCATCGCTTATGCAAGCCATGCGGGCGAATGAATCAGGCTTCTTAATATTACATAAATGAGAGGACTTTTCGGGATGAACTGATTTGCTAAATGACTCAGATTTTTCAACGCAACATTTGAGAGGAAGAAATGGAAAATGGCGATGTGGCTACACTGCTAGTCACTGAAAAAGACTCCTTTATATGTACTTATGACTTCAACAAGTTAAGCAGAATAAGTACGAGGTCTGTTATGCTATTGATAGAACTTATTCAAAGCAATCTAAATGGTGTGAAGAACAGGGGTCAACTCTATCATTAAATAAATAAATAAAAGACTCACATTTGGTATTTGTTACAATGGGAAACCTGAGGTAGAGACCACAGAGGCTAAACAACTCCTCCAATTGTGACCACATACTTGAGAGAATGCATATTTTAAGAGTGCTTTCACACTTGATTCATTTTAGGGGTCTGAGAGCTGTTCACATGAATTTTGACAAACGTGTGGGAAAAATTGAACAGAATATCTCCCCCAGAAATAAAAAGGGACTCACCCAAAATGTAGATGAGTTTGTTTCTTACTGGGAACAGACTTGTTAACCAGTGAATCCCCTGCAATGAATGGGTGCCGTCAGAATGAGAGTTCAAACAGCTGATAAAAACATCACAAAAATCCACAATTCACACAGCCCCAGTCCACCAATTAACATCTTAAAGCTGTGTGTTTGTAATAAACAAATTAGTTTTAACTCTAAGGGTGATGTAATGCTAAATTTCTCCAAATCTGAATAAAAAAAAATCTCATTTACATTGAGGATGGCCTGAACTGAAGGTGAGTAAATTTTCATTTTCTGGGTAAACTGTTTATTTAAGAAGTCTAAGTTTGCTTCTTTTAAGCAGGACTGACAGCCTTTCTAAGATTTTATGTATTGCATGTTTTTACATTTTAAAAATTCAGTAAACACAGGGTGAATTTAGGTAAACTGGGACACAATTTACCATTGAGATGACTGGGAAAAATGGCCAAAGTATCCTGAATTAACCTATTCAAGGCCCCATTTGTAACTTTGTAGACAGTCTATCAGTCATCATATGCAGCATATCAACCTTCTTTTTATTAAATGTGTGAATAATCAAAATAAAAAGTGACCTTTATGTATAGGCCATGTGATTTAGTCTACATCACATGGTGTGTGTAGTTTTGATGAGAAAATTACACATCAATTCAGCTGAAGAAACAGAAGGTTGTTCAAAAAGCATTAGCACAATCTGGCCCTTAGGATATATCTACGCGCATGCTGTATTTCATGCAACATTCAGCCATTTGCGGTGTTAATTAAAGAAGAATAAGCCTAATAATGCCGTTGAAACAAATCAAAGCATTTTTTTCTGTTTCAGTTCTGCCATCCGTAGACCGTGAACTCCACATGTGTAGAATTTGCGAAATGTTTACCGTGAAGGAGTCCCTAAATAGATTCGAAAATGTATAACTACTCCTTTGAGCCAAATTAATCCATATAAATATATCAATTTCAATATGGGACCACAGTCAAATAGTCGTTTTGGTGGTTTTCCCCCCATATAATTTAAATTGCTGCAAGCTGCAGCACTTGGAAAATGTTCGAGCCCACAATGCAGTTTTCTGTGCATAAATCACACCATAATACTGCCTTTAAATAGTTACAGACAGATAATTTATTCTTGGCACACACTGGACTCCGTACCTATGCCAGTGCGAGTGTTGAGTGTGTCACGCTTAGTTGCCAGCAGTCATTATTTGCTGACAGCTCACGAGTCACTTTACTCTTTATTGTTCCTTTTCATGATTTTAAAACACTAGTTTTGCACCGCTCCCACGGCACGGCGATTATTCTCGAGCAAACACGTCAGGTGAAGATATTGGGGGGAAAAAGACTCTGGCTATGTGAGAAAATCACTACTGTTTTTTTTTTCTCTTTAACCAACCATCATGTTTCCACAGGACTGTGTGATCGTTTTGCAGACCAGACGCAGATAGGCCGGAATCCAAACGAATCGCTCCGTTCGGATCAGCAGCTCGACTTCACTTAGTTCGTTTTTGGTAAGTATAAACACGCTACACCTAATTCATCACAACGGCTCGATTGTGACAAAGCAGTTTTCCACTAATTTTGGCTATTTGTTTAAATTTCACCCCGTGTGATTTACGCAATGCTCAGGCTGGCTCGGAGTATTCTGATAATTACTCTAACATAACAGAAATCAAAATCCAACTGCGATCCCCTGCCTGTGATTCACCAGAAATGGCCTTATCCAAACTGAGCTGGCACTCATTTTCTCCACGGTTTAAACGAAAGCACGCATGGTTTAGATTAAAGCATTGTGCCCCAGCTATTCACTGAGAGCCGAACGCTAATGAAAACCAACTCTGCTCTTTTATAATTCATTTGTACCATTAGCATATTAGCTTCAGCGTAATGACAGGATGTCATTAAAGGATTTGGTCTATGACTAATGACAATATTTGTGCTCTGAAGTAGGTCAAACAAAGTAGCCAATTACTGTTCTTCCCATTACAATGATGAAAGCTAGAGATTAGCTATGCTTAGTTTTGGATGAATTGTTTACTAATAAACATAAGGGTTTTTTGAGTCCCTCTTCCAAACAATGAAACAAACAGATTTAGCTCATTTAATGGTTTTTAAATCCATTTAATGACGATATTGTGATTATGAAAAGGTACAGAACTCAATGTTTCCACCTTAGAAAAAAGTTAGTTTGTAGTTTTTGCACACTTTCAGTTACAATTCTTTCAGTATATTCATTAGACCATTCAGTATATATAAATGTATATAATAAGTAATGTAACTTTTAAATCTGTTGTGACATATTTGTTAAGAATTTCTAAACTTTTTTTACGGATATTTTTTTTGGATACAGTTCTTTTTTATATCAGTTTCATGATGTGTCTTTTCAATCAGTCAATACTTTGATCTGCATAAATGTTTAGTTTTTGTTCAAATGAAAAGCGTTTTTTTCCTCCCGTCTCTCTCTTCAGGTTTCAATATGAATATCTCATCATCGGGTTGGAGTGCTTCGCTTTTGAGCAAATTCTACCACCCGTTTTTGCAATACAAGTAGATGAACATGTCCTCTGGGTGGCAGCATGTTTAGAAAGTGGAGTCTCCCAAGCCTCCGAGGGAAAACTGACACACATGGATCCAATATAGGAAAACCTTCATACAGTAGAAGTAGACGACATGGAGCCATCCTTCGTTCAGAGGAGGAAGTTAGTGGTGTTCATGTCTGCTACTGTTTTTCATTTGCAGTCACAAAACTTTTGAACGACTTCCAAACAACTTCCCCTTTCACAAACGCAAAGGTGTACCTCCAGCCAATGTGATTTGTAAAGATTTTCAGATTGTAACTGATGTCTGATTATTCAAAGCTATTACTCGTTCATTTTGCCTTTTAGAATTGGAGACATTACTTATTAGTCTGCCTTCCTTAAGTAAATGAGCATGTTCAGCCTTAACCTAAAACATTTTTACTAACCCCACTACAAAAATTACACTTTTTTTTTTCCTGAATATTTTATATTTTTTCTTTACTGAACATTTTCTTTAAAAATTATTCTTCTTAAAAACTATTATAAAAATAATCAGCTATAATGTAACTTCACTGCAGCTATATATCCACTGACATACATATGCTGTACACAGTAACATAAAGTGGTTTATTTATAATATCTAATACTAATGTATAATTTTTAATAATAATAACTGTTTTAGAAATACAACAATTCTACAATCCATTTATATCCTTTTTGAGGAGGTTTGGTATGAGAATTAAGGTACTCAAAGTCCTCAAAGTTTTTTCTTTTTTCTTTCTTTCTTTCTTTTTAATCAAATGTAAATTCATGCCCCAGTCACATTTTTTGGTTAAAGAAGCATTACTTACACTATCAGAGAAAAAAAAAATCTATTTTATATTTTTACATTAATAATGTAATCAATATTCTGTTTATAAAAGCCAAGAATGAATCTCATCAAATTGGAGTTTTTAAGCATTTTATAGTTATTCTACATTAATTACTCAGGGCAGTAACAATTTAAACAATATATTTTATTTGTGGACTTATGTTAAGCTATTATTTTTAATAGGTAACTTTTAACTATTTTTGAATATTTCTGACAGATCACCAATCATTAAAACTCAGTAAAAACTGGTAACAGACACAGATTTACTAAGCAGATTACTCAATAAAAACTCCCACAGATTTTGTTTTCATGCGATTTTAAGGCTTATTTTGATGTAACAAAGTGGTTATATCTAAGTTTGTGAATTGTGTACTCACTATTTTAAAATCGTTTTCCCATTAACGCCATTATATTGTTCATTCAGACTGATTCGTAAACATTAAACGCGCACAAACACAAGAGGCGGGACTTGTTTCATGAACCAATCACAGCTGAGCATAACCAGTCATATCCAATCATATCACTTGACTTTCCTCCATTCATTCTCAATTACCCCCCACCAAACTCACTGCATGCTTTAGGAGGTCTGTTAAAAAGCAATGGGTAATATTTGTGTTTTATTTTGTACTGCAAATTTATTTCTCATCCAATATTTTGAGGAGGCACTGCCTCCCTTGCTTGCTCAGAGGAAACGCCCCTGAACTGCAGCAGCAAATTGTCAGATTAAAAAAAGTGTCTAAAATCAGACCTGACCAGTAGGTAAAATAAATGTTATTCATAAAGATATCAATAATCTAGTCAGAAAAGAAAATGCTGAAAATATCTTTGTCATTTGCTACAAGGCTTGTAAAAACACCATCAGCAGTAAATCAGTTCAAACGTGTTCAAATGCATCCGCCTGGCTGAAAATTAGGGGGTTCTAAGATCATAAATGCTGAATAATCAAACCCAATCAAATTTGGCATGAACTACGTCCTTTACAACTAGAGAGCATGAACCAGTAAATATCATTTTCTGCCACTTAGCCCTTAATGTACCCAAAGTATATTTGGCTTTGACAATTCAATACAACCTGCGGTTTCACAGATTTACAGTGACATGTCAAAATAGCCATCCACATTAATTGGCGAGATGCTGAACAGAGGCAGATTTGGGTGACACATTGACTCCTAAAGTGAGGCGAGCAATTTACGGTTACATCCATGAAGGAATGTAGGTAACATACTTGTCTCAGTCCAATGCCACAGACTGCTCTTTGACCAACTAAAACAAATAGTGTTCAACTGCTAATGTGGAGCCAGAACAAATAAATCAATCAGCTTGTTTTCACTATGCTTAGTCCACAGATTTAGTGAAAATTAAAAATGGACTTTGCATATATTTGGTGCCGGCCAAGCTTAAAATTAGGGTTTGCAGACTATGAAAAGGAATACCATAACTGTAAACACACTGAGTGTGTTTAGCTCTGAGTAATTTAAATATATGTCTTTGACACCTACAGCAACAAAAAGTGTATTATTGCCATATTGCAGTGAATTCTGCTTTATGCAGAACATCCACAACGATAGCAAAAACAATCACAGTGTTGTGCGGCGTATAAAATGTATAGTTAGCGCTCTATAGGCGACAGTGAACGTGGGCAGAGTTTCACACAGAACTCGTGTTTCTCTGTTAGCCGCAGTGACTGAGCAGCGCAGAGTTCTGGAACATTCCTGGAGAGACTCAAAGAAGAACATACACAGTGGGAGTTTGGACCCAGCCCAAGAAAAATAAATCCAGGTTTACATTTTATGAGTAAATGAGATCATATCTAGTCAGCCCTTGAAAGTTATGAGACAAAAATGCATGTCTGTGCTGCTGTTAAATCAAGATATTTCGTTTAGATTTGATAACTCATCATGTCTACACAAGGCATATGGTTTGTGTGGGAGTTTGGGGTATAGAAATATGGCGGCGATGATGTTGCTGACATCTGTGGTTAAGGGTTTCAAGCAGTCGTGTTGATTAATAAATCAGCTCGCTCTTAGTAGTAAATTTGTTGCATTAGTCACTTCTGAAGGGCTCTGTCTAAACAAACACAAAGCAAGATTTGCTTCTTCTTTTTTCTAAACAGTATACCAGATCATCTAATATTTTAGCTTTTGAGTATAAAACTTGGATTTACAGTAAGCCAAGCAAGGTCAGCGGTGTCTCACATGTTCTTTGCTATTTAACTTTCAACTAAATGAAATTTCAGTGGACATGATGAGCTGTTGTCGTAATGAGGCACATTCATGTTTTATTGATCATAAGATCCTGCAGATTATGGTTTTAAGTTTTTGTTTACCAAGTCTCTACTTTGATCTTTACACAAGCACTTTTGAGCTTCTCTCTCCCGAAATGTTTCTGTATACAAACCCTGATTACCTTGGCAACAAGAGAAGGTGCTTGATCAAGCACGAGGTCCACATAACTGGCCCCAATAAATACTTTGTAGCACTTAATTTAGTTCCATGCCGTGGGCCATTAGCTCCTACAGTCCGTCACTCAGCAACTGTGCGGCTGATGGAGAGAAAAGGCACAGCAGTGTCAATTTAATTAAATCCAGCTTGGCTGGGTGTGGCTGTTCATCAGCCGCGTGTAGCACTTTTCTGACAGGACCAGAAATTACTATTGATGCCCCTTTGCATCAATGTTATTTTAAGTTATAAATATGTAAGTTCCTTGTAGAGTATGTAGAGTTTGTTCTGTTATTAAGATAAATTAGTGGACTGTCAGTGTACAAGAACAGAAGGCAAAGTCAGGAACCCTATAGTACTGAATAGACGTAAACAGACAATAAATTATTATTAGACAATCAAATATTTTGAAATGCAAGATAATTTACACTCTTTGACAACAGAGGGCCATTATATTAAGAAACATTGTGCTTCATTCTTTCTTTTTTAAAATAAAAAATTATAAAAATGAATAAAACATAATTAAGAACATAACACCACATTATATTTGACTTCTGGTTAAAGAATCAGTTGCAAAGGTATTTACTGAAAGTAAACAAAAAAAAAAAAAAAAAAAACACACACACACACACATACAAAAACACGTGACCCTGAACCACAAAACCAGTCATATGTTGCACAGGTATATTTGTAGCAATAACCAGCAATAAATTGTATGGGTCAAAATTATCGATTTGTCTTTTATGCTAAAAAATAATTAAGATATTAAGTAAAGATCATGTTCCATGAAGATATTTTGTAAATTTCCTAGCGTAAATATATCAAAACCAAATTTTTGATTAGTAACATGCATCGCTAAGAACTTCATTTGGACAACTTTAAACTTCTGGGACCTCAGATTCCAGATTTTCAAATAGTTTTATCTCGGCCAAATATTGTCCTATCCTAATAAACCATGCATCAATGGAAAGCTTATTTATTCAGCTTGATGCATAAATCTCAGTTTCAAAAAAATGATCCTTATGACTGGTTTTGTGGTCCAGGGTCACATTTGTGTAAAGAGATTGAAAGCCCCTTTTTTAAGTTGCTCGCTTCAGAATGATCACACTAAATAAATATTATTCTGATAAACAGATTCAGTGTAATAACTCTAAGGGTATATTGTTTCTTTTAAGTAATCATTAAGATATCTGATAACCCTCATAACCTTAAAATAATAACCCTCATAATCTTAAAAAAAAAAAAAAAAAAAAAGCCATAGCAGCCGCATTTAAAAGCATTTAAACTCAATGTGAAAATGCCTAACAAGAAATGACAAAAGCTTAAGACTTAATTTTGTATTATAGCATATTTAAAATTGATGGCAACAATTATTGTAAACTGCTGTGTTTTACAAAATCAGGTCGTTGTAATATATTCCACTCTTTTGTATTTAGACCTGAAAGGGAAAAAAACTTCACTTAAACTTTCCTAATTTATCGTGGTGTTTTTCAGCATTTTTCTTTACACAAAATATTTCTAAAATTTTTAAAAACTGATTTATTTAAAAAAGACACGACGTTCAGTCGATCTACACATTTTCCTCTTAGGTTCCTCTAAGTTACACTTATGTTTTTCTTCTATGCTTTTTCCTGTGGTTTGTAAAGTTACCAAATAAGCAAACATGTTCTCTTTAGTCATGGTTTGTGAGGGGCGCATATATATACTGTCACAAAACACATCCTCATTCATCGAGAGCAACATATAGACATCATAACATAGTCCACGAGGCTATGTAACTCCAGAGATAATGCCATAATTTGTATTCATTAACCAAGGAAGTTTGATCGTTCTCCGTTTTAACCGCTCGAGCATTACGGCTGTGAAACAAGCATCAAAGCGCCGTATGGGGCCCCACAGGCTTCGGCTGTATTAAAATCACAATCTGTCTAATTACAGGTATGCGCAGTCACAGTGGTGAGAAAGGGAGAATGTTTGCTACAGAGATGCCTCGAAGGCTTTGTTAATACACTGACTGGAATAAATTCCTCATGCGAGGAACTCAGGTGCCACATTTCCTGTGCTGAGAGCCTTTTGAAACAGCCTTCCAGGTGAGAGTGAGACCGTGACTCAAGTTGTCTGCACTCGAGCCGTGAGTAAACATCATCTCGCTCTTGATCCTGCAATAAGCCCAATAATGAGGCCAAGCACTTGGCATTAAGATCACAGAGCGCTCGTCTGCCCTCGGTCTCATGCCGCACAGTCAGACGCTGTTTGCTGCTGCACAGATTTTTGACTCAGTTCCGTGGGAGATGAGAACGTCTGCACGGGTGCCGTTAGTCACCATGGGATAGCAATTGCATTTACAAAAGGGGCTTTCTGAACAAACACGATGCTGTGCGGCCTAGCACGCAGCAATTTTTGGAACGTGAATCAACTCAATTCCAAGTCTCAGAGGCTTGTTAGTTGTTTGCCCTGCCACCAAAATGCTTCATGTTAGTATGCAAAAATAATATACTAATTTGTACAGTAAATAGAATTAGATGCATCACAAAATATATATAATGTTGAACCTGGATACGAATTGTTTTGCAGTTCATCATAACATTCACATTGAGTTTTAGGTCTTTTTTCCTGTTTTGTTTTTCCTTAAGCTAATTAGCAAATCAGCTGCATGCAATTTCACTCCATAAACAGAAATACATCGTCAACAGCGCATGGTTTTAAAAATAGTTACTTTTAGTTACCTGTTACAGATTTAGTTTATAGTTTTCACATACCTCTACAAACGCTAGGCTACGCAGATATTATAGATATGATTTCAAGAGCTCTTGTGCATCTTGTGGCAGTGCGCCGTGTAACCCCGTGACTGCAGGGTTGTGTTTTTATTTGATGCTTGGGAAAAGAGCACCACTTGGGTGGCTGGAGCCCTGGCAGAATCCCGAAGTCTAACTAACCTTTAATCCCTAATCCTCAACCCAAACCTGACCCTTCTGCGTTTATTCGCGTCTAGTTGTCGGATGTCTGTCTCAAACATCTTTAAAAACAAAACGTTAGGCTTTTCGCGTTGAATAAAAACGGTACAGGTTTTACGTCAAATCTAATTGGTCGTGTCACTATTAAATCACATTTCCTTTATTCAATTTTCGATACTTATCTTAACGTGTTTCCATATTTTTATACATTTAACACGAAACAAGCGTAATCTGCAGTACCTCTCAAATTGAGTCCAAAGGCCGGTTCAATTACGAGGTATCATTACATTTATTACGCGTATTACATCACATTGCATTAATCTTCCATAATATACTGTAGGTCAGATAACTGCGAATTACCTGTTTTCAATGGTAGTGTACTTTCGACTCTTATTTTAAAAGGTAAGGAGAGTATTGCTTCCTTAATCATGATAAAGATTACATAATATCAGTTTTCGGCATTAAGTGCAGAAATGAAATTAAAAATACGAAATTATGTTAATAATCGGGTAATTATTAACGCAGCGTATAAACGCAGCGTTGCCTGAGTTGCATATTGTTTGTTTCACTGAAGTATTAAGTGTCTGAGAAAAACTATTATATCAACGACAAAAGTATATATATATATATATGCGCACACACACTGTCACATGGTCAAAAAAATATTATATCAGATCTTGTCTTGCACAGAGTTCAGCCCCAAAGGCAGTTTATTGCTGAACTTTGATCTTTATTACAAGTAAGACGGTTATTATCAGCTCCATGCAAAACATTTTCATATTTCGTGATTGTCACTGTAAGGAACCACCATGATCAGGTGAGTTTTGCTGAGTTTTGAAGTTATGTATGGATGTTTTTGTCTCTAAGCTAAATGAATGAGCTTCAAAACTCATGTTTTGTTTCCCACATTAAAGGTTTTCTGTTTTAGTCTGCCTATCAGTGCTGTTGTTCAGCACTTCAGCCAAGCCATACAGGCCCAGGGTATGTTTTACTTCTAATATGGACACTCTTAATTTACAGCAAAATATTTTGACTGTCTTAAGTTACAAAAGAAAAAAAATAAACAATGGCTGTTGTTGTTTTTAATTACAAAGTCTGCCATGACCCTCCTTGCCATTTTAGGCAAGGATATAAAGAATTTAACATGAATTTTAATGAACTTTCTAATATATAAATCTGTGATTTCTGATTAAGCACTCTTTCATTTTTTAATTGAATTGTTTAGAACGATTTTAATTGTTAAAAATGTATCTATATGCTAATGTTTGATTTGTTGCTTTCACACATAAAAAAGTATAAATTGAAAACGTAACTTTTACATTTGTCCTGCAGGAACAAGTGTTGGTCAAAACAGTTCAGGACACTATAGTGTAAGTATTTTCCTGCCTTCTGCACATGGTGAAGGATCGAAGTAGGACCACAAACCAGTCATAAGGGTCAATTTTTTTTTAACTGAGATTCATACATCATCTGAAAGCTGAATAAATAAGCTTTCCATTAATGTATGATTTGTTATGATTGGACAACATTCTGTGGTCAATCAAAATATTGAGAAAATTGCCTTAAAAGTTGTCCAAATGAAGTTCTTAGCAATGCATATTACTAGTCAAAAATTAAGTTTTGATATATTTATGGTATGAAATGGAACATGATCTTTACTTAATATCCTAATGATTTTTGGCATAAAAGAAAAGTCGATAATTTTCACCCATATAATATATTGTTGGCTATTGCTACAAATATATCTGTGCTACTTACGATTGCTTTTGTGGTCCAGGGTCGCTATAAAAATCTATATACATTTTGTAAAAATATTCACAAATCATTGAAAAAAGATATCTCTTTTCCATTGTAGTTTTGATCATCCCAATGGGAAGATGATCCTGGGAATGAAGGAGGTGGAGCCACCACAGGACATGGACATTAAAGACTTTGACATCGATCCCAAAATGATGATTTGGAAAGCGGCAAAAGAAAAAACACAGCAGAAATATGACAGACCTGAAGAGGATAAAGATGCTCTCTACCACCCCTTTGACAAAATACATCAAGCTGATGCAAAACAGTCTGAAAACTACTTTCGGCCACTGGGACGCGATCAGGTACGGATGTATGACACACCAGAAGAAGACAGAGATCATCTATACCACGGCAGGTTTGATGTAGCTGTAGAGCCAATGAGGAAAGAGAAGGATGTAATTGGAGGTAATGTCAGGCCCATGTATTTAAGCCCTGAAGAGGACAAAGACGACCTGTACCATGCGCATGTTAAAGGACTTCAGTCTGACCAGCAGGCTCAGGCTCCGATGAATATATTCCCCATTCGTCCCAAAAGGGTGCACACAGAGCCAGAGGTAGACCTGGATGACCTTTATCATAAGCAGAGAGAATAAGTCATGTCATGTCTAAAGGATTGCAATGCTGGATGTTAATTCACTATGCATAGTTTTAATTAAACGCTCTGCTCTTTCAATCTTAATATAAAATGTGTTTTAACATATTTTTGTTTTAAATATTGCTAATATTAAACACAGAAAATTAACAGTGTATTGTATATCTGGTTAGCATGTCTCAAACTCATCTGTACCGAGAAGACACAATTAATAAACCATATGAATTGCATATTGTTTTTTATTCAATCATTTTAAAATAAACAAGTAAATGAAATTTTGTAAATAAAATAATTATAAAATCCTTTAAAAGTAGAAAGCATTTACTAAGGCACAGTATATGAAAAGCAAACAGTTTACATTTCCATAGTCCTAACAAGAGAACATTCACAGAACTGCTGTTAATTCACAAAACAATGGGCAACAAAATGAAATGCAGCAGGTGGGGATTGAGTTACACCTGTTGCCCAAAGTATATTTGAACTTTTAAGATCAAATGTTTAAAGGTTAAACAGAGCTGACTTTCATTTCACAAAGCTTTCTTTTTTTCATAAAAGAAAATACAGTTGATACAATTGAAATGTACTTTCAAATTGTATTTTATTGTATGATTTTCTCTAATCTGTTTATTAGAGAAATTGCCTTATGCAACATCACAAAACAGAAAATATGAACAGAAAATTCTTTGAACTTGTTAAAAAATTATGAACGGAGTCATTTTTGTAATCAAAATATATAAAGGATGGCATTAAATTAATAACACACAATCTTTTTTATATAACGCTATTTTGTATGTTATCTATAAGAATTTTGGTGTAATAACGCCAGCACTGAAAACCTTCTTTCAGCACTGTTCACCAGGCGGAATGACACCTTTCTTGATGATGACATTTCCATACAGTGCAGTCTCCCTGTCAAATTTAAGGATCGTCTATTATTATTATTTTTCTTAAATATAAATAAAATATTTTAATAGTCAAACAGGCGCATCATAGATCATAAATAAAAATGCTCACCCTGTTGCTACTACAGCAAATGCCTTCTTGGCACGCTCATAAAATGCAAACCGCTCAACAAACTTGAAGCTACCCTGAAAGAAAAAAAGCATAGTACGTTTGAAGACTTTTTTAAAAAAATGTATATATTAAAAATATTTAAATTACATATATATAAAATATATACACACATTTTTGAGATTATATTTTATGTCCTGGACAAATGATTTACATTCCCTTTGAAAACCTAGTTTGGTCAAATATAATTTCAGCAGTGATGAATAGTTCTCATCATATGAGTTATGACCTTTTATGTATATAATAGCTTACATCTGATCCTGCTTGTTTCAGGAGGTCAGAGTACTGGTCCCATACCGGCACTTTCAGCCCCTTTAATTTGTCACTCGGCACAAGGTCCATGACAGCTGCCTAACAAATCAGACCTTATTCAGTGACAGACAAAACCTACAATTATGATAAGTTACATACATGAACAAACAGCATTTAAATTTGTGGCTTAGCCGTTCAAAAATTAAATGTCAGATAATGGTACAAATGTTATCACCCACCGAATCATCATACGTATCAAGAGGAACAAGCTTCAATATTGCATTCAGAAGTTCTGGTATACCTACACCTTAAAAAGTAAAACAATATACTTGCTTAACTAAATGCAAAGCTATCAATGACAAAAATGTCATTTGGCTGTTCAACTAATGCAGGTTTGAAACTACAATGGTAACTATAATTTACAAAGGATCAGTTAGCATTACTTTTGTAAAACCATAACAATTATTGTTAAATTTCTTTCAAACAGTGCAAGAAATGTGCTAAATCTTTTGGATTTACATTTATTTATTTATTTATTTATTATATATGTGATTAAAGTGCATCTAATAACAGTTTTCAACAGTTTTATTGTAGAAACAATACCTGCTGCATTTTATAAAATTTGTAGGGCTTGTAGGATACATACCATCCGCTCTTATCTCCACTGGACCACATTTACAAATAGATGAGGTTGGAAAATTTGCGTCTGCAAGAACTAAAAAAAGTGATACATGACAATCCGCACATAGAGCTCATCTTTTAACTGTACTGCACTGATGTTTCGTCTGTGCTCGTGAGACAAACCAGACCCACTCACAGCTACAGACGAACAGAAAATCGACGCTTTTCAACATCAGCGGGAGTCAAATATGCGGATATGTGCTTTGGCTTAGAGATAATAAAAATGTGACATTTTTATGAGAGACAGCCTACAAAGTTTTTTGAGTGACATTTTGATGATCGAAATGAAAGCGCAAGTTGCGCAGTGAGGAGCGCTGCCAAAGCAACACGACTTCCTGCTTTCCTGCACGAACTAGGATTTATCCGTGGCGTTTTTAAATTGTATCTAACCTTATATAAAGCACTGACATGACATATTTACCCAAACAGGTATATCGGTTTATACAGTAGTCAACATTTGAAGTGGATCAAAACCTTTCATCAAACTTGTCCTAAAACCAAAACAATTGATGAACTTTCGATGAATCGATCCACTTCAAATGTTGACTACTGTATACCATCACATGCGTGACACCAGAATGTCAGCATTCAGAATGTTTGGCGTGACGTTCGTAAAAAGGAACACCGTGATCTGATGTCATTAACGACTTACCTAGTTCATCTCCATGACCCATTTGCGCCAAAGCATACAATAATTCAGGAGTAAGTATGGATGGGATTCCTTTTAGAACAACCATTTCAAAGCAGTGACTGAACACGAGAGAGTTTGTGGCGAATCATGTGACTCTTTAATGTTTTTCAATCGGTTGCACACAATAAGAGCTACGTTTCTAACGCAACCTGCGTGTCGAATAGCCTACGTAACTTGCGTACTTCTGCGTACCCATGACAGCAACCTAGTTTTTTAAATATTTGTTTCATATTTAAGCACGAATGGTTATGCATATAGATCAAACGTTACTTTCCGTTTCAGAATGAGACGGCATATTCATTTTCAGCATTGCCTTTTCATAAATTCATGAACTTATTGCGTTATTTGAGTCACAACCTCTTATATTTTCATATAACCAGAGAGCAAAAATAAAAAAATGGCTATAAAATGTACACTCGCGAACAGAAGTAACCATTTTGCGTGAGAGTTAACCATAAACGTTTACTCGATCGGTCGATATAGCAAGTTTTATAATTTTTTTGGTTATTTTTTGCATTTACATTTTTTTGCATTTACATTTCAAAAAAATGATTAATTAGCAAACTGCTACCCTTTGGAATTAACAAATAATATAATCAACAGTGCGAGAGTAGCTCACTTGTAATATCCCTATAGATCTTAAAATGTTCATAGCATATTAAATCAACAGGTGCTTGCAAAATCATAATTTCATATTACCACGTATGACTCTGAGTCTCTGACGACCAAGCATTATAGTAAATTTGGCTAACTTGATATAAAACTTAAAATGTTGAGGAAAGATCCGTGTACTCCAGGCCATCGGCTGCAGTGTGACTGAAATTACAATTCTCTAAATTGATTTTCGAGGGCGCACAGGCCTTCTGTGCGTGAAATTTTACATTAAATAACGTATTAAATGTCTAAACAAATTGTATTGTAATTAAGAAAAATGTGAGGATTTTTCCCCTATCTAGTTGGGACTTTTATTTGGAAAAAAAGAAATTAGAAAGCTAATTTAAGTTAGACCCGCGTCTAGATGAAGAACGACACCTAGACGTGCAGCTGCTACTGATGAAGAGGAACTGCTGGTGATGTGGTTGTAATTCAGGGAAATTTGCTCCAAAAGAGGTGTGTGGAGGCTTTGCAGCTGCGAAATGTAGAGTGAAAGTGGAAAGATGGAAGACTGATGGAAGAAAAGACATTCGGAGGAGCCAAGACTGTCTGATCAGTTCAAAGCTCTTTTCTTTTACGTTGGAACCATGCTGCTCCCTCTTTGGTTCTGCTTTTTTAAATGAGTTTATCACGCTATGAGGAGCTGCCTCTGCCAAAATGTAACGTTTTGCCCCTTTTGTCTGCGCTGAGCGCCTCAATTCGGTCTACATTTATTATTTTGACCTTTCGTTAGCAGGGGATAGACTTCAAAGTGGAACCTCTCTTTTGCTGTCTTTAAGGAGACCTTTGTGCTGTTGCCGTGTGTGGAGAGAAAGTTTTTTCTCCTCTTTTAAAAGTTTTGTTCCAGGGGCTGAGAAGAAAGCTGGACTCTGAGGGAATATTGAATGAAAATTAAAATCAATTAGGCTATGGACTTTTGAAAGTGCTTGGAAAGACGCCGTGCGAAAAAAAGCCGAGATTTTCGAGTGAGAAAACGCTCTCAGTTGATGTGCAATTGAGATGAATAGGCTCTTCCTTTAATTACATTTGCTGTGGTCCTTCTGGACGCTCTATTTCACATAAAATGTCGGTGTTTAAATGCGTAAAAGTGGCTTGTAAGTTCTCTGGTGATCTTTAACCCGACAAATGATGAAAATTATGATTAAGCGACATTAGTTATTCGTCATTAACTAGAAAGTGTAAGCGGTTTAGTTTAAAAAGCTGCGACATTTCATAAATTAACTTGCATTTAAGTTATTGAAAAAAAAAAAAAAAACACAAATAGCAAGTTATTAAAGTAGCAAAGTAGACTTTTAATCATTTCATCTTTTAAACGCATGTTTTTTTTTTTTTTTATTATTTTTTAAGTCTGTGATGACCTGGTTTCTAGGAAGAAGGTTAGATGATTTTTAAGAGTTTTTCCTATGATATGTTGATCCTGTCGTTGCTTACTAAACATACTTCACTATGCCGTACGAAACTCATTTATAAACATTATACTTCGCGGAATCCTCCAAAACCATATTTTGCACTATATCGAATTAAAACACTTAATAATATTATATTACACTTAAAGGGTTTTTATCCAATGGCAGATATATCATTTAAAAAAAAGATATCACTACAAAAATGCTACTACAGCGACTTTATTACCTCAATGGATGAGCTGCACGAGTGACTGAAAATACACCCACAGCACCACCTAGGGTGTACAAAGTGGAATTGCGAGGTCTCACGTGTTTTCTAGTGAATTAGTGTCAAATAATGGACATATCAACATATAAAGTCAAATCAGAGGGGTTTTGCTAAATCATCAACAGCGTTGTACAGTAATTACAAACAGTTTAGAAAAGTTATGACAATGCCATTTTCTCTCTCTTAGCTGCTAAACTGTATATTAGTACAAAGGATGATTGAGTGTTTAAATTACACAGAGTTATTGTACTGGATGCCTCTATTTATGGTGCATCAGCAAACAGACCATCAACAATACCCGGACAGTATTGTGAGCTCACTGAACTACATTTAAGTCAACCGAAAGGTATAGATCTTGATCTGCTTTCATAAACACTTTATAAGAAAATTAAGGCAAAGTAGAGTATTTTAATATCAGCATTTGATCACAAACTAATCACCATGGTTTAAAAATCACCATATTTTTTTCTGCTGGAATTTTACTTGTCCTGGAAAGCAGCCTTTCTCTTCTCGACAAAAGCAGTCATGCCCTCCTTTCTGTCCTCCTGAAAATTAGAGCACAGCAAGTTCAAGAATAAAGTCTTTTTTTTTTCGTCAAAAAAGGAAATGAATATGTGGAAGAAAAGTGACGCACCGTCGCAAAGGTTGAATGGAACAATCTTTTCTCAAGTCGATTGCCCTCAGCTAAAGTCAGTTCAAACGCTGTAATTAAAGGTCAAATCAAACTGTCAGTTTCTAAAAGGCTGCACAGGACTATGTGTGACCCTGGACCACAAAATCAGTCATAAGGGTCGATTTTTGAAATCTAGAAAGCTAAATAAATATGCTTTCCATTGATCTATGGTTTGTTAGGACAGGATACTATTTGGCTGAGATACAACTATTTGAAAAAAATCTGATGGTGCAGAAAATCGCTTTTAAAGTTGTCCAAATGAAGTTCATAGCAATGGATATTACTAATCAAAAATTAATCCCCGGCATATTTATACGGTAGGAAATTTACAAAATATGGTTTTGTGGTCCAGGGTCCATATGTGTTTATCAAATCCGATTTGGATGCATGAACCTAATGTAAGTCAGTGAGCCTCATTCATGAAACATAAGCAGAATATATTTCAACAGTAAAACTCTCTCTTACCTGCATTAACAGCTTCCTTTGCCATGGCTGAGACAAGTTTGGAATTGCCAGCTATTTTCTCTCCACATTTGATCGCTTCTGAAACCACCTGATCCACAGGATACACTTTACTCACCAGACCTATGAAGACGAATATATTAGTCCACTTCTTAAATCGAGAGATCAACAAAGAAGCTGTAAGGCAAAAGGAAGTTTGAAAGACAAACCAGACTGTTTCGCCTCCTGAGCTGAGATTCGGTCTCCTGTGAGAACCATCTCCATTGAAAGGGATTTTCCTACTGCTCTTGTAAGCCTCTGAGTGCCACCAGAACCTGGAGCCAAAGAAATTGTTACATTTCAGCTGCCTTGTTTTTTTTTTTTTTAGCATTCCCATTCATAATTATTCCTTAACAATTAATCAGCATGACCAAAAAAACTGATGCGTCATCATACCAGGAATGGTTCCGAGCAGGATTTCTGGCTGTCCAAACTGTGCTTTCTCCCCGGCGTAGATTATGTCACACATCATGGCAAGCTCACATCCTCCACCAAGCTGGACAGGATGATACATTTTTGTTTAGGCTTAAATGAGAATTAAGGTTTGAACAGTCTTCCAAGGGAATGCATTTAAAACATTTACCTACCGCAAACCCATTGACGGCAGCAATAACGGGCTTTTTGACTGTTGAGACCCTGTTCCAATGTGCCAAGAAGTTTCCACCATAGCATTCTTGAAAGGTCCGATTCTGCATCTCTTTAATATCAGCTCCAGCTATCAAAATGAAAGTGTCAGTAAAACACAATCATCAGATCCATCCAAATAAGTCACAACACACATTTTTTGTTTCACACCTGCGAAGGCTTTTTCGCTTCCTGTGATGACAACTGCTCCCACTTCGCTGTCAGCCTCGAATGTATCAAGGGCTTTGCCCACCTCCAACATAAGCCCATCACAAAGAGCATTCAGGGCCTTTGGTCGGTTCAACTGGATGAAACCAACATTCTTCTTGTCACCCTTTTTGTCAACCACTATGTACTGATACTGGCCACCTGCAATAGAGATGAAAGTGAGTGTCAAAATAACACAAGCTATCATGGCTTTGGAAATATCTCTACTATTCGCACTATTTATATGATTATTTTATTCTTAAATATGTTTTAACTGTAAACAACCACACAGAAATCTAATGCAGCTACTATGAAGCTCAGTTTTTCCATTATTAAGTTGCAGGTACTAGTACAAGACATTCAGCAGTCACAGAACCAGCGCAGGCAAATGACGCAGGTTTCCAACTCGATAGTGACACGGAAAATAAAGCCATTAATATTACGGAGACATCATTTCTGTTACCTGAACTGCATTGCCTTGTTGCTGCTAATGCAGAAGGCAGCAGCTTACTGTGCTTCAGAAATAACCCTGTGGATCTGCAGAGGAGCGCCATGGTTGTGCAGGGTCAACGGTAACACTGGGACGCTGAAGTCGCGCTGGTTGGCTGTCAACGGTTACGTCACGGCGTAGTCAGGATGCCAGATACTGGGTTAAAAATCCCCCTTTTGTTGTTATTTGACCACCGCGTAACGTACTAATAATGATAAGGCGAGTCTTTGTCTACTACGTCTTTTGTTGGATTTTATAATCCACCTCTGAAGGGAGTTTATCATCATAAATTAGTTAATCCTTTCTCCCTTTTTAATACTTTGATTATCACAAGAATTATACAGTAAAAAAAAATAGATGGCAACCATGTATGGTAGGTTTTTGCGCGTATAGCTCTCTCTATTGGTCATCTTAATGAATGAACTTTTCATTGTGCAAAATACACTGCCTTTTCTGTTTTTGTATTGCTAGTAGAAAATGTAAAACATAGATAAGGGCTGATCTGAGGGTAATGTTAATTATGGCTTCAAAATATGTTATACTTATTACAGTCGATGAAATTAAATTTATTTTTCAATAAAAGAAACCAACCGGTAGAGGGCAGTTTTTTCTTGCAAAATACAGCATTTGCAGAGTTTAATGCTGTTTACCGTCTTGCGTTTTGTTTGAACTGGCAAGCCGTCTGGCAGTGTTAAAGGTCAGGTGACTTTTATGTTAAATGCTGACACAGGACACATTAAATGACTTCAAAGTCTGCAAGGACTGATTTATTGGTTTGCAAATCCATTAGAAAAGCACCGAAACTCATGGAGGTTACAAAATAATTCACAAAATAACCAAATCTCGCCTTTAAAACCAAAACACAATGCATTCATATATTAACTCGTTTATGTTTATTCAGACGACAAATGTCAAAACAAAATTAATCATATAGGGGGGGAAAAAACCTTGTAATGCACATTTTTGTTCACACATATATATATATTTTTTTTCACCCAAATGCTACCTGCTACCTTTCAGTTGTACCATATTGAAATATTTTACAGGAGATTCCGGAATGAATTATGAATTTATTGTTTGTTTTTATTGATTAGTTTCAATAGCAGCACTTGCTCCAACCACACATGAAGTGCATTACAAAAAAAAAAATAAAAAAAATCTTTGAAAAGTGCAACTTAAAATGCAAGTCTGTTGGTGTAAATCATTAGTTATAATCAGTGTTGGGTAAGTTACTTTAAAAAAGTAATTAATTACTAATTACTCAATTACAATGTTGTATTTAAAATACTTATCTAATTACTGTGTCTGAAAAGTAACTTAATTACTCAATAAGTAATTTAACTAAATACTTCTTAAAATCCCTATAAACCTTGAGTGGACAAACAATAGAAATTAAACTCTTTAAATAATAAATAATTGAAAAAAAAAAAAAACCATACGAGCCAAACATGAAATAGTTTAGCCTTTTAGCTTTCGATCGGGCAGTGCTGCTTTTTTGCCACACACAGGTATTTTGTTTAATATGCACCTAAAAGACAGAGATTCTACAGTAGCAGCGGTAGCATCTCTTCCACAATGTAGCCTGTATTCTTTTTTTTAAGCTCACCTTCGGACACTTTCTGCGCTGCCGAAGTAAAATCAAGTTTTGCCTGCTTAGCAGGAGTGTCATCAGTCGATGATGAACAAGGTTCACTCAGAAGTGTTCGTCTATGCTGCCGTGTCAGGTGCTTCAGTAGATTACTCGTGCTATTGACAGGGGCCGATAGTTTTTTTTCTCCCCAGGACATAGCTTACATATTACTGTAACTTTCTTGTCTGCTTGTTTCAGAAAAGTGAAGTGATGGGAATATTTACATTTCGTAAAACAGCCACTCGCTTCAGCCGAGTCCGACATCTTCCGCTTTAGAATACGACTATGCAGTAAACTGGCATGAAATCACGTGCACCTGCACTAAAACGATTTTAAAGCGGCAGAGTTTACTTTTACCTTTAGAAGATAAATTAATACAATTAAATAATGATATTCAGCGAGTTTAATTATTTTACAATTTAACGCAAGTACATTATAAGTAACTGTAATTAAAATACCTAAAAATGAAGAGTAATCAGTTACTCTACTTTTTCAGTGGAAAAGTAATTTAATTACAGTAACACCCAACACTGGTTATAATACAATTTTTAGATCCCAAACACCAACGCTGTATTTCAGTAGGCACATTTCTGATAAATACCAAGTTTTGAAAGCACACTGAACCAACCAGGTTTTAATTCATGAAAATGATTGTGCAACTACATCCAACATCACAAACTAACTCACAAACTAACTAGTAATGGGCCACTCTAGAAATACATTAACATGTCTCTTTAAATAAAAGAACTGACATATTAAGCTCTAAAAATTAAGCAAAGCTTTGAAACTCCAAAAGAGGAAAAAGAAACGTACCATGCTACCTAGAGTCTAAAGAAATCAACTAAAATGTTGATGAACTGGTAACCAGTGAACATTCAGTCTAAATATCACATACACCAAACAAACACTCTCTTTAGTGTCGAGACATTATTGCAGTAGCAAAAAAATATATATATATATTAAAAAAAAAAAAAAATGAAGCATAAAGAGGCCCTGTTTAGTATATGTACATCCAAAGTTCGAAGGCTTCATATAACAATAGTTTACAACCAGGACATTCATTTTTCAACCCTCATAAATGTGAACCAGTTTTGAAAGATTGTTAATTTTGAGATACAACACAATAAAGATGGAAGCATTAGAACTGGAATCAGAAATTGGGAATGTTCGTAGGATCATAGGGAGAAATGCATCGTTTGTTATATCTTAAATGAACTAAGTCACTTTGGATAACAGCGTCTGCCAAATACATGAACAAAATCTATTATTGTACTATGGTTTCTTAAAGCACAGTCAGCACTATTGACATTCTCTCCTTACACCTGTTATTTTTGTAAATACAGATTCTCCCTCCCCATTTTTCAATTATCCAGGTGTAACTTCACACACTCAATGTTCAGAGACTAAATAATGCTCAGAATGGTCAACATTTAAACGCTAAAACAGCACCAGACAGAATAAAGCTCACAACTCACAGATTTAGCAGTTAAATAGCAATACTGTTAAGTGTAACATATTGGTCCAGATGACCATGTTTCAGTTGCTAAATATGTCATATCAAAGTGTGTTTGCCACAACATGTCAGATGGGTGTGTGGTCAAGGACCATATTGCTTGTGCTGCCGTACCGATTCTCAATTAAATGATCTCTGCATGAGTTTAAGACGCAAACAATTGCAGAGAAAATCAGCAAGTGTAAAAATGACCCACTTCACATTAAATGTACAATACTTTATGTAGCTGGAGTACCAGGGTCCTCGTTTATCAACAGTGCGTAGAAAAGGTTCTATATTTTGTCCTTATATTTACACACATTCCTACATAGAAGTACAAGTTAGTAGATCCCCACACTTTGGGTGAAACCGTTTTTATGCACTCATCTGTGCATACACACCGTTGATAAATGAGGGCCCAGGAATACCTTCTCAATGATACAAGTTCCCTATTGCACTCTGACTTAAATAAATATTCTGACTTCAATGTTGACCAAACGCTGATGTGGGCAAATGTTATTGGCTGGTGTCAAGTACGCTCTGGCATATTGTCGCATTATTCCATCACATGAAATTCAGTCAAGTAGATAGACCAGTAAAGCAGACAAAACAGCAGCCCTTCAACTTCATTCGTAACTTGCATCTACACTCTTAAAAACAAAGGTGCTTTAAAAGGTTCTTCACAGCGATGCCATAGAAGAACCATTTTTGGTTCCACAAGGAACCATTCAGTCAAAGGTTCTTTAAAGAACCATCTCTTTTTTACCTTTTTGTAATCTAAAGAACCTTTTTTTTGTGAAACAGAAAGGTTCTTCAGATGTTTACAGTTCTTTATGGAACCATTTAAACAAAAAAGGTTCTTCTATGGCATCATGAACCACCTTTATTTTTGAAAGTGTATTTCCATGTGTTCCAAGACAGACTGAGTATAATATTAGAAAATATTACAATAGTGACTATAATACTGAATATAATACTAACTGATGAGAAGCACTGCTGACCCTTTCAGCTTGGGGTCAGTAAGTTTTAATCAATTAAGAAATTAATTCAACTTAATATCACGGTTTCTACAAAAATATTAGGTGGCGCATTGATAATAAATGTTTCTTGAGCATCAAATTAGCATATCAGAATGATTTCTGAAGGATCACGTGACACTGAAGACCAGAATGAAAATTCAGCTTTAACAACAAATAACAAATAAAATACATTTTAAATAAAGTAAAAAAGGAAAAGTTTTTATAAAATTGAAATATTTCACAATATTGCCTTTTTTTAAAGGGGTAGTTCACCCAAAAATGAAAATTCTGTCATTAATTACTCACCCTCATGTTGTTCCAAACCTGTAAGACCTTTGTTCGTCTTTGGAACACAAATTAAGATATTTCTGATGAAATCCAAGAGCCTGCATAGACAGCAATGCAACTACCACATTCATGGTCCAGAAAGGTAGTAAGGACATCATTAAAATAGTCCATGTGACATCAGTGGTTCAACCGTAATTTTATGAAGCTAAGAGAATACATTTCTTGTGAGCAAAGAAAACAAAAATAACGACTTTATTCAACGATTTCTTCTCTCTTGGGACAGTCCGCCACCATTATCGAGAGTACAACGACACGTGTTTGCGTTCCTCTGCTTGTAAACAAGGAGCTGTGCCGTGGTACTTTCAATAGTGGTGACGGACTGTCCTGGGAGAGAAGAAACCATTGAATAAAGTAAATATTTTTGTTTTCTTTGCACACAAAAAAAGTATTACATGTAGTATAAGGACTATTTCAAAACTAATTTGTGTTCCAAAGATGAACGAAAGTCTTACAGGTTTGAAACGACATGAGGGTGAGTAATTAATGACAGAATTTTCATTTTTAGGTGAACTATCCCTTTAAGAGACTTCTTTTAAAAACATAAAAAAAAAAATAAAAAAAAAATTCTTACCGACCCCAAACTTTTGAACAGTAGTGTATATATGCATATCATGCAAATCAAGAAGTGTTTTTTGGATATTGCAATGTAATAAGTAGCAATACTAATCACTAGTATTATACCTATCCAATCCTATATGCGGAAGTTGAGGAGAAGACAACCAAGTGGACAGCATTGTGGGTGTACAGGGCAGAGGTTCTGATCAAATAGCACTGCTGATTACAGGAAATATGCTGACTATTCACTATGCGTTTATATTAAAAGGAGTGACTTAAGGAGTACAGATGAGGAGGAGAGAATAATAGTTTTTTTTTTTTTTTTTTGAAGACTTAAGCCGCTCACTTTACACCCACAGCTACGCTATCACAAAGCCTATCAGTGGATGACGGTACATTCAAGAAACAATTCAGCCCTGTTATACCTGCTCCTTCAACTTTAATGAGGTGCTTATAATAAAGCGTAAACAGATTTTTTGCAAATTCGCTGCACTGAAGTCATTCCTCACAAAAAACAATGTAATTAAACATCTGTCTAAAAGCAATAATTTGTTTGGTTGCCAAAGATTTAACATTATACTGTTGTACTTAAATACTGTGCTGGTTTTGAGAAGAATGACTGGATGATCTACCTCTACCTCAAGTTAAATAATCCTTATGTGACATTCTACAATATTTCAGTGCAACATATTATATTTCTCCCAAAAATGAATAGTTGCAATGAACAGATACAGGAAAGGAGATAAATTTGGAGACAAAATAACATCTTCCTTCCAAAATATGTTAATTATTAAGGTTACACAACGCAAATCAAACCCAGGTGGAACTGCAAATGTGGAATCGGAGCTCCTATATTCTAGCAGCCAAAGCCATTTAATATTAATTTAAAGCAAATTTGTCATCAGAATGAAATGAAGTTAAATCAACTTTATCTGATTTCCTGAGTTTTGGATCATTTTGAAACTACACTGCTAGACTACAAGCACAAGTACATTGGCAGTGTCTATGAAGAGCAGCTAAATCCCAGTGGTGTGTGTTACTGCCACAGAGTGCATATCAAAGTGTGCGATCCCTGAAAAATTATTGAAGCTAAACAGATAAGCTACAATGTGAAGCAGATACTGGAAAACACACACCTGATATTGCAACCATTCACCAACCTGTTATGACACAATACTCAGAAATCATTACAATGTGAGGTTAGAGGGCAAAAGAGAAGTGAAAATGCAGATGTTGTTGATGTCTTTGTTGTGTGAGCTGCGGCAAACGCACAGGTGTAGACCGTCACCTGTGAGAAGTCCTTTCTGGCGCCTGCTCAGGTGTGCTTGGTTAGCCCAGCTTGGTGATTTGAAGACTCCCAACTATCCGGATCATATTAATGGCTGGCAAAGACTTTACTTTGTGATAAAAGTCAAACAGCTGGTGTCCATCCACAAAGATCCTAAAACGCTGGTGCTCACAATGGATCTCAATCTGTATAAATGGGGAAAGGAGGAGAGAGAAAGAGCAAAATGTGATCAAATCAAAAGAATCCTTTGTCAGTCACTGAGACACACTGTGGACAGCGTGCTGAAAGGAAGTGCTTGTCTTGCTTTGCATGACTGCTTATCTCAGCTCAGCGTTTGGAAACAGTAACCCATTTTTTGGTTTGCCTTTAACCCCAATTACAAACAAGAAGCACTCATTATCTTCAAGCATCTTTACCCACTTTGGTCGTACAACTCTCAGAATAATTCTGTAATTGGCTATTATAAAAGAATAAACTGACATGAAAAAGCAGTCATACTTTCTGGGGGGAAAAAAAAAATTATATAATATATAATAAAATTACATATAATATCTATAAAATATAAATACATACATCTATATATAAAAAAAAAAAAAATTACATATCATATCTATAAATATAAATACATATATATCTCTATCTGTTGAAAAGTTGGTAAAATGGTAAAAGATCAATGTTTTTGAAAGAAGTGCTCACCAAGGTTGCATTTATTTAATCAAAATACAATAAAATTCTAATATTATTATAATACTATAACTTCATTCTAACTATTTTGTTTTATTATATTATAAAAGGTAATTTACTTCTGTGTTGGCTTCTTAATCTTTATAATACGCCGACTGACTTTGTGTATTAGAAACATTTCATTTTATTAATGTTTTTTTTTTTTTTAAGTTTAATATTTTTATACGTCATTAATTGATCTTTACCACACATCTCTGCCATATGTACATCAAGCTACTACTACATATATTGTAAAAATGTCAATTTGGTGTAAAGTTGCTTTGCAACGATATTTATCGTGAAAAGCGCTATACAAATAAATTTGAATTGAATTGAATTGAATTGAATATTACTGTTTTTAAAAGTTTAATATTTTTGTGGATGCCAATGCATTTTTTGCAAGATTTGATGAACAGAAAGCTTAAAAGAAAAGCATTTAAAATGAAGATCATTTGTAACATTATAAATGTCTTTACTGTCATATTTAATTAATTTAATGTATCCCCTGTGAATAAAAGTATAAGTACAAGGCTGTGTTTGATTTTATAAAAAAATACATTAAAAAGCAGTAATATTGCGAAATATTATTGCAATTCAAAATAGTGTTTATTCCTGTGATGCAAAACTGAATTTTCACATGATCTTCAGAAATCATTCTAATATGCCAATTTATTATCAATGTTGGAAACAGATGTGCTGCTTATTTATTTATTTAGGAACCTATGACACAGGACTCTTTGATGAATAATATGTTAAAAAGAACAGCATTTACTGTATTTAAAATAGAAAACTTCAAAAATACCATTCAAAGTTTAGGGTCAGTACATTTTTTATTTCTTTGAAAGAAATAAGGCTACTTTTATTCAGCAATGATGTGTTAAATTGATAAGAAAAATGATAATAAAAGACTTATATTGTTAGAAAAGTCTTCTACTTTGGTTCTAATAGCTTTGGTTGATAGTGTAAAATAATTGGTCTTTAACCTGAAAACACAGGAATTCAGAATTCCATTAGATGCCACTGCTTTAGGCATCAAATTATCTGGGTATTTCCTTCTGTCTGAAGAGATCCCTACATAAAACAGCAGTGTCTGTAGAGTCTGACTGAGCAATGAGGCAGATGCCATCAGTTTTGCACACAACCCTGGACTCATGCTTCGTGCAGATTAGAGATCTCAGATTAGAGAGCATGTAGATGTCAGCGTTTCAGCTCATTACCCTAAAAGGCTGGTCCGGGATGAAGGGGAAGTAAGCTATGGGTGTCTCTTCCTCACTCCATTTCCCAGAAATCCGTGCATTCCTCAGGAACTGCCTTTCGGTGAATCGTGCGCTGAGTTTAAGGGCCACATCAGTGAGCTCTTCCTCGTCCTTCTCCTCATTGTTGCCACAGGTCAAACTGATGTCAAAGCTGTGCAGAAAACAAACAAGAAGCATGTAAACAGCCAGTTGCTGGTGCAATGAACTGCCTAAAGTTCTTGGTCTTCTTTTTTTAAAGATTTATTCATCTGTACCAATATGTTTTGTATGACTAGCCATTAGTGTTAATAAAAATATGACAAACGCTGCATGATGAAGCATTACAAACAGTGTGCCAATACATTACAGAGAAATAGAATGCATCTATTTTACATGAATTCATATTAATTTAGGCCTGCTTTGGCATCAGCTCTAACACTGAATGAGCATCACAGCGCATTCCTATTGGATCACCAGTCTGTTTAGAAAGGAAGAATTCCTTAGCTGAAATGACACATTAGTACCACTTAACCACGGATATATCAGGACCATAATGTGCATTCTTAATTAAAATGCTGCATAATTACAATTTAAAGACTACAACACTAATTACACAAATCCGGCCAGAAACCATTATTATACTCCCCCAAAAAACAAAACAAAACAAACAAAAAAACAAACAGCACATTCAACTCATTGAGTTAAATTGGTATTGCCTAAATGATTTCCAGGGAACAAAAAAGGCAAAATTTATATCCTTAATGCAACCCAAGTCACTTTGGATAAGTGTCTCCCAAATGCATAAATGTAAATATATATATATATATATATATATATATATATATATATATATATATATATATATATATATATATATATATATAATATAAATACACTACTGTTTGAAAGTCTGAGGGTAGAAAAATTTATATTTAAAAGAATTACATTAATATTACTCTGCAAAAATGAATGACTTTAATCAAGTGATAGTAAAGAAATGTATATTTATAATGTTAAAAAAATGTGAATTTTCTATTCAGAGAGTCCTGAAAGGTATTAGGGTTACCACAATAAAAAATAAAATTAAGCAGCACAAATGTTTTCAACATACTGAAAGAAACAGTTCTCGAGCAGTATATAAGCATATTGGAATGATTTCTAAAGGATCATGTGACACTGAAGACTGGAGTAATGACTGCTGAAAATTCTGCTTTTCCAGTACAGAAATAAAGTTGCATGTTAAAATGTGTTTAAAAAAAAAAAGTTATTTTAAATTGACATAATTTTTCCACAACATTACTGTTTTCAGTGTATTTTGATCAAATATATGCCAACTTGGTGCGCATAATATAAAATATATATATTTTACCAACCTCAAAATTTTTGGACTGTAGCATAACATCACAAACTAGTGTAAGTTTTTTTTTTTTTTAGCCATGCCCATTCTTAGGCTCTTATATGGTACCTGTCTGTTTGTGTTCCACATAATTATTTCACCCTAGCTCAGCTCTGCTAGTGGAAAGAGCCTTGTTAGTATTCCATGCTTGAGCCAGTTTCAAAACTGCATGTATATACATAAGTGAAGCAGTGGTGCAACTGCAACAACTTGAATGGTGACTGAGAAAGTTAGTAAATGTATATATATACATATACATATACATATATATATATATATATATATATATATATATATATATATATATATATATATATATATATAAAAAATCAGGCATAACGTTATGACCACCTTCCTAATATTGAGTTGGTCCCCTTGCTGCAAAAACAGCCCTGACCCATCGAGGTGTGGAATCCACTAGACCCCTGAAGGTGTGCTGTAGTATCAGGCACCAAGATGTTAGCAGCAGCACCTGAACCATTTTTGCTTTGTGGCAGAGCACATTATCCTGCTGAAAGAGGCCACAGCCATCAGGGAATATGGTTTCCATGAACAGGTGTGCATGGTCTGCAACAATGCTTAGGTAGGTGGTACGTGCCAAAGTAACATCCTCATGGATGGCAGGATCCAAGGTTTTCCAGCAAAACACTGCCCAAATCATCGCACTGCCTCCGCCCGCTTCCCTTCTTCCCATAGTGAATCCTGGTGCCATGTGTCCCACAGGCAAGCAACGCACATGCACCCGGCCATCCTCGTGATGTAAAAGAAAACATGATTCATCAGACCAGGCCACGTTCTTTCACTGCTTCGTGGTCCAGTTCTGATGCTCACGTACCCACTGTTGCTGCTTTCAGCGGTGGACAGGGGTCAGCATGGGCACCCTGACTGGTCTGCGGCTATGCAACCTCATACGCAACAAACTGCAGTAGCTGTGTATTCTGACACTTTTCCAGCATTAACTTCTTGAGCAATCTGAGCTACAGTGGCTCGTCTGATCGATCGGATCACACGGGCCAGCCTTTGCTCCCGACATGCATGCACCCATGACCCTGTCGCCAGTTGACCACAGTTCCTTCTTTGGATCTACTCACTTTTGATAGATACTGAGCGCTGCAGTTTTGGAGATGCTCTGAGCTAGTCATCTAGCTATCACAATATGGCCTTCGCTCAAATTCTTACTCTTGCCCATTTTTCCTGATTCTAAACACATCAACTCTGAAAACAAAATGTTCACTTGCTGCCTAGTATATTGACTAACAGGTGCCGTGATGAAGATATAATCAATGTTTTTCACTTCACCTGTCATGGTCATAATGTTATGCGTGATCAGCGTATATCACCCTACCACAGAAATGTGAAGAAACTCATACAGGCTGGAACAACATAAGGTGAGCATGAACTAGCTGTGATTCTAAAGATTTACAACTGATTATTTCAATCAACAAAATGAAATGTTAAGTTTCCAAGACACACCCAATGCTCTCACAGTTTTGATATTTGTTTCCTTAACAGCTAATGTAAACACCCATCATCACTAAGCAGAGCACACACCCACGCAGTGTGTCTCAGGCAGTTCAACAACCCAATGCAATCTGAAACAACATGCTTGTTTCTCAAAACATAGTGCTGCCTATCTAGACAACATATCAATGCCTGAAAAAAATGCTGTTTAAGGAAGGTTTTGAGACCAAGCTTCTGTCTGATGTAACTATTTGCAACTGATACAGTGTGTACATTCTTAAATACGCAATTTTGATATGAAAACATACCTGTCTGGCTCTGGATCAATGATGCCCATTATAATGATTTTCTTCCCAGGTCTCATCCCACCTCGGATCCGTCCACTGAAAGGAACTGTCTGGTATATCAGATGGGAAACAAAAATCATCAGTGCAACAGAAACTACCTCATAAGGTAACAACGATGCTATTTAAAACATCTACTCTACCAGAATACGAGAGATGTCTTCTTTATCAGGGGAGATAAGCCCAGAATCTCCAAACGAATTATTAAGGTGAAGATCATCTTCGGTGTTCTTTAGGTGAGAGAGAGAAGATTTGAAAAAGCAATAAAACACAAGCGCAGTAATGCAGATGCACAGGCAGATTTTAACAATAAAACGACACGCCTTCTACATCTGTATTCAGCTTTAAAGACAGATATACAAACAGGATGTGAACTAAATACATCAGAGGTAAAAGAAGGCTTAAAATATCCTGTCCATTGCGGTCTTTCACGTCTGCAGTACGTATATTTCAGCCAAATCATTATGATTTTTTTCAACTGTAGGTATGAGAGATGAACGAGTCATCTCGTCTCATGTGCTGCATGCTGATTTCCACTGCGCTTCTTATTAAACAAATATATTTTATTAACTATACCGGCTATTTATGAAAATCTGAAGCATTGTAAGATTTCAAAGGTATTTGTGACTTACTATCGCGTCCTTTTCCATGCTCGCCACCGCCATCTTGAACAAAATACCATAGGATGCTTATCAAAGGCGGTCCAGCCCTGGAATCTGTCAGTGTCGTGGCAGACTGGACAGGGAGCTGCAAGGTGCCTCAGTTCAAGAAGAGAACTGTTAAACAAACAGAAATTCGCGAAACGAATTCAGAAACAACTCTATTGTGTAGCTACGTGTGAAAGAAATATGCTGACGCGGATTATCGTACGGGTGGAGGTTAATCCAGCCTCCATATGAACCTAATCTGCTCAAACCTCATTGGATCTGAACATAATTACCAGCAGAATAATAAGTGGTCACATCTGAACACTTCTTTGTTTTAAAACAGCAATTTTCTTTTCTAAACGGTCCAGAATACTGAAAGAATACTGATGAAATTTGTAATGTTGTTTGTATTTTGTCAGTGTTTTGTTAATACTGCTATAATATTTGTTGGTAGGTAAACATATTTCTTGCTTAGCATTTTTTTTGTTGTATGTTTTGTTGGATTTTGATTCATTCTAAGTGAAAGAATTTACATTGTTTCAGTATGTTTCTGATCTTTGAAATGTGCGCCCTCAATGAGCGGGGAGAGGGAGACCCCTAGTGGCACTTGACGCGAAAGGCACCTAGTGGCAGTAGTGCTCGCGTTAAAGCAATAGTTCACACAAAAGTGAAAATTTGCTGAACTCACCCTTAGGCCATCCTAGATGTTAATGGGTTCATCAGAACAGATTTGGTGAAACTTAGTATTACACCATTAATTATTAAGGCATTTTAACGTTAAACTGTTGCTTTTGGCCAAACTACTGTGTAATAACAATCTATTATTGTAGCTCTGATCCTAATATTAAAAAAAACATCATCATCGTCATCATTTTATTCAGTGGTTAATACCCTCTCAGTCTTTTCAAGACTGTTAATCAATATGGCACTGACGTGTTTGAATTGATAATAATCAAGCACCATAATCGTACCCAGAAACCAACAGTTCTTTACAGCTCTGTATGGTTTAGTGCTTGAAGTCAGAGCATGGGTGATTTTGACTGGCCGTCAATGGAGAAATATGCTTTGCTGAAGCAGCTGATGTAGTTACAGCATCTACCAGCAGAGGCTAACAAGGTCCAACTAAACCAGACAAACTCTGACCATTGGTACAAACTGTTAACCATGCAGTTAACCAACTAAATGAGAGCTGGAGGTTTTGGTCAGAGAGTGGTTCTGTGGTGGCTGACCTTAATATGAAATAAGTTGGTGTACAGTTAAATAACTTGAATAAGGATTCCACTTCCCCCTGGTCCCACATTCATTCAAAACAAAAAATATCATTATTATTATTATTACAATTACAATTATTATTATTATTATTATTATTATTATTATTATATACCCTAAACACATTTTATTTTATTTTATTTATTTCTTTTCAAACCATTTTTCATGCAGGGTCACTGGGATCCTGGATCCTATTCAAACACATTCATTTTTATTTTATTTATTTTATTTTATTTTATTTTCAAACCACCTTTCCTGTATGCAGGATCTCAAGGATGCTGGATCATATTTAAACACATTCATTTTTATTTTATTTTATTTTATTTTATTTTATTTTATTTTATTATTTTCAAACCCCCTTTTTCCTATATGCTGGGTCATGGGGATGCTGGATTTTATTCAAACACATTAATTTTATTATTTTATTTTATTTTATTTTATTTTCAAACCACCTTTCCTGTATGCAGGATCTCAAGGATGCTGGATCATATTTAAACACATTCATTTTTATTTTATTTTATTTTATTTTATTTTATTTTATTTTATTTTATTTTATTTTATTTTATTATTTTCAAACCCCCTTTTTCCTATATGCTGGGTCATGGGGATGCTGGATTTTATTCAAACACATTAATTTTATTATTTTATTTTATTTTATTTTTAAATAAAATTATTTTCTTATATGCAGGGTCACAAGGGATGCTGGATGCTGTTCAAACACGTTATTTTATTTTATTTTATTTTATTTTATTTTCAAACCACTTTTCCTGTATGCAGGGTCACATGAATGCTGGATCCTATTCAAACACATTATTTTATTTTATTTTATTTTATTTTATTTTATTTTATTTTATTTTATTTTATTTTCAAACCACTTTTCCTGTATGCAGGGTCACATGAATGCTGGATCCTATTCAAACACATTATTTTATTTGATTTGATTTTATTTGATTTGATTTTATTTGATTTTATATTATTTTCAAACCACTTTTCCTGTATGCAGGGTCATGGGAATGCTGAATCCTATTCAAACTCATTATTTTATTTATAAACACATTATTTAAGTTATATTTATATTTTTATGTATGTATGTATGTATTTTATTTTATTTTTTATTTACATTTTACTTTATTTTATTTTACACAGGGTCATTCCATCATGTGCTTTTAGGAACTACTGAATATTCTTTAACCAAGTGTGGACTTTTGGGTGCCAGCAAAAGGCTGTATGCACTGTGACCTGCTCTGTCCAGAAGTGTATTTGAGCATGCAAATTTAATAAGTGTTTATTTAGCAGGGCCAGCCTGTAATTAGGTTAATGCTGCAGTCGCTCTGCACTGCTCTCCCACAGCTCCATTCTCTTCACCTGCTCAGGCGGAAAGCACCACAGACGGACCTGGCACTGCCCACCACGCTCTGATCGTGCCCGATTGGGCCTGCTGGACACCTCTCCCACCTGCCACACATGATGCCAATGTCCGATCCTCTAACTGACATTAACCGTCACCTGCTAAAATGACTAATGCTGCTGGATGTCTAAAATGAAAGGAATGAATATCCAGTGAACATTTTTAATAAACTTAGAATTAAGGATGTCATATTCAAGACGTTTCATTCAGTCTGCTTCCCCCATATCAATACACTGCAATCAGTTTCTTTTTCTCTGTTTCGCTCTCTCACTGAATATGGCTTATTGTGTGTTTTTGTGAATGTCAAGCTCCCACACACTTCCTCACACCCACTCTCTCCATGTAGCAGCTGTGTGTGGTCTGTTTCTTACTTCCTGTTCTGGCTCCTCACTCTGGGCCTTTCCCCTCAACACACACACACGGACACAAATACAAGATCACATGAACTTATATACAGTCACATGTCTGCCAAAACATTGCACATTCACATTCACAGCAGCACACCGTATAAAATTGGCTAAAACACTCTGAATGAAGCGTCTGATTGCGAATCCCATGTGTTATGCAATAGGTTTAAAAACCCAGCAAGTCTGACAGTCTTGGCTCCATCCTTTAGGGCTCAGCGTCCTTCATAATAATTAACTTTCAGTGACCTTTGATACGAAAGTAACCCGGTATAAGCTCACTGTTATATGGCACAAACTTTCATTCTAGTGAAACTTGTAAGCTCCTGTCTGCTGCCTGTAAATCTTACGTTATTCACCACTGTTTTAATTCACGGTCCTTGTTTGTGTTTCAGGTAACTTTAAAAATATTTCTCATAAATGTAATTGATTTTAGTCATTTATTGCATTTACATTTATCGAGTCAAAGTTTTATCTGGCTAAATCATAATAAATCATTTTATTTAATTTGCTGAATCCCACATTGCAACAAATTGCAAGTTTAACAGTAAATTCAACAACAACAGACTGTATTCTGAAAATAAAAAAAATACATACAAATTTAGAATTTTAGAGGGAAATCAATGTATGTCAGAACACTATAAATTACTCTATAACTAAAAAAAAATAAAAATAAATAAATAACCTGGTCATTGCATGATTGGATGGTCTGTGTTTTGAAGGATCCCACAATAGGGGACTACCCATAAGCCTTCACATTTCAAAAAATTAATTTGGTATGCTTGAGCAAGCATGGAGGTAAAAATGGCAATGCTATACACCATAAAAAAAAGGTTTTTAACAGATTTAACTTAAAAACCTAACTTCAGCAAGCTGCCTTAAAATTTTAAGTTAAATCAACTTAAAAATACAAGTCATTTCAACTCACTACAATAAGGCGAGTTAAAATGACTTGTATTTTTATGTTGATTTAACTTATTAGTTGAAATGGCTTGTATTTTTAAGTTGATTTAACTTGAAATTTTAAGGCAGCTGCCTGACTTAAGTTTTTAAGTTGAAACTGGTGAAAACGTTTTACAGTGTAGTGTTTTTGCCCAGGAAAATTGTTTCACTTGAAGAAACTATTATTGTGATTAGTGTTGCTTTTAGTAGGTAATGTAGATGTTGTATAACTGTAAGTCTTTTTCCAGCTAATGCATTTTAAATGATGTCAAACTGGGAAAGTTTACTGACTAACTTCAAGTCATTTGGTCAACTTTCAATCTATGCTTAATGTAAAAGTATTCAAAAATGTATTTCAAATTTTTACAATTATTGTATTGTTAAATATTACTTTCATCCTTACTTTTAGTCTTCACAGCCAATGAATATCTCTCCTTGTTGAAATTCTTTCTTTATGATTTATGGTCTATACCAGACTGCCCACATTCTCCAGATACAGTGGATGAATGTTTGTGTATTTATAGCATAATAATGATGAATTTATTTAACTATAACAGTATGTAATCAAGTACAGTAACATCTAATATCTGCAACTGTAAATAAAGCGATATATTCTTCGTAGGAGGGGTGAAGAAGCCGCTGTAGTGCACAATTCAAACTCCAGCCAGAGGGGGCAGCTATGGGCTGGTGTGTGTGTGTGTGTGTGTGTGTGTGTGTGTGTGTGTGTGTGTGTGTGTGTGTGTGTGTGTTACATAAACGTGCAACTGCTTGTGTGCCTGCTGAGCTGGGCTTGTGGGTTGGCGGAGAGTAGGTGTGGCTTCTTTCCCTTCGTGGTCACAGCAGAACAAGATCATTCAGATATTTGCACAAAGCCAACCTGACAGGGAGAAGGGGAGAAGAGGGAGGGGAAAGCAAGGCTTTTGCAGTCTCTCTCATTCTTCTTCTTTCTTCTCTCTCTTTCTCTCTCTCTGCCTCCACAGAAACAAGGAAGACTGTCTACTTCATGGCCTGTGAACTGAGCAGAATCAAATTAGAAATGCAGCTGCATGGGCAGTTTACTTTCTACCTCACATTCAATTTAAAGGGAAAGTTCACTCGGAAATAAACATTCGGTCATCATTACCTCAACTGCATGTTGTTTTAAATTAATTTAGGGGTTATGTCCAAGCTGCTCTTTTTCTATACAGTAAAAGTGGATGAGGAGTAGAGAGAGTATGTGGTTATTCAAAGCTTACAGTAAAATTGGGATTATTTTGACCTAGCAATCTAAATAAGGTTGCTTTTAGGACCCCAAGGGATCCCATTGGCTGAAAAAACTTTAACCTGTTCTCTTTTTAGTGTCTGATTACAATTCTTTAAAATCATATAGAGCAGTGGTTCTCAGGCTCCCTCTAGTGGTACACAGAGGAATCACTAAATTAAATATAAATTAATGTTAAAACACAATAGAATTTAATTTAATCTTTATTTGAGTGAAGTTTTTCATTTTTTAATATAAAAGCTGTAAGCTGTGGCTGAATAGTTAGCCCTACTACGCTACTGCATTCTAATGCTGGTCATTATGGTGGTATTTGGAGAGCCAAATATTTTCTGAGGTGGTACTTGGTATAAAAAGTTTGCGAACCACTGATATAGAGTGCTTTCACGGCACCAGTGTTGCCAAGTCTGCGGTTTTCACGCAGAATTGGGCTACTTTCATACTGTTACTGCAGGTCATTTTTCATGTCCACGGACCCCACCACAAGCGTGTATTGGGGGAACCCCACTTCAAACACGATTTGCTGAAAATAGTCAAATATTGTCATGTTTTGGGCTGTACTAATCGAATCAGGAAAAACATTTTGGAGTACTATAGACTGCCAAAAGTTATAACAAATCAAGGAGAAGAGTGCAAAAAATGGAGGAACAAAAGGCATTTGTGGTTGGCCAAACTGAACCAGGATTTCCAGGGCAAGAATCTTGACAACATTTACGTTTGTTCTTATCATTTCCAGTTAGGTAGGTGAAATATTAGGCTAATATCCTAATTAATACTGCTCTTACATATCTTTTCCACCTATTAACTTTAGTTTGTTCAAATATTGCGCCCTTTTTCTGCTTACTAAGTCCTTCTCTATACGATTTAGCAGTTTCCACATATTTTTTTCTGTGGTTTAGACAGCATAAATTAGCAGAACAACATACGTAGTACATTAACCGTGCAATCCATGCTGTTGTGTCCATCAGAGTATTGCCATTATGGCTGCACATCCGGGTAACTGACCAAATCATGATGTAAGTGCAAACACTCTATTATGATATATGTTAGCTTATGTACTAGTATAGCACACAGATACTGATAAGCCTTATAACTTAGCTTACGCTACACATTTGGACTTACCCTGCGTTTACAACAGTCTTTAATTTAATCATCTGTTAATTTAAGAGTTAAGAAAAATAAAAAATGAAACATAAAACAGTTGAATTATTTGTTTAATATTGTTATTAATTAACAGTTTGTCAAGTGAAATAAATTACATTATGTCCAATTATTTATTTATTAAAATAGATTTAATTTGTACCTTAGGGTACTACCCCAGTGATAACTTTGTACCTTTTTTCTGAAAGTGTATATTAAGAAATTAAATACATATTTTAAATGAATGTTGTTTGTGTGTACTTGGTATAACTGATGGTTGATGGAGACTCGATTTCAAGGTAGGTTTGTCACAACACTGGCCTCTCGGACAGGTGTGTCAACTGTTTCACGAAAATTCACACTTGTGTATTTTTTCCAGTGACTATTCTTGGCCTGGGACTATCAGAGCAAAAGAAGAGGCTTGAAGACCACCCACCTCTTCAGAATTAAATATAAAACAGAATTAGGATAATTAAAGTTAATATAAAACTTCACAATGATTTTTTTCACTTTTAAAATCTGACATGTTTGCAAGTAAAACAGGATATTCAAGGGGAAAATGTAGGGCGTAAATTTTATACATAAATGACTGGATCCTGAAAAGTGAGTGTTACAACCTCGAACTGAGTCAGTTAGATGTCAAAAGGTTAAAAAGTTAGAGAAATATACCTATGTAAACGCTCGTAAATTAAGTACTACATAAAATCTGACTGCTGAAGAATCAAACCAAATCTGTCCCAAAAAAAAAAAAAAAGGTTTTTTTTTTTTTTTTGTTAAAAATACTACCAAGACTTTGAGGTCTGCTTGTCAGTCATTTTGAGTTTTCTGACACATCTGTAAGTGACTGAAGTTAATAAAACTGCAAACATTGCAGTATCATCCATTCATGCATTACAGTGAGCTGCAGTCAGGAAACATACATTCTTTTTTTCTTCGGTTTGACCCATTTCTTCATGTGGATAAAAGTGGGCCAACAAAGAACGTTGAAGGGAAAGGACGGATAGTAACCACAGCAAATTAGTCAGCTTTATGACACAGGCCCCATAGCGCTTACTGGAAACAATACAGTATGAGAAGGCAAATATTTTACCCGCTATCTGCACATGAAACATGAAACTTGTTAAGAAGCTTGACTATAAACGGCCGGAAAGTGAAAACAAACCCTTTATGACAGCTCAGGATTAAAGTTGTGTCCACACAGAGCATAACTAACAGGTTAGAGAGAAACAACTAGAGTTGTTTTTAGATAAAGGAAAGAAAAACATAGTAAAAGTGAGATGGTCAGCGTGAGTGCTCCTACAGCTCATACACTGACTCACCACTCTCATAAAAAGCAACATGATCCACCAGGGAAAAAACATTCTAGCTGACCTGAGATCAGTTTAGCCATGTTTTGAGCCGGCCATCCCCCCTACACTTTACACAGACGCTGCCACGTGCTAAAACTGTCCCTGCTACACAGCTGTGTGGCCCCAATACTAGAAATAGACTTCTGCTACCAGCCCATGACTCATAGGTGCAAAATGGAGGCAACTGTTGATGTGGAGAAATGTCCGCTGTTTCATACAGAGCAACTGAGTGACTCAGAAATTACTATTAACACCTTTACCTGTTCATTGGTTGTGAAAGAAGCATTTTAGGTTCTCTAAAGAAACTTCATGGAACAGTTCTTAAAAGTGACTTTTTATGCCCCTTTTTACAATATGTAATATAAGTCTCAGGTGTGCTCAGAATGTGTCTGTGAAGTTTCAGCTCAAAATACCCCACAGATTTTTTATTATATTATTTAAAAATGCTTATTTTGAGAAAAAGCAGTAACATGCGGTTTTGGTGCATGGCTCTTTAAATACAAATGACCTGCTGCACCCCACCCCCTTTTCCAGAATAGAGCTGTGCCTTTATAGCGGGTACCTCAGATACTCAGCCAAAAAAACATGTTTGGTTTATCATCACACTGAAATCATCCGTTTTAAACCATATTAATATAAACTTATGATATATGGTTTTCTGAGCGCACACATCCGAAGCATGCGCACCGGAACAGGCTGTCACACGGCATGTGAGTACTAAACTGAGTTCTGTTTAATGCACTGTAAAATATGGCCGTGAAACCGGTTTTGAAAAGTACAAAAATAATACAAATATAACTACATTACATACACTATAAACACTTTAAAAGAGACAGACATGTAGATGTTTGTGAAAGATGCTTTCACTGTTTTCTCTGTATTCATGCAACAATACATATTATAGTTATAGTTTTAATAACTATTGCTATATAGCTTATAATTTTGTCTAGTGCTCTTATGATTGTTTATAGCATGATTTGTGAAATTTTAACGACTACGTTACTGCCATAGTCTTCTTTATTTGTTTGCGTATTTTTTATTTCATTTTGTAACCTGCTTGTTCTACAGATCTGTGTACTGGTGTTAAATGCTACTCTTTTTGACAGCGTTAGTAAAGTTTATGACAGATAATAACATAGTATTTTTTGCATTTCTCTTACCTAAAGTAGTATCCTGTCAACAATAACCTGTCCGTGGGCTTTTTTGATACTGTCGGTTTAAGTGCCGGCGATGCAGTGTTGCCAGATATTACTATTAAAACAAACATGAACCGAAAAATAAATGAAAATGAACCGGAATTATCTATCTTTTGGAAATAAGATAAAACAAAGATATTGCTGACCCTAAACTGCAACTTCCTACTTTATTAACTTTCTAAAGTGTTAAATTAAATGGAAAAGACCAGTCCAAAAACGATTATAATAGCTGGATCTGGCAACAACCCAAGCTGCGCCCGCGCCCTCAGCTCTCGAACCTCTTTCACTCCACGGGCGCATTCTTGCAAACTATCTAAACTGAAGTATACGGCATGCAGACATCCATATGAGGAGTTTAGTAGCAAATTAGTTATTTGAACATGATTTACCTAGGTCCGGACCTCCTATTTGGCTACGGTTTCGGTTAAAAAACACGAGTTATAAAAACAGTTGGTTATGTCTGTGAATCTAAACAGCTAGGAAAGAAATCGCATGTTTATATTAGATCTGTGTGGCAGCATCGTAATATACAGTTAATAAACCAATAAATCCATTGTTCTCTTATCATGATACGTCCTCTTTAACCGGAAAACCTTCCGTTTTTATTTTCTTTAGAAATTTTAACAGTCTGAAGAACCCGTTTCTACTATAAAGAATCAGTTTGTAATGGAAAGGTTCCATGGATGTTAAAGGTTCTTCATGGAACCACAGAAGATCCTAATAAAGAACCATCGTTTTTAAAAGTGTATGCACTCACTATATAATCTTTAATACTGGCATTCTTTAGTGTGATGGAAAATGAAGAAAACAAAGGCAGAATGTATTTTTTATCCATTTATTGTATGATATAAAACTAGAAAAGTAAGACTGTTTCAAATTCATAGACACATGTCCATATTTCATATATATTCTACAGTCCACACCTTGATGCAAATACAGTGATCATCAGTTGATGGGTTATTTTTCTCAAAATGAATATGTTTGTAATATTGCATAGAAAAAGGCACAGCTCCAAGGCCTGAAGATACAGCCTTTCTTAATGAGCAGAAAAAGGGTTTAGACCCTCCACCACATGTTGTCTGTCTCTCTCTTCCTCATACATATACACACACACACACACACACACACACACACACTCATACACATGAATAATCCCAGTGGTCACTATCCTGAAACCACTTTTAACTTCCCCGAATGTGTGGCCTGAACCATGGGACAGTGAGATACTGTTAAAAAAAAAACAACCAATATCATCAGAAATCATGCTGCCTTTCTTGTTTTTTTTACATTTGGCATTGAGGGTTATCAAAAAGATTTTCCCAGAAATAGGCTTTGGAAGATTGAAATTCTGAAGTTCGTAGAGAATAAAGTATTGCTTCACAAACCTTTCCCTTGCACACAATCTGAAATATATAAAACATTAAATACTTAGAATTAAATAGGGGCAGGGAGTGTTGACCTAGACGACTAGCACAAACACCACCCCAAATTATAATACAAGAAACTAAACAGACACAAAATAATGCATTATTAAATCAAGACGAAAAAAAAAAATGGCTTCCACCCCAATTAATAAGCAGTGATACATTCCCATAAGCATAATACATTCCCATCTCATATTCTGTACAAATTACAATCTGGATGTTAGCTTAACATCAAAAATAAATATATTTACACAGGAAACAAAAATAAATAACTTAAAACAAAACAAACACTCCAAATCCAAAAATCCTATAAGTAATATTAATCATAGTTTTGATTCCATAGATTTGTCCGCTCAGGCTCTCATTCACTCATGTTTTCAATTCTCAGACAATCTCTCTTTTGAACTCTGGGTGGTAACAAATGCAAATCGTCACCTCTAGTTTAGGTCTCTGTGACAAGAAGTTCAAATCTCAGATTATTAATGGTCACACTTGTATGATAAATAATATATCATCTAAAAATAAACATTTTCTTCCTTCTCTGACATTGCACTCTACCTTTGTTTTATTGATTCTTACCAGGAAGGCATATTATGCACAGTTTTTGTCGGTATGTATATCTAACATTACTATTGTGAGCTAGTTTAGTGCGACATGTGAAACTAATACAGCTGATATGATAAATGGTCCCTTTCCTTTCATGTCAGGTGCACATAAAATAATCCTTCCCAACCTCAGTGGTTTATACTGTGCTGTCTATTGCACATACATGCAGAATACTCTCCCATCATACCTGTGCATCCCCCTAATGAACTCCACCTACATGTAATGTGACCATTTCTACTGGCCAAACGACACTAAAACCCAGCAGGGCAACAGAGAGAGAGTCCGGTTGGAACATGAACAGATACCATTAATAAAACTCAAACAAACAATGGTATAAATAAGTTAAAATAAGACCAAACCATACAAAAATCATCTGACATCTGTACAATTATGAGCTATAATCCTGCATGCATTAGTATGTTAACAGAAATGTACCGTTGTACTGGTAAGAGATGCATATGAAAGAAATGTTTGGCAAACAGATGACGATGATGATGATGATGAACTGAATAGCAACCATAAACGTACTTGTCCCGTACAGTTTTTTTTCCCCCCGTTTCGCATGAACAGACATGCATAGGCCCTCTTGTTGTGCATTAGTGTAGCATTAAAAACTGAACCAGCCACTCACTGAGTGATGATATAAAGCCAAAACAAGGCCAAAAAGGGAAGTTATGACAATGCCTTGACACAGATAAAAAAAGGAAATGGCTGTGAAAAGTTGACAGTTTGCTTATTACTGATCAGAAAAGCATTGATTGCATACATTTTTGTAGCATAAAGGGGTTTTAGCATTGGCTTATCGAAGAAATGTATCTGTAAAACAATGTGCATCAGAACAAATGTTCACTTATTGCCAGCTGAGATGTAAACACATGGAATCTGAGCCGCTATGGCAGATCGCAAGAAATTTGGTTGGTTGACTGTAAATATCTGACCACTACACACATCTGTGTATAAATAATCCGGTAAAGCATATTTCATAAACGTGTATATTTCATTAATGTGTATGTTTCACTGGAGGTTAAAGGGGTAGTTCACCTGAAATGAAAACTCTATCACCATTTACTCACCATGTTCTTCCAAACTGGTATTTTTTGTCTGTAAAACATAAAAAGCTATTTTAATGAAAAGTAAACAGGGTGCCCCCAAACATTGGACCCCACTGACTTTCATTATACACTACCAGTCAAAAGTTTTTGAACAGTAAGATTTTTAATGTTTTTTAAAGAAGTCTCTTTTACTCACCAAGCCTTCATTTATTTGATCCAAAGTACAGCAAAAACAGCACAATTTTAAAATATTTTTACTATTTAAAATAACTCTTTTCTACTTGAATATATTTTAAAACATAATATATTCCTGTAATTTCAAAAAATTGAGTTTTTAGCAACATTACTCCAGTCACATGATCCTTCAGAAATCATTCTAATATTCTGATTTACTGCTCAAAAATCATCCGTTAATATTATGTTAAAAGCAGCTGAGTAGAATTTTTTCAGGTTTTTTTGATGAATAGAAAGAATATTTATCTGAAACAGAAATCTTTTGTAACATTATATATGTCTTTATCATCACTTTTGATCAATTTAAAGCATCCTTGCAGCATTTTAAAGCATCCTAAAGCATCCAACCTTTATTTCAGATAAATACTAATCTTTGGATCTTTCTAAATCAGCATATTCGAATGATTTCTGAAGGATCATGTGACACTGAAGACTGGAGTATTTTGATTTCAGGAATAAATTACAATTTAAAATCTATTCAAACAGAAAACAGTTATTTTAAATAATAAAAATATTTCAAAATTGTGCAGTTTCTGCTGTACTTTGGATCAAATAAATGCAGGCCTGGTGAGCAGAAGAGACTTCTTTAAAAAAAAAAAAAAAAACATTAAAAATCTTACTGTTCAAAAACTTTTGACTGGTATTGTATATAAAAAATTTAGTTTAAGGAACTTATACATGTTTGGAAAGACATGAGGGTGAGTAAATTGTGGACTATCCCTTTAATAAACGTTAAGATGGAAGCAGACAAAACAAACAAACAAAAAGAATAAAGGACCACATAGTAACTTTGAATATTACTAAAAAGCAATAAAACAGCTCTGAATAGAAAAAAAGCATTGACATAAAATCATTGTGCTTTGTGAAAATGAAAACAAAATATGAAAATAGGCTGCCGTTGCACATTCCTGCACCTGTACGCTGAGAAGGGGAAAGAACGATGCTACTTCTCTGATAATCCATCTTGTTCGATTAGAAATGATGATGAGAAAAGGCAGACGAGACAAACAAACAGGAATTTACCAAGTGGTCATAAATGATGAAGGCACTCAGATCTGCCAGAAGCCAAAGTGTGTTCCGTAGGATTTCTTCATGTTCATTTTTGGGAAAGGCAAGCACAGTGCATGCACAGTGTTGAGAAGTAGTACTGGGCAACATCACCATTAAAATGGACAACTTCCTTTGTTTTTAAAAACAAAAACAAACAAAACTGTACAAAAAGCCCCCGAACACTCAAAGTGATTCTTTAGTTTTTTTTCTCAGTTCATATTTAAAAACTCTTTGATTGGTTTTGCATTTCTTCCCCAGTTCCCTTCCAAACCTGGTCATGATCCCACAAGCACCTCCATAATATGGTCCAGTTCAGTGAGGTCCATTTTAAAAGGCTGGTTCGAGCTAACAGCAGGAGTGGCACCGCTGTAGGGCGAAAGAGTCTTGAGAAGCTCGTCCGCCGTCACCATGGGCGCCAGTTTCGAGGGTGCCGCACCCGAGGACGAGGTGCAGGGGTCAAAGTCGTACATGGAGGTGTCAATGTCTGCAAAGAGGATGTCGTCCAGGGCTAGGTCTGTCAGAAAGCCCGAGGACGAGGCAGAGGGTGAGGTGCTCATGTCCAGGCTGTTAGGAGGGAGAGTCTCTGGTGTGTTTGAGAGCGCAGAGCGTTCCTCAGGCAGCGGGACCAGCCCTTCAAGCTTTGGGCTGCAGGGCTTACTGCAGACTTTGGAGTCCAAGGCCCCTGAGTTTAAACTGGGGGGACACAACGGCATTTGGAGGGACACTGTAAGGGACGAGGGGGAGGTAGCACCGGGCGCTGATGTAGCTGTAGGTAAGGGTGAAGGACAGAGCTCCTCGATCTCATCCAGGGCAGAAGAGAAGCTGTCTCTGGCCACAGACAAAGGGAGTCTGGGAAGAGTTGGTGGAAGAGGAGGAGGAGGAGGAGCGAGCGGAGAGGGTGATGTGCAAAGGGTGACACTGTCCTCCTCTAAAAGCGAAGCTGGGGTGAGACAGGCCTCCAAAGGCGCTGGGTTTGACAGCCCTGACGAAGGCGGTGTAAGGACCGGAGCGGAGAGTGCCGGCGACTGGGACAGTGGTGGCGCCACCATGGAGAGCACGCTGAAAGCAGGCTGCGCCTCGCGGAAACTTTCATCCACTGGGTCGTCGGGTGGAGGGGAAGGAGGAAAGAAGAGCGGCCGAAGGTTGCCTTCCTGCTTCAGTTCGTCCTGGATGCGCCTCAACATGTTGTTGATGAGCACGCGCTTTTCCAAGCTGGGCTCGGTGAGGGCCCGGTGGTTGTACAGCTTCATCAGAGACATGTTGAAGATGGTCTGCCTCTGCAGGGTGTAGGAGACTTTCGAGAGCCCGTCGGCCGTCGCTCCGGCCCCTGCCGCCAACGCTTTGCCTTCCAACCCCTCTTCATCCTCATCTAGTTTCCGCTTTGCCCCTTTACCCAACATATATCTGCTTAGAAAGTAAAGAGAAACAGAGAGAGAGACAGTGTTAGCCACACAGCCACTTATTACCTTCATGACTCACTGTTGTTTATCTCTCTTATGACTCAACACTAGTTCCATATAAATCTGTTGATCTACAGAAAAATAAATGTCAAACATACACATTTCTAGAAACTGAGACGTTGAAGGTGTAAGGGTGTAATTCTTTCAATGGTAAAATACTTTCTCAATGGCAGTTGAACATACAAGTTAGCCGATTTTAGGTTATGTGCCCTTCAAGTGAAGTAAACACATGGATGAAGTGGTATTTACAAGCGGGAAACAAGGAATTCTAGACGAGTTGCTGAATTGTGACATTAAAAAAAATATATATATATCTACACCACCAGTCAAAAGTTTTTGGAGAGTAAGATTTTTAACATTTTTTTTAAAGAAGTCTCTTCTGCTTACCAAGCCTGCATTTATTTGATCCAAAGTACAGCAAAAACAGTACAATTCTGAAATATTTTTACTATTTAAAATAACTGTTTTCTATTTGCATAGATTTTAAAATTTTAAAACCTGAATTTTTAGCATCTTTACTCCAGTCAAATGATCCTTCAGAAATCATTCCTATATTCTGACTTGCTGCTCAAAAAACATTTATTGGTATTATTATGCTAAAAACAGTATTTTTTTTAGATTTTTTTTCAGGTTTCTTTGATGAATAGAAAGTCAGAAGAACAGCATTTATCTGAAATAGAAATTTTGTAACATTATAAATGTCTTTATCAGCACTTATGATCAATTTAAAGCATCCTTGCTAAATAAAAGTATTCATTTCTATAATTTCTTAAAAAAAAAAATTATAGTGACCCCAAGCTTTTAAATGGTATAGTGTATAATGTTACAAAAGCTTTTTATTTCAGATAAATGCTGATCTTTGGATCTTTCTATTCATCAAAGAATCCTGAAAAAATGTACTAAACTGTTTTAAATATTGATAATAATAATAAAAAAATGTTTCTTAAACAGCAATCAGCATATTAGAATGATTTTTGACAGATCATGTGACACTGAAGACCTAGCAATGATGCTGAAAATTTAGCTTTGAAAACAGGAATAAATTACACTTTAAAATATATTTAAATAGAAAGAAGTTTTTTAAAATAGTAAAAATATTTCTAAATACTTTTTCAAATAAATAAAGGCTTGGTGAGCAGAAGAGACTTTTTTAAAAAACATGAAAAATCTTTCCAAAAACTTTTGACTAGCGGTGTATATATAAAAATAACAGAATTCATTTTGAATTCAGATGGGTTTGTTGTTCACAATATAATTCTTTTGTTTTGTTTAGGCTACTTTTGTGTTGTTTTCTACTTGAATGCGTAATATGTCACGACAACAAATGTCTGACACGGAGGTACGAGTTTGAAGGCAGCATTAAATCTGCAGAAAAGTATAAACACTGTGACGCTATCAAAACATTGCTCTGTTTGTTTGAGAATTCTAACCAGTCCAACATAGCAGCATTGGCTCAACCAATGAGGTGAGTTCGGGGGTGGGGCCAGTGGCTTTTCTGACCAATGGCAGTTAGGGGATGTGTTTTGGAAACCTGTTTTATTATTTTTGTTATTTTGCTGGATTTATTTTAAATAATAACACTGTCCTGAATAACATTTTTTAAAGTAGATTTTTAGGCTTTTCAGCCTTTATTTAAAATCATAGTAAAGCAGGTAACAGGAAAGTACAGAAAGTGCAAGGGGAAGTTGGAACATCACATCCTGACTCAACATTTTGATGATTCACAAAAACACCAATTTTATGTTTAAAAGAGGTAATCAAATAATGTCTTGTAATAGTGTTTTATTCATAAAAACATGCTGTAACTATATAACGAATAGATGACACAACAGTTGGTATGACCCAATTGACCAAACAGACTTGGTTAAAAATACAAGAAATTGTTTCGACAAACAGATTTGTGGCTTGAAGCTCGGTTGCTATGACATTGGCCTGCAAGCTGTTGTCATATTAGCATTCGGTGCCGCCGCTGGGGTGAGAGTCAGTACAGTCTCTGTGCATTCATGGCAAAGGGACCAAAATGCCTCACATTACAACTGTGTCAAACAGATAAGGTAACAATATCAGAACACACTCAGTTGCGCACATAATCACAGCATCTTGAACAGGACATTAGCGACAACAATATATCCGAACAAGAATTCACCTTTGAGTTACGGGGAAAGATGTGCTGCTGGAAATAACTGTACTGCATGAGCTTCTACCGCAGGAGCGTTTACAGGAATACAGCTCTGACTACTCCTTCCTGAGCCGTGCTGCAGCAAGGAGGGAGGCAAATGTGTGTCAGACTTTCAGTAAGTACTCACGGTAAGAATGTGTCACACGAGCGCAAAGCCCCGATCACTCCCTGCTTGAACACATGCTGGCTGCAGGAAGACAAGATCCAGCTGAGTGTTTGGTGGAAAAGGGGGACAGAGAGGAGGAGCGAGTGTGTGACCTGTGCTGAGCTTTGAATGTTAGGCAGCTGTGTTTTCAGCTACTGTAGCACTAGGTTCATGCTACAGGATTTAAAACAGATCACATGTAGCCACAGTAATATTACAGTACGCTAATTCACCGTTGCTCTGCAAGGAAACAGGAAAATAGGGTCTATGGGTTGGGCTTGTAGAAACAGCACTGACAGATGGTCTGAAAAAACGTTGAAAACGTCTGAAAAAGTTGTACACTGGAACGTTTCATCCTGCTTACAACTTAGCGTGACTCACATGTATGTGGGAGCTATTTTACAAAAAAAAGACCTTTGATGAAACGTTTCTGTCACGTATTGAAGTACTCATTTAAATTTCATTTGCTCATTTGGCAGCCGCTTTTATCCAAAACTACTTTCACTGTATTCAAATTATACCGTACTTTTGATCAGTACAGGATTGTGTGTTTCCTGAGAATTGAACCCATGATCTTGGAATTGCACTAAACTCTACCAGCTGAGTTACATGAATACATTTCATTCATTCTTGGATACTCTAGTATGTTTAAAAGAAGTACACGCCACATCTTTATACTTTAATGCAAAATTCAAAAGTTGCTGTTTTGTATTTTAACAGATTTTAAAATGTGTAATCCTGTGATGACAAAGCTAAATTGCCACATGATCCAAGATGATTAATAGAATTTCCGGATATGACTGTCTTCCCATCACATGTGCATTTTCAGAAAATGTACTTATTGCATTAAAGGGAACCTTTTAAAGATATTAAGACTTGTATGGTAATGATGTCTCTTACTGAAATATGCAGTAGAAAACTCATTAAAATAATACGTTATTTAACAAATCCACACAATATGTTTTATACATATTTCGACGTATAGGGTGCCATTATTTCGATTACATCAAATGGTTGCACTCGGTGAGCTAGTGGCACTACCTGTTTCTATTTTTACCGCAACACAACTCGGAAAATAAAATACTGATACGATGCTACATTTAGGGCTGTCACTAACGATTATTTTGGTAATCGAGTAATCTGTCGATTATTCTGACGATTAATGGAGTAATCTGATAATTATAATTATTTTTTTGTAGTAATAAAAAGTAGACCTAAGTGAACAATAGTCTTTAAAATGACTTAAAATACATATACAATATCAATAAGGCAATAATAATGTGTTCAAATAAAGTATCAAAAGCAAGTAGTTATATGGTTTTATTGAGAAAAACTGTTCAAATACACAACGTGTTGTAAACAATGGAGCTAATGTGCATTACGCATTATAACAAATGCCTGCAGAGGGCGCCAACGGTTTGCCGATTGTTTTTACACTTTACTGCTCCCTCTAATCCTTGTTTAATATTGACTAAACATTTAATGCAAATGTCCACTTAAACTTTAATACTGGGCCATTTCTTTATGATAGAAACGCTACAGCCATTGTAATTTCTTGAATATGTGGACTCAGATAAACTCAAGAGTGAGGGTTTAAACTTTTATTTTGAAATCGCGATGAACAGTTAGCATAATGAGAAGTATAATAATGTATTCTTCTGTGTTTGCGTAGATGTATAAATGATTTACCTTACAAATCTGACGAAATAGCGCATGTTACGTTCCCAGATGAACGTTATAATAAACCCAAACTCACAACAACATACAGAGATGGAGTCTGAGATGCTCCACACATGAAAATGATAACAGTTTGTGTAGCAGCATTTACTCTGTACAGAGCTTTGGCACGCATGTACGTAACCTTCACGCATGTAAATAAGTAAAGTGCATTAAATTAATAAATTGTAGCATTTGGAAATTAGCTTTATGCTTTATTATGTTTTTTAAATAGGTTTAATATGTGGAATATGCCACTTCTGGCATTTTGCTGATTACTCGACACGGGCAAAATGCAATCGAGGATTTTTTCAAATTGAATACTCAAATAAAACTGAGGAATCGCTGCAGCCCTAGCCACATTGTGCAGCTTTTGGTTGTAATTTTCAGCCAAAGGGCAACAAGAGAAGCGATAAAAGTTTTCACTGCTTTCTAAACTTCCTAAAAACCTGCGTCGTTTGGTTTAAGCCTACACATATCCATCACCACCCTGTAAGCTCTTTCAAGAGCTGAGGTCATCGTATGAGTATTGAGTATGTTGCGGTAAAAATAGCGACAGTTAGCACCAGTAGCTCACTGACATAATCGAAATAATGGTGCCCCCCATAGTCCAAAATATAAAATATAAAACGATGTGGATTTTTTAAATAATGTAATTCTTTAATAAATGTTCTACTATATATTTCAGTAAGAGACATCATTTACATTATATTAAGCCATACAAGTCTTAACACCTGTGGTTTCCTTTAAAGAGGAAACAAAAAATACTGACTGTCCCTTTAAGACACTACAACCAGTAACTATGTGTTGACCTGACTATGGTCTGCAAGAGGACTTGATGTCAGCAAAAAAAAAAAAAAAAAAGTGGTTTCAGAAGTTTCAGAATTTTCTTGAAAGATTATACAGCCAAATATTTTTTTTTTCCTTTAGAATAAAGAATGCCAATGAATCATTCACAAAAAGACCATGAATATGTATGAAGAAAGTAAAAAGAGTCGATTTTGATTTCACACCGACTTTAAGGTCAGAATAAGGGTTATTTATCAAGTAAAACATGTATGAGTCATTTAAAACAACAGATCCGTCTTCTCTCTAGCCTACAAGGAAAGCACAGAAACAGGCAGCAAGGAGTGAGTGAGTGAGTGAGAGAGACAGAAAGAGAAGGAAGCTCGTTCCTGAGGCCTCCCCTCATTAGCATAAAGTGAAGCCCGGTAGCGGTAGGCAGCATTGCAGTGTGCTTGAACCTAACACAGGCTGACAGCCTCACGCACCCTAGCCCTGCCTGCACACACACACACACACTGCGCAGACGCAGATCTGTCAGGCAGCTCTTCTCACTCAGGAAGTGCAAGTGGCTGGGCCTGTTGCCTTGCTGCCTGTTACCATGACAAACACAGTCAGCTGGGAATCCACCCAAAGAGTTGACAAAGAGAGCGAGAGAGAGGGAGTTTGGGGGAGAAGAGGGGCTGAGGAAAGTTAAAGAAAGAAATGTTTCTCTCCTTCCACTGAGCTGCTTCTGAAACGATGAATCTAAAACAATAAATGACTAGCTGGAGAGAAAAACAGGTTACGTCTGCCGGAGACGGATGTGCATTCCAAAGCATGCCGTTTACATGCGGAGCACACAAATAATTCATAAGTCGGAGGGTTTATGAACAAGTAAACAAGATTTACAATCATATGCCAATGCCATCCAGTTCAGTTCATTTAAAGGGGCGACGGAGTGAATTATTGAGTTTAAAGAAATTATACGCCGTGAGATGATCACTGGAAAAATAACCTGATAAATAAATAAACAAACAGTGAGACAGCCATTAACACAAAGGAGAGTCAAGATATTACAATTAAAATTAAAAACTAGAGTTTTACCAAACGTTTTACAGTTGAGGATGCAATTTCAGGCTGTTTTCGAGAGGTTATTTGAAGGATGAGTAAGAGAAAATGAGTCTAACAATGACTCAAGTAATAAAAATAGGCATTACACAAAGCAACTAAAAAGTCACTGCAAATTAGTGTTCAGATCTATGAGTGATTCAAAGGGACAGTCACAAATGTGACTAAAAAAAAAACCAGGCAGAAATCGTGGAGTACCACAAACTGTTTAGTCTTTCGCTGTGATTATAAACTCACCCAGAGTGGCCCTAGAACTGTATGCCATTGTCTGAAGCTTGCAAGAAAGTCTCTAGCAAATAAAGTTTCCCACAGTAATCCACACAGAGGAATGCCACGGCAGCTGAACGCGTCCTTGTGACTCACGCTGAGGAGTGGATACGACTGTCTGCAGCGCTCAAATGCCACTGCCGCCCCACCCTATGCATTCCTTCTGATTGTGCCTCTGACTGCTTCTGCTTCGCTCCATCATTTTACTTTCATCTTCAGTGTGAAAGGTCAAAGTGTGTATCAATCTGCTCTCTAGTACAGAAGTACACTGGTTAGTGAGTTTCTAGGCCAGTCCAGTTCTATTGTCAGGATCATTCCAGTACACAGAAACATTCACTCCCTAGAAATTCCCAGAAAGCATCATAAAAACCAGTACAAACTGACAGCTCAGTGTATTTACTCCAAGCGTGAGTATAAATGTACTAAGAAAAATTCATTTTCTGCCTTTAAAAGTGCATTCCATTAAGTACATTATCTTTTTTCCCCAGAAAGCACGTATTTGATAATAATTGGAGCTATAAAAAAATATGCACAATGGCATATTCAGTGAGTTTTTTTAATGTGCTATCTTGTGATCAAGTCAAAGAATCATCAGTAGTTATTAGGGATGTAATGATATTATCAATATCGTGATGGGCAATCTCAATCGTGGTCACATGACGATGTGAAACGATAGGTCTTCTGGGCAAAAAGTGTAGTTTTTAAAATATATTTAAACTTATTCTAACATAAAAGGACTTTAAAACTGTTTTGGGCCATTATGCTTTGACAGCATCTGTCAAACCAACTAAAACCGAAAGCGCAATATAGATAATTCCCTTCATCTAGTGTATTTTCGAAGCGTGTTTAAAAGCGAAGCGCGTCTCCGTTCACAGTGAATGAATGCAGTGAACTCGTTCATTGCATGTGCTGTGAGTTTAGCGCCCGTTTGGGAGTGCTACGGCCACCAGTTATGTTTTATTTTCGTGGCAGATGATTTCAGCATATCACTAGATTTGTAGTTAGACGTGCTTTTTGTGAGCCTGTTTGCACTGAAGCTGGAGTTGTCCTTTAAAATAAAAGCTCTCCCGCTCTTTCCGTCTAAAAAAAAGCTTAACAGTGCAGTATGAATTCCTGACAGCTAGCGGTTTAAATGGGTAAAGTTACTGCAGTCCAAATTGAAAATATCTCTTTTAAATGTAGAAATATTAGAAATATGTAGTATTGTAATTTCCCTACTGTAGTGTAAAGCAAAAATAATATACCTATGAAATATTCATTTTCATTTATTTTGCAGTGCAGTTGTTTTACAATATATGGCTATTTCTGTCATTGTTGTTGTTGTTGTTATTATTTTCTAACTTGTTTGGCTTCCTAAAACACCAGTGTGAATGTAAATTAGACTGAGACAGTACAAATAAAAAGAGGGTTGAGTCCCCTTTTAAAAGTTCACGTACAAGACAATTCACTGACTTTTTTTTTTTTTTTTTTAAATATCGCAATAGATATCATATCTTGGACTTCATATTGAGAGATTATCGAATCATGAGATTTTGGTATCATTATGTTTCCATCACCCTGTTTTTATGCACATTTTATGCGCATCAGAAACGAGTAAAAAAAAAGTATAAATTAATAAATAATTATTTTTGCATTGCATTCACTTGTATAAAAAAGGATTAATGTGAATAATGGGAGATGGAAACGGATTTGCCGAATTAATTCCTCCATGCACATTAAAAAAAGTTGTGTGACTTTGGCTATGGGACAGCATAACCTGACTAAACAGTGGGACGATCTCATTGCACATCATCTGGAATGTTGTTATGGCCATTCTTAAATGCCCAAGCAAAGTCTGTCGTCAAAGTATTTCTGTAATTGCCTCCTGGAACTATCTTACACAACTGCGTTTTCAAAAAGCAGGCAACCACCTCCGAAAGCAATGACCACATTTATTGTGTTTCATCTACTCGCTCTGAGGCATAACTAATTTATTATATGTGACCCTGGACCACAAAACCAGTCATAAGTAGCACGGGTGTATTTGTAGTAACAGCCAACAATATACTGTATGTGTCAAAATGATTGATTTTTCTTTTATGCCAAAAAGCGTTAGGATATTAATTAATGATCATGTTCTATGAAGATATTTTGTAAATTTCCTACCATAAATATATCAAATTTTTGATTAGTAATATGCATTGTTAAGACCTTCATTTGGACAACTTTAAAGGCGATTTTCTCAATTTAGATTTTTTTGCACCCTCAGATTCCAAATATTGTCCTATCCTAACAAACCATACATCAGTGGAAAGCTTATTTATTCAGATTTCGGATGATGTATAAATCTCAATTTCAAAAAAACTGACCCTTATGACTGGTTTTGCGGTCCAGGGTCACATATAAGTAAATGATTATATTCAGTGGCTTCTTCTACTTTTCTTAGTGATATTTAGTGCCAGTTCATCAGGAAGTGGCGGTTTTGTTCTCTTTGACTTGTTGGATGGAAACTACTCTTTTTTGCAAATGTTTATGCGATATTCCAATTTTGCACATAAGCTAACTCGCAACTTTGGATAGAGAACCAGCTAGTGTCACAATGTTTAGAGGATTTGTGTTATACAGTGATTAACATCATAGGAAACTAAGAACTATGATGAAACACAACCAAAGTGATAGCCAATATAGGAGAAAGAAGAACTTCACCATTACTGTGGCTTCTTGGTTCTTTTACTCTTTATGTTGGTCAGTTGCAATTTACCTTAACCAGAGTGACTGGACAAACTGTACTTTGGCTCCTGACCTGGATATACCGTATTAAGCATAGGGAAACAACAGGAGGAGCCAGAGAGGAGGAAAAAGAGGAAAATGTAGAGTTCTCCTCAGTAAGAAGTGCTGGGGCAGCACTCAGTGTTCCCTCACGCAAAGAGACATTCATAAACAGACAACCTGTCTCTTTGCTCCCTAATGCACCAGAGCTGAGCAATGACCCTGAGTGAAAACTCTCCAAGGAGAGGAAAAAACACAGTGTCAAAAAATGTCTATGGTGCAAGACGGGCTTTATAGAATTTGACAAAATGGTTGGCGGAAGCCCACCTTTAAAGGATGCCTTCAGAAGCGCAACTTACGTTACGTTACGGCTCTAGCACCGGATCACGGCGGAATTAGCGTAAAAAATAAGACAGAGGCCTTTCGGGAGGAGAGCTCTGACTGAGTTGTCAGAGCAGATTCTGGAAATATGTCAGGGCTGCTAAGCAGGCTGTACGTTCTGTTCCAATCCTACACACAACACATACGGCACATGAGGGACCGGGTGTGACGCCGGAGCTTCGGCACTGGGTGTACTGGTGGAGATGGGGTGAGAGAATGCGGCAGAAAGGATGGCATGAGCAGGCGAACAAGTGCAGCGGAGAGGATGGAGCACAGAGCACAGAGTTTTCAGTGATATTATGATCCTGTAACAGGATCTGCACGTTTCCATGCCTGTGCTTCAGAGCTCCCCTCCCCCTCACCTCCACACAGTGCTATTTCAGATCCGGAGGGTACTGATTCCCACAAACACACATACATGCACACTCACTCACTCACTCACGCTGTCTCTAGCTCTCAAACACCTGCAGATATTAACGCACAAATGTAGACAAAGTCACATGCATGTTGCAAAATACAGAGCTTCACTAATGGCAAATGGGTGCATCAGCTGACAAGCACAAATATAAAGGACAACACCAGTCATGAAGCAGATGATGCTACTGGTTAATGCTATTTTTCCCATTCATTTAAGCATTTTAAGCCATGAACCAAACCAACCAAAACATTACAAACTTTGGTGTCAAGCAAAAAATCTGAAATATATCGAACCACCACTTCCTACTTGCTGGTCAGTTGCACTTGGAATTAAGGGGAGGGGCATTCTCATTCTAAAAACGTGATTGGACAAAAATCTGTGTAGTTCAGGATGAGTCATCAATATTTTTAGCTTATTTTCCCCAGAAGAGCAAGACTGTACATTTTGAATAAAAGTGATTTTAGCCAACAATTAATAGTAACTAACTTTCACAAACTTTCAGAAACATTCAGGTCTGTAGTCGTATCGTACAGAAACATTTCAGGCACGTTTCACCATCCTCTACACTTGGACTCTGTACTTGGTGTAATTTGTTGCAGTGCAAAGATGGAGTGTCATTTATATGGGAACTCCTAATGAAGGCTCAATGACACTGAACAAACAAGCAAAACAGTAAGAAAGCAACGCAATGCACAGAGAACGCAGTGGGTGAAAAGACAGACAGCGAGAGGGACGTGTGAGACGGTAAACATAGAGCGATTGAGACAGACAGATGGAGAAGGCCCAGACGCCACATTCTCACACAGCACCAAGCGAAAGCTGCAGGGGTCAGACAACCGTCTGACATCTTAAAAACTAACAAAATAACATGTCTGTAAAACTGTCGCATGCTGGATCTGTACTGTTCCACACCCGTGCCTGCTATGTGGTCCTTACTGTACCACAAAGTCTTACAATGCTAAGGACAGTCAAACAAGTGGACAGATATGCATCTGTTGCTTGACAGCAGTTTTCCAGAACATGATCTCACTTGTGTTGCCCGAAACTGAAAAGTAATAAAAGAAATTAGCAACTAGGCAAGCAAGTGTTCACTGTTTAGCTATGTAAAACTTTCGAGCTGTCTGTCTTTACTTTCAGAGTGCTGATGAAAACTCATTCTGCAACTGATGCTCTTCAAATTAGCAGATAAGATGTCCGCCTGTCACAGCTTTTTTGGGTCATTCTGAGTCATAACTAGTAACGATATGTAAAAAGAGTCAGCAATGGCTCATATAATACTGATACATTATACATATATTTTTTATTAGTTTAAAAGAACTCTTTTATACTCAACAAAACTGCATTTATTTGGTAAAAATACAGAAAAATAATCTGAAACATTATTAAAACTTAAAACAACTGTTTAAGATTTATTGACAGCACTGCTGACTTTTCAGCAGCCATTATTTCAGTCTTCAGTGGCACATGATCCTTCAGAAATCATTCAAATATGCTGATTTGCTGCTCAAGAAACATTTTTTTATTATTGTCAGTGTTAAAAACATTTGTACTGCTTAATATTTTTGTGTAAACCATGAACAGACACAGTCCAATGCAAATATGACCTAAATAATAGGCCTAGTGGATCTATCAATCAGCATAAAACTGCAATTTTACAAAAGTCTTTCCTAAATGAAGAATAGATGGAGTGGGTGACACACTTCAGAGAAGGCAGAGCTGTGGATCTCGGTCTTAGAGAGCAGCAAAGAGGCGGCACATACTCTGAGAAGCTTCTTTACGTCAGCAAGAGTAACAAGACAACCCACATTACAGATTTCCCCACAGGCACTGAATGTTGCAAAGCACTGTATCATGCTCTCATATACTGTACTACACACTAACAGTGGAGATGTTAGACATTTTATTGGGACACCTTGTGCATAAATAGGAAAGATTTATGAAAAGTTTGCACGTATGTTTACAGAAAATCCTCATTGTACTTTCACACTAAAATCATTCCCTAAAAAATACCAGTTTTTGGTATAAAAAAAACCTGTGCTGTAATATATAATGAATAAAAAAACAGGGGAGTGCAATGTAAGAGAGAAAAGATTAAAACTTCCCTTAAACCTCTCCTAAACGTCACACTCCTGTAAAAAAAAAAAAAAAACAGCTAAATAGTAGCAGAGAGAGGAACGCAATTCAAACCGGTTTGACCAGAGGGGCAGTCTTGGAGCACTATGTGAAAGTGTAAGATCGGCACGCACACACACAGTTACACAAGCCATTTAAATGAAAATAAAACTCAACAAGCAACAGGTAATGTGAAATGAAACTAATAAACAATAATTATTAGTCTTCCTTCTTTTGCGTTAGTAGTCCTCCTCGTTTCACCTAATCAGGTACAGTGTCATATCTCATTTCAAGAGATCTAGATTGTAAGACAAGCTATTTTACTGAAATATAAAACTGAAATTTAAAAAAATAAAATAAATAAATATTAAATAAATCTATCTAATTGACACGAGTAACTAACCAGCCCAACCTGAAAATCATGAGTGGTCCATCAACATGTATTGGTCCAGAACAACTTTCTGATGTCCACTTTTCAAAGAGTAAACAAGGTGAATTCTGGACACTGAATACACCCACTTTATGACATTTACAATTAATTAAGGGACAAAACCTCATTTTTCTTCTGTGACTGTGTTGCAGGAAGGAAGTGCATATTTAAAGATGACACGGAGAATACAACATGTAAATGTCACAGAGTCAGTCTTTTTGTTTAAAGAAAATAAGACGGCAATGCGACGAGCAGACTGACGAAAGCAGGGGTTGTAATCTGCTTTGCTTAATGTGAACCGTGCATTCACTTGAAAATCCAACTGGACCTTGATCCTCTGAATTTACTGTGTGTGTGTGTGCGCGTGCATGTGAGTTATTCGGACTTTGAATGCCAGTGTGTCTGACAAGGATAGCAACTGCAAAATAACTTCTGCTGTGACTTGCCACAGATTTCACTGACTTCTTTACAGTAAAGATACTGAATAAACAGTTTAAGTGATGAAAACAACATAGTATATTTACTACACTGTTACAAACGTATTGCTGCTGCAGTTTGTGACTTGCGGTTTTTCTTATAAAATTAAACTCAAGTTTAACTCTTTTAGAGTGTGGTTTTAAGGGATTTTCAGAAACAGAAACACTGAGACATAAAGACACTGTCCCTCACAATCCCCCCTCTGCCATTTTCCAGTATGTGAATTTGTTCCATGACGACCAAATAGGCCTAAATTTATTTATCTTAATCAGAAGCCAAAAATAAAATCATCTACTGTGTCAAAGCCATTCAGTGCCTATTTACCATCTAATCAAAACCATGTCTAAATCAACAGTGAAGTGAACATTCAACTTTGTATAGACTGAGACTGTAAAAATCATGTTATAACAATTTCCATTCATTTAACATGTCTCAAAAATGTCAGAGTTTCAGGTTCATCGGCAGTTACAGGCTGTCACTTTGATTTTACTTAAAAAAAATAAGTAAAATGTAATTTTTCAATTTTAGTGAGTTGAAATTATTTACAGTTACAGTAAAGCCCAACATCGTGCTCTTGTCTAAATTTTAAAAGACATCCGATTTCAGTGTGAAGTGTCTGTCTGGTTCTGGATCTCTGTCCCAGAGCCGAGCTCTTCAGTCAATTGGATCTGTATCTTCAATATCAGTACAACAGAGCGCAACCATAAAAAGCATTTAGAAATATCAAGATGTTTAATTTGACTCAACTGGCGACTCGGTTCGACTAGAGAGCGGTTCTGCCTTGGGTTGCGACATGCCTCTGAACTTTCCGAAGATCGTACCGACCGCCAGACAACAATGCACGAATACACGTATGACTGTTGCCTCTGCTATGTGCAACATCAGTGACGCCGTAGCGTTTCCACGCCACTTACATGATCTCAGTTATTTATGAATAAGCTCCGCGCTTACCTCGTCTACTTGAAGTGGAGGAATAAACTGAAGCATCGGGATGGATCTTTGTTTTATTGTTGACAGTCGGTACCGATAAAACTCTCGAAGCTGATGAGAAAGGTCGCCAGTGAGTTTGTAGAGAGAGAAAAGAACAGCAGACTATCCGTGCGCCCGGAGTCAGTCACTATGACCGACACAATCGCCTTCGAAAGCGAATGACGTCGAGAGAGACTTGTGCTCGACTACACAGAGCCTGGCCTCGGAAAAGTCCAACCCCTACACACGCAAGCACACCCTCCACGCGTCCACCCACTAACTCTCGGGCTGTGACTCAAATTCTAGAACGCTGCCTACCTAGACAGCGTCACGGACGCGTTGCGAGACACTTGCGTGAGTTGAACTGACGCCGAACGCGTCTGCGATGAAGTAGACAGCTCAGTAGGTTTCGAAACACGGCCCTTTTCTATGGGTATAGCATATAGGCAGTGGAAATGACACTGACAAAAGTTTATGTAGTCGACATGTTTTGCTTCATCTGAAAGAGCGCCTGAAGCTCTTAAAAAATTAAACAGGTTTTGCTCAGAGAAAGGAGCTGCTTAGTCTGCAGAAATCGTCAACTTCAGTAGGTCAAACTAAATTTCATGAGAACAGTTTTATTTTTTCAAAGGGTTTTGCAAATGTATGACTGTTTAACCCTAGATTTGTGTGGTTTTATCAATTTAATAAACATTAAATAAATGTTTGAATAAATTACAACATTAACATTAAAGGAATAGTTCACCCTAAAATGAAAATTCTGTCATTAATTATTCACCTTCCTGTCATTCCAAACCCGTAAAACCTTCGTTCGTCTTCCGAAATTAAGATATTTTTGAGGAAATCCGAGAGCTTTCTGACCCTCCATAGACAGGGTCCTACCCCGTTCTCAATCCAGAAAGGACCAAGAACATCGACAAAATATTCCATGTGACTATATTCCATAAAAAATTCCAAAATATTCCAAGAGAATACTTTCTGTTGCCCAAAAAAAACTAAAATAAAAACTATTCAAATTTTGTCAGTGTTCTTGGTACCTTTCTAAAACTTGAACGTGGTAGGAACCTTGCTGTCTATGGAGGGTCAGAAAGCTTTTGGATTTCATTAAAAATATCTTAAATTTGTGTTCTGAAGATGAACGAGGTCTTACAGGTTTGGAACGACATAAGGATGAGAAATAAATGACAGAATTTTCATTTTTGGGTGAACTATCCCTTTAAATAAATAATAAGAAAAACAACTATAGAATGGGGTTGCACTTTTAGCCTAAATTAAGCTGTCGGTCAGTACAGGCTAGCTAGTAAAGGCAAATATTTTTGATCATTTTTACTTAATAAATGGTTGAAGGTTGAGCATGAGAAATGCAGTCAACATGACAGTTTGTGTTAAAACTGAGAAAATGAAATATGATTATTTACAGCTGTACAAAGTTTTTAAAAGATGTTATTTTACAATTTCAAACAAGTTAAATTTTTGGTAAATCATGGTGTAAAAGGGCTGTACATAAAGTGTTATACACTGCTAAATATTGCATTTTTGATCATTAAATGTTAATCAAAAGGTTTTTTTCAAATCCATACATAAAATAATTATTATCTAAATAAATCCAACATATGCTTTAATGCTTTTAAGCAAAGAAAAACCACTACTGTCATACAAAGGGTTAAGGTTAATGTTCTTGAGTTGAGGATTTGTTTGTGAAGGGTGAGCATATTAGAGAGCAATATGCATGCTATAGTTCCCAACAGCTGCATACTGTATGACCTTACCGATCATGCTCTTATATAGGCCTCAAGCTATCGAACTGCCACCACATGGCAAGGACAAGCACTGCATGGCTCATAACGCGTTTATACAGTATCCGTGTACATTAAAACTCCAGCTGTATAATAACAGTTACACATAGACAGTTAAATTAAACAGTACAATTAAAATGTATAATAAACAGCTGCCAGCATCACGTCTATGTCAAGCATATCTGATGCAAAAAAGTCATCCTTTAAAACTGTCTAAATGATCGCTCTGCCAGATATAAATACACATCATTTTAAACTGGACACCAGGTGACATATGAGATCATAAAAGTGGCACACTTCTTTCAAGCAATGCATCATCCCGGAATAAAATGCTTCACTGTCTGCTCTTATTTTTAGACTTGATCCATTTAAGTGGCAATTAAGCATTATTTCCAAAGTAAATACACGATTCAAAACACATAAATAAACTTTACAGTCTCTCCAAGGAAACCAACAAACACAGTTTGCAGCAATGCAGTGTGATTTATTGCTACCACTGCAATAACACAGGGCACGTTTCCATACAGTGTACACCGTTCGTGTACCATCGCCGGTGTATTTGGCAATGGGCACAATGCTCACCTATTTTAAGTCAGCAGCGTACTTAGATTTAGGGCAGTCAGTTTAGGATGTTGCCTGTTAGAATGTTACAGAAAGCTTTGCATATTGCACAAACAAAAACAACTTCTAAAGCCATGTATACATCTCATACTGCTCTACAGACACGGCTCTCGAATTTCCCACATTAAAACACCACTGGAGTGAATGTGAGACAAAAAACAACGGTGTGAATCCGTGTTCCTGTGTCTGTTTCTGTGTTGTTATAAATGAGGAGGAGAGAGCTGAGCAGAAGGGTGGTTCTAAATAAAGATTTCAGGTCAAAAACAGGAAATGGCTCAGTGAGCAGTCGAGGTAGGACGGAGTAGTGCTGGCCGCTGGGCGGCATCTACAACATCCCCTTTGTTCCCCCACACTACAAGCAAGGAAGCGCAGCCCGTCCCATTTCTCTCTCTCTCCCCGTATTCCTCTGTCTCCCTGTGTCTCTCTTTCTCCCCTCCCTTTCTCTCTCCCTCCAGATCTCTCCTGCCTTTCTTTACAGAGCCTGTCTTATACGTTGTGACAGTGTATGATCATTTGTTGGGGGAACCTCCCAACAATTGCCTCTTCAGCAAGAGCGCTGAACATGGCACGAACAGTGTGGGCATCCATTCCAAAAACATATGAGTCATTACCGAATAATGAGCAACATGCTTTATTTCCTGAACTAATCCTACTATGATGTGCAAACCTTTCATATTTAAAGGGATTGTTAACCCAAAAATGAAAATTTAATCATCATTTACTCATCATCATGTTGCAATGGAAGTCAATGGCTACATGTTTGGTTACCAATATTCTTCAAAATATCTTCCCTTATGCTCACCCAAAAATGAAAATTCAGTCATTAATTACTCACCCTCATGTCGTTCCAAACCCGTAAGACCTTTGTTCATTTTTGAAACACAAATTAAGGTATTTTAATGAAGTCTGAGAGCTTTCTGACCCTGCATAGACAGCAACGCAACTGACACATTCAAGGCCCAAAAGGGTAGTAAGGACATTGTGAAAAGTGTTTTCTTTGTCCACAAAAAGTATTCTTGTAGCTTCATAAAATTACTGTTGAACCACATCATATGGACTATTTTAATGATGTCCTTACTAACTTTCTGGGACTTGAACATGTCAGTTGCATTGCTGTCAGAACGCTCTCGTATTTTATCAAAATATGTTAAAGGAGATGTTCACTTCCAGAACAAAAATTTACAGATAATGTACTCACCCGCTTGTCATCCAAGATGTTCATGTCTTTTATCTCTTCATTTGTAAAGAAATCATGTTTTTTGAGGCAAACATTTCAGGAATGATCTCCATATAGTGCGCTTCTATGGTGCCCATGAGTTTTAACTTCCAAAATGCAGTTTTAATGCAGCTTCAAAGGGCTCTAAACAATCCCAGCTGAGGAAGAAGGGTCTTATCTAGCGAAACGATCAGTTATTTTCTAAAAAATAGACAATTTATATACTTTTTTTGACCTTAAACGCTCGTCTTGTCTAGCTCTGCGTGAACTCTGTGTATTCCGGTTCAATATAGTTATAAGTCAAAAAACTCCCATCTTATTTTCTCCTCCAATTTCAAAATCGCCCTACATCGCTGAGGAAGTACGCGCAAGGAGGGTCAAACAGCCTTTACAAAAAAAGGTAAAACAATGATGTAGGATGATTTTGAAGTTGGAGGAGAAAATGAGTTCCCGCAGAGCTAGACAAGATGAGCATTTGAGGTTAAAAAGTATATAACTTGTCAATTTTTTTTAGAAAGTAACAGATTGTTTCACTAGGTAAGACCCTTCTTCCTCGGCTGGGATCGTTTAGAGCCCTTTGAAGCTGCATTGAAACTACATTTTGGAAGTTTAAACTCACGGGCACCATAGAAGCCCACTATACGGAGATAATTCCTGAAATGTTTGCCTCAAAAAACATGCTTTCTTCACAACTGAAGAAATAAAAGACATGAACAACTTGGATGACAAGGGGGTGAGTACATTATCTTTAAATTTTTGTTCTGGAACTGAACTACTCCTTTAATTTGTGTTCTGAAGATGAAAGGTCTCACGGGTTTGGAATGTCATGAGCGTGAATGAATACTGGCAGAATTTATGGGTGAACTAATTGAAAAAGCCGGAGAACAACAGGTCATGCATGACTGAGGTAAAACATGAAGCCCTCCACTCCATGATATGATGACAGATAGTTGGTGTTGATATCATGAAAATTGGTGTGAAATCATGCTGCTCTATTACACACAGTCATGCAAACAAAAGAGCTGCTTGATTGCAGTGCTGTTAATTACAGGCCTCTTCAGGGTCCCAGTCACACAGACACACAGGGTTCTGGTGCCAGCAGAAACGGCCCTGACTAAACTCCTGCTAAACCCTCCCCTCCACACCACAGTCCACTCCACTCCTCCTCTACACTTCGTCGAGTACACTTGGCATGTCTGTCTCCCTCATTATCTAATTTGGCTCATTATCATACAGACACACTTCAGCAGGGGGTGCTCCCTCATCTTAACATCATAACTGATTGCAGCCTTGGATAAATAGCTGTTCAAAATCAGTGTGCTGAAAGAATCCCATACAGAAGGAAAAAAAAAATTATGGCCAAAATATATATTTTAAATATCTGCTACATATCTGATATAAACAATGGTGCACAATGACATATAGTTTTGATATTGAAAATATATTTAGATTCAACCTTCATATATTTCAAAATGTATTTCAGGGCAAGAAAATACATTTCCTTACAGCAGCCTACATTTAGGCATTATTATCTTTTTATTTTTATTCAAAGGTGTTATAGGATCACACGTTACAGACAATAAACGAAGTTTTTCTTCAAATATGACATAAAAATGTATTTTCTGTGATTGAAGTTGTATTTTAGCATATTTTTGTCTATTTTGTAATTTATTTAATTATGTATATTTGGATTAATTGATTAATCGCATCCAAAATATTTTTTGTTTATAAAATATATGTGTGTGTACTGTGTATATTTATTATGTATAGATAAAGACATACACATACAGTATATATTTTGAAAATATTATATATTTGTATATATTTGTATTCATATAATTGATATTATATGTAAATATATTTAATATATAAACATGCAATTTTTCTTAACTATATACATGCATGTGTGTGTATTTGTATATTTATAATAAATATACACAGTACACACACATATAATATGTACACAAAAAATATTTTGGATGCGATTAATGCCATATGGGATGGTAGAAACGCATTACTATTCAAAGGTTTGTTGTTGGTAAAAGATTTTTTAATGTTTCTGAAAAAGAAAAAGTCTCTCATGCTACATTTATTTAATAAAAATACAGTAAAAAATTATATTGTGAAATATTATTATAATTTAAATTAACTGTTTAAAATGTAATTTATTCTAATCATGTCAAAGCTGAACATGAATGAATTTTATCATTACTCTAGTCTTCAGTGCCACATGATCTTTCAGAAATCATCCTAATATGCTGATTTGCTGCTTAAAAATATTTTTATTATTATCAAAGTTGAAAACAGTTGTGCTGCTTAACATTTTTGATGATACATTTTTCAGAATTCTTTGATGAATAGAAAGTAAAAAAAAAAAAAAAACAGCATTTATTTGAAACAATTTTTTTGTAACATGCCTTTACTGTTACTTTTGATCATGCGTCCTTATTAAACAAAAGTGTTCATTTCTTTTGGCCATTAAGTTTCTGTGCAATTACGTAAGTTTCACATATCCTTCCTTGTCTCGTGATTCACAAGTATGAGCATGTTAAAACATGTTTCAGTAGCACTGGGGTTTGAAAAAAGTACTATTCATTTCTCTATGCAAAAGAGAAAAAGTTAAAGTTAGAGCTAAGTTTGACTACTTCCATCTATCTTTTCGAACTTTAAAACTGATTAAATTATTGGTCATGACTCAAAATAAAGAAAGTCAAAAAATCTCATGTGACACTGTTCATATATTAAAATATTTTGTTAAAAATATATCCAAGTAAATACTGCTGTTTATTGCCATGCAGTGATTTAGCGTAAATCAAACTTTGATATATTTTATTGTTTTAAAAAACGCTGTATTTTTCACTCATTTTTCAAATATTTAATAATGGCTGTTGAAGTAGTTGAAATGGATGGTTTCTCTGAGTGCAGAAAAAAAAAATCATCTTGAAAAATAATTTCTTGACTATAATGTCCGTAGAGGCCAGGGAAGGTGAGAAGTTAAAGCCGGTCTGAAACCTGAGTCCCTTTTGTTCTTCATTTATTTATTATTTGCCATGGTCAGCTCGTGTCCGAGGTGCACCACGTGCCAGACTGTCAGACAAGCCTGACATGAATCTTCCCTATGCGAATCCAGCCGCCCACTTTCCCTATAGCCAACGTTATAGCATTTCCCTCCTGTGCCGCCTCCACATCAGAATCTCTCAGACCCTCACACGACCCAGCTTCTCTTACTGCATACATGTGCAGAGCAATGCTACAAACCCTGAGTCATGCAACATTTCAGAAAGAGAAGCCAGGAGGAAAAACAGAGAGATTTGAGAATGTGTGTGTATGTATGTATGTATGTGTGTGTGTGTAAAACTCTTGCCTTGAAGGAAGTGGGCAGGTAAAGAAGAGAGGACAAGATAAAGAGCGGAAACACAAAAGAACTCGGATATTTAATTATAGGGATCATCTTAACACAAGCAAGCGGGGGAATTTACAAGTAAGCTTACTAGCAATGCTGTGATAACAGTTATTTTAAAATAAACAGAAAAGGTGATAGTTGGATAACAATCATCATCTCAATAGTACGGAAACAGAAGATAAATGAAAAAGGGTTATTGTAAGTCATCCATCACTGCGCTCCCTAAGGTGTTGTGTATTAAGGCAAAAAACAACAGGCCATGCTATGAGGCGTGCTGTGCTTTAAGTAAAAAAAAACTAAAAGAACACTGAACTTTGTGTACACACTTGTGTTTTATCCCATTTCCATGGTGATTATGCAGAACAATATTGATATAACACAGTGTTTTCCAACCCTCCTCCGGACATTAGTAGGTTTGCACGTCTCACATGAACATACACTCGCATAAATACGCTTACACACCCCGGCTGGAGCAAAACCAACGCAGTGATGGTTGTGGTTTTGGAAGTGGACTCCATATATGACAGGACACTATACATCATGCTGTTTTTCTCTTTCATTCTGTGACTCTCCTGGCCGGGGCTGGAGAACTTCAAAACGCTCAAGATGTGTTTATTGGGAGCCAAATTTTTGAGTGGACACAAAGACCCAGAAAGAGCGGAAAGGTCTTACATTAACGGCATGAAGTTTTGGCACAGAATATATCCAATAAAATCCGGCAGGAAAAGGATGATATTTCATTAAAGGTTGGTGCCACGACTAAAAGGAAATTCTCTGTGGGAGGATAAAAAGATAATAATTCAACATGAATATGAAGGAAAAGGGTCAATGACATGACACTCATTTTTTTTGTCCGCATCTATTAATTTATTCAAAATTCTGTAACTCATGCAAAAATAAGTTTCATTTGAATACATAAAAATTCATTTTGATACATTTCTGGGGGGCATAAGGTCTAAAATGGCAGTGTGATACAACTGTGAAATCTTTTATTATTATATCTTGAAAATGAAAAAACAAAACAAAACATAAAACAGGAAAGATATCAGTAGAGGACCCTTGTGAAACTCAATAAGTCTACTAAAATATCAAATAATTTGGGTACTTTACTAACTATTAATTAGCAGCAAATTAGGAGTTTATTGAGGAGAAGTCCATTTACCCTAACTGTCTTGAACCAGAATACACAGAGTTCAGGCACAGCAAGACAAGATGAGCGTTTGAGATTAAAAAGTATTTCAATTGTATTTTTTTAATTAAAATATTCATTATCGATCGTTTCACTAGATAAGACCCTTCTTCCTCAGCTGGGATCGTTTACAACCGCATTTAGGATCGTTTGAAGCCGCATTTAAACTGCATTTTGGAAGTTCAAACTTAGGGCACCACAGAAGTCCACTATATGGAGAAAAATGCTGAAATGTTTTTCTCAAAAAATATCATTTCTTTACAACTGAAGAAAGAAAGACATGAACATCTTGGATGACAAGGGGGTGAGTACATTATATGTAAATCTTTGTTCTAGAAGTGGATTTCACCTTGATTTGTTAATAGCTAGAATTGGACCCCAAAATAAAGTGTGACCATAATTTGACCTTTTAAATGACAAGGAAAAGTTTGTTTAGGTTGTATAACGCCGTGTGGTGATTGACCACACATCATGTTCTCACGCAGTAAAAAATACATTGCGGGGTAGAGCTGCATATTCTAGATAAATTGAGAATTAAACAGAGATCAGTATTCTCCAACTAAGCAAAATAACGTACATTAACTGCCTCGTTCTATACAAAGATGTTTAAATAATCTGAATGAATTATTCATTCATAAATACTTCACTTGTTCCATTATTGAATGGATCTGCATTTTTGAACGAATCTCTTGAATCACCTAGTGGCGAAACAACAAACGTTATATGAAGCGCCAGTTAGTTTCAAAAGACGATTTGCTCCATTTTGATCAATGTTTATTTCCGAACTATAAACGTACAAACTTGCAAGACAGAAATTATACTGTGTGCTTGAGAAGACTGTGAAGCCGTTTCATGTCGGATTTGAACATTTCGGTATAACTTTATCAAAGATTTAATAAACACAGACGAATCGTTGTCATTCAGAAATCAGATTACATGGGTGTTTAAATCGAGATTGCAATCTTTTAACGATTAATCGTACAGCTCTATCGCGGAGCAAAGAGAAAACCGACAATGCGCTGACAGACAAAACATTTTTTAAGAAATTCAAACAATAAATACCATTTTTTGGCTCTTTAAAGGAGTGGTTCACTTCCAGAACAAACATTTACAGATAATGTACTCACCCCATCATCCAAGATTTGATGGTTTGTGTTCTTTCATCAGTCGTAAAGAAATTATGTTTTTTGAGGAAAACATTTTAGTAATTATCTCCATATAGTGGACATCTACGGTGCCGGTGAGTTTGAAATTCCAAATTGCAGTTTTAATGCAGCTTTAAAGAGTCTAAACGATCCCAGGCGAGGAATAGGGGTCTTATCTAGCGAAACAATTGGTCATTTTCTAAAAAAAAATAAAAATAAAAATTCATATCAATACAGTTAGGGTATATCGAAAAACTCCCATCTCATTTTCTCCTCCAACTTCAAAATTGTCCTACATCGCTGCAGAAGTACCGACCCAATGTTCACGAAGTGAATGTGCAAAAAAGGTCAAAGACCCTTTAAAAAAAAAGGCAAAACAGCCATGTGGGATGATTCTGAAGTTGGAGGAGAAAATGAGATAAAAGTTTTTCAACATACCCTGTATTGAACGGAGCTGCATAGAGTATGCATGCGCATGGCAGAGCTAGACAAGATGAGCATTTGAGGTTAAAAAGTATACAAATTCTTATTTTTTTTAGAAAATGACTGATTGTTTCGCTAGATAAGACCCCTATTTATTCTCATCTGGGATCGTTTAGAGCCGTTTGAAGCTGCTTTTAAACTGCATTTTGAAAGTTCAAACTCAGGGCACCACTGAAGTCCACTATATAGAGATATTTCCTAAAATGTTTTCCTCAGAAAACATAATTTCTTTACGACTGAATAAAAAAAGACATGAACATCTTGGATGACAATGGGGTGAGTACATTATCTGTGAATTTTGTTCTGGAAGTAAACTACTCCTTTAATGTGTCGTGACAGATTGTAGCGCCTCAGTTTAAGCAGCACGTAAACCGACTGTCTCTTCTTCTTTAATAGTTATAGTGTAAAATAAACATGAATGAACATCAGAAAGTATCTTGTTTCAATCGTGGAAAGTACACACTATTTTTCCAGTTCAAGTCCACCAACGTTAATCTACTCTCGTGTCTGGTTTGTTCGTCGGACAAAATGGCAGATTCTGCGTTATGATTGGTCAGATCTCCTGTCAATCATGCTCCCAGATGAAGGGAAAAAAATCTTGAAACTTTTACCGAAACTTGTACCGTTGTTTACAATAAATATTAAGATTACACTCACATGTGTTCAAGGTGTAAGGAAAATACTTTTTTACCGGAGATCAAATACCACATTACATGTTGGTCCACATGACAATTACATTTCTGTTTTTCAGTGTTCCTTATTTGTCACTGGCACGTTCTCTGAGTGTGTTTGTGACTATGTCCACTGGCTCCATCAAAACTTTATCACATGTGCTTGTGAGTAATTTGCCATAATGTCTGTAAATAATGTGATTAAATGAAAGCATAATTACATGGGCGAGCACAAAACTAAGCAAGTCTTTCTGGTGTGTGTTGGCGCACTTAATGCCCAATGAATTATTGCATTCCTATTGTGCTATTCATAGACTCACGACTAATGTAACAGTACCAAACCCATGTTGGGAGAGACGGCAATTGCAGAAAACAGGTACGTTTCTACAGTGGTCACACTTGACGGCAAACATTCCCCTATCGTGACTTGCCTTTTTGTCTCCGGCTGACTAATTCAATAAACATTTCACCGTTGGATACTGCAGCATCTACAAAACTGTTTTCTCTAAACATTGGATATTTGTCTTTCTCACATCAAGCAGTTGTTTGATAGGGTACAGTTGTTTGATGAGTGATACAGACAGCACCGCTGATTTAAAAAAAACATTTATGAATATTAGTCACAGCTGAAGATGGCCTGAGTCATAAAAAAAACATGTTTTCACCGATTTTTTCCTACATGGCTTTAAACTAGAAGACATGACAGACAGAAGAAGAAGAAGAAGAGAAAAACAGCAGGTTTGAAATGAAAAAGATCGAATGTCTTGATGAAAAACAACTCGTAGCAAAAAGCAATCATTTTGGTATTTAGGGCTTCTGCATGCCAGCACCTCCGTATTCAACATGTCTCTTGTGTTTTCAAAATTGTGGGCTCCTAAAGAATGTCTCAAATCCCAATTTCCATGTTCTTCTTTTTTTCTCCTATTTAATTTTGGTATTTTGTGGTCCACTGCTTCAGTTATTTTAGTTTCTGTTTACTTGCTGAAAACACTACAGCATTTGTTGCCGTGTCTGCTCCTTCTGAAATGGGCTGTTGAAGAGAATGAAGCCACAGATGTCACTAAGAACATCAAACACGGAGAAATGAAAGGCACCAGAGTGCTTAGGATTGTGGGTAATGAAATGATTGGACGACCCTGGACCGAAGCCACAGCTGAGATGTCACTTGGGATAAGAGCTACGCCAATAATCACTGATCACAGTGTGATGTTTTCATACCACTATCGATATTAGCCAAATTCAGAGTTTGATGACCTGAATTATGTCCTGTAAAACAGAAAAATGAGACAATAATTACATATTTGCAGTCCAGACTCCCTTGAGCCAGGCCATTTATGGGTACATTGTTCAGCCTGGTCAGTGTGGTTGTTCGAGGAGCACAGTGGAGTGATCTTTGCGGTGGGTGCGTACGAGGAGTCTATTTACAATGGATGGAGGAAGACCCCTATGGAGAAAGTTTGCTGCTCCAATAACTAAGGTCCAGACTCACAACTCTACAACACAAGCACAACATTAAGGTCACTATGAATTAATATTTTAGCAAAATTTACATTTTAGTCAGAATTATTGAGCTCCTGTTCTGTCTGCTCCCTCTGTTGGACGTGCACTCGTTCAGTGAAGTCTGAAGTTTAACAGAGACTAGCTTACTGTCAGGACAATCAGTCTCAAATGCATTAAGCGTGTTTTTTTTTTTCTAAAAACTTCTTGGAATGAACGGTTGAAATCAAGAATTCTGATATTAAAATAGAACATGTTGTTTGTAGGAATGTTCTTTTGTAACAACACCAGTGTCTAATGGTAACATCCTTAAAACAGCCCGTAAAACTAATGTTTTTTTTTAATGATTTTTTTTTTTGTGCTTTTATGCCTTTTTTTTTTAATTAGATAGTACAGTAGAGCGGGGATCGGCAAAGGACCTCGAGAGGGGAATTCGAAGTCGGGTTGCAGCGAGCACAGTTGTGCTACATGTCAGCGCACTAACCACAAGCTCGACACGTAAAAACTAATTTCAGCAACATTACAGTTCAAATACAAATTTGGAACATATCTAAATATTTTATTAAATGATATAACTCATTTTTAAATAAATATTAATAATTTATTAAATAAATCATAACAAAAACACTGCATAAACAGTACTATTGTGTAACATTATTACAATTTCACAATATATTTTTTCTGTTTTTTTATTTTAAATATACAGTTAAAGTTTAAAAACACCTTGCAGAATCTGCAAAATGTTAATCATTTTACCAAAATAAGAGGTATCATACAAAACGGATGTTATTTTTTTTTATCTAGTACTGACCTGAATAAGATATTTCACATAAAAGACATTTACATATATTCCACAAGAGAAAATGTTTACTTGATTCTTAATCTTGATTCTTAATACTGTGTTGTTACCTGAATGATCCACAGCTGTTTTTTTTTTTTTTGTTTTTTGTTTTTTTAGTGATAGTTGTTCATGAGTCATTCATGTTGTTCATGTTCATTTGTCCTGAACAGTTAAACTGCCCGCTGTTCTTCTGAAAAATCCTTCAGGTTCCACAAATTCTGTTCTTTTTCAGCATTTTTGTGTATTTGAACCATTTCCAGTAATGACTGTATGATTTTGAGATCCATCTTTTCACACTGATGACAACTGAGGGACTCATATGCAACTATTACAGAAGGTTCAAACGCTCACTGATGCTTCAGAAGGAAAAAAAACAATGCATTAAGAACCAGGGGTGTAAACTTTTGAACAGAATGAAGATGTGTGCATTTTTCCTATTTTGCCTAAATCATTTTTTTTTTCATTTAGTACTGCCCTTCAGAGTTTCCCAGAGGACGCAATAAGTGAAATTTACCCTGATCTTCAAATTCAAAAGTTTTCACCCCCGGCTCTTAATGCATCATTTTTCCTTCTGAAGCATCAGTAAATATTTAAACCTTTTGTAATAGTTGCATATGAGTCCCTCAGTTGTTCTCTGTGTGGAAAGATGTATCTCAAAAAATATACAAATATATCATTGTTGGAAAGGGTTCAAAAACAGAAAAATGCTGAAAAAAACAAACAAACACAGAATTTGTGGGATCTGAAGGTTTTTTCTGAAAAACAGCAGGAGGTTTAACAGTTCAGGACAAACAGGGACTCATGAACAACTATCACTAAACAACAACAACAGCAACAACAGAATCACAGCTGTGGATCATTCAGTTAACAACACAGTATTAAGAATCAAGCATATGTAAACTTTTGAATGGGGTAATTTTTATAAATTCAACTATTATTTTCTCTTGTGGACTATATGTAAATGTCTTTTATGTGAAATATCTTATTCAAGTCAGTACTAAATACAAAATGACATGCATTTTGTATGATCCCTTTTATTTTGGTAAAATAATTAACATTTTGCAGATTCTGCAAGGTGCAAGTAAACTTTTGACTTCAACTGTATATTTATATATTCTATTTTATATAATATATAATAAATGTTTGGTTTTTATTCTGTGATGGCAAAGTAACATTTTCCGCAACCATTACTTCGGCCTTCAGCATCACATGATCCTTCAGAAATCATTTTAACATGTTTATTTGGAGCTCTAGATACATTTTTTCTTATTATTGTCAATGTTCAAAACAGATGCTGATGTAGAAACCATCATACATTTTTTTCAAGATTCTTTGATAAACAGAAAGTTCAAAAGAACATCAATATTTAAATACAGTAAATGTATTATGTAAATGTTTTTACATACTGGCACTATCCATGCCTATAACTCTCTACATCTCGTTACCGTTCTCTTTGACTACATTTCCCAGCATCCTCTTCAGCACAAAGCCATCTGAACTAATTTTCTTCAGCAGTCAGTTTTTCTTTGTACTAATTGCACTCACTTACACAGTGATTACCTGACCTTCATAAGAGCACTAATGCCTCCTTCGGTTAATATCAGCCTCCTTTTCCCTCTCTTTTTCCCTCTCCTGGTACACACACACACACACACACATTAGGCTGCTGTATCTGTGTATGTGCCTGAGGGCTTCTCCGGCAGAGTGAAAGAGAAAAGCTTTGGCCATCACAGCTGTTCCCAATGCTTTAGTCCCCATTGCTCAGCAACAGAGAACAAAACAAAAGCACATCCCTCCCCTTCAGCCCTTTCCATCTCCTCCCATCCTCTCCAGCACCACTACCACATTACGAACCGTTCGCTCTGCCCCTGCTCACACACACACACACACACACACCCCTTCTGTCCTCATACCCTCACCCCTCCCACCATCCTCACACACAAACACCAAGTCCTTTGTCCACATTCACTTGGCAAAATATATATTCTGCACTAAGAGCGATTAGGAGTCTAGCCAGAACAGTAGTACAAACAGTAGACAACTCGTGTTCTGCTGAAACAAACCATTAACTAAACAAATCACTAAATCTCCATACAAACTTATCATTTTTGTTGATGTTGATGTTGTTGTTGTGTTTCACTTGCTGAAGAACTTACTAAGATAAACACACTGTCACAAGTCTAATCTGTCAACATAAATTTGGGAAAGACAGTCTGAATCTTTGAGGCTAAAAAAACATAAACTTACACAGACTATGTCCCCACAATGGCTGCAAAAATCACATAGATTCAGCAAATGCGTAGGCACTAGCTAAATGTAAACACTGAGAGCAGTGAGTCAAGACATTATTTTAACTGGCATGGTAAATATAACATTGGGTCGAAACATTGAAAGCATTTTAAATGCTTCTTGCCCAGTCTGAGGCAGACATACTGCTAGTCACACAAGATACAGTGGGAGGTGAGACACAAATATACCAAAGAGACAAAATTCAGGCAATATAATAATTTATGTAAAAAATTTATATTGACTGATAACTGATGACGTACCAATATTGCTTATTCATAGTAGGGTGTTTGGTATTGACAAAAAATGATATCCCAACATTGGAAAAAAAAAAAAAAAAAAAACATGCCAGTCGGTGGCATCAAGTCACAGTTGTAATAAATGAGTCATTGAGTCATTCATTCAAATGATTTGTTCAAATGGCTGATTCCTTCAGGAAATAAGCAAGTGGTCCAAGGTGCAGTGTGTCTAAAATCACATACTGAGTATGTACTACATTTCAATTTGCGACCGGTAAAATGTATGTTCTATACAGTATGAATGTGGGTAGTATGTTATGCTATATCTGCCATGTTGTTACTTTCCTAGCAGCGTCAGTTGTGTCGTTTCAGTGCCATTCACAAATCCTCTCGATGGATCAAATGCGCAATTCAGAATCACATCAGAAGTAGAAGGCAGGTACTTTTCGTCTACTGTTTTTCGAATACTCTCAATTCGGACACATATAGTATGGAGGTATTTGATTTTGGACACAGTCTTTATGAATGGTTCACTGAATGAACAAATAACAATGACACTATTGTGTCTAAAGTGTAAGCGAATTCATATCAACTTGATGTTTATTGAACTGTTGTAAATCAATACCACATTTCCAATCATGCTGACATTTGAAGAATTTCACTCGTGATATTACTTAACTACATTATATGACACACACACAAAAAAAACCTAACTCAAACAAGATAATTTTATGATTTGATGAATTCTGAGTGTAGTTTTGCTTGTTTTTTTGCAGATTGATACAGAATGTAAACACTGTAAACGCAGTAAAAATGCAATAAAATTTTGGGTTTATTTCCAGGTTTAAATTAGGTCTTTGATTCTCAGATTTTCAATCTTTCAATTGCATCTCTAACTCACTGCAGGTTTGTAAACAAGACAACTCGCAATTCTGAATTTTTTGCGTGATATAAACTTGAACTTTTGAGTTATAAAGGCAGAATTCTGAAAAAAAAAAAAGTCAGAATTGCGAGATATAAGCTTGCAATTCTGACTTTTTTTTTTCTCAGAAATGTATAGTTTATATCTTACAATATATAACACAAAATTGATGTTAAAAAAGATATTAAGGGGCAATTGTGAGATATAAACCCGCAACTCTGAGAAAATATCAATCTCTTTTTTCCACTCTGAATGGGACTTTATAACTTGCATAAAGTTTATATCACGCAATTCTGAGAGAAAAAGTCAGAATTGTTAGTTTAATCTTGCAATTCTGACTTCATTTCTTACAATGGGAATCTTATATCTCGCAATTCTGATTTTATAATTGATTATCATATAGACAATACAGATTGTACACCCCTAATCCATAGTGAAAATGAAAACAAAATTTTTATTTTATTTCCAGGTTTAAATTTGTCTTTGAATCTCAGATTTTCAATGTAGCTGTTGACCTTTGAACTCCCTTGCAGGTGTGTAAACAAGACAACTTGCAATTCTGATTTTTTTTCCTCAGAATTTTATAGTTTATATCTCACAATTTATAACACAAAATTGTGAAATATTAAGTGAGAATTGTAAGATATATACCCACAATTCTGAGAAAATATCAATCTTTTTTCCACACTGAATAGGACTTTATAACTCGTAAATTTTAAGATACAATTCTCAGGAAAAAGTCAGAATTGTGAGATATAAACTTGCAATTGCAAGAAAAAAGTCAGAATTGCAAGTTTATATTCCGCAATTCTGACTTCATTTCTCAGAACTGCAACCCTATATCTCGCAAATCTGATTTTATAACTCAGAATTACAATATTATCATATACACTACAGAATGTACACCCCTAATCCATAGTAAAAGTGCAATAAAATTTCTGGTTTATTTTCAGGTTTAAATTAGTCTTTGAATCCCAGATTTTCAATGTAATCACTGAATTTTGAATCCCAATGCAGGTTTGTAAAAAGACAAACACTAACATAAATAAGATGGTGGTGTCTCCATCTGCACGATGAACTTAGGCAAGACAGTAGGTTGCTTTCTATCTCTTCTAAACTTTATTATGTTGTACATCATGATGGGGAGGATTAAAGAGAAATACAATATGTGTCTCCTAACAGAGGTTTAAGGTGCTTGGTTTCCCAACAGCCAGCTGACAATAGGGAGAAGTGGTGCCTGTCAAACACCAGGTCACAATGCTGACAACCCACCCAATCACCACGAGCAGGAGGGCGTGAATCTCATATGGCACACAGTGCCCACAGCCTTTTCTCACACTCAGCCATGATTTTGACCCTGACACGCTACGTGAATGAGTCGGATTAGATATCGAGCATCTGTTTGATGAAACGGTGAAGGCGTCTGAATGGCTTGCCTCTCTCTGAGACAGCTGCTGTGCTATTAGAGCTTCTGTAGATGCTCCAATGGTTCACACCCCAACAGTTAACACAAGATGATAATAAAAATATAAAAATATGGGTCCCATTTTTCATTAGGTGACTATGTACTTACATTTAAATTAATCATTTGGTACAATTCACTTACTGTGTACAGACATGTATTTACATTGTACGTATCTACATGTAATCACATCTGTAATTAATTTCTGTAATATGTTTCTCTCTAAGGGATTTCTCAATAACCTTCATCTTTATTAGTAGTCTTCAAACATTTTCAGGCCATTTGAGTCCAGGTTAATATGTTACATACTGTACAAAGCTAATTGTTGCATGTTAAATCTTACCTATAGTATATAAAACAATGTTTTTATATACTTTGCTACAATACTTACACGGCAAAGCACGGAAGCCCATTTCCACCACTGAATAAAAAATGAAAAAAGAAAATTGTGACTTTTTTTCTCGCAATTCTGACTTTTTTTCTCAGAAATGTGTGATACAAACTTGTACTTCTGACTTTTTTTCTCAGAATTGCAAGATACAAACTTGCAATTTCGAGTTATAAAGTCAGAATTCTCTGAAAAAAGTCAGATTTGCGACTTTATATCTCACAATTCTGACTTTGTGAGTTAAAATTGTGAGTTATTAAGTGCGCATTGTGATATAAACTAGTATATCTGAGAAAATATCAGTCTTTTTTTCTACTCAGAACTGAACTTCATAACTCGCAATTGCGAGTTTGTATCTCCAATTCTGAAAAAAGTCAGAATTGCGAGGAAAAAAAGTCAGAATTGTGTGATACAAACTTGCAATTATGACTTTTTACTGAGAAAAACGTTAGAATTACAAGATGTAAATCCACAATCGTGAGGAAAAAAAGTCAGAATTGTGAGATAAAACGTTGCAATACAATTTTAAAAATTTTTATTCAGTGGTGGAAACGAGATTCCATAGCAAAGTCATATACTTAAACATCTCATTTTAAATGTTTTTTGTGTGGGTGTGACAATGAAACATTTTTCTTGTAATGAAAAAAAAAAAAAATGAAAATGTAAAAAAAATATTTATTTTCATTTGACTTGTATTATTTATTTTTCTTTAAAACATTAAATTAAATTAAATTTTTCCAAACCTTAACCATAACCCTAACCCTAACTGTCATACATTTTTCCACAAATATTACAGAACAAATACTTTAAAGACTACCTGTTGAAGACCCATTGTCTATAAATTTTGACTCTTTTTTTTTTTTTTTTTTAAATCAAAAAGTATCAGTATCAGTGCTGTTCAAAAAACCTTTAAAATACTTTGTCAATTTAAGAAAATAGGCTCTCTGGCCATCAAGAAGTTTCGAAAGACCGCTGCTTACAAGAGTGAGCTTGCTTCAACATGTCAGCTTCATTGTTTCTATGTTAACTAAGAGGCCTTTTTGTACAAGATAGTTATTTTAGAGCTTCTGGCGGCGGGAGAAGAGAAGTTGGCTCAATGCGGTGTGATAATAGACAGTTTTATAATAAGAGTCGAGTCGACTTTGCTCCACTCCACAGACATAATGAGGAGGCTGGACGAGAGGGCCAGGCATGTGAGAATGCGCCCTTTATTCCTGCAGCTCAGAGCTTCACTAAAGCCTCTGTTGTGCGGGCCTGGCATACATTTATGACACAGGGCACCAAACCAGCGCCGGTTCTGCGTCTTTGACTACAACATGGGGCTCAGATGTTAACACATGGCGCACACTGTGCAATGAGCCCACAGCAGTTAATCAGCTGATAATTACCCCGCTGGTGTAAACACAATCATGACCATAGGCACCAGAGTGACTGTGGAATGACAAGAGGTTTATTATTTAAGTACTCTGATAAGGTACCAAGCATGCAAAGTAATGACACCTTGTGAAAACACGGTATAAATTGGAACTAAAGCTGCATATCAAGACGTATCTGGTGTTGAGGTTTGTAACTTCTTGTGTGAGAGGATGGGGTTTGATCTTTCTTACTGTACTCAGTGTCCTGCTGCCTGTCTGATAAGATCCCAGAGACAGACACACCCCCGGATTCTCCTCATCTATTATTCAATAATACCAACAATTCACAGCACAATCAGACTAGAGAAGAGACCATTTGAAAAGCAACAACAACGCCAGGTCTCTGACATACAAAGAGATCAGGCAGGATGCAGGACTTTCATGTCTATGTAGGCTACTTGCTTCTTTGGATAATGAACCAATGATAATAGATCAATAAATATTTTTGTAAGATTGGTTTCAAATTAGTAATCTCTAGGATGCAAATATTGAATTAAATGCATCCTGGATGATACTGTTGTCTTCAACTATAATATGTATTTAAATGAAAAGTATGTCATCATTATGTCATGCCAACATACAATTTAAAATATTTAAACAATTTAAACAATATTTTTGTGGAAACTGCGATACAGTTTTTTTTTCAGAATTGAACAGAAAACTGAAATGTTTTGTGAGATTATAAATGTTTTTACCGTGACTTTTGATCAATTTAATGCATCCTTGCTGAATAAAAGTATACATTTATTTAAAAAAAGAAAAAACGTACTGACCCCAGACTTTTGAACGGTATAGTTAATTTGTGGGCAAATTCATTACAGCTCATAAGAGAAATAGCAGGAATTAATTGTTTTTCAATAATTCAGTTTGTAGAAACCATGAATTTAAATATTTTTTTGTCTCACCCTAAAACTACATGACTTTAGAAGATTTAGAATATGGTACACAAGTTACACTACTAGTCAAAAGTTCATGAACAGTAAGAGTTGTAATGTTTTTTTTAAAGAAGTCTCTTTTGCTCACCAAGCCTGCAATTATTTGATCCAAAGTACATCAAAAACAGTAAAATTTAGATTTTTTTTTTACTATTTAAAATAACTGGGTTCTATTTAAAGATTTTTTTAAAATGTAATTTATTCCTGCCATCAAAGCCAACTTTTCAGCATCATTACTCCAGACTTCAGTGTCACATGATCCTTCAGAAATCATTCAAGTATGCTGATTTGCTGCTCAAGAAACATTATTATTATTATTATTATTATTATTATTATTATTATTATTATTATTATTATTATTATTATTATTATTATCAAAGATCAGCAACTATCTGAAATAAAAGATTTTGTAACATTATACACTATACCATTTTAAGAATAATAAGAAATTATAGAAATTTATTTAGCAAGGATGCTTTAAATTGATCTAAAGTGATGATAAAAACATTTGCAATGTTACAAAAGATTTCTATTTCAGATAAATGCTGATTTTCAGAACTTTCTGTTCCTCAGAGAAATCTGAAAAAATTCTACTCAGCTGTTTTCAACATAACAATAATAAATGTTTTTGAGCAGCAAATCAGAATATTCAAATGATTTCTAATGTGACTGGAGTAATTGATGTGACTAAAGAAATGATGCCAAAAAATTTAGCTTTGAAATCACAGGAATAAATTACATTTTAAAATACATTTAAAATATAATTATTTAAAAAAAAATAAATAACTAAATAATTATTTAAAATATATTATTAAATAGTAAAAATATTTCAAAATTTTACTCTTTTTGCTGTACTTTGGATAAAAAAAAATGCAGGCTTGGTGAGCAGAACAGAATTCTTTCAAAAACATTAAAAATCTTACTGTTCAAAATCTTTTATCGGGTAGTGTATATGGACTGATTTAACGCACTACTTTAATCCATCCTTTTCTCAGAAACAACATCCACCATTCATTGTAATTGTACAGTCAGTGCAATCAGCTAATTTTTTGTGTTCAAAAAAGAAATAAAGAATGACATGAGGGTGAGTAAATGATGACAGAAGGTTAATTTCAGGGTGAACTGTCCCTTTAAGACATGTTCACTGCAGGTCAGAGAGATCTTGTATGTCCAGCAAAAGATGTGTGCTTCAGTGCTTAGTCATCAGAATTCCCCTGCTTTCTGCAATACACACAGGAGTGTATCAAAGCAAACCTCAGAGAGAAAACATACTATACCACAATATTATTCAATTATCAAATACTACTGATTACAGCTATATTTATTTTTTCTTAACAAAAAAACAAAAAACAAATATAGAACAATTGCAGTTCTCTACATTCTAAATGAGCTCATGATGATTCCACGCATTTACTGCAAAGCACTGACAAATGAGCAAACATACTATATGAAACCATTCACACGCTAACCTCTGTCCAACTTAAAGACGTGCCTACATACAATGTTTTGATGTATTCGGAAATGGTTATTGATTTACCATTTTCCACCCACAATATTCAAACAACTCATGACAACCAAGAATGTCTTATACGAGAAGAGAGGGAAAATTCTTCTCGCGCACAACTTATGCATGCTGCACAAATGTTTCTCGTGCTAGAGGAGGGAAGAAAGACTGCATTGAAAATATGCCAGATAAACAGACACAGAAACAGAGCAAGAGAGACTGAGATTCTTTATCAGGGGTTTTCCTGCATTTTTTGCAAGTGATTTTATGGAATTGAATAATATCTGATGCAATCTGTGTGTTTATGTGGGAACCACTAAACCACAGTATGTTTGACTGGATAACGTAAAACAGAACCATCGCACTGAACTTTATACTATACTATAGAAATAAAAAATTTCAACATTCTGAAACAATGACAAAAGAAAAACAATGCCATTTACTGTAATAACACCAACTGTGGTAACATATGGCTAGATTCATATTCAATCATCAGTCATGGGAATGGGGAAGTCTGTTGTATTTACTAACTATGGCATTTGTTTTCAGAGTTTAGATTATCAGGATCTATTAATTAGCACAAATGCCACAGTTAAACAGCTGAGCAACTATGTATAATCAGTAAGGGAAAGTACAATGTAGAAAAAAGTGCTCACATCTACAGTCTGAATATTTTAAGTAGCCCAACTTAAATAATGTGGAAGCACAAAATGTGGTGTCAAATTCAAAAGGTCTTGGATCAATACAAAAAGCTGATTATGTTAAATATCAATCGATTGTGAGTATTTACTGTAATTACCAAACAACAATGTACACAAACTACCTTCAAAAACCACTCTGACCAAAAAAAAAACAATCGCAGCATATCTATTTAAAGTCTAAAAATATAAATAAATAAATAAACAATTACAGAAACGTTCAATATTTCCTTGTCAGGCTGGATGAATATACACCTCAGTGCCATATTAAATCCAAAAGGGCAGAATAGTCAATTTTGAGCACATATAAAGTGGACAATGAACTTAGGATTTGAGAACATGTGGAGCTTCATGCATTGTCATGGTGTGTGCAGATGCTTAGCATGTTTGTTAAGCCATGGAGAATCCCCTCTGAGCTATGCTTTTCCGAGGCCCCTCTCCGACTCGTTCTCTCAGGCCTCCTCTTTCTTTAAAGGTGGGTGTATGAAATATTAATGCTGCAGTACAACTGGCTGTAGGAGAGAGGCCTCCCTCTCTCTCTCTCTCTCTCTCTCTCTCTCTCTCGATGTGTGTGCGTGTGTGTCAGAGAGACAGCCGGCTAACTCTGGCACTGCTGCTGTTCCAGAGACACCCGATCTCTACAAAGCTCCCGACCTGCTGGGGCCTTCGCTGCCACTGCTACTGCAGATCATTTCAGAGTAAATACTCGAGAACACTGACTCAATATCAGCACTTTATTATAATAGTATTCAAATTAAAAGCAGTAGTTCTTAAGTTCTACTTGTATGTGTCACTACATGCATATTCTTTCAAATGTCTAAAAGCTTAAATAAGTTATCTTTTTTTGACTTCTCTAGTCAAACCTCGTCTGGTTTAAATTGCTAAAATATTCTTAAGAATGAATACCAGTATTATAGAGTCACTTGTATCAGCATTTGGAGGATGAGCAAACCAACCACATTTCTCAACCAGGCTCATTTTCTTCAAAATGAATGATTGCTTTTTGCACATTTTGCAACACTTTCAAAGTAAAATGTCCAGTAAGTGGTGCTAAAAGCATATTAAGTTTTATCTGTAACAAATGAACATGAATCTGGCAATGTTTTGTTACATTGATTGTTGTATGTTTCGCGCCAGTTTGGAAACCCAGTAAGTGGTGTTAAAAGTTCATTCCCTATCGTTCTTGAAAATAACATACTAAACCTACCTAAATGTTAGCAATATTGTTTAAAAAGAAGCAAACATGAGATGACGCATTTGTTGAAGCAAAAATTTTATTTTTGACGGTTCTATGAGCTTCTTTATGGCGTTTAGCATTTAGGTCTGTACCAAGTTTACTAAATCAGAAGATCTGTATATATGCAGGTGATTATATAATGCAAATCTCAAAATATATTAGTTTACATATGCGTTTTGAGGTCATAACATAAAATTGTGTGAGGAACAGTGAGAAGTCTTTATTAACTGATAATATGCCTCTTTAACAATAATTAGAGTAAAAAAGAATAAAAGTATTTTGTGTTCTCAACCCAGGCTCATAAAAATACATGCCTTTATATGGGTCATTCTATAATTGTGGGTACATCTCATGTCCGTGAAGTATATTTTTAATATATTTTCATCAATATAAAGCCCCAATGCTTAATTTTCTAATACACAATTGTATTTTTCCCAGTCACACTACTATATGTTGAAAAAGCCATAACTTTTGTTCAAAAATGATGTTTATATCACATACAACCCTGGTATTCAACTGTCCGATTTTGTAAAGTTACTCATTCTACTCTGCATTTAAACATGAAAATTACCTCAAATAAAAATTAATTTCAGTTTTGCCTTCAGTTAGATTAGGTTATCAAGACATTTGGGTGTGCGCTTAAAAAATAATAAGTATTTATTTTGATATAACTTGTTTTATTTGTGCCTGAAAAACCATTGTCAACTAAGTTACCCACTAGAAACCCTCCTCAAAAAGGAATGGTTTGTCCCATTCTCACGTAATTTGCACAGTATGGTGATGTTTCCTCTAGAACAGAGGTTCCCAACCCTGTTCCTGGAGACCTACCTTCCTGCAGAGTTTAGTTCCAACCCTGATCAAACACACCTGTCTGTAATTATCAATTGCTCCTTCAGATCCTAATTAGTTGGTTCATGTGTGCTTAATGAGGGTTGGAGCTGAACTCCGCAGGAAGGTAGATCTCCAGGAACAGGGTTGAGCACCCCTGCTCTAGAAGCACATGGATGTAACGCTAGGAGTTATGTTCTCTCTCTTTTCCTTAATATTGGTTAAACTAGCAAACCTGTGTCAAGAGTGGATTAACTGACTGTCAACAGTGTTACACAAGTATTATTGCTACAAATTTTAACAAGACAATTTAACAAAAACTTATGTTTTGTTTATGAAAATATATTTCTAAACATACCGTATGCTCAGTAGTTCTAGGCTTCCATGTATTTTATGCACATATTCCTACAGATCACATTTATTTATTTAGCACTTTATACAATATAGATTGTTTTAAAGCAGCTATGTAAGGTCATATTTGGGTTTTTGGGAAAAAGGAAAACTTTTTTTTTTCACATTGTCAAATTCTAAATGAACCCCTAATTATAGAATGACCCTTATACATTTCTGCAAAACCGTAATTATGTAGCTTACCACCTTTCATGGCAGTTTCAAAATGAAATATCCAGAGAGTGGCGCTAAAACACATTCACTACTTGACCGTGGCACGTATTACTGTGTTTTTATTACGGTGCTTGAGGTATGTATTGCGGCTGTTCAGAATTCAAATATGCGGGTGGTCTCGCTAAAGGTTAACGCTCTATCGTCTTGGAAATATCCCCTACACCACCAAACCCAACCCTATAAAACCGCATTTGTGGATGCAGCCGTGCTAGTTTAACTTCCTTATGAACATTTGTGCTGTTTTGTCGAACTGCAGTTTCACGGGCTTCGAATCGGAGATCTTCGTCACTCAAGTGCAACGCCGTATTACGTGAGCTACCTGATGTAGAAAAATTATGCATACAAGCTGTATATGTGACGACAACAGAAGTATCAGTTTTCAAATCGTGCAGGATGTTAAAATTGTTTTGAAGTCATAACATAATATTCTGCAAGTAACTGTGTGAAAATTAGGCTTTATTAATCAAAACTCTGTACCTGTAATCATACTTCGTGTAAAAAGGAATAAAAGTTGTCAGAGTTTTACTGCCTCTAGTGCTCATTTCAAGTAGAAATATATATATATATATATATACATAGAGGCACGTATTTGCAATGAGCCTGTGTTAGGTGTTTAAATGTTGGAAACTGCAGTGATTTGTATGTTTAGGTTTATTGTATGTATAATTTAGGTAGAAGCACATTTTGAGCCTAGGTTTAAATTTTCTGAGGGGAATGACAATTAATTAAGATTAAGATCTTGTACTATCAAAGTTGTTTTTGAAAAATGTCTGTTTCCAATGTGCTTTAGCAATTCAGAAGCATCTTGAAAGTCAACACAAAATACACACGGAAAATACTTGGACCAACCGCAGGATAACAAACTAATCAAGAAATGACATGTCTGGACAGCTTATAACATATAAAACAGCAATACAAGAAAATGCAGGCCACAGGTTATAAAGGGGAGTTTTGGAGTTTTGACACATCTCTCTAGAGGTTTAGCATTCAAAATCCCCAGGTCGTCAACGTGCTTGACGCTTCATAGTTCAATACAGTGAATGTGCTTCCTGCACATTATAATGAAAAGCAGGTCACAGCCCCAGGCACTGGCAGTTCATTTACACAGAATTCAATGCAAATGCATTTGAGCAATTCTGTAACACTGGACTCGTAATTTACAGCACATTAAAACATTATAGACTGGCAGAAAATTTGACTATGACCATATTACGGATTTAGGTCTTCCATGAGAAGATTAAAGACACAGGCTGGGCCTAAGCATATGTTGAAGGAATACAAAACAGAATTTACAGTCAGGAAGACTCCTGCTCCAAACTGGTGAATGTCATATTCATGCTGGACACTGTCATTATCCATGCAGGCTACACTCTGCAGCTAAATACAGTTGTAACTTCTCTTCTGAGTGCTTAATCCCACTCTGTAAACACAGAGTTTGGTTATTTATGGGAGTGACAACTGTATTCAACAACCAAAGTCACTTTTGCATCCTTTTAAAGTTTAAAAACTTGTGCATAGGAAAAAGTGACCAACAAAATGTCTTGCTTTCTTGCATCTCTTTAGTGTAAAATACTGGGTAAAAACTAAACTTTATATTTTGACAATATTTATATTATTAGAACATAACATGCTGGATGGAGAGTGTATTAACTGGTCAACAATGACCTCTAATGAGGTGACGAGTCTGAACTCTGAGCTCTCTGACCCAACAGAGCACTGTACACAGCGCACACCCTAATCTGGATTATCAACTAAATTAGATGTGTCTCTAATCCGCCATTGCCAAACTCTTGCCTTAACCACTTGATTCCGGACAGGCGGGAAACACAAACCAGTCTGGCTTACTTATCGGTATGTCCTGTTTGAACCATGCTGATGTCTACATGTTCCCTTCCAAGCTTCATCTACTTAGAGATAACTAGAAAATTGAAAAATGTACAAGGCAGTTATTTTAGTTTACTGGCATGTTCAAGGTTCATGCATGTAACACATTATTTTTTGGCAGTTATTTTCAATGAAGGTCGACTTTTTAAAGTTGGTGTGCAATTCATTTTTTTTCTAAATGCATTTTAATGTTACTGTGAATGATTTAATCCTATCCACCTTTTTCTTCAATGCGGAAGTAAGCCTATGGGTGAGTCTTCCGGTTCATTATCCGCTATAGGGAAATAACGAGAAGAATAACAACATGCAGTAAACAGTAAAACTCTTCACACTAAAAACCGGTGTGTTCATAATTAAGATAATACATTAAAATAATATGGTAAGACACACCAATTTCCAATATCAAGCAGCGAAATGAGCTGTTTTGTACAGCTAAAAATAGCTGGACGCAGATGAGACCAGAAGCCAGACCGCTCTTGCGGGAAGAAGAAGGTGGATATAGGTTATATTTTATCAAAATATCATAACTCTATCTTTTGGTGAAACAGCATACTTTTCTCTGGTGACCTATGTAGGACTTCTCAAATCATTAAGTCCACCTAAACCCCACCTACATCTCAAGGTCCAATCAACAACCAGTGAACTGAACCAAGTCCCACCCTACATTTTTTTTCTTTTCAATAATCCATTACACTCGAATCTATGTCACAATATAGAAGAAAAGTTCTTGTAAAGTCACTGCTTCAATTTTATTGCAACTATTAAAAAACTTTTTATTAAGTAATTTCTGGTCATAATAATGAGGTGCATTTTTTTTTTTTTTTTTTTGCACAGATTTCACTCAAGTTCAAGCTGGTCATGTGAATTCACTGCATTGACCAACAGTAACCTGCTTGGTCTAAAAGTTGAAACTTTTTCTGAAATTTCGCAAAAATTTTGGTAACGTAATTTAATTTGCACATCATTGAAGTAACTGAAAAGTTTGAAAACCCTCCTGAAACATACATATAGACCCAACCTTCTTTATGGTGGTTCAAGCCTTGCTTGTAAACTAATTTATTACATTAATTATATTATTATTGCACTCATCATTCCATAAAAATTATTTTGGCTTTAGAAGTTGCTATAGTCTGTACTAGCAGCTTGCACTACTCATTTCGAGTATCGAGGCCTATTTATCGGCCAGGAAAACTATGAAAGCTACTGATCAAAAAATAGAAAAGAAAACCATTCTGCCGTTTAGTGATATTGATCTAGCATGGCTACTGTACAAAAATATCAAGTACTGTACGCCATACGTGAGACCACTGCACCAGCACAATCAAGTCTCAACGGCCTTAGAAAACAGTTATATAATAACACCAAAGCAAAAAAATGTATTGCTTACTCGTGTCGATTTCAGCAAACCATCAACACCCAGCAATCGTAAGTATGTCATGTGGCTCCCCTCGTTTAAAACATTAACTATTTTGCATCCAGAAGACGCCAGTGGTGGGCTTTTACTACTGGCTGGTTGTGTTTACAGACGTGACAAGTTTGTAGACGTGCATACTGTATGCAAACAGGTTACTGCTGGGGTCAATACATGCGCGTCAGCACGCCTGCAGGAACGACCAACATCAAGACTGACCTGTCAAAACACAGGACTTTGATAATGGATGTTGATAATTCAGTAGGAACGTCCACTCACCCTTCTGAAGGACTTGTACGATCCGGTTAAATAAGTGTAAATCACTGAGTGCTCAGCGGATTTATTCTCGAATGCGTTTACATTGTATCAGTGCATTCTGCATGTCTTGCTAGTCGACATGAATTCACATGGCACTTTTTGAGCGCCCCGTGCCTCATCAGCCTGAGGAAAAAAGTCAACAGTTGCACATATGAGAGTCAGACTTCAAAGTGTCCCCAAAAGTAGTAGGCAGGTTGCCTTCGGAGACTCTCCTCGTAGTCGCAGTTGCAAGACATTGGATTTGAATGATAGGTTGTTCTGTGAGTCGAGGCGGAATCCCAGTTCATACGCCCCGCCCCCTCTGGTAGAATCAGCCAACCAGACTGCAGAACACGCTGCTGCTCGACATGTTATTTAAAGAACCTAGCAGACTAGTAATGTGGTGTTTACAGCACAATGAAAAAGTGACGGAGCAGTATGTGAGCTCAAAAATCAGTCTAAAAACCATTTCACATGGACAAAGTACGCATGAGAAACATGTCTACACTTTAAAACGTATATTTCAAATATATAATCCTTATATATTTTGTAATAGGTCGCTGCAGTATCTACTTCAAGTATCAGTGATAAGTTTCAGATTGCCAGGTTTGAGTTCTTCAAGTGGCGGAACTGAGAAAAGGCAGCATGCTCTGGCAAGATGCCCACCGACAGCTTGGCTCAATCTTTTTTGTTACAAGTTCAATCTCTACTGCATAACAGGAAATGGAGTGTTCAAAAAAGCCTGCCACTGCGGAAAATAGGCATTAACTAAAAAGAAAAAAAAGCAGGGAAAGTGGGAAAGATGTTTTCTCTCACGTGCTTGTTCTTCGGTGAATTCACCAGCAAAGGGGAATGCAGAGTGTTTACACTAATGTGTGACTAAATGGGACAAAGAGCCAAGAAAGTCGACCTACATTGTCTATGTGTGTGTGTCACAGCTGATGGTGCGTGTCTGATGGAGTAAGTGCAAACAGTCATTAATCTTGGAGTCTGGCGTTTGATTTCAGGTGTTCAGGGTAAAGCTTGCTGTCCTGACAGACTGGTCATTATCTACTAACCATAACCTCCCTATTAAATTGTAGGTCTCTTAAAAATAACAACATTTATGACAATATAAAGTGTATAATGCAAGTGTAATGTTGTCATAATTCTCACTGAGCAGTGATTTCATAAATCACTATAATGAAACAAATCACTGTTAATTATTAACATTGATTTTACAGGAATAAAAGCTGAAGAAGAACAAAAATAACATTTTTGCAGTGCATCGACATAATATTACAAGATTTTTTGCTTGTGTGTCAAATAAGCAGTGATCAGTAGTGTCTGAGGGTTTACAATCACACCCAGTATTTTTCTCAAACAGAGAAAGGATTTTATAAGACAGAAGACTGCCATCTGGTGGTTAGACAATATTATTACAGTCTTAAGCAGTTAAATTCTGCTTTTCTCTTTCTTATTTATTCGTAAGATTCCTGTCTGTTCGCTTTTGGTTTACAACACATCAGACCACAAATAAAGCGCAGTAGACTATCCACCTTTTTCTTATAATAATAATAATAATAAATTTTATTTATAACGCACTTTACATTCACACAGAATCCCAAAGTGCTACAAGGTAACAAGCAAATAAAAATAAAATCATTTAAAAACTTTTCCAAAAAGATAGGTTTTGAGTCTTCGTTTGAAAACATCCACTGGTTGTGGAATCCGTAAATGTTCAGGAAGTGCATTCCACAAACATGGAGCAGCTGAGCAAAAGGCTCGATCCCCCATAGTACGCAACTTAGTCCTGGGAATTTTTAACAAGTAAGTTGAAGCAGAACGAAGTCCACGTTCAGTAGTTTGTGGAGTAAGAAGCTCCTTGAGGTATGAAGGGGCATTTCCATGGACACACTGGTGGGTAAGAAGAGTGACCTTATAAACAATCCTGGATGATACAGGAAGCCAGTGTAGTGTTTTAAGGATGGGTGTAATATGGTCATATTTGCGAACTCTCATTAAAATCCTAGCAGCACTGTTCTGGATGTACTGCAATCTCTGCAAGCTCTTGCTGGATAATCCGATGAATAGAGCATTACAGTAGTCCAGTCTGGAGGAGACAAAAGCATGAACAAGCTTTTCCGCGTCTGCCAGAGTGAGCATAGGACGAAGTCTTGCAATGTGCTTAAGATGGAAATAGGAAGTCTTGCACAATTGATTTACATGAGCTTCAAATGTTAAATGAGAGTCCATTTTAATGCCTAAATTTATAGCTGATGTTGAGAGTGGAATAGTTTGACCAGAAAAATTAATACTAGAAATAACAGATGTTTGAACCTGTTGTGGAGTGCCTACTAAAATGGCTTCAGTCTTAGAGCTGTTCAACTGAAGAAAATTCTGCCTCATCCAATTCTCTACCTCCTCCAAACATGCAGTTAGGATAGAGGAAGACAGGACAGCAGAATTTTCTGAGTTTGTCTTGATATAAAGCTGAATGTCATCAGCATAGCAATGAAATGATATTCCATGTCGATTGATGATGTGGCCAAGAGGGAGCATATATAATATGAAGAGAATGGGACCAAGCACTGAACCTTGAGGAACACCACAGGTGACATTATGTGTTAAGGATTTAACCTCTCCCAAGGCCACATATTCCTTTCTCCCAGTTAGATAGGATAAAAACCAGTTATAAACAGAATCAGACAAAGAGACGGTGTGACGTAAGCGATGCAGGAGGATGTTGTGATCTACAGTGTCAAATGGCTTACTTTGTTTTTCTTCAACAAAGTAAGCCTATGGGTGAGACTTCCGGTTCATTATTCGCTATAAGAAAATAACGAGAAGAAAAACAAGCTGTTTGTACAGTTAAAAATAGCTGGACCTGGATGAGACCGGAAGCCAAACCCATAAAATTTGCAAATGGCGGCGCCCACTCTTACGAGAAGAAAAAGGTGGTGCTTATAGATGTTGCTTATAAACATAAAATATATTTTTAGATTTTTAGAAGCAGGTTTATTTTTAACATCAATAAATTATATATATGGAAACCACATTTTGGCATGGAAATCCAACAAATACATTTAAGATCTGGCACAGAAATCAGATTTGTAGCTAGATTAGGAGTGGGTCTTATGGAGGGAGCTCATCTGGCATGACAACAGCTGCAGGATGTGGTTTGATTTTACATAAGGTCAGACATTTGTTTACCCTCTATCTCACAGTATTACTTTTACAATACTTTTAACAGTACCATAACACAAACTCCTTCTTAAGATTATTTTCAGTGTACCAGAAGACATTTTGGAACTATCTGGGGCTTTAAATCTTTACAGTCCTGTTTTGTCCAAGCCTCCTCACAGTGGGGCTCAGTGTATTATAGTAACGACTGGAGAGCACACTCAGCTTCCTGCTCCTGGTTTGGCAGCTGTGAAATGTTATTTTTGGAACAGAATAGTTGAGGTTCAGGGGAAAGCAACTACAGGCAGCTAAAAAAGAACTGAGAGTTTCACATCTTAGGTTATTTAGCTTGGGGGGAAATGTAGGTGGGAGTTTTAAAATTATGGGTTATAACATTTGAATATTGTAGTGAAATACAGAATGCAGAAATGGAAGAAAATGACAGCTCTCACAGAATATGTTGCAAATGCTAAAAAATGGTGCAAATATTAGTGAAAAAAAAAAAAAAAAACAGGAGGAATCTAAAATTGCTCTAAAAAATGACAAACAACAATAACATACAGCAATATAAATGAGGTCATTTAATGAAAAGATGCTTTTGTGTCCTTCATGAATAAATGTGTAAGTAATGTGACTTTAACAATGAAAAAGTTAACACTGTCTTATTTTAGGTAAAACAGACCTAATAAATAAATATAAATATAATAAATAGACCTATAAATAACCTATATTACCAAATATAAACATGTTTTAAAAACAAGAATAAACGCTATTTTGTATTTATTCTCTCTGTATAGATAGATACATAGATAGATAGATGGCACAATAAAATTTATTAACACAAAATAGAAAAGCCACACATCTTAAATCACCCAATAACACACACACACAAACATGCTGGGCAACGATTAATCACGATTAATCGCATCCAAAATAAAGGTTTTTGTGTACATATGTGTGTGTACTGTGTATGTTTATTATGTATATAGAAATGCACACACATGCATGTATATATTTAAGGAAAATATGTTTATATAATAAATATATTTATGTATAATATAAATTATATGAATATAAATATATACACGTAAATACATGTACATATTTTTAAAATATATACTGTATGTGTGTGTCTTTATATATACATAATAAATATACGCAGTACACACATATTATATAAACAAAACCTTTTATTTTGGATGCGATTAATCGCGATTAATCGTTGCCCAGCAATAATAATAATATGCATGGATATCAGCAACCCTTTGGCTTGTTGCATCATTTCATCGTGGTCCAGGAGTGCGCATGTCCTGATCCTCATCTTTAAAAGACCCCTCTCGTCATTGGTAGATGCAGCACATGTCTGTAAGTACCGGCCGGTTTTTACAAGCGATCTCCAATCCACTCCATTCCAAGCGCGCGCACGCTGCTGATGAGAAAAACCTGTAACCTTTTTTAAACGCGTGGAAAGACTGAGCGTGTAGGGAAAAACATGGAGGAGAAGAAGAGCGAAATCAATGGACACGCCGGGCACAAAAGCCCGTTACCAGCGGTCTCAATTAAATCAGAAAAGAACAGCTTTAAAGACCGGTTCATGGTTTTCCTCAGAAGAAATCTCCTAGTGATCTTGACGGTGTCCGGGGTTCTGGTGGGCGTCGGGCTCGGCATGATGGTCCGGAACATGAACCTAACCCGAGCGCAGATGACTTACTTCGCCTTCCCCGGAGAGATGCTGCTGAGGATGCTCAAGATGATCATCCTTCCTTTAGTGGTTTGCAGTTTGATTTCTGGCGCTGCGAGTCTGGACACACGCTCGCTTGGAAAGCTCGGAGGGATCGCCGTGTCTTACTTTCTTGTGACCACTCTGATCGCGTCAGCTATCGGGGTTGCGCTCGCCTTCATTATCAAACCCGGCGTGGGAGCCGGCGCGCTGAACACTGACAACTTGGGGCTGGAAGGCGTGAGCTCTAACAAAGAGACCGCGGATTCGTTTTTAGACCTTGCAAGGTATCATGTGGTTATGGAAATTAATGCTAAATATAATAATATCTAGCAGTAATTCATCATTCAACGTGAGAAACATAGCGGTCCACTATATGGCAGCACTAATCCGCGCCTGCAAGTTCCCGGCATTATTAGCCGAATGCAGAAAACAGACCGATCATGTGACAAGTTCATATTTTACTTCTTCTTTTCTTCTTAGGCATTTAAACCACGTAGATGTGCATTTGATTACTGCCAAAAACAGGGAAAGAAGAGCTGGAAAAAGAGCTGGAAAAAATATTTAGATTTCTGGCAAGAGAAAGTTTTATTCCACATAGCGTAAGTTCAGCAAAAGTGGGGCAAATATGACTGACAAGCTTCTAATTTACTAATCAATTAATAGCTATCACAAGGGTCTTTGTCATTCTGAAAATGTTATTTTGCCTGGCATCATCATAATGGATGTGCATATGTGCATATCTGCATGATTTTAACCTACATAAAGTAGTTTTGAATGTATTTTTATTAGTTTTATTATCAATATTTAAAACAGTTAGGTAAATGTTTTTCATGATTCTTTGATGAATATAAAGATCAGCATTTATCTGAAATAAAAAGTGTTTGTAAATTATACATTATACCATTCAAAAGCTTGGCGTTGGTTTATTTATTTATTTATTTGGAAAGAAATTATAGAAATTAATAATTGATCAAAAGTGATGATAAAAACATTTATAATGTTATAAATTATAAAATTAAAATTATTAAATACATATATTATTCTGAGCTTTCTATTCATCAAAGAAACCTGAAAAAAAAAATTATACATTCTTTTTGAGCAGCAAATCAAAATAGTAGAATGATTTCGGGATCAGGCTGGCTAGGGCTGGTAGACCATTAACCAGTAGCAAATAAGCACCAAGTTTGCAAAAAACATCTTGTTTTTCTATTAGGAACATAAATTTGATCATTTAATTTTTCATAAAAGGAAGATTTTTAATTTTTTTAATAATGTGTAAAATTAAATTACTTTTACTAAATTACATTAAATTACAATTAAATTACTGAAATTACATCACAAAAAAAAACAAAAACAAAAAAAAAAACAGACTTTTTTGTTCTTCAGTCTAAGTGGGACAAAGATGCTTGTATGTTAAAACCCGAAACCTGTTTTCTTGTTAGAATATAAATCTGCTACGCAATTATGTAATAAACTTGAAGAACAACTGTATAATAGGCTTGCATGAACCTGCAGAAAATACATTTCTTTTTGCCTCATAGTTCACAGGGTTACTAGATTAATCCTCTTTATAAAGCAGATCATATGACAAATAAGAACTCAACTCAATTTAGTTTAAAATAATCCACTCTGTAGCTTGAGTGAATTATTTAGGATATGGATTTCCAGAGATATTGATCTGTACAAATCAGTGCAAAACTTCCTTTACAGATCTGTCATGACGCAAACTGGTGGGAATTTACCAAGGGAACATCAGTGGTGTCCATCTGTGATGATAAGAGCTCCTTTTTACACGTGTCTGCATCAATGGTTTATCTTTCTTGCTTGTTTTTCCTTTTCAGAAACCTGTTTCCATCCAACCTGGTGGCTGCAGCTTTCCGCTCAGTAAGTTACTTTATACTACCAGCTGCCACACGGATCCACACAAACAGTTATGTCCAGAATTAATATTTGTAAATCATTTCCTCCATGTCAACAGCTCCTTCATCTCTAATTGAGAGAGTCACAAAATGGAGTAACCATTTTTGTCCCTGCTCAATAAATACCTCCCATCCTCTCTCACCACTAAGCAACCAGGCAGTTTCCATAGCAAGCTGATTCCATTCCTTAGTGCCTGGCAACCTGGCTTGGTTCACTGGGTTGTACCACATGGGCAACTGCTCAACAGTGAGCACGCTTTGCTCAAAGTGAGGTCAGGAGGTTCGGTGGCCGGGGTGGGAGGTAACACTTCTGTGCCTAGACCGAGGCTTGCGGACGCCCCCATTGACACAAACCGAACGGGCACCCAGTTATCAATTTGTAAAAAAATATGTTTTTGTAATGGCCAAAGTAGATTTAGAAAGAGAAACAGAGTCATTAGGTGGAGATGGGATGTTTCTTTACCCAGTGAGAGAATGTTTCTCTATCCAGTGGGATTTCCATTGACGTTTACCTGGATGGAGGCCAGAAGGGCTTTAAAAGAGAAGAGACAGATTAGCAGAATTAATACAGAAATGCCTGGGAATTATTTTAATGGCCAGTTACAAACGGACTGGTCCAAGCTAATTCTTGCAGATTTATTCCAGGTTGTCTTAATTATCTCTAACTGAAATATGTTTATGGATTTTGATTTTGTTCCACTTGCACTGATTTTGTGTTTGCACATTTTTTTACTATGCCAAAAAGATGATTTTTTTAAATGTTTATTTTCTATTTCACATCTCACCACCTCCGTTTCTACTTTTGAGGACAGGCAAAAACTAAACTGAGTGTTCTAGCTCATATAATTGGGAGTTTTTGAGAACAGGGGTTCTGAATAGCAGGGTTGTGAGGGATCACTGTCATTGTCTCTGTGTATACCAGTCTCAAAGTCCTCTTCAGCTAAACTTTAAATGCTGCTTTTGTAAGTATTTTGGCACTAGACTTGCACAGAAACAAGCTCAGTCTAGAGAAATAATCAAATGCATCACAGTTCATGAAGCTGCACACTGGAATGGATTGAAATCGGTCAAAATAGCTCTGTGATAAGCACTGCATGTGGCTCATGGTGTTGTCCTTTTCTGTCTTTTTTTTTTTTTTTGTCACAGTATGTCACTGATTACAAGACAATTCTTGTTGGAAATGGAACAAACGGAACCCTCAACTACCAGAAGGTACACAATCTCTTTATTTTCTAATAATGTTTTATTATGCTTTTATATATTTAAAAATACGTAGCATGTTCAGAATGCACTGTCAAGCACACAATTGTCAACACACACATCATGTCACTTGTTGAAAGGTCAGTTTAACCCAATAGTTTTGTGCTTTTAAAAAAAATAAAACTCAAGGCCAGTCGAGCCCTCTTGGCTGGTTTTATGTCCAACCACTCAGTAGTTTTGGCTCTTTGGCAGCCTTGAATGAGCTTGCTGTTTGTTTGCACAGGGCCGGGGTTGACGCAGCCGGTTTTGCTGCTCCTATCCCACTGAGTACTCAAGCAGCTGGAGATGGCAAGCCTTTCCCAGAGGGCTTTTTCAATGTGCCTCCCATGTGTCTGCGTTTTAGTCTCAGCAATGGGCTTGTAGAATGACTCAGGATGTGCTAAGAGATCTTATTTTCATTTCTAATGAACGTTTGTTTTTTTGTTATCATATTAGTACAATCAGTTAAATCCAGTTCCACAAGCATTTCCACAGAATAGGACAGAAAGTTTATGTTCTGCCACTTGCATATTTGTTAATTAGGAATTGTTGATCCATTGAAAATGATTTAAAAGTAAAGAATAAAAATTTCTTGATAATTTACTCAGCCCAATGTCATCCAAGATGTTCATGTCTTTGTTTCTTAAGTCGAAAAGAAATTAAGGTTTTTGAGGAAAATGTTCCAGGATTTTTCTCCATATAGTGGACTTCAATGGGAGTCAATGGGTTGAAGGTCCAAACTGCAGTTTCAATACAGCTTCAAATGAATCTACACGATCCCAGCCAAGGAATAAGGGTCTTATCTAGAGAAACAATTGTTCATTTTCTAGAAAAAAAAAAAAAAAATGATATACTTTTTAACCACAAATGCTTGTCTTGTACTAACTCTGCAACGCACATGTGCGACTTCACACATTATGTAATTACTTTGGAAAGGTCACACGCTGTTCTTCGTCTGTATACTTCTGTTCAGAAAGGTAGGATAGGGCGAAAAACTCCATCTTATTTTCTCCTCCAGCTTCAAAATCATCCGACATCGTTGTTCTACCTTTTTTTGTAAAGGGCTTTTGACTTTCTTTGCGTGTTCACTTTGTAAACCCTGGGTCGGTACTTCCGCCTATGTCACGTGTGCGTGATTACATAATGCGCAAGGTCGAACTAGTGCAAGAGAAATGTACATTTAAAAAAAAACAAAAACGACAGATCGTTTTGCTAGATAAGACACTTATTCCTCAGCTTTAATTGTATAGAGCCTTGCATTGAAATTGCAGTTTAGACCTTCAACCCGCTTGCTCCCATTGAAGTCCACTATATGAAAAAAAACCTTAATTTCTTTTCGACTGAAGAAAGACATGGACATCTTGGATGACATAGGAATGAGTAAATTATTAGGATTTTTTTCTTTTTGAAGTGAACTAATCCTTTAATATGTTTAAATCTATTCCATGTTTCCTTTTAAATTCAGTGCTAAATATGCAAAAATTAAAAAAGTTAAAAAGCAGATTGCATCTGAAATACACGATGTACTGCTATATGTGATTTGTATAAATCACTGGGTCTTCATTACATCCTGGCTCAGCTAAAATGTCTCATATCTGCTGGTGCATGGGTAAATATGTGGGCAATCCCTCAGAACGCTTGAGGTCCATAATTGCATAAAGTAGGGCTTACAGAATAACCAGTGCTGTGTGCCAAGTGATGAGCCATGCCTGGACGTGCGATAAAACCTAGAACAAGAGCGGGATTCAGTTGAACGGTAGCTCAGTCCTGTCAGATCTTCATCACCCCACTGACACAGCCGCTGAGAGAAAGCCTGTCTGAGATCCAAGCTTCATCACGTTTCATCTTTTGAAAGTCACTTGTCCATGCACAATCATATCAATTCAGTGACAGAAAATATGAGTGGGAACAATAGTTTCAAACATTTTCAAAAAAAAAAAAAGTATATACTCTTTAACCGCAAATGCTCGCTTGCTATGAACGCTGTGCTGCTATGAAAACGTAAACAAAGCCTGAATGGGAATATCATAATACAAACATGTCCTGGTGGTTTTCAGGTTCCCTATGGAACAGATTCAGATGGCATGAATATTCTGGGCCTTGTTCTCTTTGCTATGGTTTTTGGAGTTGCTTTGAGAAAGCTTGGGGAAGAAGGAGAGGAGCTCATTCGCTTTTTCAATGCCTTCAATGAAGCCACCATGGTACTGGTGTCCTGGATCATGTGGTAAGTAAAGACCTTTGATCAAATTGACATCTAATCCAATAATAAAAGTTGCACAATGCACCCGATATATGATGCATTCTGTTGTTTTGTCCTTCAGGTATGTGCCTTTTGGCATCATGTTCTTGGTTGGCAGTAAGATTGTAGAGATGGAAGATGTGGTTCTGCTGGTCACTAGTTTGGGGAAGTACATTTTTGCCTCTATCCTGGGCCACATCATCCATGGTGGCATCGTCTTACCTCTTATCTACTTTGGGTTCACTCGTACAAACCCCTTCAGTTTCCTGTCTGGCCTCATCACACCTTTCACCACCGCGTTTGCTACCTGCTCCAGGTAATTTGTTAGATTCCATATATTTCTGCTGTCCTATAAGCAGGATAATTTGGCTCCCAGAATCTGACTAAAAAGCTTTGTTTCCTTTTTTCCTGAAACCACTAGTCTTGCTAAATCTTTAGTAGTGTTGCTGAAATGCAGAAGCCTTGATTTGTTGGCAAAGGGCCCTTAATCAGGTTGACAAAGTAAGAGCCATGAATGTTCATAATTTGATGGTTTATTTGCAGTCTCAGCCCTTTTGGACCAATCCAACGCAGTGTAGTTATTGCTTAATAATTCATTAATTTAAATAAAGCTGAATTAAAATAAAATAGAAATATTAGATGAAAAACTTAAAAACTTCTGTTTTCTTGGCAGCTAACTGAAATGAAAAAAATTACAATTCTGTCATTAGTTACTCATCCTTGTGTTGTTCCAAACCTGTAAGACCTTCGTTAATCTTCTGAACACAAATTAAGATATTTTTGATGTCATCCAAGAACTTTCTGACCCTGCATTAACAACAATGTAATTACCACCTTCAAGGGCCAGAAAGGTAGTAAGGACATTGATAAAATAGTCCATGTGACATCAGTGGTTCAACCATAATTTTATGAAGCTGCAAGAATACTTTTTGTGTGCAAAGTAAACAAAAATAAAAACTTTATTGAACAATTTCTTTGAATAAAAAAATAGAAGCATTACAACTTAATAGAAATACTAAATAAATGAATAAAAACTTTAAATAATGACAAAAGCACAATTTAAAATGTAATTAATATGAAAACTGAGAATACAGAAATAAAAGCTGAATCAAAACATTAATAAATACTATAGTATATAAATAATACAAAAATGTCACTGATTCAAAGTTGTGTAAAATTGCACATTTTTAAATCTATTTTTGCCATTACATTTTTTTTTTTTTTTTTTTTTATGTGCCTGTGCAGCTCAGCGACACTGCCCACCATGATGAAATGTGTAGAGGAGAACAATGGTGTCGACAAACGAATCAGTCGGTTTATTTTACCAATTGGAGCCACTGTCAACATGGACGGAGCGGCCATTTTCCAGTGCGTTGCTGCTGTGTTTATTGCCCAGCTCAACAACGTTGAACTCAACGCGGGCCAGATCTTCACAATCCTGTGAGTGTACATCCTTAAAAGCCCTTTCTTCAATCAACAGGTTATTAGTATTCATAGATACCATTCCTGTATCTAAACTGGTTACATGTGACATGCTCTATATCTAAACAAGGCAGAGATGCTAAGCTTAGTCTAAATTTACAAGCAACACACCCCTCACTCTCTGGAGCCTATCCCAGTGTGGCAGGTTAGTGTGTAGAGAGCAATACAGAGCCGAGGCTCTGCTGGAAGTTTGGATGATGATAAATGAGCTATCAGCATTCTGGCTGTTAGAATCATGGCACTTCAGGGAATTTGTTTCTGTAACAAGTGAATCAATAATCACTTCAAATAAAGCATCTGCTAAATGACTGCTTGGTTGCTTATTCAAAGGGTGACAGCCACCGCCTCCAGTGTGGGAGCAGCAGGTATTCCAGCTGGAGGGATCATCACCATCGCTATCATTCTGGAGGCCATTGGTCTGCCCACCCATGACCTGTCACTCATGTTGGCTGTGGACTGGATTGTGTAAGACAGCTTCTCCCATTTTGCTCTTATATATTTAATATCAATAGATTAATTTATAATATACTGATTAATTGCATATATATATATATATATATATATATCTCATTGATCAATATTAGCTGAGTGTTGTGTTCTTAAGTCACCATTTCAGTGTCAAATTTACTGGACAAGAGATATACAGTGCCTTAATTTTTTTGTGTTTTGTTATGTTGCTGCCTTATGTTAAAATGTTTTAAATGACTTTTTTCCACATCAATCTACACTCCATACACCATAATTGCAAAGCAAAAAACAAGTTTTTAACATTTTTGCAAATTTATTAAAAATAAAAAACCTAAATGATTCCATTGCATAAGTATTCAAACCTTTATCTGGGACAGTTGAAATGTAGCTCAGAAGTATTCACATTGCCTGTAAATGTTACACTTTGAGTGAAGTTAACGTGTGACAAATTCAATTTAATGGTTATGATTTGGAAAGGCTCACACATCTTAATAAAAGGTCTAACAGCTAAAAAAAAAAGGAATATCAGAGCAAAAACCCAGCCATGAGGTAAAAAAAACTCCCTGTAGAACTCAGAGGCAGCACTGCATCAAGCCACACATCTGGGGAAGAGTTCAGAAAAAATATGTTGCCTTTAAGGTTCACAGAAGCACATAGTCTTTATTACCCTTATTGGAAGAAGTTTGAAACAACCAAGACTTTTCCTAGAGCTGGCCTCCTGGCCAAACTGAGCAAATGTTGGAGAAAGGCCTTGGCTAGAGTGGTGACCAAAAAGATGATGGTCATGCTAGTTGAGCTCCATGATCATATGTGGAGAAAGGAGAAACTGTGGAGCTGTTTTTTAGTAGCAGGGACTGAGAGACTCGTCAGAGTAGAAGAAAAGCTCAGTGCACCAAAGTATTGAAATAGCCTTAATGAAAACCCAGTCCAGACCATTCAGAAGCTCAGACTGGGCAGAAGGTTCACCTTCCAGCAGGACAATGATCCTAAGCACACAGCAAGAGTGGCTTATAGACAACTCCGTGAATGTCTTTTAGTGGCCCAGCAAGAGCCTGGGCTTGAACCCAATCAAACATTTCTGGAGAAATCTGAAAATGTGCGTCAGTGCCTAAATGTGCCAATCCAACCTGCCAGAGCTTGAAAGGTGAAGAAATGAGGAGAGGAATGGCAGATAATTGGCAGATGCTGATGTGCAAAGCTTGTCGCACCATACCAAAAAGATCTGAGGCTGTAAAAGTGCTACAGCTAAGTACTGAGTTAAGTGTATGAATACTTATGCAATATACATATTTCAGGTTTTTTTTTTTTTAATAAATTTACGAAGTTGTGACAATTATGTTTTTGTGTAGATTGATGTGGAAAAAAGTAATTTAAAGCAGTTCAACATAAGCCAGCAACATAAAATGTGAAAAAAATGAAGGGGTTTGAATACTTTTGCAAGGCACTGTATATTAATAATTGCATTTAATTTTTAATGTTTTTTTTTTTAATATTTAAGTGTATTTTGATTAATCACAATTAATGAATAAAACTTAAGTTTTAAACATTAAACTTATATGCATACTATATTTGTGTCAATTATTATTATTTTTTTAATTGCCTTTAAGTAGTGTTGTGTTAACAAATTGTCTGATGTGTCATCAGAGACCGAACCACTACCGTTGTGAACGTGGAGGGAGATGCACTCGGAGCTGGCATTCTTCACCACATCAATGAGCAAGAGATAAAGAAACAAAGACAACAGGAACAGCATCAAGAGGAGCAGGAACTGGAGGAGGTGAAGGTAGAGGTGGTGGCTAATGTCAGAGCGGAAGAGGAGACCTCCCCTCTCGTCACACACCAGAACCAAGGAGACAGTTCCTCACGTGAAACACTCGACGACAAGGATGGTGTGGAGTCTGTGCTATAAAGTGTTGACTGTGGTCTTTCATCTCTTTCTTCTTCTCTCTTTCTGTATCTCTCTCTTTTAAAAACCACTATAGACATGATGTCACCACCAGTGTTTACGTCAGACATAAAGTTTAAGATTCAATTCTGTGAATGGAACACTAATGGTCAGTGTGGTGTTACATTTAGTTGAAGTACTTGACAGGACAGGTTCTGTTGTGATAATCTTATCCACTTGTGCCAAAATGATTTCTTATTAGCATTTTTATGTGCAAAGTCTAAAAGGGAACATTTCCACTCTGCGAGGAGATGTCTGGTGATGAGATAGATAATGAAAATCATTCACAGACTGATCTCTTGTTTGTTTGTTATATTTTAACTGACTGTGTGAAACATTAACTATTTTGAAGATAGACCAGAAAGTATTTGCTGTAAATATTTGTGTCCCTAATGGCAAAACTTGTTGCATTGTGGTATAGTCTGGTGATTTATTGGGGACTACATCAAAACTGTGCATGTATGCTTGTGAAGTACTCCTGTGGATTCTAGCAGATTCAGAGCTTGTGCTGTATGGTTTAGTAGTTTCAAATCTGGTGAACTTTCAAATTTTAAGTGAAAGTCAAGCTCAGAGAATGAGACAAATCTCAGGGTCACAGGTGATATTCAACCTAATGATGAGAGACATATATTCCCTGACACATATTTCCTACATGACACTACATTCTCTAAAAATACATGCTGTTGTCCCACGAACATCACCCATGGTATCTAGTGACACCTAGTGGTCAGTGGAATTATAAACATTGACTTTGTCTTGACTTTTTTGTACATTCTTTGTCCAACTTTTAAGTTTGGCCATTAGTTAAGAAGTAAACTATTTTAAAACGACAGTTTGATAAGTATGAATGAGTTTAATTTATTCTAATTGTTTAGCCTTTTGTACTGCATTGAAAATTATTTTTCGTAATCTGTTGATATAAAAAATCAAATGCTAAAGGGTTTATATGAACTCTAAAATCTGTTAATTAGCACTTGATTAGTGTTTTATATGCATTTTCTCCTTGTATTTTTTCACTCTCTTTTAGCTGTATGTTATCTTGTTACCGATGTGTCTGTATGTCTCTGCTTACCATTAAATCAAAAGCATTAGTGTCTCTGATTTCCATGCAGTTTTTATGCTATGTGTTGTTATGAGAATCTGATCTTAGATCTGCATTGAATATATACACAACAAGTCAATCTTTACGATCTTTAATGTTTTTTTTAAAGTCTTTTCTGCTCACCAAGCCTACACTTATTTGAGCTAAAGTACACAAAAACAATAAAATTTAGAAATAATGTGAAATATTTTTTACTATTTAAAATAACTCTTTATAACTATTTTATAATTTTTATAAAATAACTATTTTAATATATTATAAAATGTAATTTATTTCTGTGATCAAAGCTAAATTTTCAGCATCATTACTCCAGTCTTCAGTGTCACATGATCCTTTAGAAATCATTCTAATATGGTAAATTTGCAGTTCAAGAAACATTTTTTATTAGTAGTATCAATATTTAAAACAGTTGAATACATTTTTTGTCAGGATTCTTTAATGAAAAGAAAAATCCAAAGATCAGCATTTATCTTAAATAATTGTAACATTACACAATATAACGCTATACCAATCAGAAATTACAGAAATTAATACTTTAGCAAGGATGCTGCAACTTGATCAAAATAAATAAATAAAAAATTCTACTCAGCTGTTTTCAACATAATAATAATAAATGTTTTTTTGAGCAGCAAATCATAATAACCTCATGTGACTGGAGTAATGATGCAAAAAAAATCAGCTTTAAAATCAGGAATAAATGTATTCAAATAAAAATATTTTAAACAGTAAAAATATTGTCAAATTTTACCGTTTTTGCTGTACTTCGGATCAAATAAATGCAGGCTTGGTGAGCAGAAGAGACTGTTCAAAAACTTTTGACTGGTAGTGTACATTCCTGCATTTGACAGAGATAATTATATTTTGATAACTAATAGTATTGAGAAGTACTTGATAATATTACTGCTTCCTCTGTGGACACAAATGGATTGTCCTCCAGGAGGCGCTTAGAGGCTATAGGTCAGTCGCTTTTTTTCCTCAGTCGAGACTAAACGTGTAATTATTTAAATCTTTAAACAACATATGTATTTATTAATGTAGTTTCAAGTATTTATAGCTAGTACGTAAACTGAAATCACAACAATTTTTTATAAATCATTTTAAAAACCTCATTCCATAATTACAAACGACTGTGATTGGTGGTTTATGATCAGCGCTGAGAAAAGTAACAGACAAGGTGTGACAAATCGCTATTTCAGCAGCAGTTACCTGACTGAATGCTGACCATTAAAAACTTTAATAAACATTAAATGGTCTCGCTGCTACTATAACTGATAATTTACGCGACATTATCACGCGCATGCGTATTAAAATGAAACTTGAGTCGGCGTGACTGAACTTTAGGTCGCAGTTTTATGTCGCTATCGACTGGAAGCGACAGTCTTGCGCTGCTTGCGCCGCCTCTGTCTTATGAACCGTTTCCTTCACCGCTTGGATTCCACAACAGCGATGTTTTATTTATCGTATTATTTCTCTAAATGATAAGAACGTAGTTCGTGGAGCTTCCGAGGGATTTTCTTTAACCAAAACCGGTACGTAAATACAGTTTAAGATCACATATGCAGGGTGTTCAGCTATTGAAGCCAAGTGAAAGTGATGTCGACAGAGGTGTGAAGCTGCTGTATGACAGATTCATATTTTTGGCTGATACATCATAGCTTAGCATTAATCACTTTGTGTGTGGCTGCAACTGTTGTGAAATACGTTTCATTTATCATTTCATTATTTATGCATATGTAACTTAAGAAAAAAATCCTAGAACTGTTAAATGGACCGCTTTTGTTAAAGACACACCATTTCCTCTATTAGCCTACGTTTGTGTATGTAGTGTTTAATTACAGAGTAACTGAGAACTTTAGTTTACAAAACAGATTGTATATTGTCTTGCGAATTGTTTTCTACTTGAATTGATTTAACTTTAATTTCCTCTACGGTTTCTCAGAGGAAATGTGTACCTTCTTTAGGCATGTGTTTGATGACCAGGTTGTCATGGTAACTGTCAATCAAGCCTATAGACTTTCTATAGGATTCCCACTGCTTTAATTGATCTAGTGCCATTTTAGCCTAAGGATCAGTCTCAGAACAACTTGGCTGACTTTTATGTCCACAAATAACATATTAGAATTTGTTCTGCTTCTTTGCTCTACAATACAAAGTAAACAAATTCATACATATAGCCCTGCAAACTGTCAGCAACAGTTATAAAAACTGACCAGCCGTGTATCAACAAGTGTCATGTTAAAATTAAAAGGAACTCCACTAGGGTTCAGTTGTAAAAACACATGATTGTCTTTGTTTGCAGGCAGGGTATGATTTAAATGTCCCCACGTGATCACCTCTCATGACATGCCATTTTCTGGCAGTTGCCACGGAAACCAGGGGCATCAGCCAATCAAAAACAGAGTAGTATTCCTCAGAGAAATACAAGAAACTGCTTTGTCTGCACAATGTTGCATTTATCAGTGTTCATCTGAAACATAATCATACTCATAACTGTCTAGATATGATATTTTACCACTGTAAAGTAAGTATTATTTTTAATTACTAAATTATTTTTCATTATTAAATGTAATAAATTGATCGTTTTGTTTTTAATTTATTTATATATATTTTTTACATTTAAGATTTTAAGATGTTATTTAGTCATAGATTAAATCCGTAATAGTACTTAGGGATGGACAAAGAGCATTCATGAATTTCAGGCAAGCCTGAGCATGTAGTCTTAATGAGACTGCTTAGCCACATCAGAAGTAAACATATTAGAATAAATGAGCCCTGCATCTCATTTACCACAGAGTCTTCTTGTATGCTGATTCAAGCAGTGTTTAATACACAGTGTGGTTATGACCTTTTAGCTGTCGCTCTGGCCAAATGAGGAACCACAGAATCTGGATGTGTTGCTATGGCTCTCCGAGTTGACAAGACCTTATCAGACACCTCCTCGCAAATGGAGAACAAGAGCTATGGGAGGTGGAAGACCAGGATCCCGGAGTTTATTCGCAGCGGTCAAACTAGACCCCTCAGTCACAGGGCAGTTGATAGGACAAGGCCTGCAAATGTCCAGGAGGCCAAGGACTCAGACAAAGAGAGGAGTGGCTGCAAAAAGACAGTCACTATGGCACCTGTTTCCAGGTACATGACGGACAAAAGCCTCTATATCATGAGAAAACCACTGATCTCCACGCAATGGCAGGCGCCCATCTTGAAGAACTCATCGACACATGAAGACTCAGTCAGGGTAAGAATCTAATGAAACAAGTCTTAGTGAGCTGCATAGGATTTTTTTTTACTGAATTTTCAAATTTGTGATGAATTTTGCATCTGAAATGGTTGCAGAATATTTGTTGTACTAATTTAGAATCAGCCGGAAGGCAAGCCAGGGTTTCCTGCACACTGCAGTAATTCTAGCGCATATCTGATTTGCAAACAACCGAGTCTTATAAACTGTCAGTTTTTACCGAGCTATTTAGTGTGACTCATGAATCATGTGAACTCCCTTGCACGTTAGCAGTTAGATTCAGATTTAGTCAGTTAATTGTTCAGAGGTGCTACTGAGCCACAACTGACTCCCTAACTGAACCATGAGTCATTTTTTGTTTATGTCTGATTCAAAATAAATCCAAGTGTATCATGGTTTTCATAAAAATATTAAACAACTCTGTTTTCAGCACTGATAATAATACAAAATGTTTTTTGATCACCAAATCACCATATTAGAATGATTTCTGAAGGATCATGTGATACAGAAGATTGGAAATTCATCTTTGCCATCATAGGAATACATTTTAAAATATATTAAAATAAAAAAGAGGGTTTTTTTTATAGTTATAATAATATTTCACAATATTATGGTTCTAACTGTATATGTGACCCTGGACCACAAAACCAGTCATACGTGTAAATGTCTCGAAATTGAGATTTATACATCACCTGAAAGCTGAATAAATAAGCTTTCCATTGATGTATGGTTTGTTTGGACAATATTTGGCCGAGATACAACTATTTGAAAATCTGGAATCTGATGAAAGTCGCCTTTAAAGTTGTCCAAATGAAGTTCATAGCAATGCATATTACTAATCAAAAATTAAGTTCTAATATATTTGCAGTAGGAAATTTACAAAATATCTTCATGGAACATGATCTTTACTAAATATCCTAATGACTTTTGGCATAAAAGAAAAATCGATAAATTTGACCCATCCAATGTTATTTTTGGCTATTGCTACAAATATACCCATGTAACGTAAGACTAGTTTTGTAGTCCAGGGTCACATATTAAATAAAAAAATGAAGCATTGGTGAACAAAACCCTAATTAACCACATTAACTCCAAACTTTTGAAATGTGTTTCAATCCAGGATTAAAATTTCCTGATAATTTACTCAACCCTATGTCATTCAAGATGTTCATGTCTTTCTTTGTTCAGTCAAAAAGAATTGAAGGTTTTTGAGGAAAACATTCCAGGATTTTTCTCCATATAGTGGACTTTAATGGTCCAAACTGCAGTTTCAATGCAGCTTCAAAGGGCTCTACACGATCCTAGTTGAGGAATAAGGGTCTTATCTAGTGAAAAGATCATTTTCTACATTAAAAAAAAAAAATCGTATATACCTTTTGACCACAAATGCTTGTCTTGCACTAGCTGGACTTCACGCATTACGTAATCACATTGGAAAGGTCACGTGTGTTGTAGGTGGAAGTACCGACTCAGTGTTTACAAAGCGAAAGGGCAAGAAAGTCAAACACCATTTACAAAAAAAGGCAAAACAACTATGTTCGACGATTATGAAGTTGGAGGAGAAAGTTTTTCATTCTACCCTAGTTTTTCATCCTACCCTATCTCTTTGAACCAAAGTACACAGGCGAAGAACTAACCATGTGTGGCTTTTTCACCGTGATTATGCAATGTGTGAATCATAGACAAGCATTGCAAGGCTGGTGCAAAACGACGATTTGTAGTTGAAAAATATATACATTTTTATTTTTTAAAAAAAATGATTGATCGTTTCGCTAGACAAGACCCTTATTCCTGTAGACCCCTTTAAAGCTGCACTGAAACTCCAATGTCCTGGAATGTTTTCAGCAAAAACATTATTTCTTTTTTGACTGAACAAAAAAAGACATGAACATATTGGATGGCATCGGGGTCAGTAGGAGCCAATGGCTCTGTGATCATGCTTTAGCCTGCATCCCAGGATTTCCTATTAACCATTTCCTCTTTTTCTTTGTTTTTCCTCAGATCAGTTACAAAGTCGATTCCCCTAAAGAAAAGGACAAAAGTCTGTCTAAACAGTCATTCAGAAGTATCCCAGAAGATTCTCGATATAATAGATCCTTCCCACCATTATCTACAGAAGACTTGGATACCTCCATGAACATATCAGACCTCAGGCTGTGGTCATGTGACGAGGATCCTATTTTTAACTCTTCAGCTGCCAAACGCAGTCTGTCCAGTCCGCCTTTAGCTTCTTCGAGCCTCACGGCACCCTCAGTGCCTAAGTGGACATCCACGCCTAGAAGCACTTCTTACTCGTCCAATCATACGTCACATTTCACAAGAAAGGTAAAAACAAGAACAGGTGAGATGATGGACAGAGGAAGAGATTCTCTTCTTAACACAGGATCTTACAGTAAGAACCATCAACATGAGTTCAAACACATGTCGCCTTATCAGGCCAACTATTGGGCCTGTGCCATCCCAAACTCTCTGCCACCATCTCCAAACCGCAAATCCCCCAGTTGGGATCCTGAAAAGGAGTATGAGGAGCTCCTGGACTACACGTACCCTCTGAGACCCAACATGGCTGGTACACGGGGTTCATCAGAGGTGGATCTTCTCTTGCGAACCGATCCGTTGTTGCAAGACTCAGGCATTGAGTTAGACCGCTCTTCCACTCTGTCCTGTTTAGACCTGTCCTATACAGGGACTCGACAGGAACGGTGTAGCCCAGTAACAGCTCAAAGGTCAACTGAGTTTTGTGCTCTTAACAAATCACATTCTAAGTCCTTAGATGGCATCATGTCCAGTAGCCTGTACTCCTCACTAGACCAAGCTGGCTTGTCAGTTGAGAGTCTGGATTACGACAGGAAGCCAGGAGGCCATTATCGTGAATTTGGTATCTTCTCGACATACCCTACTTGTATTAGCTCGACACACATCCTTCCTCGTCCTGATTCGCAGGACGAGTTGGACGAAGAGTTTCTTCGCCTACCGGATCAGCTACAAGAACTTCAGGTGCTTTCACAGCAGCTGAGGGACATTAATGAGCAAATGAGCCAAACGGTCATCACCAGCCGGGAATCCCCAGAGAGCGAGATCACCTCAGTCAGATCACCAACGGTTCAAATGGGGAAGCAGGAATCATTGATAGAGGAAATGGGCGATGAAGATGTTGAAGCGGAAGGGGGATCTGTTTCTGAAGTTCCTCTAACACATGAGAATGCAAAGGGGCCTAGTTCCAGAATCCACATGATTAGCCAAAATGTGAACAGGAGGAACCTGAGAGAGGTGGAAGCTGTTATGGATCAGCTGAGCAGACTGTCAATGTCAGAGCTTCAGAGGACAATACAAACAGACCAGAACGAAAATGAGACCAAGGAGTCTCTAATGCAGCACATACAGGTGATTAGACGTTTTTTGTTGTGATCGTGAAGTCCTGAGATGGCTGGGAATTGATGAGAATTTTATTCTTTCTTAACAGGCATTTTGCTCAAACCTAGAAAAGCTGATTCAGTGGCTGCACAAGGTGGTAGAGAAAGTAGAGGTTCTTTCACCTCCCATGGTTGACTTGGAGAGCGTCAAAGCCTCATTGGCTGATTACAAGGTTTGTAAACTACACTACCATTCAAAGTCGGGTCCCACAAATGATTTGGATTTTCAGCATTTTTTGTGTATTTGTACCCTTTCCAACAATGACTGTATGGTTTGGAGATCGATCTTTTCACACTGAGGACAACTGAGGGACTCATATGCAACTATTACAGAAGGTTCAAATGCTCACTGATGCTCCAGAAAGAAAAATGATGCATTAAGAGCTGGGGGGTGAAAACTTTTTGAATTTGAAGATCAGGGTAAATTCAACTTATTTTGTCTTGTAAGTAAGGAACTTGTAAGTATCTTTTGTAGCTTCTGAAGGGCACTAAATGAAAAAAAAGATATTTTGGCAAAATTAGAAATATATACACATGTACACACAAAATGTCAAAAGTTTACACCCCTGGCTCTTAATGTATCATGTTTCCTTCTGGAGCATCAGTGAGCTTTTAAACCTTCTGTAATAGTTACATACGAGTGCCTCAGTTGTCCTCAGTGTGAAAAGATGGATCTCAAAATCATACAGTCATTTTTGGAAAAGTTTTAAATACACAAAAATGCTGAAAATCCAAAGAATTTGTGGGACCTGAAGGATGCTCAAGACAAACGAGGAACTCATGAACAACTATCACTAAAAAAAGCAGCTGTGGATCATTTAGATTTATTGAGAGTCAAGTGTATGTAAACAGTTTAACAGGGTCATTTTTATAAATTCAACTATTATTTTCTCTTCTGGACTATATGTCTTTTATGTGAAATATTTTATTCAGGTCAGTACTAATTTAAAAATAACATGCATTTTGTATGATCCCTCTTATTTTGGTAAAATAATTAACATTTTGCAGATTCTGCAAGGTGTATGTAAACTTTTGACCAACTATATATATCAAATTGAAAACAGTTCATTTAAACTGTAATAATATTTCACAGTACTACTGTGTTTTTTCCCTTCAAAATCATTAAAATAAAAATCTTACCGACTCTAACATTTCTGAATGGTAGTGCACATGCATCACGTGCAACAACAAGAAATTAAAAATATTATTACAAAAGAAGATCATTCTAAAAGTACATAACTGCATTATATTTTTCAGAGTTTTCAGGAAGAAGTTCAGGCTCATAAGCCCCTCACAGCAGATGTTCTGCAGACCGGAGAGATGCTTTTGCATTGCATGAATTCAGCCTCTCCTTGTGAGTCTTACTATCTTTATCAAACTTTATCAAAATCTCTCTACCATTAAGCTACTGTACTGCATATCGTGTTGACACGGCTACTTCGAATGGAAGCGAAAAGCTGCATTTCGTTACTGAACCCTCAGTAGTGGCTCCAGAGCTGTGAAGTGCTGCAATTAAATTTTAAATTAAATGAAACATTAGATCTTTTTATCCTCCAAAGCACTATAATGCCCTGCTTGTTTTTTGATCAGCTGGTACACCTCTACAAGTATCTACAGTTTAAAGCTTCTCAGTTTGGGACATGTTGTGCAGTGTAACCCAATACTCCAAGTTACATCGGACAGAAACAGGAAACGCTCTGCTTGGAGAATGCGGCCATGCATGCTTAACTTAGAGGAGCCGTGCTGTTGCCTAGCATGCTTCATTCTACATTCTTACATCAAGCATTGTTTTTGTCAACACATCACTCTTCTGTAGTTATTCTTCAACTGCTGCTAATATTTTTATCCCTGATTCCTCAGTTCTGAAAGACACACTGGAGCTGATAGAGAGGCAGTCTCACACACTGGAAACTCATTCTGAGTATCTTTTCTCCTCTATTCTGTCAGCCATGGACTGCCTCACTGACCCCAGATCTGAGGAAGCATCAGGTAAACAATCTGCTAGAATATATAGTGCCCTCTAGCGACATCACAATGTTAGAGCTCTCAAAACAGATGACTGAATTGTAATCATTGTGATATAAAATTAACTATTCACCATGTGTCACTTTGACTGTAGCCTCTTTTGATTATTAAAATGCCATCATCAAGTAGTTTCTCACTTTTTCTCCACAGAAGCAGTTTCCTGAGAATTATTATGAATCTAGGAAGGTGAATATCTGGTCTGCGCACTGTCTTCACTGAGACGTCCTTTTTGGTGTTTTCATATCAAGGATGAAGAACACTTCTTACTTGACTCATGTCAACATTAACTTTGTTTTACACGTTTAACACGTTTACTGTATCCAGAGTGCTATTATATGCTGTTGTCACAAGCTTGAGTTATCTGTTACAACATACAGTTGAACTTTTCACTTTGTATTTTTACACACCAGCTTGTCATAATTTTTTTTTAGCTCAAAAATGTCCTGTGATGGCTTAACTTAGCCTTACTTAGTTTGACTGAAGAGGTGCACAGACATGGTGCCAATCGTGATTGTGATCTCAGGTTATTACCCTATTAAGTTTTAATGGAGAGCAGTCCTGACTCCATTAGCATCCCTGCAGCTTTAGTTTCCCTTCTGAGTAACCTGTGCCTCAAAAGATATATTGCAGTTTTTGACTGATAATTAGTGTGAATAATGGTCTCATTAATATATGAACATACTGAATATATGAATAGTCTGTTGGGTGAACATTCATTCTTTTAAAATGAAAAAAATATTTTTGATTGTGTTAAAGCAACAGTTCACCCAAAAATGTAAATAGTCATTTACTCACCCTCATGTTGTTCCAAAACATTGTTTCACCGAAAAAAGACATTTTGAGAAATGTCTCTTTTTTTTGTCCACACAATGAAAGTCAGTGGATTTCAATGTTGTCCAGTGTGGGTCAGTAAATGATGACAGAAAACGTTTTGGGTGAACTATCTCTTTAAAGGAAGAAAAAATCTGAGTGTGTGAAAGGAACACTCCAATTTTTTGAAACTAGGCTCATTGTCCAACTCCCCTAGAGTTAAACAGTTGAGTTTTACCGTTTTCAAATCCATTCAGCCGATCTCCGGGTCTGGCGGTAGCACTTTTAGCATAGCTTAGCATAGATCATTGAATCTGATTAGACCAATAGCATCTCGCTCAAAAATGACCATATATAATGACGATATTTTTCCTATTTAAAACTTGACCCTTCTTTAGTTACATCGTGTACTAAGACCGACGGAAAATGAAAAGTTGTGATTTTCTAGGCTGATATGACTAGGAACTATACTCTCATTCTGGCGTAACAATCAAGGAACTTTGCTGCCGTACCATGGGTGCAGCAGGCGCAATAATATTATGCAGCGCCTGAAAGTGACCGGCACTAAGTTTGTGTAGATGCAGAGTTGCAGCCGGCAGAGTTGACGGCTGCATAATATTATTGCGCCTCCTGCACTCATGGTACGGCAGCAAAATTCCTTGATTATTACGCTGAAATGAGAGTATGGTTCCTAGACATATCGACCTAGAAAATCGCAACTTTTCATTTTTCGTCCGTTATTGTACACGATGTAACTACAGAAGAGTGAATTTTTAAGTAGGAAAAAAATCGAAAATCTTTGGTCATTTTTGCGCGAGATGCTAACGATCTAATCGGATTCAGTGATCTGTGCTAAGCTACGCTAAAAGTGCTACCGCCAGACCCGGAGATTGGCGGAATGGATTCGAAAACGGTAACTCCAGGAGAGTTGGAAAATGAGCTTATATTTTTTTAAGAAAGTGGAGTGTTCTAATATCAAGCAAACAAAATGCAATAATAACAACAATAATAATTGTGGACCATAATGCATGTTGTGAATTCAGCTAAATTAATATGACCGCAAACTAAAAACCTCAAAGTTTTGGATAACTTCAGCTGCAGAGATCATACATTGATGTGCAACTGTTTGTGCATTGACAAAAAAGAGCATTTTTAACAATAAACATTCTTCTTTTTGATAGTTATCTTGTATTTTTGGTTAATATGTTACAAAATAAATGTCTTTGTAGGTTTTGATATGAATGCTTCTTTAAATGCAAAATTACTAAATTCCATTCATGCACAATGTACTCAAGTACATTCATGCATACAGAATTACATACAGTATTAAAATAGATCCTCAATTAACTCAGGCCTTTAGAAAATCCAATAAAATTACATTAGATTTTTTTAAAAATCTAAATTAAATAAAGTATTAACTAAAGCTAAAACTAAGTTTATTTTTGTTCAAAGCTGAAGTGAAATACTCAAAACGTTGCCACACCAACAAACATAAACTAAGTTTACATTTAAAAATGATTTTTTTTTAATCTAATAAAATTGACAAAAGCACTAAGTGATTACTATTTACATTAAAATTACAATGAAAACTATAAATGTAAAAATATTTAAAAATATAAAAGCCAATTCAAAATATTAATACTATATTAGCATGTAAATAATATTAAAATATGAATTAACTGCTTTCGAGGTGCGGCAAGGGCAAGCTTGAAGTTACGTATATTAAACGTCTCATCTGGGATAAATGAAACATCCATCTAAAACTGCACAAAATGATAAACTAGACATGAACGGTTTTCAAGTTCATTCAAAAAATGAATTCATTCGCCTTTATTATGAAAAAGAGAACATAGTGTTTGTAGTCACATATGCGATTGTGAAATTGTTGCTTTCAATGTATTCCGCAGGTAAATGGCCAATATCGAGAGATTGTAGATTAATGGAACAATATATTTGCATATAAATGTTGAATAAATAAAACACAAAGGTTTCTACATGTCCCACCAAGAATTGCAGACATACTGATATTGTACAGTATGGTCGTACAATATTTATTTATATTTTGTTAACTGTTACACATCGCGCAACAAAACTACAAGAGTCTGCAGCCACAACTTAAATGCAAAAGAATTTAAAACTACTTGAATCATGTATTTACTCTACAGAGCTGTCCATTCAGATCTTACATATATATACATAGTGTATATGTACATATATTTTACTAAACAGATGTAGGACTGTGAACCACCGCTGGCCGGGTTGATCTCAACAACGACTGGCAGAATGATCCGTTGGGACAGAAACCTACACATGCAAATATAAACAGTAAAATAATCAACAAGTAAGAATAAAGTAAGAAAAGAAAAGGACAGAAAAACAAAATGTCATTGAATTTTGACCACAGACCAGCCCTGCAGTAGGAATGCAGTGAGATAAATACACACATTATTCTTAGAAACCGGCACACAGAGGGTTTAAAATCGTTGAGTGAAAATGAAATCCATCCTTTTTTGGGGTGGGGTTGGTTAAAAGCAGCCCCTGACAGACAGCAGGGGTGAAGGGGATTGACCTTTACCAAATCTCAGACCTCTCATCAGTTTTAGTTTGTGAAAAGCAAGGGGGGGGGGGGGGGGCAGCAGATTTTTGAATGTTTTTGGTAGTGCGGCTACATACAGTACAACTTGGGTAACTTAAATTGTTGCCTGTTTCACGCTCTCTTTTATTCTCTCTATTCTCCATATTCACTCTTTGCTCCATAACAAATGATCTATTCCCCTTTCTTTCTCCTATTGTGGGGGCTCTTGCGCCAAGATCCAGGGGCCTAGGTTGGGGGGGGTCGGGGTTGAGGGGGCCTCAGCAGCAGCCTCCAGACGCAGGCTTCACCGGAGTGCTCTGGATCTTCACGTTAGACTTCTCAGCGCCTCCGGCTGTGGCTCCGGGGCCCATTCTCTTCTTGATCTCGGCAGCCATGGTCATGAAGGCCTGCTCCACATTGGTGGCGTTCTTAGCGCTAGTTTCCAAGAAAGGAATGCCAAGGGAATCAGCAAATTCCTAGAAATAACCAAGCAATTCTTTCTGTTAGAACAATGGAAAAGTGAACATTTGCAAATCTTATGTACACATAGGCTTCGCTCCAAAACCTAGTGAGTTGCCCATATATGCAGAAATTTAAGGAACGGAGTTATCAATCACAACTAACTATTAAACAACATTTTCGTTCACTGAAATATAAACTTGCATGAAAAAAGATGAATAGGACTCTATGATTTCCATGATGCAGAAAACACAGACAGAATTGCGGAATCAAGTCATAAAAATGGAATTTACAGCATAACCCAGATTAGTCACGGAATTTGCCAAATTTTGGATGAATAAATCAAAAGTAGGTCAGCACACTTATATTCAAAATGGAATATGGACTAGCGTCTGTGAATATTAAGCCACAAAAATGCTTTTTAAATATGAATCCCATGTTCTGTGTTTCTGTATGAATAAATGGCGCAGATGTGCGGTTTTGTTTATTACACACACTGAAGCACGCGTGACGCTCGCAGTGTTTTTAGCCTCTGCCGCCGAACACAAACAATCTCTTTAACTGCTCTGAAAGTCACTTAATGAGCATTTTACCATTTCTTTTGAGAAAACTGTTGTCATTAAATATACAAACAGATACCTAAAGGTCTTCACAGCAACCCATCAAAATAAAAGTTTGGTTTAACTTGAAGAAATAGTGACAGAAATGTTAATGTAATGATGGTACTACTACTAATAATACTGTTATTAATAAAACATTATTCTTTAAGTATTATTCACACTTTTTTTTTTTTTTAACCAGAATTTACTTACCAGAAAAATCTAAATACACTATTTTTTTACACAGTGTTATTTAGATGTTTTTGATTGTTAAAATTGAATAAAATCATTAAAATGGAATCCAGAAAATTAATAGAAAACAGAATTTGATCAAAAGAAAACTGAATTTAAAGGAGAAGTCCATTTCCAAAACAAAGATTCACATATTATGTACTCACCCCCTTGTCATCCAAGATGTTCATGTCTTTCTTTCTTCAGTCGTAAAGAAATTATGTTTTTTGAGGAAAACATTTCAGCATTTTTCTCCATATAATGGACTGCTATTGTGTCCCGATTTTGAACTTCTAAAATGCAGTTTAAATGCGGCTTCAAAAGATCCCAAATGTGGTTGTAAAAGATCCCAGCCGTCTTATCTATCGAAACGATCGGTTATTTTCATTTTAAAAAATACAATTTAAATACTTTTTAATCTCAAACGCTTGCCTTGTCTTGCTCTCCCTGAACTCTATTCTATTCTGGTGTATTCTGGCTCAAGACAGTTAGGGTATGTCGAAAAACTCTAATCATACTTTCTCCCTCAACTTCAAAAATCATTTCATAATCATACTACATCACTGCATAAGTACAGACACAGTCTTTGCAAAGTGAACATGCAAAGATCAAACACTTAACAAAAAAGGTAAAACGGCGATATAGGACGATTTTGAATTTGAGGGAGAATATGAGATGGGACTTTTTCGACATACCCTAACTGTCATGAACCGGAACAAAAACAGTCCACGCAGAGTAAGACAAGACGAACATTTGGCATTAAAAAGTATATAAATTGTATTATTTTTATTAAAATAACCGATCGTTATACTAGATAAGACCCTTCTTTCTCGGTTGGGATCGTTTACAACCGCATTTGGGATCCCTTGAAGCCGCATTTAAACTGCATTTTAGAAGTTCAAAATCGGGGCACCATAGCAGTCCATTGTATGGAGAAAAATGCTGAAATGGTTTCCTCAAAAAACAATTTCTTTATGACTCAAGAAAGAAATACATGAACATCTTGGATGACAAGAGGGTGAGTAAATTATTTGTAAATTGTTGTTCTGGAAGTGGACTTCTCCGTTAAGCAAAAAAAAGTTTTATTTCATATAGTCTTAAAAATGTAATTTTTGTAAAACTTTTAACATTAACATTAAATTTCTGTTAAATTGTGTAAGTTTCATGATTTCAATTAATTAGACATACTTTTTTAAAATCATATTTTTAAATGTAACCATTAAAACAGGGTCTAAAAAAATTAAAACTGGGGAAAAAAAACAGAATCCAGACAAATTAAAAAAAAAAAAAAATGGGATTTGGAAAGATTTCATAGGGCCCTAGATGAAAAATTAAATATTAAAGAAAATACATAAGATATTAATGAACACTCTAATCACATATAGAAACAATACTAAAATAAAATTGCTCCTGCTGCTAAGGCTGTTCTATAAAACGGGCATCATTACATACATCCTTCACAGAGAGGGAAATCCCAGAATGTATTATGAGCTCTAAAATGCCAGACAAAGTGAAAGCAATGTCAATCAAAAACATAATTCATTCAGTACTGAAATGTATCAGTGAAAACAGTTTATTTTGTATCTTTATCACAGCATTAAGCCATTAGCATAGCAACACGCTATATCTACTGAAATCAAGTGTCTCGTATGAACTTTGTTGTTGTACAACATTCCAAATCGGTCAGTTATTAGCTCTCATTTTAGTTTAGAAGGCAGTCTGACAGCAAGGCAGCTCACTAGGTTTTAAAAGACAGCCATTATCATAATAGTGGGATAAATTATGTAATCTGGACAATAACAATATTACCTTTGCCGTTGTGTAGTCCACCACTTTTTTTGTTGTTAAGTCACACTTGTTGCCAACCAATAACTTGTTAACATTTTCACTGGCGTAGCGGTCAATCTCCTGTAGCCACTGTTTAACATTATTGAAGGACTCCTGAGGGCATTACAAAAAACAAAACAAAAAAAAACATTGTAACATAAATACTGTTGAGCAGAAGTTAAAACCTTTATTTTGAGATGTATTTTTACAGGTGATTATAGTGAAATCAGGACACTTGCTTAAGGTTTGGATGAGCTCACCTGATCTGTAACATCATAGACTACAATAATCCCATGTGCTCCTCTGTAGTAACTGGATGTGATTGTGCGAAACCTCTCCTGCCCTGCTGTATCCCACTGTAAGAAAGAATAATGAGACACCTGAATTAAATGCAAAAACAGGCTCAAAAAATACCATTTCATGTACTTCAATAGTAGAGTACTGACAAAGATTTCACAAATCAACTTGATTCTCTTAATTAATGCTTTAAACTATACAGGGAACCCTTAGTTAGTACATTAAAATAAAAGGCATAGCTCACCCAAAAATGAAAATTCTGTCATTAATTACTCACCCTCATGTCATTCCAAACCTGTAAGACTGTCGTTCGCTTTCGAAACACAAATGAAGGTGTTTTTTATGAAATCTGAGAGCTTTCTGACCCAGCATAGACAGCAATGCAACTACCACGTTCAAGGCCCAGAAAAGTAGTAAGTACATTAATAAAATAGCCCAAGTAATTTTATGAATTTTTTAAAAACAATATCCTTACTACCTTTCTGGCCCTTGAACGTGTCAGTTGCGTCGCTGTCTATGCAGGGTCAGAAAGCTCTCAGATTTCATCAAAAATATCTTAAATTTCTGTTCTAAAGGTCTTACGGGTTCGGAACGACATGAGGGTACGTTTTTAATGACAGAATTTTCATTTTTGAGTGAACCATCCCTTTAACACCAAACACTTTTGTGATAAAACTGACAGAATTTAAAAGCTGAGACTTGGTTTCTTATCAAAAGTAACATTATTGTGTTACTAATTGTGATGTTTAGCGATGTTTTGTTCACATTCATATCATGAATTCATATCAGTTCATCAAAATTAAAGTGATTCGAGTACTCAGTATTGTTACCCAGCCCTTTTCAACAGTTAGCAGACACGGGTCTCTCTCTGACATCGTTTACATCAAAAGATCAAGGAAAATTCTTTATGATATGAGCACTGACATAACCCTGCTCTCTCTCTGATGATGTCCCTAAATAATTAAAACACCACCATATAAACACCAAGTGTTTACTTTTCTTTAATGACATGCTTGTATATTCCATCCATGTCATCTTATTCACAAACATTAATTTCATTACAGGATAGAAAGGAACTTACGATTTGAAGTTTGATGGTCTTTCCGTCTAATTCTATAGTTCTTATTTTAAAGTCCACACCGATAGTGCTAATGTAGCTTTCTGTGTATGTGTCATCCTGAAACAAATAAAACAGCAGGTGAAATCGATGTTTCAGTAGTCAAATCTCTCACTACAGTGCTTTCAAGTAAAATATACATGTGTTTGATAAAAATTTAGTATAAAGACAACTGATTATTTAACCTCTGCAGCTTCTGACCTTAAATGCTAATATGTGAACCTGGCACACAAAACCAGTCGTAAGTGCCACAGGTATATTTGTAGCAATAGCCAACAAAACATTGTATGGGTCAAAATTATAAATCTTTCTTAAATGCCAAAAACCATTAGGATATTAAGCAAAGATTATGTTCCATTAAGATATTTTGTAAATTTTCTACAGTAAATATATGAAAACATAATTTTTGATTAGTAATGTGCATTGCTAAGAACTTCATTTGGACATTGCATCTCGGACAAATATTGTCCTATCCTAATCAAAAGAAAGCTTATTTATTCAGCTTTCAGGTGATGAATACACCTAAATTTCCAAAAACTGACCCTTATGACTGGTTTTGTGGTCCAGAATCACATATGTAGATGCAAGCATAAATGATGCAAGCCTCCATGCAAGCAAATGCAGGCGAACATATAGCCTACTTACTGCAAATCGGAGAAGAAGGCAAGACTTTCCAACACCAGAGTCACCAATCAAGAGCAGCTTGAATAAATAGTCACTGCATGAAGAGAAACAATAACAAAACATTAAACGGTCAATATTTGTCCACCAATTTTTGACAGTACAGTTGTGTAAAACACACACTACTGAACAAACTTGTGTGGCTGGCAAGACTTTGTTTTTGAAAGAGGTCTCTTATGCTCACCAAGGATGCATTTACTTGATCAAAAATACTGTAAAACAGTAATGTATAACATTATTATAGTTTAAAAAAAAATGGTATTTTAATGTTAACTTCAATTAAAATGTAATTTATTCCTGTGATGACAAAGCTGAATTTTCAGCAAGTAGTAATCCAGTCTTCAGCGTTCATGATTTCTGCTGATTTGGT